>CM076572.1:556392638-557111712 GCA_034641835.2 Pinus albicaulis
TATTGCGACGCTTTTGCAAAGCGTCGGTATTGCGACACTTTTGAAACACGTCGGTATTGTGACACTTTAAATGCGTCGGTATTGCGACACTTTAAAAGTGTTGGTATTATGACACTTCAATGAAGCGTCAGAACAAGTGTCTCTCTTCCGACGCTTTATTGAAGTGTCATAATTGCAACTCGATGGCTAACCATGCTTTGTCTGACCTCAAACTGTCGCTCTTGTGATGACTATGTGTCGGAATAACGACACTTTGGTTGTCGGAAATTGGGCCAAATTTACTAGTGTTAGGTGAGTTTAGTTTAATTTTATCGACTATATTTTAGTAGCAGTTATATGTTGCATATTTCTTAAATTGTGGATTTGTTCCTTTCCTGTTGCATGTTTTTTTATATTTTTATGTTGTGATTCAAATTTTTAGTTGTGCTTTCCAGTTATTCTCCTACATAGTACATGCTTGATAGATTATATCAAAAGTCTTACCAATACAATAACATTGAATGTTGTATGTGGACATTTTTGTTCAGGATGGTCCATTCCATAATCAAGATGAGGAGCTAGATCATGAAATTGCACTTTATCTTTCTGAAGAACTAACCAAACTAGATGGTATATGATGGCAATTTCATTTTTTTACAGTTACTTTTAGTTTAATTATATCATTTAGCTCGATGCTTTTCATATATTCAACTAGACTTTTGTTGCTTAACAAGACTTTGTCATTTCCATGTTTTAGTGAAACTGTTTATGGTTTGATACTCTCATACAACCTTTATCAAGTTACATGCACCCTCATTAGAAAAAACAAGAGAATTTTGCTTGCCATAACTATATTTCTTTGTCATTGTTGTCTTAAGAAATTCTTTTAGCTAAGAAACTAGTTTCAAGGTTATGGCATAACTTGTCATATAAATTGAACAGAAGTTATATCCAAAATGTTAACTTGTAAACTACTTCGCTGGTTTTAGGCTTTCCATTTAAAATCTACTTCAGTTTGAACTTTGAACGATTTGTTCCATAGACTTGAATATTAAGAGATTTTGGTGTAAGGATTAAAAATTAGCTCGTAAGGCCTCTTAGTTATTCATTTACTTTATCTGAATATAACATTTACTATTAAATTAGAACCACTGGGCACAAATACATCATAGATCAAGATCATACTTTGTAGAGTGTCATAGAATAAAAATAGGAACAAGGACACTGAATTCTTTCATTTTTTCTTGGTTCTTATTCCTTTGTGTATCTTTGCACCTTTAGGGGAAATTGCTAGTTTAAAGTCTAATTCTTTAAATGGTGCTAGCTCAATGGAAGAGCACCTGCTTTACAAGCAGGAGGTTGGTGGTTCGATTCCATCGTGCCCTGATATTCATATATAGGTAATGACGAAGATCAATTTTTGGTGACAGATGCTCTTTTGACCATCACCAATGAGCTTATGGTGACATTTTTCGACCCTCACCAAAATATGAAATGGTGACAGTCAACGAACACCACCATATATACGCACTAATATTGATGACTATTAAAGGTCTGTCATCGTAAATCATTGTTGTTGATATGAAATGGTGAGGGTCACTGTTTGTCATTATAGTCATTATTCGTGATGGACCTTGATGTCACTAATGAGTTTATGGTGACGGTCAATGAACGTTGCCATATATATGCACCAATAGTGATGGCCATGAAAGGTCCATCACAAAAAATCGTTGCTATTCATATGAAATGGTGACGGTCACTATCCATCATTATAATCAATATTCGTGACAGACTTTGAATGTCACCACAACACATACTTTCGGTGACGCCACCTTTGGTGACGTTTAGTTTTTTGGTGACGGAGGCTATTGTTCATCACCATTGCTCATATGAAATGGTGATGGTCACTATCCGTCACTATAAATAACTATTGGTGATGAACCTTGAATGTCACCACAACACCTATACTTTCGGTGACGCCACCTTTGGTGACGTTCAGTTTTTTGGTGACGGAGGCTATTTTCTGTCACCATTGCTCATATGAAATGGTGACGGTCACTATTCGTCACTATAAATCATTATTCGTGACAGACCTTGAATGTCACCATAACACCTATACTTTCGGTGACGCCACCTTTGGTGACGTTCAGTTTTTGGTGACGAAGGCTCTTTTGACCCTCACCAATGAGCTTATGGTGACCATTTTCGCCCCTCACCAATGTGTCTTTTTCTTGTAGTGCCTCTTCATCAATGGTGCTCGCATAATCCTTATGATTAGGACGAATTTGATATTTTGACTCTGGAAATTTTACATCCCCCTTGTCATCAATGGTGCTGGCATACTCCTCAAGATTAGGACAGAGTGGATATTTTGACTCTACAGAATCTTCATTCCCCTCTTCATCTGTGGTGTTGGCATAATCCTTAGTATTGGGACGAAGTGGATATTCTTCATCTCCCTCTTCATCAATGGTGTCCTCATAATCCTTGGGATTAGGACAAAGTGAAACTTTTGACTCTGGAAATTCTTCATCATGCCCTTCATCACTGTTGTTTTCATAATCCTTAGGATTAAGAGTAAGTGGTATAACTGGCGCTCGATTTACAGAAATTTCATTTTGCTGCGCCTCATCAATTTTGTTCTCATCATCTTTAGGATTACGACCAATTCGATTTTTTGACTCTCTATTCATGGTGACCGAACTCCCGTTATATTCATCACTCTGAATAGAGTTGTTGCGTGATGAAGATGTTGATGTTGTACAAAGAAAAACTTCGCTATTAGAAGAAACCACAGCTTTCAACAAGAATAGGTTGAATGATACAAATTCCTTTCCCACTTACAATATATAGCCTAAAGACTGAAAATTTTCCCTCCAAAAAAATTCCCCCCCAAAAAATTTCACGAAAAACTTTCCCTCCAAAATTTTCATTTCAAATATTTGGTACAAATATTAGTCAAAAAATGTATTTAACATTTTTTTAATAAACCGTTTGTGTTGAAATATTTTACCAATATTTATATTCAAAATATCCAAAAAATATTTCTATCATGGATGCCTTCCAAACATAAATAATGTTTTTATTTCAATGATTTAACATTGACTAGATGTAAGTATTAACTATAATATTACTATAATACCTACATGCAAATATTAACTATTTTAACTATAATGACTACATGTAAATATTTTAAATTTTAAATTTTAAACTTACGTTATATTCATCTAAAATATATTTCAAAATTTATTAATAAACCGTTGGTCTTCAAATATTTCACCATACATTTTATTCAAAATATCCACAAAATATTCCTTTCATGCATGTCTTCGAAACTAAAATAATTTTCTTATTTGAATGGTTTAAGATCGACTACATGTAAATATTTACAAAAATAACAACATGTAAATATTAACTATTTAAACTATAATATTAACTATAATTAACTACATGTAAATATTTTAGATTTTAAAATTTAATTCCATGATTTTAAACATTGAGTACATGTAAATATTAACTAAAATATTAACTATGATAACTAAAGGCAAATATTAACTATTTTATCTATAATATTAACTATAATTAACTACATGTAAGTATTTCATATTTTAATTTTTAATCTGAGATTATATTTGAATTATTCAACATTCAGTACATGTAAATCTTAAATAAAATATTAACTATGATAACTACATGCAAATATTAAGTATTTTAACTATAGTATGAACTATAGAAACTAAATGTAAATATTTTAAATTTGAAATTTTAATCCCAGATTCGTTAAATAGTAAACCAATCAGACAATATTCGCTATATAATAAGAATGATTGTTTCTATTCATCACATCACATCAAGTTTTCTGGTATTTGTTAGAGAAAATTTCTGGAGGTGTTGCGTTAGCATTGGTAACTTCGTGGAGGCATTGCATTGGCATTTGGAGGCACTGTGTTGCTATTGGTAATTTTGTGGAGGTGTTGCATTTGCATTGGTAACTTCGTGAAGACATTGCATTCGCATTGGAGGCATTGTGTTGCTATTCGTAATTTTGTGGAGGCATTGTGTTGGCATTGGTGACAGTAGTTTTTTGCATTTCAAAGGTTAATTTTCCTTCTATTCTGTCAATTTAAAGACGATTTTGGGGAAAATCTATTTTTCTATAGTTTTTTGTGTCCAAAAACTAATTTTTTAAGGCTTTTAGGTTCAAAAACCATAACTTTTTTGTATTTTTTTAGTGAAGAAAATGCAAAAGAACTAAATTTTTTAGGGTTTTAAGGACAAAAATTTAGAATTTTTTTTCTTTTTTAAGACTTACAGGTTCATCTAGACAGAAAAATCCATAAAACGACCTGTTAGCCCCCCTATGAAATCCTTGACAAGCAAGCTGGGGGCTAGATTGTTTTGGAGCCTTCAAGGAACTCCATTCCCTCGAAAACTCATCATCCTTGAAGTCTCTTAGTGCTTTGCCTAATATAATTTCTCTCTGCTGATTCACCCCTCAAAAAGCATACTATTACTCCTTGTCCCCTTCCAAATCCACATTTTTCCCCTTTCACTCCCCTTTGTCAAAGTCCCCTTCTTCCCCCATTTCTCCCCTATCAATCCTCTAAAACCCCCTCGAAATCCCCTTTAAATTTCACTACATGGAAAATATTGCTTCAAACACAAAATAACACTAATGTATTGCATAAATGCCAGACCTTCCTTAATAATTTTTTTTTTTTTCTGTACATGAGATGATCAACACACACTGTGCACGTATTCTTTGAGGTTTCTTGTTCAAAATTGCTCCGCTGACCGCAAATCTCCACCAGGGCAATTTGTCACCATTTCTCCGCAATTCTCCTCCATTTCACCACTCGCACCATCTCTCTCATCATCCATATCATTCGCCACCCCAGCCATTGTTTTCTTCACAGTTTTCGTGTTTTGCAAGGTTGTAAATGATAAAAAACCACCATAATGCACGACCTTTGTTACAATGAAGGAAAAATCAAGGAAGATCATCTTCAGCAGCTGAATTTATGAGCAAATGACCCGTGAAGGTGAGGACAGGACGTTCATTAAAAGAGCAGGGTTTAAATTTTGTGGAAAACTTTCCGGCACCATTAAAGCTCGAGCTAACCTGACAGAAGAAGAGATGGAGCGGAAAAGTGTTTCAGTACAAAACAAAGAGATTAAGGCATGCCAAAGGAAATCTTGAGCCTTAAATATACAGTTTAAAGAGGCAAAGCACCAGTTTGAAGGCCCCGAGGATCGATCAAAAGATCCTAAGCACGAATAAAAGGTAATATCAGGGTTTATTCATCAGCAGAATGTTTTTCTTCATCAAGTACAGGGCGCCCATACAGATTTTATTATGCACAATGTCCCTGAAGGAATTTCCACCCTGACAACAGTTCAAAACCACCAGAGCATTTATATGACAGAATTCTTAGTAGTTTATTTTATTTTTGGTCAAATCACCAAGAGTACTACAGCCGAAACGCGTCAGAGTCATATCGAAAGAAGATCACTCTTTCATCAAGGGGTGACAGAGATTAAATGCTCAACGTTCAAACAGAATGGGCTTCGGCCCTCTTTCGTTTCAAGAGTTTAATACAGCATTTAATTATTCATCTACCCCTTTTGCTCCTCTTCAGCTATAAATCTTAGAAAGAAATATTGTATTGGTTGTTGATGAGATATCAGAGAAATGTAAGCGTTTTCCTCTTGAGACAAGTTTTATGTGTAATATGGTAAGATAGGCTGAGATTTGATGTATTCAGACTGAATTTTCAAGCTGTAGGCAATGATGTACCTGATTGGTGTTGTTTTTAATATGACAAGCACATTTCTTTGGATCCCGATCTAAAGCAGCTGGTGATGTTTTCCTATCTCTGTGTCTGATTTCGTTTCATTCCATTTCTACTGGCTCGCATCAGAATTTTGGCATAAGATTTACCCTTGATAGGTACCTTATGTTGCTGCTCTCCTAGCCTTTTGTGTTTTCTGCTTATATGTGTATCTGAATATTGATTTCAATTGATTTAACCAGTGTAGTGGATGTTATTGCCTGCTCTCTGATGTATGAATTAATGAAATCTATGTTTAGACGTTCTCGTTAGGATCTAGTTGGATGAGTTGAGAACACTGGGAGGTCTAGAACCCTGTCTCTGCCTCACTGGGATCTTTCCATCTCAATTAAGCCTTTCTGAGATCCCTTGTCTTGCCTCTGATTTTGTCAAAGCAGGTCTAGAGTTAAATGACCTCTGACCTGATCTATAGACATAATTAGATGGTTCTCCCTCATTAATTTTCATTCCTTAATTTTCCATTCCGCCAATCATCCTTTAAGATCCAAATTCTCCAGATGACTAGCCCAACTGAAAGCTTGCACATTGAACACAAGTAAATCCTTTCTTGACTCCATTGCCCAATGGCCTTGATGTTCTCCGAGTTATCTACCTCTGCCTAAATCTCCTCATTGCTCATCCTTGTCTTATATTGGACCCTTCTTTCCTAATTTCTAACAACCAAACATAAACAATCAAATAAACAACCCTGAGCCTATAACTAGCCTAACATCTTAAACTTTGAGCCTCAAAGACATATATACTTTGACTCATATAGAGAGATCCCTCTCTGGACCTAGGAGGGCTAGATCTTAAGGTCTGAAAGTGGTTCTGATGTTGTCTCGTCTTTTTGTCTTGCCAATCTGGCCAAAACACGGGAACCCCAACATAATGGCGACTCCGTCGGGGATTCTGTGTACATTTCACCTTAAACATTTTTAGAAAACTCAAAGACCTACAATCTCTGGTTAGGTTGGCAGTTAAACAGATTCTAGATTCCATTCACACATCAAACTCTACACCATTTTCTTGCTTCCCCATACTCTTGGACAGAGCCTGGAAAGGGCCAGGTAGCCTCCAGATCTCACCCTCTTCGGAGGTGACATATCAGGTAAGTGCCCTCCCAGTCAATCTCTGGTTAGATTTTGCGGTGTTTTCGAGATATCCTTCAAAAGGGAAATCTCATGAGCACTGTAGTGGACAGTGTACCCCCCCTAGAAACATCTTTAATCTTCCACCTGGCGACTCCATGGCCCCTAAACGTTCAAAAGACTCCACTGGTGATCAGTAGGCCTGCTGATTAACTTGGTTTCACATAAGACTCCACTAGGAGACCATCCTCCGAAACAACATCAAACCACAGTAGAAGTAACAAGTAGGGTTAAGTTGCTTGGCTAGGAAACAACATTCTGGCTTTCAGAACCATTCACACAAGAGCTTATCGAAACCCCAACCCACCTGAAATAGTTGACAATCCTGATAGAATCATCAGAAGATCTACTTCACTTGAAAGACCAACTATTTCCAGTCACATTCATAGAGCTAACTCTGCACCAGAAGACCTAGTAGCTCTATCACATTTCCTTCCTGACCTAGAATTACCTAATAGACTACCAAGAACTAGGTCATCCAGTCATCCAGACCAGCTAGACCTTGAGTTTCACAGTTCACCATCTCATAGTGGTCAACACACTAGGGACAGAGGAACCCCTCCATCTACACCACCTGATATCCACTTCATTCAAAACTTGGGACTCTCCCACCCTAGATCTGCTCAACAAACTTCTGTTGGTCCTAATATCCCTGTCATCCATATACCAGCTACTCAAGCCAACCCTGTACCTCATTAGAACATTATCATGGCAGCTTGGTATGCACCTTTGGTTTTACCTCAACCCTTGTTACCCTTACCCAATGATTATCAGTCAAAAATCCCACACTTCACTACTAAAGAATCCATCACAGCCCAACAATATGTAGATAAGATGGAGGATTATTTTGACTATATGGAAATTGATGATGAAACAATCAAAATGAGAATCTTCGCCCAAAGCTTGGGGGGTGATGTAAAGAAATGGTTCAAAAATTTACCTACTGGCAGTATCCAAGATCTCCCTGTGTTATATCAAACCTTCATAAACAAATGGGAAGTTAGGGAAAAACCTCGCCAGCTCCTAGCAGACTACATGACCCTTAAGAGGAACATGGGAGAGAGCGTCCATGATTACACCACTAGATTCAACAGCATTTACAATGCTCTCCCTCCACACATGAAACCTCCTGAAGGTATGGCCCTAGCCAAATATCCTGATGGATTTGATGCTAACATGGCCTATGAGCTTAGAGATAAAGAGTATAACACATTGGAGGATATGCAGAAAGGAGCAATAAATATAGAAGCCAATATTCTTGAGAAAAGAGCTAGATTGAGAGCTGAAAAGAGAGTAACATATAGAGATGACAATGTAGCCTCCACATCTGATCCCAATTATGATAGATTATCTAAGAACGTGGAAAATCTGCAACAAATGATGGAAAAAATGGATTGCTAAAATCTTAGAATATGACCTTGAGATAAAGCCCACCAAACCGATCAAAGGTCAAGGCCTAGCCCAATTAATGGCTGAATCTAATCTGCAGGCCCTTGACATTGACATGGTAAATGCCTTAGATGAGCAGGAAGGATTGCCCCACCCCACTATTGAGGAGCAGTTTCAGAACTCTCCTTGGTACTTTGATATCCTTTATGTGCTCACCAATCTCAATGCCCCTCCAGAACTATCCAAAACTAAGGCCAGATTCATAAAACTGAAAGCCAGAAATTACTGCATCCTGAATGAAAACCTATACTGGAAAAATCTAAATGGCCTATTGCTAAAATTCTTGCTTGAACCTGAAGCTAAAAAAATTAAATAAGAATTCCATGCTGGGGAGTGTGGAGGCCACCTGAGTTGGAAAGCCACTGCAAACAAGATACTTAGGGCGGGCTATTATTGGCCCACACTCTTCAATGATGTCCATAAAATGGTAACTGCCTATCATAAATGCCAAATCTTTGAGGGCAGAAAAAAGCTCCTCGATCCCCCTCCCTTTGCAACCTATCACCGTAGAAGGTCCCTTCATGCAATGGGGCCTAGACTTCGTTGGGGAAATTCACCCCTCTTCTTCTGGACAACACAGATGGATCCTAACTGCTATAGATTACTTCACCAAATGGATAGAGGCCATACCCACTAGGAATGCCACTGATGCTGTCATCATTAGGTTTCTAGAAGATTACATCCTCTCTCAGTTTGGTTGTCCAAGAAAAATAATCACTGACAATGCTGTTGCTTTCAGATCGAAGAGAATGGTTGATTTCTGTCATAGGTATGGAATAGCCCTTGGTCATTCAACTGCCTATTACCCTCAGGGTAATGGATTAGCTGAATCATCCAACAAAAGCCTATTGAACATCATTAAGAAGCTGTTGGAAGAGAACATAAGGTCATGGCACAAAAATTTCGTGCATGCATTGTGGGTGGACAGGCTCACAAAAAAGAAATCCATTGGCATGTCACCATTCCAGCTTGTCTATGGAACCGAAGCAGTTTTTCCTACCAACATGGGAGTGCTAGTGATTAAGCTTGTCCAAGAGATTCAGACAGACGAAAACAGTATGGTGAGAAGAATTAATGAAACTATCCATCTTCAGAAAACAAGGGAGCATGTTTATAGCAGAGCTGTCAAAGTTCGGGAAAACATAAAGAGGAAATTTGACAAAAGAGCCAAAGCTTCAGATTTCAAATTTGGGGACGAGGTTCTGAAATGGGATTCAAGGAGAGAGGACAAAGGTAAACATGGAAATTTTGATAGTTTGTGGCAAGGTCCATATATTATCCAAGCCATTGTGGGTTCTAATGCATTTTTCTTACAAGAACTTGATGGTACAGAGCTGTTTGGGGGTCCTGTCAATGGTAGGATGCTCAAGCATTACTTCTACTGATTTTCATTTCCATTGTACATACCATTGCAGTTTTCATTTTCAAAGAAAAAGAGAAATGTTTCAAAAAAAAAAAAAAAAAAAAAGAGAGAAAAGAGAGGTTCAGACACGCTCAAAACATGAACCTCCGAGGCACAAAAGATTGGCTCTGATCAACCCATGCATTTTCCTAAGTAAGGGCCTACTCCAGACCAATTGGACAAGCAAGACATGTACGATGACCTTGGTCTGGAGTTTGCTCTTGCTTAGAAAAATTCTCAAGATGGGGCTCACAAAGATATTCCACCTCAGTGTCAGTCCATACAGGAAGTCAAGAAGTTGGTCCTAACACACTCAAAACCTGGACCAGCAAAGGAAAAAGAAGAATCAGCTCTAACATGCCTAAAACCAGAGCTGAAAGGGAAAAGAAGTGACTCTAACAAGCTCAAAACCTAAGTCACAAAGAAAGAAGGATGTTCTAAATTCCAGATTTCAAGCCTTCGAAGTTTTGTTTCAATGCTCAGCATCTCAATTCACAGCAAGTCAGACGGTCTAATCCTAGCTTGACTGTTTTTCAATTTCTGTCGTAGAATATAGAGAATAAATCTGCTGGACAGTTTAATCCCAGCAGATATTAGATTAGGTAGAGAATCAAATGAGACCAACAGTATAACCTGGTCTCATGGAGTAATAAGGATAGAATTAGAATAGGTTAGTTTTATGTTTTCATGAATAAATGATGTAAAGGGTCTTCTAGTTCCAATGCACCCTAAAAGAAGAAAATGGTTAGGACTATAGTTTGCGTAGGTAGATTGGTCGGGAAAATGTTTCTACTGATTTGTGTGTCTAACATTTTGTGGCAGCTGAAAATTGGAGAAAGAAAGGGATGTATCGAGCAGCAGGCATCTGGCCTACTCCAAAGATCATTTCTGGTTTCTTCACTCCTTCAAGAAGAAGCCATCCCCATGCGGAGCCACTGTTCGCCCCCCTATGAAATTCTTGACAAGCAAGCTGGGGGCTAGATTGTTTTAGAGCCTTCAAGGAACTCCTTTCCCTCGAAAACTCATCTTCCTTGAAGTCTCTTAGTGCTTTGCCTAATATAATTTCTCTCTGCTGATTCACCCCTCAAAAGGCATACTATTACCCCTTGTCCCCTGCCAAATCCACATTTTTCCCCTTTCACTCCCCTTTGTCAAAGTCCCCTTGTTCCCCCATTTCTCCCCTATCAATCCTCTAAAACTCCCTCGAAATCCCCTTTAAATTTCACTATCACCCTTTGTTTCCCTAGATCCCCACTTCACCTCCCTATCGTTAGCCTTTGATGGCCCCAAAATGCATTAAAATGTGCAAAAAATCATATATTTTGTATATTGGGCCCTAGCCCCTTCGGCCATAGCCCCACCCCCGATTTCTCCATGAAACCTCGTGCTGGAACCACCCGCTAACTCTAAAGGCGCCTTCCGCATTTGTTCATTGAGCACAGCCTCAGTCGTAGATCTTGGAGGATCGGACGGCGGTCATTAAATCCCCAGTGCCCACGTCTCTCACGTTTAGTTTCCCTTCCTAGGCCATCTTTGTCCATTCTCCCGAAGATCTGATGGTTCAGAATCTCTCCGCCCAGTGGACCCCACCGCGCACTGTTCCAAACCCGCCAGTTTTTTTCGCACCCCTTCTGCACAAATGGCGGTTTTCCCCAAGCACCCAGCGATTCCATACAGCTACTGACGTGTGTCTTCTGTACGACGGAAAAACCACCCATCCCCCGCGCATTATCTTTCGACCACGGATGCCGAGCGAAATCAATGTCAGCCTTCAGGTCCTGAGCGCCTCATCCAACGGTCGTCATTCGCCTAAGCTGCGCACTGATTAACCCCTGTTCATCACACCTGCTGGCCCACCGTCTGTCGCCCTCCGTCGTCGATCTCCACCACGATCAATGGTCCAGATTTGTCCATCCACCGTTGACTGTTCCACTGTCCCCAGACCCGCCTCGTCATCTACGTGCGCCCACCGTACACCCATCCGTTCCATTGCATATATCGGTTCGTTTTCGTATTCTTTGAGGTTTCTTGTTCAAAATTGCTCCTCTGACCGCAAATCTCCACCAGGGCAATTTGTCACCATTTCTCTGCAATTCTCCTCCATTTCACCACCTGCACCATCTCTCTCATCATCCATATCATTCGCCACCCCAGCCATTGTTTTCTTCACAGTTTTCGTGTTTTGCAGGGTTGTAAATGATAAAATACCACCATAAGGCACGACCTTTGTTATAGTGACGGAAAAATCAAGGAAGATCATCTTCAGCAGCTGAATTTATGAGCAAATGACCCGGGAAGGTGAGGACAGGATGTTCATTACAAGAGCAGGGTTTAAATTTTGTGGAAAAATTTCCGGCACCATTAAAGCTCGAGCTAACCTGACAGAAGCAGAGATGGAGCAGAAAAGTGTTTCAGTACAAAAAAAAGAGATTAAGGCATGCCAAAGGAAATCTTGAGCCTTAAATATGAAGTTTAAAGAGGCAAAGCACCAGTTTGAAGGCCCCGAGGATCGATCAAAAGATCCTGAGCACGAATGAAAGGTAATATCAGGGTTTATTCATCGGCAGAATGTTTTTCTTCATCAAGTATAGGGTGCCCATACAGATTTTATTATGCACAATGTCCCTGAAGGAATTTCCACCCTGACAACAGTTCAAAACCACCAAAGCATTTATATGACAGAATTCTCAGTAGTTTATTTTATTTTTGGTTAAATCACCAAGAGTACTACAGTCGAAACACGTCACAGTAATATCCAAAGAAGATCACTCTTTTATCAAGGGGTGACAGAGATTAAATGCTTAGCGTTCAAACAGAATGGGCTTCGGCCCTCTTTCGTTTCAAGAGTTTAATACAAAATTTAATTTTTCATCTACCCCTTTTGCTCCTCTTCAGCTATAAATCTCAGAAAGAAATATTGTATTGGTTGTTGATGAGATATCAGAGAAATGTAAGCATTTTCCTCTTGAGACAAGTTCTCTGTGTAATATGGTAAGATAGGTTGAGATTTGATGTATTCAGACTGAATGTTCAAGCTGTGGGAAATGATGTACCTGATTGGTGTTGTTTTTAATATGACAAGAACATTTCTTTGGATCCTGATCTAAAGCAGCTGGTGATGTTTTCCTATCTCTATGTCTAATTTTGTTTCATTCCATTTCTACTGGCTCACATCAGAAGTTTGGCATAAGATTTACCCTTGATAGGTACCTTATGTTGCTGCTCTCCCAACCTTTTGTGTTTTCTGCTTATATGTGTATCTGACTATTGATTTCAATTGATTTAACCAGTGTAGTGGATGTTATTTCCTGCTCTCTGATGTATGAATTAATGAAATCTATGTTTAGACGTTCTCGTTAGGATCTAGTTGGATGAGTTGAGAACACTGGGAGGTCTAGAACCCTATCTTTGCCTCACTAGGATATTTCCATGTCAATTAAGCCTTTTTGAGATCCTTTGTCTTGCCTCTGATTTTGTCCAAGAAGGTCTGGAGTTAAATGACCTCTGACCTGATCTATAGACAGAATTAGATGGTTCTCCCTCATTCATTTTTAGTCCTTAATGTTTCATTCCGCCAATCATCCTTTAAGATCCAAATGCTCCAGATGACTAGCCCAACTGAAAGCTTGCACATTGAACACAAGTAAATCATTTCTTGACTCCATTGCCCAATGGCCTTGATGTTCTCCGAGTTATCTACCTCTGCCTAAATCTCCTCATTGCTCATCCTTGTCTTATATTGGACCCTTCTTTCCTGATTTCCAACAATCAAACATAAACAATCAAACAAACAACCCTGAGCCTATAACTAGCCTAACATCTTAAACTTTGAGCCTCAAAGACATATACACTTTGACTCATATAGAGAGATCCCTCTCTGGACCTAGGAGGGCTAGATCCTAAGGTTTGAAAGTGGTTCTGATGTTGTCTCGTCTTTTGGTCTTGCCAATCTTGCCAAAACACGGGAACCCCAACATGACCATACACATAAAAAAAAATAGTAATATTATAACATTTTTTATTTGTTTTTTTTTAATCATAAATATATGAGTGATTTCATTATTTAAAATGTTTTTTTTTTTTTTTTTTTTTGAGAATTTTTTGATTATATATATATATATATATATATATATATATAATCTTATTTTTATTCCTTTTAATTTTAAATCTTAATTTTTTTTTTCTTTATTGTTTTGTTATATATCATATTTTTTATTATTTTTTTAATTGTATTGTTATATAGCTTTTTTTTTAATTTATTGTATTGTTTCTTTTTTTAATTATATAATGTTTAAAAAAAATACATAATTGTTATTTAATAATTTATTTTTGTTATATTTTGATAATTTTAACAATTTTTTTTTTATTAAATAATGTTTTAATAATTATTTATTAATTATATTATATAACAATGTTTTTATTATTTTTATATAACAATGTTTTTATTATATTATATAATTATATTTTTATTATTTTTGTATATAACAATGTTTTTATTAATTTTTAATTGTTTTATTAAAACAAATTAAAAAAAATTAAAAAATTAAAAAAAAATTAAAAAAAAAATTAGAAAACAAAATTAAAAACAAAAATTAAAAAAAATTAAAAAAATAAAAAAAAAACAACGCAATGGTGTGTCATCGACCACGCCCGCGGGGTGTCGGAGGACGGCCAGGCGGCACCAGGGGGGTCTGCCCAGCCGGCCTCAGGCCCCCGGCTGGGCGGGAGGCCAATTCCCGGAATCAGCCTCCCGCCCAGTCGGGGGCCTGAGGCCAGCTGGGCAACCCCCAGTGGCGCCGCCCGGCCAGCCTCCGGCGCCCCGTGGGCGCGCTTAACGACCGTGACCGTGACCGCGTCGGCGGGGCGCCGAAGGCCGGTCGGGCGGCACCACGAGGGGCTGCCCAGCTGGCCTCAGGGCCCCGGCTGGGCAGGAGGTGGATTCCGGAAATTGGCCTCCCACCCAGGCGGGGGCCTGAGGCCGGCTGGGCAGCCCTCTGTGGCGCCGCCTGGCCGTCCTCCAGTGCCCCGCGGGCACGGTCAACGACACACCATTGCGTTGTTTTTTTTTTTTTTTTTTTTTTTAATTTTTTTTTTAAATTTGTTTTAATAAAACAATTAATAATTAATAAAAACATTGTTATATATAAAAATAATAAAAATTAATAAAAACATTGTTATATATAAAAATAATAAAAATATTATTATATATATAATAAAAACTTTGTTATATAAAAATAATAAAAACATTGTTATATTATATAATTAATAAATAATTATTAAGACATTATTTAATTAAAAAAAAATTGTTAAAAATATCAAAATATAGAAAAAAAAAAAAAAAACCAAACAATTTATTAAATAACAATTGTGTTTTTTTTTAAACATTATATCATTAAAAAAAAACAATACAATATAATTAAAAAAAAAAAAAAACATTTGTTTTAATATAACGATACAATAAATAAATTTAAAAAAAAACTATATAACAATACCATTAAAAAAGTAATAAAAAATATGATATAAAAAAAAGATAAAAATTAGGATATAAAATTAAAAAGAATAAAGATAAGATTTAAAATTAAATTAAAAAAAGAAAGAAATTAGAATATAAAATCAAAAAATTCTCAAATAAAAACAAAAAAAACATTTTAAATAATGAAACCACTCATATATTTATGATAACAAAAAAAACAAAAAAACAAAAAAAAAATGTTATAATATTACTATTTTTTTTATGTGTATGGTTATTTTATGGATTTTTCTGTCTAGACGTATAAATCTTAAAAAAGAAAAAAATTTCTAAATTTTTGTCCTTAAAACCCTAAAAAATTTAGTTCTTTTTCCATTTTCTTCACTAAAAAAATATTTAAAAAATTATGGTTTTTGAACCTAAAAATCTTTAAAAAGTAGTTTTTGGACACAAAAAACTATAGAAAAACAGATTTTCCCTAAAATCGTCTTTAAATTCACAGAATAGAAGGAAAACTAATCTTTGAAATGCAAAAAACTATTGTCACCAATGCCAACACAACGCCTCCACAAAATTACGAATAGAAACACAACGCCTCCAATTCCAATGCGATGTCTTCACGAAGTTACCAATGCCAATGCAACACCTCCACAAAATTACCAATAACAACACAACGCCTCCAATGCCAATGCAATGCCTCCACGAAGTTACCAATGCCAACGCAACACCTCCAAAAATTTTCTCTAACAAATACCAGAAAACTTGATGTGATGTGATGAATAGAAACAATCATTCTTATTATATAGCGAATATTGTCTGATTGGTTTACTGTTTAATGAATGTGGGATTAAAATTTCAAATTTAAAATATTTACATTTAGTTTATTATAGTTCATACTATAGTTAAAATACTTAATATTTGCATGTAGTTATCATAGTTAATATTTTATTTAATATTTACATGTACTGAATGTTGAATAATTCAAATATAATCTCAGATTAAAAATTAAAATATGAAATACTTACATGTAGTTAATTATAGTTAATACTATAGATAAAATAGTTAATATTTGCATTTAGTTATCATAGTTAATATTTTAGTTAATATTTACATGTACTCAATGTTTAAAATCATGGAATTAAATTTTAAAATCTAAAATATTTACATGTAGTTAATTATAGTTTAAATAGTTAATATTTACATGTAGTCAATCTTAAGCCATTCAAATAAAAAAATTATTTTAGTTTCAAAGGCATGCATGAACGGAATATTTTGTGAATATTTTGAATAGAAAGTATGGTGAAATATTTGAAGACCAATAGTTTATTAATAAATTTTGAAATATATTTTAGATGAATATAACGTAAGTTTAAAATTTAAAATTTAAAATATTTACTTGTAGTCATTATAGTTAAAATAGTTAATATTTGCATGTAGGTGTTATAGTAATATTATAGTTAATACTTACATCTAGTCGATGTTAAATCATTGAAATAAAAACATTATTTAAGTTTGGAAGGCATCCATGATAGAAATATTTTTTGGATATTTTGAATACAAATATCGGTAAAATATTTCAACACAAATAGTTTATTAAAAAAATGTTAAATACATTTTTGACTAATATTTGTACCAAATATTTGAAATGAAAATTTTGGAGGGAAAGTTTTTCACGAAATTTTTTGTGGGGGAAATTTTGGAGGAAAATTTTTACGCGAATTTTTTTGGAGGGAAAATTTGGAGGGAAATTTTCAGTCTTTAAGCTAATATATTGTAAGTGGGAGAGGAAATTGTATCATTCAACCTATTCTTGTTGAAAGCCATGGTTTCTTCTGATAGAGAAGTTTTTCTTTGTACAACATCAACATCTTCGTCACACAACAACTCTATTCAGAGTTATGAATTAACGGGAGTTTGTTCACCATGAATAGAGAGTAAAAAATATATATATATATATATTATTAAAACAAATTAAAAAAAAAAATTTCAAAAAAAAAAATTTCAAAAAGAAAATTAAAAAACAAAAGTAAAAAAAAAATTAAAAAAAAAAACAACTCAAGGGTGTGTTGTCGACTGCGCTCGTAGGGTGCCGAAGGCCAGAATCAGCCTCCCACCCAGCCGGGGGCCTGAGGCCGGCTGGGCAGCCCCCCGTGCCACTGCCCCGCCGGCCTTCGATGCCCCTTGGGCACGGTCACGGTCACAGCCATCGGAATTGGCCTCCCGCCAAGTCGGGGGCCTGACGTCGGCTGGGCAGCCCCCCGTGGCACCGACTGGCCGGCCTCCGGTGCCCTGCGGGCACGGTCACGGTCACGGTCGTCGAAATCGGCCTCCTGCCCAGCCGGGGGCCTCAGGCCGGCTGAACAGCCCCCCGTGGTGCCGCCTGGCCCGCCTTTAGTGCCACGCGGGCGCGGTCACGGTCACAGTCATTGACCGCGCCCGTGGGGCACCAGAGGCCGACTGGGCAGCTGCACGGGGGGCTGCCCTGCCAGCCTCAGGCCCTCGACGCAAAATTGGCCTCTCGCCCAGCTGGGGGCCTGAGGCCGGTTGGGCAGCCCCCCGTGGCGCCGCCCCGTGGGCGCGGTCGACGACACACCATTACGTTGTTTTTTTTAATTTTTGCTTTTTTAATTTTGCTTTTTAATTTTTTTTAAATATATTTTTTTTTAATTTGTTTTAATAAAACAATTAAAAATTAATAAAAACATTGTTATATATAAAAATAATAAAAATATTATTATATAATATAATAAGAACATTGTTATATAAAAATAATAAAAACATTGTTATATAATATAATTAATAAATAATTATTAAAACATTATTTCATAAAAAAAAAATTGTTAATATATATATATATATATATATATATATATATATATATATATAACAATTATGTTTTGTTTTTAAACATTATATAATTAAAAAAAAAACAAAACAATATAATAAATAAATAAAAGAAAAAACATTTGTTTTAATATAACAATACAATAAATTAAAAAATATATATATATATATATATATATAATTAAAAAATAAATAAAAAATATGATATATAACAAAACAATAAAGAAAAAAAAATTAAGATTTAAAAAAAAAAAAATACAATATTAAATTAAAAAATTCTCAAATAAAAAACAAAAAAAAACATTTTAAATAATGAAACCACCAATATATTTATGATAAAAAAAAACAAATAAAAAATGTTATAATATTAATATTTTTTTTATGTGTGGTCGTTTTATGGATTTTTCTGGGGGGTTGCCCAGTCAACCTCAGGTCGATTCCGACAGCCGTGACCATGACCGCGCCCACGAGGCACTAGAGGTAGGCCGGGCGGCGCCTCGGGGGGCTGCCCAGCCGGCCTCAAGACCCCGGCTGGGCAGGAGGCCGATTCCGATGGCCGTGACCGTGACCACGCCCACGAGGCGCCGGAGGCCGGGCGGGCGGCGGCACGGTGGGCTGCCCAGATGGCCTCAGGCCCTTGGATGGGTGAGAGGCCGATTCCGGCCTCCGGCGCAGTCGACGACACACCGTTGAGTTGTTTTTTTTTTTTTTTTTTAATTTGTTTTAATGAAACCATTTTTAATTTTTGTTTTTAATTTTTTAATTTTTAATTTTTTTTTTAATTTTTATTTTTAATTTGTTTTAATAAAACAATTAAAAATTAATAAAAACATTGTTATATAAAAATAATAAAAACATTGTTATATAATATAATTATTAAATAATTATTAAAACATTATTTAATAAAAATATATAATTGTTAAAAATATCAAAATATAACAAATATATAAAAAAATAAAAAAATAAAAACAATTTATTAAATAACAATTATGTTTTGTTTTTAAACATTATATAATTAAAAAAAACACAATACAATATAATAAATTAAAAAAAAACATTTGTTTTAATATAACAATACAATAAATTAAAAAAATAATAATAATAATTAAAAAAAAAAAAACTATATAACAATACAATTAAAAAATTAAAAAAAAAAATATTATAACATTTGTTTTTAACATTTAAATATTTAAATTTCTTTTTTATTTTTATTTTTTTTAAATTTAAGTATTAAAACAACATTATAAAAAATTTAATTTTTTCTTTTATTTTATTTTGTTTATTTTTATTTAATTACTATGTAATGTGAAATAGAAATTTGTAATTTTCAAATATATTAAAAGAATATATAAATTTATAAACTTTTATATTATTTTTTTATAATTTTAAGTTTATAATTTTTTATTTAATTGCTATGTAAAGTAAAATTAAATTTTCTTTTATTTTATTTTGTTTATTTTTATTCAATTTAAAATTAAATTTTAAAATTTTAAATATATTAAAAGATTATAAGTTTTTTAGTTTTAGAATTAAATTTTGTTTATTAAATTTATTTTATATATATATATATCAGGAAAATGGCATCAAAAAATATTTCTGTGAATGTTTCTGCACCTAGGGCAGTAGCTCCCAAATCTATAGTTGCAGCTCGACGCACTATGGATACAACTTCCAAATCTAAAGTTGCAGCTGGACGCACTATGGACACTGTTGGACGCAATAAGGACATTGTTGCACACAGTAATAAAAGTCAAGCAAGTGGGGCACCAGGTTCATTAAAGCTTATTTCTGATTGAAAGAACACCGAGGAAATAGATAAAACTGATTTCTCATGGTATCTTGAAGACAGTGAAATGGAGGCTGATATACACATATATCTGCTTTGTGGTATGATTGACTTAAATGAGCCATATGATGTGATGGGCAGAGTACGAGACATATGTATGGTCCCGAATATAAACACTATTTATGTTCTTGCAAGGAAGGCTCAGAAACGTGAGAAGGTTAGATATCATCTATCAATCGTCAAGTGTGACACAGATGAAATATCTTCAAAATTTTCTGAAGAAGTATCAAGCAACATTGCAAATAACATTGTAAGTATGCTTATTTTTATTTCCTCTATGCATTATTGTAAGGATGATTCAATTTTTTATAAATTATTGATCATTGACATGTTTTATTTTGTTTCATAGGATTTTGTTCCGAGTCTTTCAAACATGTTTGAAGGTATTTATATGTTGGTGCCAAATGTTATGGATGTGATCAACACTTTTCATAAAGACACAGCAGAGGAAAGGAGATTGAAGCAAAGAGCAATAGATCGTGACACTGCAATAGTACAAAGAGGGGATCAACCAAGAGTCACTAAGGTGGGTCAATCTAGTAAACTTAAACATGTTTCTTTTGAAGGTGTCGAACATGAAACATAAAATTATGATAGAATTAGTGAGGAGGAGATTAGATCTATTGTGCAAAAGGAGAAAATAGATCAGACACCAAAAAGAAAAGTCGCCAAAGATGTCTCTTTTTTACCTCATGAAGGAGAGCTTGTTTATAAAAAAACTAATATGTTATCCAATAAGACTAGGAAATCAAATATTGGTGAACCTGTAAAGGTCATGAGCAGCAGTGAAGAACAAACTGAAAGCTCTCACAGAAGCAGAGAAATCATAACACCAGGTGCTGAGTTAGAGGATGGCATTATTAAAACAAAAAAAAATGCTATTCGACAAGAGTTGAGGAAGAATAAATTAATTCTTGGTGGCCAAACATTTGAGCTTAATGTTAACCAATTTTATAGCCCAGATGAAGGACAATCACAATATCAAATTAGAAAGACCCATCAGCTACATGTACATAATCTGAAAACATTGTTCAGGTTCAATCCAAATGCGCATGTGGTGGACTATGTGGTTCTTGTCGATCCACGTCAGGTTCCCAACAAACAAGCATTTGACAAGACAAAATGTTTTGATTATAAATATTATGTAATTGGAGGGAACCATTCGATAGAGGCTAAGAGACAATTGATTGCAGAATATCCCAATAACTATCTTTTTCAAACAGTGAAATGCATCATTTACGCTGGCTTAACAGAAATAGAATCAAAGTTATTGGCATGGGATCATAATGCTGATAATGAGTACATAATGAAAATTACTTTCATCCAAAGGGTCAGATTTATTCATAATGAATTCATAGAAAAATGTGGTGGGGATAAGACACAAGTTAGTGTAACATTTCGAAAGGAATGTTTAATGGAAACAGGTTATCAAATTGATGAAAAAAAAGCAAAAGATGGAAAATTGAATACAAATTTATTCAGAGGCACATATAACATTTTTCAGTTGGCATTTAGAACTGGGGATGTATGGGATTTGATTGATGAGATTTTTGATCGGTGGGAGAATATTTCCATAAAAAATCAGAAGGTTAGAAAGAGTAAACCCATAATATGTACTAACAGTAAGGCGGGTCCTGAAATGAAGCAGCTTCCAGAGTATATGACTATGACACCTTGGAGAACAATGCAAGGTTTGAAGGATGATAAATTAGTCAAATCAGTATTAGCCCGTGTGAAGTCGGGTGAATTATCAATGGAAGAAATGTGTGCAAAATTTCAAAACTAAGTTTCTTGAATTATTTCTTATTTTTCTTTCATTATAATTTTCTTTTAAATAAAAAATAATGATGTTGGTAGAATTTGTTATACATGTCAGTATATTAACGATTTTAACTTTATTTATTCAGTCAGAATTTTTTTATGAAAATACAAGAACACATGGTTAAAATGTTGAATGAAGACAGTTGGGATGATGTTGTACACAACTACCCAGAAGCAAGTTCTACATCAACACTAAAATAGTTTTATATTGCATTCAATAAGGTATGTTGATTTATAAATTTATTTTATTCATATTTTAACTATTTTTATTTTATTACTTATACATATCTATATATATATTTTTATGTCATTAAAGATGTCGAAGAAGGATGGAAATGGAGTACTAGATACTTTCAAAAGCTTTATTGAAAAAATTAAGATGGAGAACATGAGAAGGAAGCGTCTTATGAATGTTGAACTTGATCCTACTCTTAATCATTACATTTGGAATGGGCTCGACAGTGTCCAATATCAAATAATACAAGGTGACTGTGAAGACATTACATCACTAATACCTAAAAGGGAATATGGCCTAGTTATTGCAGATATTCCTCATTGTTTCAATTTCCCAGACATTGAATATGATAGAGAACCATATACTTATCAAGCTTTTAGTAAATTGGTTACGGGTTTTCAAGAAGTGACAACATCACCACTTTGGCGATTTGTGACATTTCATTCAGACACACGGTTTCCAATGTTATTAACAAGCTTCAAGGGTAAAGCAAACTCAAGGATGCAACTTACATGGTAAGACTTTGAAATTGTATGTTTGATTACTCCTAAATTTTTTTATTCATGTAAAATTTAATTGAACTTTTACTATGTTATGTTACAGGAAAAAGTCAAATATTGTTTCTTCCGAAGATAAGCCTATTATAAATGATTGTGAGTTCATCCATGTTGAATGTTGGACAAAAGAAAATAGCTATAAGCATATTATTATGAATCGAGTAGATGGGAAGAGTCATAGTCAAGTATTGGTTTATGATGCAGTTGTAAGAAAAGTAACATATGATGATAAAGATGCAAAAGGAGATATAGTTGACATTTATCAAAAACCACAAGCACTATCTTATAGATCTATGTTCAAATGAAGGAGAATGGGTTTTGGATTTATTCTCAGGTTCAGGTAAGTTTTATTATACAAATTTAAATTTAAATATTAGTATTTTTTACTTTTTATGTCTCCATACTAATTTTCTTATTTATTTTGTGCTTGATGATTAGGTACAACACTAGCATGTTGCCTACTAAAAGGAAGAAATTGCATTGCCATTGAGAAAGACCCAATTCAATGAAAATTTATTCAAAAAAGAAATAACGCTCTTAAATTCCTTCCAGATGCGAAGCAAGAAGTTGGTTTGAGGAAAGGAGATTTTAATGAATCATGCGTGGCAAAAAAAGAAAAGGAACCTCAACCACCATTATATGGAATGATTGGAAAGGGACACTTTGGAAGATTTGCTGACATGAAAGATCCATTAGAAGACGACAATGATAAAAATGAAGAAGAAAATGTTGCGGAAGAAGCCATCAATGATGTTCTAGATGATGTTGAAGATGTATTAGTTGATATTGTTGATGATGTTTAAGTTATTCTTGCAAACAAAGCTTATTTTTGAGAACTATTAATCAGTTTTACTTGTAATGTTTAGACTTTGATATTTTATGAGAACAACCCTTATTTTTTGCAAAAAACATGTGATTGCTATTATTTTTTGACATAAAATTCAATAAAAATGTTATTTTCTTAAGTTTTTTTTTGTTAAGATTCTCCCAAAAAATTAGCTTATTTAACATGCTTTTTCCAACAAAAATTCTATAAAAGTGTATTTTTTGCATTGGATTTATATTGAAAAATTGTATTTTTTTGTCATATGGTTCAAAATATTGGTTTTTTAGCGACAATTATTTGATGTGCATTGAAAAATTATGTAACAATACATAAACATGTAGAAAATATAAACTTTAGAATATTGACCCTTTTTCCATCTTTTATCTATGTGAAAAAGTGAAGATATCATTACGAGTTTTTATTTTAAAAAAAAATATTTTTTTTATTTTTAAAACACAAGTACATAAATGCACTTAAAAATAAACATCTCATGGAAGAAGAAGACATTAGAAAATCTATAGTGTCAAAATCAATCCTATAAAAAAACGTTGGTGATGATACACCACCACTATTCAAAATCGACATAAAAAACATCACATAAAAAAAATGAAAAAAACTTAAAGTGCCAAAAACATGCTCAAAATTTTTTTTCTTGATTCTGCATCGCCACTTTTTCAAAATCGGGTGTTTTTATTTATACTTCAAAAAGTAGGTAACAATGAGGTTACCTATTTCATCGGTAATAGTGTTAATATTTTGCTACCCTCCTATACTTCCATCATACAACTCATGTGATGAAGACACAATGAATGATATGAGCATTACATCAACATCATGCATCCATACTCTATGCTACTCAATGATGCAAGTATCCTGCCATCTCCTTTCCATCCTTTTGGTGCTCCTCCCATGAGGGATACCAACCTCTCAAATAAACTCCTACTCTTTGCATTTAATGAGAGTTTGAAATGCAGCTCCTTGATACCCCTTAATAAATGCCTCTTTCCCATGACTATGTTGGACCCATGAGGATCCAAATGTGATGGAGGTGATGTATCCTCTCCATCCATGTTCAAAAGCGCTGTTATTTCCTCCAATGATGTAGCAGTTGTCTCTTCCTCCGGTTCACAAATTGTTTCATGATTCTCCATGGAGGTGTCATGGTTCATTTCATCCTCCAAAAGTATACACTCCCACCTTGAAGGCTGAATGAAAATCATCAAAAATGTATGAGGATGAGGGTTCTTCTCCTCCTTGAACCCCTTTGCACAACACAGTGAAAATATGAGGCCCTAAAGTGGCCATGTGGTTTGATCCTTGGACCTCTTCATATGAAATTCCACCATCCTTAGATTATTTGCTGAAAATAGAAAGTGGAACTTTACTCATACCTTGGTGGATCTTGGGACCTTATTGGGTGGCTTCAATGGCTTTTTCTTCTAATGAAATGGCTGCCTCATCCATAAATGTAGATGGTTGCTCCTTCAAAGCTGTAGCAGTGTTGGTGCAATCCTCCTCCCATGGTGGTGTGAGCTTCTCTTCCTTTGTTCTTTCTCCATCAAAGGTTTGGATCAACCTTCAAGCAAAGACTGCAAAATAACTCACCCTCGAATGGACCAAGGGTTTGAACCACAAAACAAAGGTTTCTCCCTCCATATATAGTGCTGCCATCACCACTTCTTCTTTCTCTACCACTGGATGCAGCAAGAAATGACTCCGGCTTCTTCTCCCAAGCTCTAGTTGAAGTAAACCCATCAAATGTAGGCAATAGAAACCATTGCCTCTGATTTATTCTTCTCCATAGGGCCTTCTCTCCTCCATCTGCTGAATAGACTGTGAGAATGTTGTAGCTCTCCTGAATGCTATGGAATGGGGTTTATAATCACCCAGGTACTTGCTTAAGATCTGGAAATCCAAGCATCTTACATGCTGGTCTTCAAGAGAGTAGGAAGTGCATGGACCTTCCTCTTCTCCTATTTTCTTCTCCTCCTCCTTAGGAAGGCTCTCCTTTATTCCAAAATTAGATGAGATCATTCTCATATTCTTCATCATTCCCCTCTGAAATCGAACTCACAAGCTGTGCCAGTTCAATGCTCTGATACCACTGTAATGTCCCTTTTTCAGAAATGTCACAAGTCTATTCCAGAGATAGACTGTGGGGGAATTTTCCGGATATGTCACCTCTAAAGAGAGGTTGAGATCCAGAGGCTACCTGCCCCTTCATAGACTCTGTCTATAGCTATGTGATATTTCCTATTATGAAAAGCTACTCTATTGAGAATACCTCAAGATGGAGCTACAGCAATAGCAAATACATCTAATGGAAAACAGCAGTGAATCCATGAACACATAAAATACTGGAGAACATAATGGCCATCACATTAATACATAGCAGAAAATAAGAATGCAATTACTTGAGGGAATGATCACTCAAGATAGGCACTAGAAGCCTCAAGAAAGTTGTACAAGGAAACATGAGAAATGTTGTTGCATAAAGAAAGCCTTAGGCCATGACTGCGCAGTTCATATAAGGGACTGCTGCATAAATATTGGAAATACAAATGATATGAAAATGTAGGCTCAAATAAATAAGGGGGAGTATGATCTCAACCCCTGAAAATACAATACATCAATCCTTTAAGAGGATTGGCTGAAATCTATGCAGAAACACTATAATACAAAAATGTCAGAGTAGCTGGGTAGCAGCTACTCAAGAACTGGAAATGGATGGAGAAGGATGAAATGTCTGCAAAAACTTAGGAATCCTCCTCCAATATAAATCTGAAGTGAAAGGCTGATCCTTTCACCCAACACTTCCCCTCCCAAAATCTGCTAATCCCTCACAGCAAATCTGCACCAAGAAAAACGTTGTCTAAGAGAGGGACTGCACTGCCTCTGATGGAAAGTGGTTGGCCTGATGCCAAATATGATGGGATATGCTCTAGAACCACCTTTTCTGATCTCCCAATGAATATATTATCTCTCCACTACAAAAGAAGCTCTGGATGGTGTATGGAAACCTCCCCGACAACACCTAGCAACACTGCACAATATCTGCTGCAGAAATTGTGCTGATGTAGATGGCTGAAGCTATGGCCTGAATGCATGAATTTTTGGAATGGAGTGCAATCCTTCATGAGCTACTCAAGAAGGGGAGGAAATCCTCAACAGGACTCCCTCGTGCCCGAAGGCACTGCAGCTCTGCTGAACAGCAAGAGGTAGCAACAAGTCTCTAGACTTGAATGTAAAAATGATCAAAGATGTCCACAATGGGTGTCTTGCTCCTTTTTTATACAATGAGCCTTCCCTCCATGGACCCTATTTCGAATTAGGGTTTCTTTCTCTCTAGAAACTTCCCTCCTACGTTTTCCCACATAATGCTTTCCAACTCATGCCAACGTAGTTTGACTTGGTCAACCTTGGCCAAGCATGTTTGAAAAAACATCATTTCACACATGGAGGTGTGAAATCCAGCTCTCAAGTGATCCTCTTTCATACTTAGAGGATTTTTATTCTCTAATCATGCAAATAGTGGGTCCCCTACCCATTTTATTCATCTCTTTAACAAAATTTAATGTCCCATAAAATTTGGGACATTACAAGCACCCACGGGTGGATTGGAACTGGTGACCTATCGCATGGAGTGCCTTAACGAAGCACCCTTCACCATCGAACCAAAGCCTCGTGGAAAAATACAGAAGCTTCTTATTAGGAAGAGATTTTGTCAATATGTGAGCTTCCTACTTATCGATGTAGATATATTGTAGCTATAGTACACCATCTTATACTAGCTTTTGAATATAGTGATACTTGTTGTTGATATGATTTTTATTTCCATGAAATATTGGGTCTTCAGAAAATCGTATACAACTGGCTTTACCACAATGTATCATTGTAGGGTCCATGGGTCCTTCAAACAGATCGGACAAAAACTTCCTTAACCAAACAACTTCTTTGTTTACTTCACAAGTTGCAATTTACTCAACCTCAACTCTACTTAAAGAAACTGTATCTTGCTTTATGCTCATCCATGATATCATGGAGGAACCCAAAATAAAACATTCTCTTGCAGTGCTTCTTCCATATTGATCACTACCTCCCCAGTCAAAATATGTATATCAAATCAAGTGAACATCATTCCTACTATCATATTTTAGGAAGTAGTAGATGATACCTTTAAAATATCTCGTTATATTTTTTTCAGTTATCCAATGATCATACTTTGACTCCACTTGGAACTAACAAAGCACAATTACTGCAAAACATATTTATGGTCGAGTATTCACCAATAACATGAAAGCCAATCACTTGTATATACTTAGAAATATCCACAGGGCTTGATTTAGAAGTCCTTAGTATTTTCAAATTTCTGATCATAGAGGTTGTCACAGGTTTGAAATCCATCATTTCAAACTTCTTCAAAAGCTTAATCACATAGTTTCCCTAACCTAGAAAAATCTCATCATGTCCTTTCCAAACTTACAATCCCAAATAATAGTGCATCAACCCTAGATCCTTCATGTAAAATTATACTTCTAGATTCTTCTTGAATTATTCAATTTGACCTTCTACACCTGTCAAGAGAAGATCATCTACATACGAAACAATTATTATTGGCTCTCTCTTCATAACCTTAATATAAAGGGTCGGATCAACATAGCTCTTTTTGAAGCCTAATCTCTGTAGGTATGCATCCATCCTAGCATGCCATGCCCTTGGAGCTTGCTTGAGGCCATATAATGTCTTCTTTAATATGAAAATGTATTCCTTTCATTCCTTACCTTCAAACCCCAAAGGTTTCTCTATACAGACTTTCTCATCAATGGTGCCATTGAGGAATGTAGTCTTGACATTAATTTGGTGGATGTTCCATCAATTGATGTTTCCAAAGAGACCAACAAAAAAATAGTAGTATACCTTGTTGTTAGAGAAAATGTCTCTTCATAGTTGATGCTTTCTTGTTGAGAGAAGCCCCTAGTTACAAATTTTCCCTTATATTTATCAATATTTCCATATGTTGCATGTTTGATCTTATAGAGACACCTGGAAGTTACCATAGATTTTTCTTTAGGCCTAGGTACGATCTCCCAAACTCCATTCTTCATTATAGATTGATATTCTTCATTCATGGAATCCTTCCATTCTTAGGGATTGACAACTTATTCAAAAGTAGATGGCTCTACTTCTATTAATTTTTTCATGTAGGTTGCATACCCAAAATATCATTTGGGAGTCATGCTTTCCTTGAATGTACCATGAGTAGATTCATGACCTTATACATCTAGAAGTGTAAACTTCAACCAGTTAGGTCTTTTTCTAGATTCAGGGATAACCACAGGTTGTATAGGTTCACTAGGACCCTCATATTCATGATTTTATTTCTCTTCTTCCCTAGTAACTTCTTCTTCAAATGAAACATTTTATTCATCATCAAAGTCCATATGAGATCCTTTGATTTATTTAATTCAATACTTTCATCAAATATTACATCTCAACTGACTTCTATCTAGTGTCCTTCTTTTATGTAGATCCTAGAAGCCTTAGAAGAGTTACTGTATCCAAAAAACATTCCCTTCATGCCTAATGGATCCAACTTCATTCTCTTGTTGTTTGGTATATGAATATAGACAGGACAACCTAAAATTTGGAGATGATCCATGGTTGTTTTCTTCCCAGTGAACACTTCTTTGGGATTTTTTATCTAGAAACCCGTGGGTTCTTCGATTTTGTATGTATACAACTGTCTTTGTAGCTTCACCCCACATCCATTTCGGTAAATATTTATCATGTATAATTTCTTTTACACTTTATTCAATGGATCGATTATTTCATTCTGCAACTCCATTTTGTTCAAGATTATATGGGACTATGATCTCCCTCTTAATCCCAGACTCTTTACATAGAATGATGATTTCCTTAGATGTGTATTCTCCTCCATTTTCGCATCTTAATATCTTTATTCTTCTTTCTGTAAGGTTCTATACTTCATCTTTGAATTCTTGAAATTTGGTAAATACTTCATCCTTGGATTTCATTAAGTAAACCCAAGTTTTCCTTGAATGGTCATCTATAAATGTGACATAATATAGATGACCTTTAAGATATTTAGGAGTCATAGGACCACAAACATCAGAATGAATAAGATCCAATATTTCTTTTGACTTCTTACAACTGCTTTTGAATGCTCTCTTAGTGTTCTTACCAATGCACCTCCTTTGCATACTCCTTTGTGATCTACCTTAAGTTGAAGGATTCCATCTACTATCAAATTTAGGGTTGGAAGGATTTTGAAATGGATATGACCAAATATTCTATGCCAAAGTTCACATGGGTTGATTTTGATGCTAATTAGAGCTTGAGAAAGGGGATATATAAAAAATTGTAAAGTCTTCCTTCATGAATCCCAATTACTGTAGCAATTTCTATGCTTGAGTTTTTACCCCATACTACAAATTTTCCGTTAATGAAAATCACTTTATCACCTTTATATTATAGAATTTAAGTTGAGAGTGATTTCTTATGAAAACATGGAATAAATAAGATGTTTTTGATATGAATATTAGCTTCGTTCTTTAGCTCTATAAAGGTTGATCCAACTCCCTACACATGACAGCTCTTATTATCTCCAATTTATATGGAGTAAGAAGACCGAGCCTTTTGATAGTGTTTTTAGTTTCTTGTGATGACCAGTCATATGCCTTGATGTTCCACTTTTGATCATCCAAATGCTCTCAACTTGAAATGTTTCTACGAGTGTTGAGAAGAGTCCATTGCCTTTTGTCTCGGTCACTTTCTTCTTTGGAGTAAATAGGAGATTCCATACTTCTTTGATGCCTTTCTTGATATGGATTACTACCTTTGACCACTTACAAAGAATATTCTTCAATTTATTATAGATATTTATCATGCCCTTAGCTAACCTTAGCTGTGAAACCATGTTGATAAATCTATAGGGTAATGATTAGAGTGATTTATCTTTGTTTGATAACATCTTGTGATGTACTTAATATATTACTTATTATATTCTCTTACTATTATTATGATTTTTTATCATCAAAATACTACCAAACACAAGAAGAACAAGAACACAGAATATAGGCTACAAACTAGGGTCAAAATCTCTCCACTTGAGAGGAAAACCTAAAAATCTCTTATGTTCCTTATAGATTCTTAAATTGATGAATTCCAATACCAATACCCTCCAAGACCAAGTCCAAACTTTTTGGATGATGGTATTTCCTTGTCCATGTTAAGCCCATTCAAATCTCTTCCAATAGCACAACGTTGACCTCCAAATGTAGAATTCCAACCTCCACTGCAGACCTCAAATTTTTGGCCCTCCTAGATTTGTTGCTACCACATGTGTGAGCTTATTTTATCCTCCAAGGGATTCCTTAGACCTTCACTTGTATTTCTATGAAATTTGGATCTTTAGGCTGCCTTCTTGTGACCTTTTCTTGACCTTCTTGTATTATTTTCTTCAAGATCAAACTTGTAGAGGAAAACCCTCAATCTACTTCGAAAACACTATCCTTCCTTCACACGTGTGAGAGAGAAATAGCCCAAAAGCAATTCTTCATCATCCTCTTCCTTCTTTGTTTCCTTCTTCTTATTCTTCTTCCTTCACTTGAATGAGTGAGATGTGAATTTGTTTCAAGGAGATTCAGTTTCCTCATTTATATAGTCTTCTCAAAGGTGGATGTGGCTCCTCAAATTAGGTTGACATGCCAGCTGCCCTGCTGACTTGATCTTGGAGGGTATTTTGAAACTTAAGGGAAAAAAAATCTTTACAAGTTACAATGTGCCCAAAGGGGTATTCAACTTATGAAAATTACTATTTTAACTTATTGACCTATAACATGCAACATATTTCCATATGTTGCATGTTTGATCTTGTAGAGCCACAAGGAAGTTACCATAGATTTGTCTTCAGGCCTAGGTACGATCTCCCAAACTCTATTCTTCATTATAGTTTGATATTCTTGATTCATGGTATCCTTCCATTCTTGGTGATTGATAACTTATTCAAAAGTGGATGGCTCTGATTCTATTAGTTTGTCATGTAGGTTTCATATCCAAAATATCGTTTGGGCTTCTTTCTGTCCATGAATGTACCATGAACTGATTGATGATCTTCTACATCTAGAAGTATAAACTTCAACTAGTTAGGTATTTTTCTAGATTCAGAGATAGCCACAGGTTGTATAAGTTCACTAGGACCCTCATCTTCATGATTTGATTTTTCTTCTTCCCTAGTAACTTCTTCTTCAAATACACGATTTTCTTCATTATCAAAGTCCATAGGTAGATCCTTTGATTTCTTGAATGCAATACTTTCGTCAAATATTACTTCTCATCTGACTTCTATCTGGTTTCCTTATTTTATGTAGATCTTATAAGCCTTAGAAGATTTATTGTATCCAACAAAAATTCCCTTCATGCCTAACGGATCCAACTTCATTCTCTTGTCCTTTGGTGTATGAATATAGACAGGACAACCCAAAATTTGGAGATGATCCATGGTTTTTTTTCTTCCCTATGAACACTTATTTGAGAGTTTTTTTATCTAGAGACCTGTGGGGACTTCAATTTTGTATCTATACAAATGTCTTTGTAGCTTCACCCCACATAAATTTCAGTAAATCTTGATCATGTATCATTACTTTTACACTTTCTTCAATTGATCACTTATTTCATTTTGCAACCCCATTTTGTTTAGGATTATATGGGACTATCATCTCCCTATTAATCCCAAACTCCTTACATAAAGAAAATATTTCCTTATATGTGTATTCTCCTCCATTGTTGGATCTTAATATCTTTATTCTTCTTTCTATAAGGTTCTCTACTTCAGCTTTGAATTCTTGAAATTTGCTAAATACTTCATCCTTGGATTTCATTAAGTAAACATCGAAATGAATAATATCCAAGATTTATTTTTACTGTGAAGCACTGCTTCCAATTGATCTCTTGGTGTTATTACTAATGCACATCCTTTGCATACTCCTTCATGATCTTCCTTCAGTTCGAGGATTCCATCTACTATCGAATTTTGTGTTGGAAGGATTTTGAAATGGAGATGACCAAATCTTCTATGCCAAATTTTACATGGGTTGATTTCTTTGTGAATTAGAGCTTAAGCAAGGGGAGATATAAACTTGTAAAGTCTTCCTTCATGAATCCAAATTACTCTAGTAGTTTCTATGCTTGAGTTTTTACCCTATACTAAAATTTTCCATCAATGAAATCCACTCAATGACCTTTATCTTATAAAATTGAAATTGAGAGTAATTTCTTATGCAAGCCTCGAATAAACAAGATGTTTTTTATATGAATAATAACTACATTATCTAGCTCTATCGAGGTTGATCCAATTCCCTGCACAGTATAGCTCTTACTATCTCCAATTTTTACGGTGTAAGAATACTTTCCTTTTGATAGTGCTTTTATTTGCTTGTGATGACTAGTCATATGCCTTGATGCTCCACTATTGATCATCCAAATTCTCTCATCTTGAAATGCGTCTGTGAGTGCCGAGAAGAGTCCTTCATCCTTTGTCTCCAATAGTAAAAAATGATGAAATTAATGACTAGGTGACTAAAAAAGTTAGTCACCGCAATTATTTCAAGTGAATTACTACTAAATTTGATCAATTTTAAGTGACCGAACTAAAAATGACTAACTTAAATGACTAATTTAATCTAGAGATAAAATATATGACTAGAAAATAAGTGACTAAACAAAAAGCGACTAAATTAAATGAATAATTTAGTCCATGACTAAAATATATGACTGATAATTAGTGACAAAATAAAAAATGATTAACGAAAATAAACACTATAGTCAAAGAATAAAAATATGACCAACTAACTAGTGCAACAAGTATATGAATTAGTAATTTACGCTAGTCATTTTTAATTGATTCCGAGACATCTTTAGGTCTCGACTTGATATGTATAACTAGTAGAAAATGATAAATTAGTGACTAAAAAGTTAGTCACTGCAACTTTTCCAAGTGAAATACTACAAAAACTGAGCAATTAAGTGACCCAACTAAAAATGACTAACTTAAATGACTAATTTAGTCTTGGGCCAAATTATAGGACTAGCTAATAAGTAATACAATTAAAAATGACTAATGTGAGTGACTAATTTAAACTAAACTATGGCTAGTTTCTAATAGTGTGTTAATGAGCTCTAATTGAAGTTCCCCCAAGATAATGGGATACCTACAACTACTTGAGTTTATTGATAACAAGATTTGAAATATTTTCCACCTCCTTAAAGATTAGTAGATATTACCCTTATGTGTAAACCTCATGCCCCCTTTCCCTCTTTATATGGGAATATATACTTGCTTATATTAAGGAGTTCTTCAATAATTTGTATTGATGCCCTCATGCCAAAATGATCACTCTATAATTTTTCTAAATCATTAGATATAGTCTACATCTTTTTGCTCAAAAATTAAAATTAAAATAAAAAAAATTAATCTCAATATTAACAACGTACTCAAATAAAAAATTAACCTCAATAATAGTTACATAACCTACCACGTCAATTGACATTTTCACGAAACTAAAATTAACATATTAAAATATACATTCTCCCTACCTTTTTCCTTAATCATCAACATATGAGTTTTTCAAAAACCTACACTTTTTTTTAATAATCAATATGTAGATTTAGATTTTCAAAATCATTAGATATACCCTGCCTCTTTTCAAAAAAACATAAAAATAAAAATTTAAAATACAAAAATAAATTAAAAATTAATCAAAAATTACAAAATAAACATAAAAATAAAATTAAAATTACAAAAATAAATTAGATTTTTTCCAAAAATAAAATAAATTAAAAATTAAAATTACAAAAATAGATTTAGATTTTCAAAATCATTAGATATACCCTGCCTCTTTAAAAAAAACATAAAAATAAAAATTTAAAATAAAAAAATAAATCAAAATTCAATCAAAAATTAAAAAATAAACATAAAAATTAAATAAAATCAAAATTAAAATTACAAAAAATACAAAATAAAAAAAATTACAAAGATAAATTTAAAATTTACCAAAAAATTAATAATATTAATAACATCAAAAATTTAAAATTAAACTTAAAAAAATAAAAAATTAATAATATTAATAGCATGAAAAAATTAACCTCAATAATATTGCCCTAACCTACCATGGCAATTGACATTTTCATATTAGCCTATTAAAATTTACTTTCCCACTCTTTCCCGCTATTTTTTTCCTTTGGTTCTCACTTTTGATTCTGCTGCAATTGACATTTTCAGAAATTTTCGATTAGCCTATTCAAATTTACATTCCTGTTCCTTTGGTTCTCACGTTTGGGAGAGAGTTTGTTCCTCTTTGGATTCATTTGCAAGAGGAGTTTCGATGCTCTTGGATTCCGCTGGATTCCACTGCAACATTCAAGAGGAAGTCATACATTGGATTCCGCTGCAAAATTTAGGAGGAAGGTGTGGATCGATCGTTTAGAATGGACAAGATTTCAGAGAAAAACGAAAGGTGAGAAGGACAGGGGTTCGAAACCTCGAAAAGGAAGGTGAGAAGGGCGATGCTAACAGCAACGGGGGAGAAGGCAATTTCAAGGAAGAGTGATTTTTTTCATAATACAACAGATTGATATGATGAACTTAGACAAACATCTAAGCAAGGTATGGAAAAAATCAGAATTCTAGAAGCCAAATGAGGAGTGATAAATTGACCCAAAAAACTAGATATTATGAGTATTATCACTCAGGCCACATTTGGGACTGTTAAAATGTTAAAATTTAGAGCAGCTATAATGCATGATGTTCTTGATGCAATGCCAGGAGATTTTAATTTTTTCCTTCTGTGATAACTGATAGGAAGGGGGCACATCTTCTTTGAATGCTACAACCTTCAAGATTATTATTTTTAATCTTAAACTGACATTAAAGGATAAAACATGACTCGATTTTTCCTTGTTTATAGACCAGCAAAAACTCTCCTTGAATCTAGATTGTATTGATAATTTGTTTAGCTTCTCCTAATAGGAATATGGCATCCACGTCCCCAAACTATAGCTGAGTGGCAGAATCAAAATATGAAGAGATAAAATATTGAAATGGCTCAGGTGAGACCTCATTCTCTTGCTTCTTTGATAAGCTTTCTCAAAGTATTTGCTAGAATGATAAGAAAGTGGGGACAAAAGGCAACCATATCTTGATCCTCCTAGCACTCTATCAAAATTGGAATGTTCCTCATTAACGAGAAGTACACAGGAAGAAATTGAGATGCATTCAAAATTCCAATTCACCATACTCATTGAATCCAAAATCCTAAATGGTTTTTATGAGAAAGTCTCTATTAGCCTTACCATACTGGAATTGAGGAAACTTTATAATATATTTATACTCAACGGTTCTCCTGTTTGTTTTCTTGGAGAATGAATATTTATGGCATATTGCCATAAAGTCAGCATAGTTGAATCAATATCTCTGATAAGCTATTTGCCTTTCTAAAGACAATTTTCCTACCCCAGTTTATCCATTTGTTTCTCAAAATGTACAAAACTTAGCTTTGAGTTTTATTATCACTGTGCATACCACTTTCAAACATGATTGTAGATCCCCAACATGAAAATGCTTTAATCCTGTAAAGTTACAGTGGTTTCCTTCTAACTTCATTAGATGTCCATGGCATGATGGTGAGGACTCCATCACTCCTCTACTTTTCATACCACTTCAAACTGATATTAAATGAAGGTATTCTAGAGGTTTATGCCTCTAACCTCTGTCTTGGTTACCTTTCCATTAATTAATTCCATCTACCCAATTTGTGTCTATGACCTCTCCCAACCTTCTCCCTACATGAGAAATCTGTGCGTTGCATTGGATTTATCTCCCTTATTATTCATCTCATCTTTGTAAGGGAGTTATTTCACATTCCCAAAAATTCCATTAGTAAGGAGGTGAGGGGGTAATTAAGGCCCTTCACTTCCTTAATCACATTGTTAATCTTAATAAGATCAAGGCCTGATTCTCTGACAATGGCTTGGCTGGCTAGCCAATCCACCAACTTATTTTGTGACTTACTTGTGTGTGATAACTTGGAACTGAGAAGGAAATTTATATTCATTGTAAAGCCCTCGAAATCTGGCATATGTTGCCATCAGTAAATCAGTTATTGACTTTGGTTGTCATGTTCAATATGTTAATTAGAAATTTGGAGTTTGTCTTATTTTTCAATCCTTTGGAATCCTTAAGATTTGATTAGGGTTATCCCCTCAACTGAGGAGGCTTCTACCTCTGCTAAGGTTCCTTATTTATTTGTTTGACTTCCCATAAAAAATTTCCCTATAACAAAACATCTCACCCTCTAGCATGTAGAAAAGGGTAAGATATTCTTCAGGGCTCAACACTGTTCAACAAGAAGGCTTGAAGCCATTGCAACAATACACTTGATATGAGTTCATCATATCACTTGTGGGAATTGAACCTGGGTGGGTAGGATAAAAATCATTCCTCCTAACCACCCGAAATAAACCCAATTGACATTTGAATACATATAATATGAATTATATAATACATTTCTATAGTTTCCTGATAACCTCTAATTTCCTTGTGGCGTTGGTCATTTTCAAATTAGCTCCTGAACTCATTGTTTCAAAGGGGCAGCAGTTCTAAACATTTCAGTCCATGATGCCCATGCCTCTTTTGCAAAAAAAAATTGTGTCAAGATCTAATCATAGGTTTCTTCATACATTTAATATCCATTAGACCTGGTTGGGCACTGTACACTTCTTCTCTTCAATTTTTCTTGTGTAATTATTTTTCCCTTTCACTGCCATCCACTGAAATGTTGCAACTTTGGGCCATATTCTTGGGTACCATATTTTCTTCTAGGCTTTAATATAAGAATATGTTGCTCTTCTAATAGAACCATGTCTTATCCTTCTTTAAGTGAGTAGGATCCTCTTGATGTGGGATTTCAACACTAGACTTCTTATTCGCTTTGGAATTTAATGCCTCCTTGGTTTCCTTTGCCTCATCAGTTGAGAGTCGAGACATTTGTTGGTCATGTTAAAGGATATTTCCATTTCATTTTAGTGATAGAACCCAAAGAATTTGTTGGGACTGGTCCAATAATCCTTTTTTTTTGGCTCACCCCAAATTGATCATAACCTTTCTAATTCTGTCGAGAGCTTGGATGCTTCTGAGAGGCTAGTGTCCAACCCATGCGTACTCCCAAAAGTCTTCCTTTTCTCCATGTTGGACATCTTGGGAAATCCAACTATTTGTTAAAAAATTTTGGATCATATTATTCCTTATGCTTAATTTTTTAGGGACATCATCATATCCGGACTCCCACAAGGTAGACAGGTTCCCTATTCCCCATGTATCCATTTTCCTTAAAATTTTGACATAGAGACTTGTTTTTGTCATAGTTAAAGCACCAATATACTCTTAAACATCGATCTTGTTTTACTAGTCTTCTTACCCCTACTTTTCATTCCAATTTAGGCATAATTATTTGTTTCCAACCTATTAGGTGCCAATTTTTCTCCTTTAATTCCTCTTCTCACGAGAAATTTTTATTAACTTTATCCCTCTCCAAGAGAACTGATCTCGGGGTTAATAGATTGGACTTTTAGAACATGGATATATCTAATAACTATTAGATAAGGATAATCTATTTTCCAGAGAGAAACACATGGAGCCTTGTTTACCGATCTTCTTATCCCAGCTTCTCATTCCAATCTAGGCATAACTATTTGTTTCCAACCTATCATACGGTGCTTTTTCTCCTTTGGTGCCTCTTGTCATGAGAAATTTTTATTAACTTTATCCCTCTCCAAGAGCATTGATCTCAGGGTCAACAGATTGGACTTTTAGAATATGGGGATAGCTGATAAGTTAACTATTGGATAAAATATGAATGGTGATACAACAAGTGTATCAACCACATGGTATTAAGAAATAACTCTTCAACAACCATCCAACTTCCAATATGAATGAAACAAGGTTCCCCCTTATTGATTAATTTCCCATGTTTACCCACAACTCCATATGATTCCTTTCTTGAGGGATAAGATACTTTAATATTTCTCATATTGCAATTCCTAATCTTACTTCTATTTGGAGCTCAAAGGTGGCTTTCATTAGATTTTAGAGGCAATGATGCTCATTCCTAGGGCGTTTTTATTTCAAGACTCAAGTCTAGCCATGTCATATTGACTAAGAAGATAGAAGAGCTCATATGGCTAAAGAACCCTTCTAGGGTTTATACTCTAAAAGCTAGATATATTTCTATTAGTTTAGATGGGGAAAAGAGGAATCATGTGTGGTGGAGGAGAGTTTGGATATTTATATATCCCTCAAAGGCTTGATTTTTATGTGGTTTGCACTAAACAAAAAGACTTGACTTGGTATAATCTCCTGACAAGGAATAGAGCAAGAATCGATAGGTGTAGTTAATGCAAGGTATGTGAAAAAACCAAAAAACATCTTGTCATGGACTGTGACTACACTATGAATTTTAGAGGGAGATTAAACATTTGAATAGGTTGAAAAATGTACGAATTGGTCGCACAGTTGAAAATGGTATAAGAGTTTGGTGTTATAACTCTTTAATGAAGGATTACAAAGCACTTCCATGGATCCTAGCTTGGGTATTTAGCAAGCTAGGAATGTCAACTTATTTAAAGATAGGAAAATTATTCCTATTCAATGTGCTTTTTATATTTTATGTGGTCTCAATTCTTTAAAAGAGTTGGTATTAATTCTTTAAAAGAGTTTTCCCTAGACACGAGTACCTAAGCCTCCTAGGGAGATTGTTGTAGAAGTGGGTAAGGATGGTGCATGTGCATAGTTTGATGATGATCCTTAGTTATATGGAGTAGGGAGAAGTGTTTTATATAGTGAATCTCATAGCATTAACTTTAGAGTTGGATTGGGGCATCAAACCAATTATCATGTTCAGTTACTGGCTCTAAAACTTATCAAAAATAAAATAGGGTGTGGACTGGCTATGGTCCACGCAGTGATGCTATAGTCCTGGGTTCCCATTGCTATTACATTATATGGTAATGAATCCTTTGATACCAACTTCACTGCACCATTAGGAGTAAATTATTTACTATACAAATATCAATATAGAAATTAATGAGAGCAGATTAAAAAGACAAATAAATTACAATCAAAGAGATAACAGATTGTTGCAGGTTACTTACTACAGCAAAGGATAAAATGCATAATGTAATAGAGACATATAGGATATTGAGACCATAAGTAGCCAATTCATTCCTTAAGAATTCACCCTAAAAATGTGTTCAGAATGGTCAACTTGGCCATTGTAAGTTATAACAAGCTATAGCAAATGGAGTGAACTTAAATAATGTGCTAAGGTGCAAACTAGGGGAGAACTCTTTCGATCTAGGTGATTCATCACTCATCATAAATGCAAACCAATTACAAGCTCCAAATAGCAAAGGCAGCTAAGGCTCTTTCTAAAATGATCCAACTATCTCTCCATACTCTCACCCGTATCACTATTATTAAGTCAACATACCCCCAATAGATGAAGGTGAGCTAGTGCATACTCTCCAAGGAAGTAGCCAATTCATCCCTTAAAAATAAACCCTAAAAATGTGTGTATAATGGTCAACTTGGCCATTGTAAGTTACAAAAAGCTCTAGCAAATGGAGTGACCTTAAATAATGTGCTAAGGTGCCAACTAGAGGAGCACTCCTTCGATCTAGGTGATGCATCACTCATCATAAATGCAAACCAATTATAAGATCAAAATAGCAAAGGAAGCTAAGGCTATTTCTCCAATGACCCAACTATCTCTCCATACTCTCACCCATATCACTATTAGTAAGTCAACATACCCCCAATAGTTCAGGGTGAGCTAGCACATACTCTCCAAGGAATTAGCCAATTCTCCATTAAGAATACATCCTAAAAAAGTGTGCAGGATGGTCACCTTGGCCATTGTAAGTTACAACAAGCTCTAGAAAATGGAGTGACCTTAAATAATGTGCTAAGGTGACAACTAGGGTAGCACTCCTTCGATCTAGGTGATTCATCATTCATCCTAAACACAAACCAATTACAATCTCAAAATAGAAAAGGCAGCTAAGGCTCTTTCTCCAATGACCCAATTATATCTCCAAGAATAGGAAACAATGGTTAAGGGTGCAATAAATAAACTCAGATTACTATAACTACCCCCCCATAAATGCATTAACCACAAAATAAAAAATAAAACAATTACATTTGTTAGGAAATTAAGCAATCTAGGATTGTGTGCCAAGTGGAATCCCCTTTAAAACATACCTCTTGACCATGACAAGGATTTTCACCCTACACAATGAGGTACAACGTCTTTTAGGCCATAAAACAAGGAATAATACACTACTTGAAGGTTGTTTCTTTTTAAATCTACAATTAACTCTTTCTTAATTTGATGAGTGTCAATTGGAGAAGGGGATATACTAACTACTGAAAATGGCTTCCATTTTCTGTTCTAGAATAGCAATATTCTTATGCCAAATAGGCCTCAAAAACTTGCATCAGATCACCAGCTAAGACTGCCCATCATATATCATAATAGCTCTAGAGGAAAAAATTCCTATCATGAATAAACCACACCATGAGGAAGAACTTATGTGCTATTTTATATTCATAGGAGTATAAATCATGTTTTGTTGTAAAATTGTATATATCATGTTTTGTTGTAAAAGGTGTTTGTTGACAGATAGTGACCCTGTATATATCATGTTTTGCTATAAAAGGTGTTTGTTGACAGATAGTCAAGGTCACTATCATCATATGTTTCCTTGAGGCTTGAATTCCAACCATAAAATGTTTGTTCTTTGGAAATTCCAAAATCTACCATGGTTTCTCTCATAAGATGGTTTAACAATATATTGGCAGACTTAATGCTATAATGCACAACTGGTGGTACGACCCCATAAAATATTAAAATACTCAATTTTCGTTGATCAACTGCTACAGGCTAGCCAAAAACACTTGAATTTGGACCCATTTCAAGAGTCATTCAGACCTGTAGATACAATTAGCTAGCATGATAGGAACAAGTCTCATAGTGCATGCTTGTATGCTCCAACAAAGGCACTACATCAAGCCCTACAGGAAGCCATTTTAGCATGTTCATATTCCATATTTGATTCCATTAAAAGCCTCTAGAGGTGGGTTGGGCGGCACCATCGAGGGCTGCCCAGCCTGCCTTCGGTGCCCGATTGGGCAGACGATGATTCTTGGAATCATCGTCCACCCAGCCGGGGGCTGGAGGCAAGCTGGGTGACCCTCGATGGTGTTGCCCGACCAGCATCCGACCCTCGGCTGGGTGGAGGGTGATTTTTGGAATCACTCTTCGCCTAGCCGGGGGCCGAAGGCCGGCCGCACGACACCATCAAGGGTTGCCCAACCTGCCTCTAGCCCCTAGCTAGGCGGTGGGCGATTTCGAGAATCGCCCTCTGCCCAGCCAGGGGCCGAAGGTAGGCTGGGCAGCCCTCGATGGAGCTGCTTGGTCTACCTCCAACCCCTGGTTAGGTGGAGGGTGATTCTGAGAATCACCCCCGGCTGGGCAGAGGGAGCCAACGATTCTCAGAATCACCCTCTACCTAGCCGGGGGCCAGAGACAGGCCATGCAGGATCGTTGAGGGCTACCTAACCTACCTCCAGCCCGCAGCTGGGTGGAGGGTGATTCTCATAATTTCCCTCCGCCCAGCAGGGGACCAGACGCAGGCTGGGTAACCTTCGATGGTGTTGCCTGGCCAGCCTCTAGACCCTATCCGAGAGGCCGACCAAGTGGCGCCATCGAGGGATACCCAGCCTGCCTTCGGCCCCTGGCTGGGCTAAGGGAGATTCTAGAAATCACCCTCCACCCAGCTGAGGATCGAAGGAAGGCTGGGTAGCCCTAGACAGTGCCGTTCGGCCTGTCTCTGGCCCCCGACTAGGCGGAGGGTGATTATGAGAATCGCCCCCCACTGGGCAGAGGGTGATTCTTGGAATCTCCCTCCTCCCAGTCGGGGGTGATTCTCAGAATCTCCCTCCTCCCAGCCAGGAGCCGGAGGTAATCTAGGCGGCATCGTCGAGGGCTGCCCAGCGTACGTCTGACCCGCAGCTAGGTGGAGGGTGATTCTTGGAATCGCCCTCCGCCTAGCCGGGGGCCAGAGGTAGGCTGGGCAGCCCTCAGCGATGTCGCCCGGCCAACCTCCGGCCCCCGGCTAGGCAGAGGGTGATTCAGAGAATCTCCCTCTGCCCAGCCAAGGGCCGGAGGCTGGCTAGGTGGTGCCATCAAGGGCTTTCGGGGGGCCCAAGGAAGGAGACCGGCCAGGTAGCACCATCACCATCAGAATCTCCCTCTGCCCAACCGAGGGTGATTCTCATAATCGCCCTCTGCCCAGCCTGCCTCTAGCCCCCGTCTGTGCGTATGGAAATTTCAAGAATCACCCCCAGCTGGGTGGAGGAAAATTTCGAGAATCGCCCACGACTGGGCGAAGGCCGGCCGGGTGGCACTGTCGAGGTCTACTCAGCCTGCCTCCGGCCCCTGGCTGGGTGGAGGGCGATTCTCAAATCGCCCCCGGCTGGGTGGAGGCCGGCTGGGTGGCGCCGTCAAGGGTTGCTCAGCCTACCTCCGGCCCCCAGCTAGGCAGAAGGTGATTCTCGGAATCGCCTTCTACCCAGCCAGGGGCCGGAGGCAGGCCGGGCGATGCCGTTGAATGAAAGAGATTGGGTTTTGGATATATTCTCAAGTTTAAGTAAGTTTTATTATATAAATTTAAATTTAAATATTTTATTTTTTATTTTTTATGTCTTTATACTAATATTCTTAATTATTTCTTTTGTGCTTGATGATTAGGTACAACGCTAGCATGTTTCCTACCAAAAGGAAGAAATTGCATTGCCATTGAGAAAGACCCAGTGGAATGAAAATTTATTCAACAAAAAATTAACGCTCTTGAATTCCTTCTAGATGCGAAGTAAGAATTTGGTTTGAGGAAATGGGATTTATATGAATCACGTGTGGCAAAAAGAGAAAAGGAACCTCAACCACCATTATATGGAATGATTGAAAAGGGACACTTTGGAAGATTTACAGACATGAAAGATCCATTAGAAGATGACAATGACCAAAATGAGGTAGAAAATGTTGCAAAAGAAACCATCAATGATGTTCTAGGTGATGTTGAACATGTATTAGTTGATATTGTTGACAATCTTTAAGTTATTATTGCAAACAAAGCTCATTTTTGAGATCTATTAATAAGTTTTACTTGTAATTTTTAGACTTTGATATTTTATGAGAAGAATCCTTATTTTTTGCAAAAAACATGTGATTACTATTATTTTTTGACATAAAATTCAATAAAAATGCTATTTTCTTAAGTTTTTTTGTTAAGATTTTCCGAAAAATTAGTTTATTTAACATGTTTTTTTCAACAAAAAAACTCTAAAAGTGTATTTTTTGCATTCTATTTGTATTGAAAATTTGTATTTTTTTGTCATATCGTTAAAAATATTGGTTTTTTAGTGACAATTATTTGATGTGCATTGAAAAATTAATTGGAAATAAGAAAATATAAACTTTATAATATCGACCCTTTTTTCATTTTTTATCTATGTGAAAAAATGAAGATATCATAACAAATTTTTATTTAAAAAATAAAATAAAATAAAAAATTCTTTTTAAAACACAAGTACATAAATTCACTTAAACAGAAACATCTCACGGAAGAAGAAGACATTAGAAAATGTATAGTGTCAAAATCAATCCTCTAAAAAAACGTTGGTGATGATATGCCACCACTATTGAAAATCGACATAAAAGGCATCACAGAAAAAATAAATAAAGTGCCAAAAACATGCTAAAAAAAAAAAAAAAAGATTTTGCATCACCACTTTTCAAAATCGAGTGTTTTTCTTCCTATGTCAAAAAGTACGTACCAGTGCAGTTACCTATTTCATCGGTAACAGTGTTTCTATAGGGCTGCGACATCCCTTCTAAGAGTATGCCCACCTTCCTTTCGCTGCAAAACAACCCTCCCTTACTTCGTCCTTCAAGAACAACACTTCGGTCCTGCACTCAGCTACTCGGCCCCTTCTCCAACTACTCGGTCACCTTCTTGCAGCCCTAAAACAAACTTGTTCCCACACTGGTGTGCCCTCTTCTCACTGTGGCCAGATCAGAGATATGTCTTTGCCCTTCAATGCTTATGATTGTGTTGGGTTGCATAAGGATGGATGCTAAAATGAGGATCACACTCCTCTTATTTATATCCTTTTAAGCCTCCACGAATTTTCTTGAAGAGACCCATCTATTGGCACCCTTTTACACCAAGCCTACATGACTTGGCAACTAATAATTACCTGGTCAACTTCAAAAATTAATTTCTCTCTAACAACAACTCAGATTCAAATGATTCTTGATGATTTGGAATCATATCATCGAGCACTATCATCCTCATCCATCACATGTTAATTTATCATCGTGGTTTTGGACCAAATACGATGGGTGAAAAACCCCCAAGCTTGGATCTCAAGCCCACAATCCCATTTGTGGCACTTTGACCTCCAACCGACCTTGATCACCAAGGTTCGGAGTACCTCCCAAGCTACAAAAAAAGAAAGAGAAAAAAGAGTCAATGTCTAAGTTGTCGTAAACAAGAAAAGATCTAATATCTGAGAACAATCCGTAACAACTAGGAAATTAGTTCAAGAAAGAAAAGGATAAGAACATGAATAGTTAGGTAAAACTGAGTTTTAAAATCATCATGATGAAGGGAATGCATTTATTAGCTTTTTTTTGTGGAAATGGAAAAATATACTAATCAGTTTTATATCTATGAACATTAGAAGAGGGGGAAAAGATGAAACATTTAGTTTTCCAGTCATATAGTTGGATAAGTAAATATCCAACTTTTATTTTAGATATATATTTTTTACAATAATTGTTTTTGCATGGAGCATTCCAACATGAATGATGTTTACTATTGAATTTTGTTTGTAAAGGATGCTAAGTCACCTTCCCCAATAATTGGTTAATCTCTTTTGTTGAGCAATCAGATGAATCTAGCCTGTGACTTTTGAGAATTTGGATTATCTAACAAGCTACTGTTGTGATGACCTTATATCATATTTTTCAATTTTTCTTTATGTACTTTAAGGGTTATTACATTTAAGGCTTACAAAGGAAGGTATGATACATTCAAGGATGTGCATATGAAATTTTGGAGCTTAATTTCTCCCATTTTCACTATCTAATTTTACCATATGTTTCAAGCATATATATGGTTGATGCTTTTCTTTAAATTTGTGTTGAATGATCAAATTCATTTAGAGAACGTAGAACAAAAAAATAAAAAACTGATCAGTTGTCAAATCCAATGAAAACTTAGTATGATTTTAGTATGAATATTTTCATTCCTAGCCATAATTATTCCATACTTTTTACATATGAACTGTGTTAGAATGTAGAAATGTCCCAACATATCAAGTGGACACTATGCCCATCATCAGGCGATCCAATTGAAACATCTGCACCCATCATCAGGGGGATCTAAATGAACCTTATGTAGTAAGAGGCTTAGTAAATGGCTATAAAAAATCCATGACATGGAAAGTTGGATAAGTTACAAGTAAAAATGAACTATGCTAGAATTTAGAAAAAGATATCAGATAATGTAAGGTCTGTGATCAATTTTGTAGTCATTTCCAGTTTCCAAGGGCTTCTAAGGTGGGCCCTCAAACTCAAAATAATGCTCAAATTTGGATTCCTGAAGATCATATTCCGTTTTGAAATTTTGGCAATCTGAACTATCTTCAGGGGCACCAATGACACCATCATATGTCCTGATTTTAATTTCATTGCATTCTTTGTCTATGAGATTTGAGACAAAGGGGTCATTATGCACCCATTTTTCAACTTTTGAGCCATTCAACCCCATTGTATCGGATGCAGGTATTTTAGCAGTGTCTTCTTTGATAAGGCAGACAACATCATTATTGATAGGTTGAGCTCTAGTTGGCTCAAAAACAATGGCACTCTTTGTGCATAAATCATTCTCCCACATCTACACAAAGAATAATATTCAATTTAACACCCTAGCCAAGGCATCAGCCGAATCGGTAGCAATCTAGTTGATAATTGACATCTACAAGGGAGAACAACATTCTAGTTCCACCAAAAACCTACACTAGAAGTCATTATCCAGGTACCTGTGATGAGCTTGCTCCTTTCAAGTACCTTCTTATATTTCCCAATGAAAGAAGTTGAAAGCTCTAAATTTGAAAAATAACTCTCTCATAGGAATTATTGAACTGAATTCTACAAGCCTGTCTAGCCTAATTTATTTGGATTTAGCTAGCAACAATTTGTCTGGTAGTATTCCGCCTAGCTTGTGGACCTGCAAAAATATCCATTCTGTGAGCCTGGCAAGAAACAAATTAAGTGGTGAAATTCCTCCTGGCATGACATCCCTTCAGGTTCTCTCTTTTTTTCTATACAGTGTCCCTTTTCTTCATGCCTCAACAATATTCAAAGCATAGATATGTCAAAATTTGCATGCTGATAGGTTGTGATCTTAGCTGGTTCAAAATACAGTATAAGGATATTCAACATATAGTGATCATAGCTATTGCACAATCTCTCCCTTCTGAAATTTGTTGTTTTGTCCTCATAGAAGAGCATCTTATGATTGCAAACACTTTATGTTGGCACTCTACTGTAGATAACTGTGTTGGCCTGCAATATTGGAGAGATGTACTTGAAACAACCTTATATATAAAAGATTATACTTCCAATACTTCGAATATTTGAATGGATTTATGTGGCATATCACCATGAAAATATTTTGTTAGAGATGAACCTTACTCTAAATTCATAGAAACCCATTCAGCAGTTTTGGATGCAAGTTTTCTTTGAGACGTCATGCAAAAACCCAAGGTTGAAAAGATCAATTTCATTGTACCTGTAGCTTCATGACACTAACGGTGCACATGAGTATTTCCATAAAGATGAGCTGAAGCATTCCCATAGAACTTGAGATTTACAAGTTCACGAAACTTAAAAAAAATTGTATGGGCATCTTCAGAAAATTCACCATAATTAAGGGTAACTCCTTCACTAAATACTCAAACCTTTCTTTATCCAACTTTTCATAAGTATCACAAATAGAAACTCAAAATACTGCTCAAATTTGGATTCCTGAAGATCATATGCCCTTTCACAATTTTGGAAATCTGAAATGTCTTCAGGGGCACCAATGACACCATCATATGTCTTGGTTTTAATTTCATTGTCTTATTTATCTATTGAATTTGAGACAAAGGGGTCATTATGCACCCATTTTTCAAAATTTGAGGCATTCAACCCCATTGTATTAGGTGCAGGTATTTTAGTAGTGTTTTCTTTGAGAAGGCATACAAAATCATTATCGATAGGTTGACTTCCACTTGGCTAAAAAAAAATGTCTCTTTGAGAATATATCATTCTCTCACATCTACACAGAGAATAATACTAAAGTTAACACCCTAGCCAAGGCATCAGCCGAATTGGCAGCAAGCTATCTGATAACTGAAATCTACAAGGGAGGATAACATTCTAGCTGCACCAGAAACCTACTCTAAAATTCATTCTCCAGGTACCCTTGATGAGCTTGCTCCTTTCAGGTACCTTCTCATCTATCCCAATGCAAGAAGTTGAAATTTTTGAATTTGAAAAACAACTCTCTCACAGGAGTTATTGAATTGAATTTTACAAGCCTTCCTGAACTAACTTATCTAGATTTAGCTAGCAACAATTTTTCTGGAAGTATTCTACCTAGCTTGTGGGCCTGCAAAAATATCCAGTCTGTGAGCCTAGCAAGAAAAAAATTAAGTGGTGAAATTCCTCCTGGTATGGCATCCCTTCAGGTTCTCTCTTTTTTCTCCATCTCAAACAATAATTTTATCAATATTACAAGTTCCCTAACGGCTCTACAATAATTTCATAACCTTACCACATTGGTTCTATCAAAGAATTTTAATGGGGATATTATTCCAACTGATTCACAAGGATTTCCCATGCTATGGACATTAAGTCTTGGAAATTGTGCTCTTTCCGGGCAAGTTCTAGTTTGGCTCCTGAAATGTCCAAATTTAAAGGTCTTGGATCTTTCCTGGAATGATCTCAACAGAGTTATTACTATTTGGTTAAACACTCTTCAATATCTTTTTTATTTGGACATGTCAAATAATTCTCTGTCAAGACCAATTCCAAAGAAGCTTATGGAGTTGCCTAGTTTTAAGTCAATACAAATACCCTTGTATCAGCTCAAACTCCCTTCGAGCCCCCTTTATATGTAAAACAAAATCAAAATTATTTTTGGCTGCATTAGAATCAGTTGTCTAATCTTCCCCCTTCGCTATACTTGGCTAGAAACAATCTTAGTGGCACTCTAAGCCCTGAGATTGGGCAGATGAAAATGTGTCATACTCTATATTTCAGTCATAATAATTTCTCGGGGATAATCCTAGACACACTGTCTAACTTGAAAAATTTGGATACCTTAGATTTTTCAAACAATAATTTTTTTGGAATCATACCACCATCCCTGAAGGATCTCACATTCCTAGCAAGGTTCAATGTCTCTAATAATCACTTGCATGGGTTAATACCTTCTGGACATCAATTTTATACCTTTAACAAGTCTAGTTTTGAAGGAAACCTTGGTCTCTGTGCCCAAACTCTTACTACCACCTGCAGTCCACCTGTGTCAATACCGGGGGTACCTATTTCTGCACATAGAATCAATAGGCTAGACATAAATATCATTCTTAGCATAACCATGAGTGTTGGTGTTGGGATTTATTTTCTTCTAGTTGCAGTTATTTGGAATCAATCAATAAGACATATAACAGAGGAGGGAGTTGCAGACGAGATGGATTTTGAAATGCCTCACAGGATTTCTGATGCCTTGGGATATAACTTGGTGTTGTTATTCCAGAATCATTGTCGTAAGGATCTTGATATTGCTGATCTCTTGAAAGCTACTAGTAATTTTTAGCAGGAAAACATCATTGGCTGTGGAGTCTTTGGATTGGTATATAGATCCACTCTGAAGATGGCACAAAAATTGCAATTAAAATATTGACAGGAGAATGTGGTCAGATGGATCATAAATTTAAGGCCGAAGTAGAAGCTCTATCAAGAGCCCAACATAAGAATCTATTGTCATTGCAATGATACTGAAATTATGGGAATGATAGACTGTTGATTTATTCCTATATGGAGAATGAGATTTTGGTGTATTCTATGAGCCTATGATGCTTTAAATACCATCATTTAAGATGCTCCAAGGTGTCATCAAGGTTCTCCAAATAGATCATCAACAAGATATCTTCTACTTCTTTTCAAGGTGCTCCAAGTCCGTAGGCCTTAACTTGTCTTCAACATCCTGCTCCTAAAATTTCTCCAATATTGCAAAGAACAAGTAGTTATAGGCCTTCAAAAATTCCTTAAAATAAATTCACCAAACAATACCTTTAGGCCTGTTATTATTTCACTTGAAATAATTCCCAAAGTCTATTCTAAAGCTACTAACCATTGTCCTCAAGATAAAACAAGTTATCTTCAAGCTTACTAAAAAATATTTGCCAAGATCATCTTCAAAAGGAATCTAAATTATGTGCAAGAGGCTTGGACTAAGTACAGATGATCTTAATTTAGAGCTCTTAGCCTAGAATGTGTCGTATAGGTCAAGAATAGGTTCAATTCTAAATGCTGAGGTATACCTTCTCACCAAGCTCAAAATGTTTCCCACAAGTCCGAATAGCCTTTTGTCCGCACACAGGTCTGAAATCTTGAGAAAATATGAGATACAAGTTGTAAATCTAAGGAATATATACGATGAGCCCTCCTCCCAAGACCAATCTTCCAATTAGCTTATTTGTTGGAGGTTCAAGTCTGAAATTTTTGTTATAGGTCCAAAATACAGAGGGTATCTTGTTGTCTTGTCCACTGAAATCTTTAGAGAAATGCGAAGTCTAGATTGTCCAACAAAGAAATCTGAGCCAAGAGTCTATACACAGTCTAAAACTACTATAGTTACTACACAAGAATCATTATAATATTCCAAAGTTCGATTAAGAAGTTCACCACAAAAAATACTAGTGTTGTAGCCTGGTTTGCAATCTAAAATTTTGTCTTTTAGCACAATTCTTATCAGAAATCCAAAGGAATACATAACCATCATAGATTTTTGACCCAAACAAATTTTATTCCTCGACTTCCAATTCACTCCTACGATTATACTCTAATTTATTCACTGAATTTTATTTTCAAAAACTGAGGAGCGGAGGTTTATATTTATAGTAGTTTACCATGTTTTAAAGGAAACGTCCTTCTAGAAGGGAAGGCCAACATGTGTGCCAAAGTGCAGGTCGGCTCACTGTAAGGTGTAATTTTCTTAGTCTTAAAAATTCAATATCTCACAAACTACTAGGAGTTTCGGGACAAATAAGGGCTCATTGGAAAGGAAAAAATACACTTTATAAGATAGTATAGGCACAAATTTGGAATGATGCCTCTAAGGTGGTAAAAATAATTTTTCTTTGTGACTGTCCTTAATGTTTGTGCGCACTTTTGGAAAGGAAAAAATACACTCTATAAGATAGTATAGGAGCAAATTTGGAAGGATGCCTCTAATGTGGCAAAAACAATTTTTCTTTGTGACTGTCCTTAATGTTTGTGCGTGCTTTTGTTGAGAATTACATAGGGCTAGGTAATGTTCAAATTCTCTTCTTGATAATTACTTGGGAGCTTACTTCATTTACTTATGTCTTCTCTTCTTAGCTTATTATGTCCTTCATCAAGTTAATTACCAAAACACAAGAGACACAAATTTAGGCTCTTTGAGCCAGGGACAAAACCTCTCCCTCTTGGAGAGGGGTACCCATAAGAAATTCTTATTATAGACTTTTAGATGACAAGTACCATGAACATGACATAGACCCTTGACCCTTGTATGCCTCCAAGACCTTGTCGCTACTTCTTCATTGTCTATTTAAGCTGATCCTTCTTTTCTGCATTGTCCTACAATGTCCTGCACTTTTCTACACCGGTATTAGAGAGCTCGGTCTCTAACTGTATTTCCCTTCTCCGACTATATGTGATACTTATTGAGATATCAACACCCTGTTATAGAATATCCTATTCACACCCCACACCTTCACTTTCACCTTGATCGTTGGTCTTCAACATACACACACGTCTTATTTCCTTTCGATGAACAGTCCACCATTTTCATACTCTAATGATAGTAACCCTTACTTGTGCTGCATTACTTCGTTGAGCACACTTGTTATACTTGTCACTTAAGACAATCATGTAATTAATAAACATAGCCTTGTAGCTTATTCTTCTTCAAGAAATATATCCAGGTCTTGGAGGAGAAGTCATCTTTAAAAATCATGTAATAGGAACATCCTCCCAAGGATGTCACGGGTAGCATACCAGATAAATCATGATGTATCAGTTGTCTTTATGACACTTGAGGGGAATGGTCCCCTTCTTTGCTTCTCTTAAGCACAACCCTGACATATACCTTCATGATCATCTTTAAATTCGGGCATCCCTGTCACCACCTTCCTTACTTCGAGAAGGGCTTTGTAATGAAGGTGTGAAAACCTTCGGTGCCATAACTCTGTTTGAAGAGTTGTATTAGAAAAATTAAAATATTTTGGACACATTTCCCTAGGCCAAAGATCAAAGCGTTAGGGAACCACCTGTCCTCCGGTAACCAAATTTCAAGACTCCCTCTTACCGAGGAAAGTGTTCCTCACCACGCCCATCTTGTCTCTGAAGTATACATGCTTTCCCCGTGGTAGGGCTTTGGTAAGAATATCTGCAACCTGCTCATCAATGGGAATATACTCAAGCTTCACAACTCCCTTCTTAACATAATCTCTGATGAAATGATATCTGATGTCGATATGCTTTGACCTGTCATGAAATACTGGATTCTCCATGATTTTAATGCAACTTTAATTATCATAGTATATCACTAAAAGTCTCAATGGCTGACCAAATAAGCCAAAAAATATCTTACAAAGCCATATGGCCTCAGAACTAGCTAGACTAGCTTCCATGTACTCCGCTTCCGCTAAACCCAATGCTACTGACTCCTACTTTCGGTTGAACCACGACACCACTGTCGAACCCAAACCAAAACAAAACCCTGGAGTTCTCTTCCTATCAGAGGCACAACCTGCCCAATCAGAATCAGTGTAACCTGCCAATCTCACTCCATCTCCCTGCCTATAATCCAGACGATACTCCACTGTCCCATGTAAGTACTGCAAAATTTATTTTGCAAGAACCCAGTGCACCCTCCTAGGCTCACACATGAACTGGCTCATTGTGTTGAATGAAAAACATATATATGGCCTGGTGTTAACCAAATACATCAAGGAACCAATCAACTGTCTATACAATGTGGGATCCACCAACTCGGAATCTGAAGTGTGAATTTTTTTCCAGTTGATGATCATAGGTGTCGACATGGGTCTACAATCCTCCATGTGGAATCTGCAAAGGATGTCCACAATATATTTCCCCTGTCCCAGGAAGAAATGCCCCTACTCTTGCCACACCTCCAAACCCAAAAAGTAATGCATCAAGCCAATGTCCTTCATCTCAAACTTCGACGCAAGATCTCTCTTGCAGCTCTCTATGAGTCTCTCTGCACCCGTAATGACCAATTCATCCACATACAGCACCATAATGAGAGGCTCCTCACCTATCACAATAAAGTATAGGTTCGTATCTGCATCACTCTTTGTGAAACCCATCTCCTGCAAGTACGTATCAATCCTAGAGTACCAAGCTCTTGGAGCTTGCTTCAGGCCATAAAGGGCCTTCTTCAATCTACACACATGGGACTCCTTCCCATGCTCCTCAGAGCCCAGTGGTTGCTCAATGTACACCTCCTCCTATATGAAGCCATTTAGAAATGCGGTCTTCACATCCATCTGGTGGATCTTCCAACCCATCTCTACAACTATCGATATGAAGGAGATAATTGAAGTATATCGAGCCACAGGAGCGAAGGTCTCCTCATAATCAACTCCCTCTACCTAGGAGAACCCTCTAGCCACAAACCTTGCCTTGAATTTCTCAATGCTACCATCTGCAGAATTCTTTACCTTGTAAATTCATCTAGAAGTAACCATGGATTTTCCCTCAGGCCTCGGCACCACCTCCCAAACATCATTCTTCATGATAGAAGAATACTCCTCCTCTATGGCCCCTCTCCAGACCTGCTAGCTAGTTGCCTCCTCATAGCTAGAAGGCTAGGGGTCAATGATGTTGGAAACCATTGCCATATAACTACAGAACTTATTAGGCGGTCTGCTCTCTTTGACCGAACTCTTTGGCCTAGCAATAGATGTGGCCTCTCTTAAGGTATCCTGAAGCCACTTGGGCTTCCTCTTCCCTGAGCAAACTTCTCCCACCGGAGAATGAAACTCCTCCTCATCAGGAGACTGAACTCCTGAATGTTTGTCTGTTGTCCTCCTACTCGAACATGAACCTGTAGATGCTGAAGTACCATGTGAACTGTCCATCAATGGACTACTTATTGAAATTCTCTATGGACTTCTCTGCATGTTTCTCGAAGCACCACCCCTCTGACTCTACGAGCCACTTCTCGCTGATGGACCTAACATCATAATTGATGTAGCTCCTGATCCCTGCCCATTGGATGCTTGTGCCCGAATCAACTGCTCCTGAGGGTCTGGCTGATCCAAATACTCTAACTCCTGTGACCTCCTGAAAGCCCTGTTCTCCTCCAACTTCACATCTTGTCTGAACTCTCCTCTGTGCAGGAATATAAATCCAAAAGGCTTTTGAGGTGTCACTGTAGCCCACAAAGATACCCTTATTTCTAGTGTGCTCTAGCTTGGTCCTCTTCTCCCTGAGTACGTAGGAGTATGCAATACACCCAAAGATACGAAGATGACCAACATCAAGCTTCTTCCCAGAAAAAACCTCCTACGAAGTCACATGCCCCAAGGCACGATGTGGACTCCTATTCTACAAATAAACAATAGTGTTGCAGGCCTCTTCCCACAAAAACAATGGTAACCCCTGATCATGTAGCATGGCTTTGGTAGCCCCTCCGATGGATCTATTCTTCCTCTCTGCAACCCCATTCTGCTGGGGGTTGTAAGGAACTGTGAACTCCCTCCTAACGCCTGCCTCTGCACAATAGTCAAAAAACTCACCAAAGGGTGTATTCCCCTCCATTGTCTGACCTCAGGGACTTGATCTTCCAACCTGTCTGAGTCTCCACAAGAGCTCTGAACTCCTAAAACCGCTTGAATACCTCACTCTTGGTCTTCAAGAAATAAATCCAGGTCCTCCTGGAGTGATTATCAATGAATAACATATAATTATCATATCCACTCAAGGAAACATGATACATCTGACTGCTCACATCGGTATGAATCAAATCAAGTATCCTAGTCGATCTATTGTCACTGCTGGGATAAGGGGATTTGGAAAAATTTCCCATTGCACATCCTCTGCATGTATTTAGGTGATCAGTACTAAAATCTGGCACACCCGTAGTGATCTCCCACAATGTCCTCAATGCCCCATGATACATGTGCCCCATCTTGTGGTGCCAAATATCGCATAGCTCTGAAGTGCTAGCTCTGTTGTCGGTACTACTGCTCAATGCCAAAACGGGATGAAATTCAAACTTGTACACCTTTTCATGGCCTACACCAATCACTCTAGCTGACTCAGCTTGAGCACCGCTAGGATATATAAGCACCTATCCTCTACTGAAAAATACCTCATACCCTTTATCCTCTAATTCTGAGATGGATATAAGGTTCTTCGTCATCCCTGGCACATATAGAACATCTGACACCTTCAAGGGAGGTTTGGGTTCCCTATCAAATGTCAATGTCCCCACACCGACTACTCTAACAATGTTGTCATCTCCGAGTACTACCTCTTTAGCAGTGCCACTCTCTAAAAGATCTGAGAAGTACTCATGGACTCCTGTCATATGTCATGAATCCCCACTATCAACATACCAAATACCTAAAGATGCTCTGCTAATGGAGGGAAATTCACACTCCCTCCCACCCTCTATGGCAGGTGATACTGCACTAGTGGACTCACAAGAAATGAACCCAAACTCCCGGTCAAAGCTCTCCAAAATGTCCTCTATCTCTGTTGATGCTTCCATGGTCTTGTTTTTCCCCTTCTTCTTCTTCTCTGGACACAAAACTACATAGTGTCCCATCTTCTGACAATTCCAACACTTCACCTTGGAATAGTCCTTCTCCTTGTTCAATTACTTACCTTTACCTTTTCCTTTGCCTCCACCACTACTTGTGGAAGCTTGATTCTTTCCCTTGCCTTTCTTGCCTCCTGATAATAGTGCTACATCCTCATCCTACTCAACTAGTTTGGCTGCCCCAAGCTGGTTCTTTCTGATTTCATACTGTATGCAATCATAATATAACCTCTCCCAAGTGGGAAGGTTCTCACGTGCAACAATCTCATCAGCAAAGTTCAACCATGAACTGGGAAGGCCATTCACTATAATCCGCACCAACTCAAAGGGTGGAACGACCTCTCCAATTGCTACCAACTCTTCTCTCACACTAGTGATATTTGTGAGGTATGCAATAGCACTATCAGTCTTCGCCATCTTAATGGCCTTCAACTTCTCTCTTAGGACCATTTTTCTGTTCACATTGGTACTCTGGTAGAGGTTGGTCAATGTTGTCCACATCTCATGAGAAAGTCTATTTCCTCTCACATGAGGAATGCAATGGTCTTTAATACCATCAAGAATCAGTCTCTTACCCTTGTTATTCTTCTTATTAAATTCTACCAACTGAACAGTGTCAGTAGGCACATTAATAGGGCGTTGTTGGGTAATCACTATTATACCCCAGACTTCTACCTCCTCAAAGATGCACTGCATTCTTTCCTTCCATAAGTTGTAGTTTCTATGCTCATCCAACCTATCCTCCACCCTCAAGCCCAAAGATATGTTTGCTATCCTAATACACTGAAAATGACACTGTTGTAGTAAAGGTTCAAATTTTTGTGTGTAAAATCAAGTTGTTGTAATTTTTCTGCTTGTTGTCCCAAACTACACTTTTCAACAAAATAGCTCTAATACCATGTATAAATTTTGTGACCCAACCTCGATTTTCAGTTTCTCCTTATTTTTCCCATTAAGTTAAATGGTCATTCCCATAAGCATACATTCAACAAGCTGGAAAAATAATTATTTTCTAAAAACACAAATTCTGGAAATTTCACAATGTTGAAATGCAGAAATAAAAACTCAGAAAAATAAATCAGCCACACATAGAATTTTGACACACTGATTTTTGGTGAAGATGACCTTGGAAAAACCCCCTACAAGTCTTGGGGAAAACCAGTTCGAAAGCTTCTCTTTATTTTTGAATATGATTTTATAGTGAATAGTAAAACACAATAAAAATTACAACAAATACAAAACCCACTTATCTCAATTTCCGTGTCAACCCCCAACCGTGAAAATTGTGCTAATAGTAAACAAAAATTTAACAGAAAAACTACAGCATTAAATGTTGTACTTGCAGTCTCAAAAAATGTGCCATAATATACCTATATGGACTGTAGAGATTCTTTACAAAATTGTATAGCAACCTCTCCTCAATTTCTGAGCCCTTAAACAACCTCGAAATTTGTGCCCTTGACTGCTGGAAACTGCTCCTTGAAATTTGCGCTATACCTTGCCTCGAAATGCATGCAACCATGATGTACAGATTTTATATCTTGGTAAACATGCCAATAAATGCTGCTGTACAGAAATTCTACCTTGGGAAATGTGCCCTCCTACTGTATGGGTTTTTTGTGTAGCTTTTGTTACTCTCCCTTCGCTCAGAAATTTATCTTTAGCTTTCTCTCCTCCTCTCTCAATCTACTCATAAAAGACTGAATGATTTTTTCCCTATTTTCCCCCTTTAACCTAACCCTAAGTGACTTTAAGGGAATCCCTAAATCCAATGGCTGAGATAGCTTTAGATCGAGGGCTGAGATTAAATGTGCATTTAAATCTCACTTTCTATTTTTTAATTCACCCCACTTTAATAAAGACCCACTTAGTCATTTATTTCCAAAGTCACTTTTTCACTTTCTAATTTCACATTGACTTTATTAAAGTCACTTTAAAATTAGACTTAGTAACTTTATCACTTAAAGTCACTTTTAAATTTGATTTGACTTTATAACTTTATAAAGTCACTTTAGGAGAAAAATTAAATTATTTTTGACACTTTTCCCTAGGCAAAATATTAGAGCCTTAGGGAACCACCTCTCCTGTGGTAACCAAATTTCAACAAAGGGCAGATACAAGAATATATTCATTTTTCTTATTATCAACAACATTAGACTCACCATACCTAGAATTTCTTGACCTCTTGAAAGGTTGCCCATTTCCACTATGATTAGAGGGAGCCTTCCTTTTTCCTTTGAACCTGTTGTTTCTTTGATTTCCATTCCCCCTGAATTTGTTGTCATCAATCTTGGGAGAGTCCTTCTATTGGGGCACTCTCTTACATAGTGACCAGACTTGTTACAAGTGTAACATCTTCCCTTCCTTCCTTTGGGCCCTGCTCTACCATGGTTTTGATTTCTCAGGCCACCATGGTTCTTCTTCTTTGCACAAGATGCAAAGGCATTAGGGTCACCTCTATTTCCATTAGAGGGATGATCTCTCTCCATCATTCTTGTCTCTTCTTGAGTGCATCTAGTAAAAAATTCATCAAAATAAAGAATCATCTTATTATTAAGAATCGTAATATTAAATACATACCAGTCTCAGGGAAGTCCTCCAAGAGCAATGAGCATGAGCTCTCGATCAAGCACTTCTCCTATGGCAAGGAGATCATTCCTAATTTTTGTGAGCCTCATAAAATATGATGGAGGCTCATGAGTCTTCTCCTGCACATATTCCATGAAATCTTGATCTTCTAATACCAAATCCAAGGACATCTTCCATGCATGATAAGCAGACTTGTCAGTCAACTTATCATAAAACCATTGGTCCTTGACAAGACTTATTCTTTAGTGATTTCTTTTCACACTATCTCGGGCTTTTTCTTCACCTCTTCTCTGATACCATATTAATTTTAGATAAACATGGAATGTTATATATGCGTAATGCAGTTTTACTTTAATCTTTCTTATAGGCTCAATTCAACACATAAAAATGATAGTAAAATGCTGATAGAACATAATAATAGATCAACAGAAGACAAGCCAAATAATGTATATTAGATTTTATAATTCTTCTTTTCCAGCAAAGATAGAGAGTGATGTGTGTTACGACTGTCAACAGGATGCATTAGCTAGCAAATTATTTCTTATCAACATCATATCATCCAACCTTCCAAGTGTCACACACACCCCTCAAAGACAACTCCAAAAGTCAATGCAAGTCAACAAAAGAATCCCTCATTGAGATTTTCAACATCATCCATATTTCCGGCATCATCCATATTTTTGGCATCCATTTTCGACATCATTTCCAGAATCCATATTTCCGACATCTAGATTTCTGGCATCCATTTCCGGCTTCATCTATATTTCCGGCATCATTTGGCATCATCCATATTCACACGTGGGAGAGAGAGAAGTCTCTTCTAGGCTAGACGAACCAATCAGATCATGAGGAATGTCTGTGATGAGATGAAATGGAAATCATATCTCTCCAATTTATACTCGGTTGAGGGTACAAATTACCGTTGTTGCTACTCCGACAATAACATGATGGTTAACTAAACAAATTAGCAAATTCTTACAAGATTCTCGGTACTTTGTTTTGGACACAATATTTTTTTTAATGATCTAACAATATTTACTTAGGATATATCTCAATATAGATTTATTACTTATATTTTACATAAGCCACATATTATTGAAAAAATTATCTACATGGTTGAAATTGTGAGCATAAATTTCAAGTTATGAGTCAATATATTCCTTTCAATTAATAATTGGGCATTTATTATTTGGTGTGCGTTTGTTGCTTTTGTACTTATTCTCATTTTATCTTTCGTGGCTTTGAGAAACAGTGAAGGTGTTATACTTGATTTCATATCGTTGAAAGTTATAGTAATTCATTCTGGAAAGGAAAGATTTGCAAATCTCAAACTTAGACAATAGAATATGTTTAATATCACCTTTTTAAATAAATCAACAATAATATCAACATGGAATAGTCTTATTCTATCATATTTTCGTAGTGGAACTATGGCCCTTTGTATTTGATGTGTTCTTTACCTCCAACTACTTTTCATCAACATGTTCTTTACCTCCAATTTCTTTTCATCCACCATATAAGTGTTTTAATCTTATAATTAATTGTCAAATTTATTGAAGACTTGCACCTTGCTTCATATTTTAGAAACTCTATTTGCACATATTGCTCCTTGTGTAAATATTTCAGAAACTCTATTTGTTACTTGACTCTAGTCTGGGCAGGTTACAAGAAATGTGATTGGAAAAAGGATGGGGAGACAATGAGTATCATGTCTCGGATATGATTCGTATGCTGTTGGAGATCCTTCAGGCACCTAAGCCATCGAATTTGGAAATGTTTCTAGGAAGGATTTCCATGATTTTTTATGTTGTGATTCTTTCACCTCGGGGTTATTTTGGGCAAGCAAATGTTTTTATGAATGCCAGACAAGACATCGGTGGAAGGGTATTTTTTTTTTATAATTGCAATGTCCATTCCATGATATTCTCTCTTTTTTGTTTGATTATATTTTGAACATCTCTTTTGACTTTGTTTTTTCTTTTAACTATGAAATTGAAAATACTTGATATCATGTCCATTTAAACAACCAAAGCTTGAAGATAAAATTAGTATTACACGATATTGATTGAAATATTTTTTAAAGATTTTCATGGCCATTAGAAAAAATTACTTTCATGTTGTTATTTCAACACATGTTGTTTATATACTTGACCAAGTGTATGCATTAGAGAATGAAATGTTGTTGTGAATAAAAAGGCAATGATTAGACATCACATCTCATATTATTTGTTTTCACATGTTATGTACAACTTGAGTTTTTTTAGCATGTAACTTAGTTCACATGATTGTGCATAAGCTTTCCTTGAATTTGAATACTAAGTTAGTAAGGTGTTTTTTTTTTATGGTGACATTTTATTTTCTTTGTTTATACAGGTCATATGTCTACATAGTGGCCACTATCGCCCAACTAAAGAAAACTTGTTCGAGTTTCTTGCTTTTATGGGGAAAAATGACTTTGACATTGTTGATGTTGAGGTATATGTCGTATAAATAGTTTATAGTCTACTTCTATTTATATTCTATTGTTCATCATATTTCATGTCTTACACTATTCATTATATCTTCTTTTTTTTTCAAAAAAGGAACTCATTATTGATGGTAAGAAGTACGAATTAAAGAAACAGGAGAACGATAACACTAGAGCGACAAATGTAAAAAGAGTGAGAGAAGAGATGGTTCTAGTGATACCCTTCAAGCCAATATCGTGCATAATAAAAACACATAAAGACTGATGGTCAAGTATTCAAAGTTGGTGAATTCACCTACAATATGGGGAGACAATGCATAACTCGTCTTGGATATGATTCATTTGTTGTTAGAGATCCTTTAGGCACATGCACCATCAACTATGGAAATTTTTCTAGTAGCAATTCATATGGCTTTCAATGTTCTAATTATTTCACCTAAGGGTTATTTTGGGCAAGAAAATGTTTTAGGAATGCCAGATAGGACATCGGTGGACAGGTAAACAATTTTTTTATAATTGCAATTTTCATTCCATGATATCCTCTCTTTATTGTTTGATTGTATTCTGGACGTTTCTTTTGATTTTTTTTGTCGTTTAACTGTGAAATTGAAAATACTTGGTATCATTTCCATTTCAACAACAACCAAAGCTTGAAGATGAAATTAGTATTACATGATATTTATTGGAATCTTTATAGCTATTTTGTGATAAAATATTTTCATGAATATCAGAAAAGTTTACTTTCATGTTGTTATTTAAGCACATGTTGTTTATATACTTGTCCAAGTTCATGCGTTGAAAAATGAAATTTTTTTGCAAATAAAACGACAAGGATTAAACATCACACCTCATATTATTATTTTTCACAAGTTATCTACAACTTGAGCTTTTTAGCATATAAATTAGTTGACATGATTGTTCCTAAGCTTTCCCTGAAGGTTGAATACTAAGTTACTAAGGTGTTCTTTTCTATATATGGTGACATTTTATTTGCTTTGTTTATACAGGTCATCTGGCCACATTATAGTGGCCACTATCGCCCAACTAAAGAAAATTTGTTCTAGTTTCTTACTTGTATGGAGAAAATGGCTTTGACATTGCTGATGTTGAGGTATATGTCATATAAACTATTTATAGTCAAATTTACTTCATATTTTAGTGTTCATTTTTGTTCATGTCTTAGACTTTGCATTTTATTTTCTTTTGTTTTCAGAAAATGAACTCAGTATTGATGGTAAGTAATAGAAATTGAAGAAAGAGAAGAGTAATAACATTGGAGCGACAAATGAAAAAAAAGAGAGAAGAGAATTGGTCTAGTGATACCCTTAGAGCCAATATCCCGCATAAGACACACATATAAATATTGATGGACAGGTCTTTAGAGTTGGTGAATTCACGTGAAATGCCTTGGAAACACAATGATAATTTTTTGAAATGATGAAACATCATTTCATGTGTAAATTGTAGTCCAACCAATATTAAGTTGGAAACTCATTGTAAGACCTTAACATTTCATATAATATAATTTATGTGGTTGAAATTATTTATAATTTCACTTGATATTGTTTAGTATTTTAATTAAAATATGCAACTTTATGTTTTCATAATAGATGAACATGCACATTGTATGATAATTTTTAAACCATACAAATTAATTTATGTTGATTAATAATGAACACATAAAATCAATTTAAAACTACTAAATTAGTAGTTTATATTGATTAATGATGAACACAAATAAAATAAATATACGACTAAATTAGTCATTTATAATGATTATTAATGAAAGTAAATGAAATGAATATAAACTACTAAATTAGTCGCTTATATAATGAATATGAAACTACCAAAAAAAGATAAATGACCACTGCAAATGATAAATTTGTGATTACGAATAATGACTAAAATTTTCATATATACGACTATTAGTAGCTAATTTACAATATCTTATAACACGACCAAAAATTTAATAATATTTTTTTGGTCATTAATTAGTTTCAAACGATGACTAAAATTTGCATATAGATGACTATTAGTAGCTAATTTGCAGTATCTTATAACACGACCAACATTTTGGTCATATTTCTTTGGTCATTAATTGGTTTTCTCGGGTGATTATATAGTCATATATTTTGTTGTATATTTGGTCATTAATTGTGACAATTAATGACCAAATCAATGATTAAAGCAATGACCATATCAATGACTAAATTAATGAAGAAATCAATGACTAAATTAATGACCAAATATAATACTAGACAACAAAATTGAGATAAACAATTAATGACTAAGCTAAAAATGACTAAAAGTTGGTCACATTATAAGATACTATAAATTAGCTACTATTGGTCACCAACAGAAAAATAGTCGTTTATATGCAAATTTTAGTCATTTTTTTAGTAACTAATTAGCTATTTTGTACTAGTGCTTAGCCACTTCCTTCTTTGGAGTAAATAGGAGATTCCATACTTCTTTCATGGATTTCTTGATATGCATTGCTACCTTTGAATACTTATTGAGAAGATTCTTCATTGTAGTAGAGATATTCATGATGCCCTTAACTAATCTTAGCTCTAAAACCATGTTGAGAAATCTATAAGGTAATGATTAGAGTGATTTATCTTTCTTTGATAATTGATTTTGATGTATTTTACTTATCTTACTTATTATATTTTCTTACTATTATTATGATTGTGTATCATCAAACAACTACCAAAAACAAGAAGAACAAGAACACATAATATAGGTTGCAAGCCACGGTCAAAATCTCTCCACTTGAGAGCAAAAACCTGCAAATCTCTTCTCTTCCTTATAGATTGTTCAATTGATGAATTCCAAGACCAATACCCTCCAAGACCAAGTCCAACCTTTATGGATGATGTTATTTCCTTATCCGAGTCAAACCCAGACAAATCGCTTCAAATAACACAACTTCTTCCTCCAATTATATAATTTTGTTGAAGGTCAACAAGAAATTGCATCGCACACACTAGTGTGGGACCACAGGTCCTAGAGATACATTAGTGTGAATGCCAATTTAATTTAATAAATTGGTGCAGTGTCTAATTTAATTTTACCTTAATTAAATTGGACATTAAAATGTAATATTATCTCATAATCACTTGTAAAATTTAACTGAGTGTGATAAACTCATTTATCTGATGTATTTAGAGTTGAGGGTGGTTGGTGAGGCATGCAGAGTGATTCTATTACTTATGGAGTTCAAATTGTATTTGGTGCATTAGTTTAATGCATGAGTAATCAGTTAACTCAGTTAGGTTAGTTACAGCTAGTTGAACTAGTTGTAACTATTTGTTCCACTAGTGAGAGATCAAGTGAATTAAATCATATTTAATTCACAATCAATGATCTTCCATACAACTGATGTTTTACTATTAATAGTTTCATGCATGTCAGTTCTAGTGGAGACTTGGTTGAGAACAAATTTAAAGGTATGTTAACTATCAGTTGTATCATTAGTAGGTTGCTCGCATGAAACTAGACATCCACTGGATTGCCCATGATCCTTCTGTAGTTTTGGAAGGTTGAAATTCCTAAATAATAGGCATTACATTCCACGTGAATTGTGCAAGAAACGCAGGCTAATTAGAGGCTGATAATTGGCTAAGTGTTGGTCGATTTTGTCTGGGTCATTGTGAGACAGTTGTGAGAGTGTAGGAGACTCTTGTGAGAATAGTGCATTGTAATTGTTTCATGATTCCATGGTGAATATACAATAGAAGATAAAGGGGGTTTGAGCAGCAAGCTATCCACGGGAAATTATTTGTGTTATGTTTTGATTTATTTCTTTCTGCACTTGTTGTGATTGGTGATCGTGTTTATTTTCCGCAATTGATTTGTAGAAGGATTCAGTATCTAGCTTTAGTACATTTCTTGATCGGATTGAATCCATTTATATACATATGTTTGTATAATTTCTACATGGTATCAGAGCACAAGAAATCACTATAGTGGAGGAGAAGCTAAGTTTGTGACTGAATATAATTTGAATTTGCAAAAGTATTCTTGGTGTGACATGCGAATTAGGATCGAGATGGCTTTCAATGGCTTTATACTGGAGTATGCACTCGAGGGAAGTTCCAATTATATTGCATGGAAAGACAGGATGGAGGCAGTACTAGAGGATAATGTGTTCAAATAACTCATTGATAATGACATTCCCAAACCCGTTGCAGTAGATGTCGCAAATCTTGATGCTTGGAAAAGGAAGGTTGCAAAGGCGATGAGAATATTACTCAAGGGATTACAAGACTATGTTGTCTCAAGTCTCCATGGAAAAGTGACACCATATGCAATGTGGAAAGCTTTGACAGGTCTGTTTCAGAGTAGCAATGATCATAGAAAATTGGCACTGAAGGACAAGCTCAGGAAAATCAAAATGGAGAAAGGAAACACCATTCTGAAATATTTAACAAAGTTTGTCCAATGTCAGGATGAGCTTGGGAGCATCACAATTACTGTCATGGATGATGACTTGGTGAGCCTAGCTCTTCTAGGACTGCCCAAGGGTTTGCATAATTATCAAGACTTTGTTAATGGGAGGGAGAAGCTACCAAATTGGGAACAACTTTGGTCGGATTTGGTGCAGGAATAATTCAGGTGGAATACCAGGGATGGATCTCAATCTAAGAGATATGATGAAGAAAATTGTGCTTTGGCTACCAAGGTGTATAAGGGGAAAGGAAAGAAATTCCATTCCAAATCTGAGTCCAACAAAGTGGAAAGAAGCACGACATGTCCAAAGTGAAGTGTTTTCACTATCACGAGCATGGACATTGTTATCACCATAAAAAAAAATTCTAAACTCTGAAATTTTACCTTTTTCTAGTCATGGTGTCAAATATGTCTTGAGTCATTTCATTTTTTTAAAAAGTTAAGTGATAGAGTTAGAAGTCTTAAAAGTCAGTTTTCATTTCCGAATAAGGTCTTTAAGTCGCATTCCATAGTTGAAAATTCCCATCATTCATTCAGAAGTCATGTTTTAAACCTTTGGAAAAATTCCTCTGCAATTAGCCACAAAACCGCAGTTTCGTAGCGCTGTCAGTTCAAAAACCTAGTTTTGCGCTATGAAAACGCTGCTACTTTCGTAGCGCATATCACCAAAATTGTAGTAGGTGTGCTATGAAAGTGCGGATTCATAGGAAGGTCATGTCAAAGTATAAAAAATATTAGAATGCATTAGGTTTTAATATAAAGACATCATTGTGAGTCAGTTAGGGGTCATTTCCAAAACGTGTAACCATTCATACTCATCATTTCAATCGTAGAGGTGCCATTTATGAAAAGAAGTTTCAAATTTGAAAGGTTGATATGCGTTACTCACTCTAGTTTTCATAAAAAACAGTGAAACATATCTGTTTCAAGTTTTAAGCTTATGGTCATCTTACGCCAAAGATTTTCTTATCTGTTATCAAGCGAGGCTAATTATTTCATCAAGTGAGGCTGATCTTTTAAATTCAAGAGAGGCTGATCATTAAATTCTATAGGAAGCAGATAGAAATTTCTGAAGGAAAAAATGATAGAGGAGAAAAAGAATCATAGGTCAGGGCATTGCTTGAGGTTAGAACCTGAAAGCACAGGAGTTCTAGCTAAAGACAAAATAGTGTTAGAGACTTTCAGAAAGGCAGGATGTTTGAAGTTTTGTGAAAAGCTGCAGCGAGGACACAATCAGGTAACAAAAGAATTTGCTTTGCATTTCAGTGGTTCAAATACAAAGGTGGAAATATTGAATTTGTCAGTAACTCCTGAAACTATAGCTCTAGTGACTAAGATACCGAGAGGACAGGAAACATGGTTTAAGGGTTTCAGATTTGACATGGAGGCATGTAAGATATTTTTAAAGCCAGAATTTACAGAGATGGATTTAAATAATACAATTCCCAGAAGCTGCATTCAAGATAGTTATGTTAAGGTACTCTTCAATATATAGAGGTATTTCACATGCGAGGGAAGGTATCATAAATTTTACTCCAACCATTTCAAACTTCTATTACACTTTACAGGTATGATATATTTAGACTTGCCATTTTTCCTGTATAGAAGCATTGCTAAGATGGTAGACAAGGTTCAAGTGAAATCTAAAGAGTGTGAAACATCTCTCTTTCACCATGGTTTAATCAAACTGATGGTCTTGAATGAGCCTAAAAAGATTAATAGATATTGGTCATCTTTTCTATTTTTATGTGGATTTGGAATAGAAGCTCAAAATACAGTCAATAACCCTAAGGCAAAATAATATCCACCAGCAGAATCCAGCAAACATGTAGTTGCAAGGACAAAAAGGTTTGTGAAATTGAAGCCTAGGAAATAGGTAAAAGTATAGGTATAAAAGACACCAGTTGTCATGGCAGAAACTCCTCCACCTAAAAAATAGAGGTTGTAAGAAATTGATGAAACTACACATAAAGATACAACTGGTAAACAAATTCTATAGAGACTAGCTAGAAGTCAAGCTGCAAAAGAAAAAGGGAAAACAGTGCTTTCAGAAACAACTGATAGTCCAAGTTTGAAAGGGAACTTAGATGATATTTTAAATGCAATATATATAGAAGAGTATCCTTTAGTACAAGCCGACTTCATAAGATTTGATGAAGGTAAACAGAAAAGGATGAAGTCATCTAAGAAGCTAGAGTTCAAAGATGAAGATGCAGCATTTGTCTTCAAGGCTAGGAAGCCTGCAACTAGACAGTCAAAGAGGACACAAGAGCTTAATGCTAAGGTGGAGAAAACAAATGAAGCATCCACTATTTATGAAGAAATAATAGAGCTTTCTTCACCTAAACCAAAAAATGCCAAAAACAGAGTATTCTCAACACAAACAGTAAAAATCAATTATGAAGAGATGGAGGAAAAAATAAAATCAGCCAATCATGAAATTTCCAGGTTAAAGAAAAGATCTAGAAAGCATGCCATTGAAAAAAACAAGTTTCAAGAGAATGAAAGCCCTTTGGGAAGGTGAAAAGGTTTCTAGACCAGAAATACCTAGCAGTGAGGAACAATTTTTCACTTGGACTATACCAGCCATAAAAGAGGAAAAATTTGTGAGAGTTATAAATATTCATTTGAGGGTCAACAATAGGAGGTTAAGAAGACAAGTTGAAGACTTTGAGATTTAGCTAAAAAAATCTCAAGAAAATCCAAAGGAACAATGAAACTGAGTAATGGAACAGTGCAGAAAAATGATCAATTTATAAATCAGTCTTTCATTAAGGTGAAGACAAATTTTGATGAAGATCATCTCTTTGAGGTTAATTTACTATGTTTTTTGAGATAATATCAGCCCTTATGAGGTTTAAGCATCCCAAGCTTACTAATTTTGAATATTGTTTTGAAAATCTGCTTGCACAACAGTTTCGTAGTGTAGCTAGTGCAAATCTGTTGATTTGCACTACGAAACTACTGAAGTAGTCTTTTGCACATTTACATATAAATTTTGGAGGGAAGCTTGATGATATTTTGGTTTAAATTTGCTAGTGGAAGCATGGATATAACAGCTAGAGGTTCTAATGAAGAAATTAAGTGAAAATATGAGTAAAAATAAAGGTTTTACATCGAGCTACAAAATGTGCTACGAAAACAAGCTACTTTCGTAGCGCGGGCTTATCTTCTAACTTTACATTATTTTGAAGATGTTTTTTCTACACGGCTAGAAGATTGAAAGATTTATGGAAATATTTGGCGAATATAACACATGTGAATCTGATCCATCAACTATTAAAGTGCTAGAACTTGACAATGAAAGTAAATGGCTGAAAAATAGGAAACATGTTTCCTAATTTCTAGGATAGTTTTATCATTAGAAACAGGATGACTTTAAGTGAATGGTCAGCATCAAAATTCGAATTTATGGGATAGTAGGTGTCAAAGGATGAATTAAATACTAGATAAGGTTGTTAGAAGCATATTTAGGAGTTTCATTCCTATTACAATTAGGACTTTTCAAAGGTAGTATAGTTGTCATTTTGTAATTAATAGCATGTTTAAGATTAGGAAAGGTGTCAAAGCATGGGAATTCGAATTCTCTAGTGGAGGATGAAAGAATCCTATATTGTAAATGTTCTATATAGAGCATGAGGTCGAATTCTACAAGGGTTGGACATTTCATTAGCAAAATATTGTTTTAGCTAATGTAGAGAGCTTCTACTTTACCAACTTGAGATTATGAAAGGGTTTTTAGTGTTTTCCAGTTCTGTCAGTGTTTATTATATATCTTATTTGCAGTGGTGTTCATCTATATTACTCAAAACTCATCTTTAGATGCTCTGACTTCATTTATAAATGGCCTGACTGTGTTTTTACATGTTTCAAGTGTGTGTCTCATGACTAAAAACCCTCATATGCCTCAACATCCATGTCAATTAGATTCACTGATTTTCTGAGATTAATTTGACTCCTAAGCCCAATGTATACATGCTGATGTTAGTTTCAACCTACAGGCTGGAAAATTTTATCTAAGAATACCACTTTGTAAAGCTTTGGATTGACTGATATATACAGAAACAATACCACTTTCCTTTCACCTGAGATTCTTAGTGTATTTCAATGAGTTTATGTCCTATCCTTTGAAATGTTTTTCTTCCATAGTTTAAGTGCTTATTACTCAGAATTCATGAATGTTCATGCTCTAACTTCCTTTAAGTATTTAGCTATGGTGAAATCTCTTTCAGTGTTTATGATTTCAATACCTTGATGTCTCATTACTCAGAATTCATGTGCTACATTCTCTGACTTCCTTTGAAACTCAAGTTATTAGGATTTTTATGAATGTGTTATTCTTTCATTGAAGTATATACAAGACTTAGCTTCCACAAGGAGAGCCTTTGTTATCTTTATCCCTGTCACGGACTCCATAGCCCAATGGTAGCAAATCTTCATCTTTCAACATCTAAACATACAAAATCACAAACCATAGAGTTAGCCATCTATCTATATCATTATTCCATATCATTAACCCTTGAGAGAGCCCTCTCAGGCTGAGGAGGCTAAGCCTCAACCAAGCCTCCTCAGCCAAAATATTGGTTTGAAATATTTACACAAGGTTTACCTGATGAGCAGCCTATTAGGTCAAATTTTGTGATAACAAACATTATGCCACTAATTTTCCACAAAAGAAGAAGAACAAGAAGGCTTCAGGATCTGTAGTTGGTGAGGCTTTGGCCTCACAATTTGAGCTTGACTTCTTGTTCATTGCATGCATGGTGTCATGTGCAATGGGAGCGGTGATACAGGTGGATATTGGTGGCCACTTAACTATTCCACATGGGTCCCCACCATTGTTTCTTTTAGTTTTTTAGTTTCCTTAATTATAGCACAGTTTATTGTTTTTAGCATTTTTTCGGGTCCTAAACTTCCGGAGCCGTTATGAGGCCCTAAATGATGTTTTTTGGGCATCGCTTATCAGAAAAATATGAGTCCAATAGGACTTGATATTCGCGATTACAAGTTTTATTCCTCGGATATATTTTTCTAACGATGTATCCTATGCGTCAAACAGAGATAGTATGCCAAAGTTATGACCTCAGGAAATTGATGTACCAATTTACCCCGATGAGGCCCATATTTTGGTGTTTCATCTCCTAGCATTAGGTTTTTGGATTTTTGTGTTTTACATTGCTTCTCAATAATATATAGGCCTTCGAGTGTCATTGTAAGACATAGTTCACAGCCTTGTAGCCACAACATCTCTTCTCAGAGATAACCTACCAGCACCCTAGCTAGTTTATTTCCATTTTGTCTGTAAACAAATTTCAGCTCTTTGATATTAATGAAATGAAGTGTTATTTCCACTGCATTCTTATTGTTGATCAGTGATTGTCATTGATGTCAACCTAAGCAGCACCAGGGGCTACCCTGATCTTCCATGGTAATTTTAACCTACCAAATTACTACATTCTTGGTCAAGAATGTTTTTAATGGTTTCTACTTGTTGAGATGTTTCCGTTGATATATGTCATGCCATGTAATTCTTCATGGTTTGAGAGATATTCATGTTTGAAGTTTGTAACCTCAGTTAGTGGGCTAAAACCCCATGCGGTTGTGGCATGGGTCATTGAAAAGTCAATAATTAATAATATTTAAGCTCCTAAAATCTCTCCCATGTTAACTTGTTGAAGACCCTCTCAACCTCAGCATTCATATAAATTGTGATCCTCATATCCTCCTCATGAAGGGATTTCGCTACTTGAAACAGGTTATGGTGGAATTTTCCCTCTAAATTTTTTTATACGAAGTTTCAAAAGTGGAAATTTTTATGAGGCGAACCTGAAATCCTGAGGAAGCTCCTGTAAAAAATTAAGATCAAGGTGCACAATATTTTTGGAGATATGATATGTGGAATTCAGTTTTTTTGTAGGCTCCTAAACTTCATCTCAAAGAAGTAACCTTGCTAAAATTTTCATAACACTCTCTCTGAGTATTGGATTGGAATTATGTAAAAAATAGAAGATAGTGTACATACTATAGTTTTTGTTGTATTAATTTCAAAGCCGAATGAAGAAACAATGACACGTGGAATGTTTTACAATTTCGCTCTACTGAACCAATCCATAATTAGGTCATTGTGAGAGATTGGGCATAACTCTCTATTGAAGAATCCAAATTGGATCAGACCTATGGCATTGGAAAGAAGATTCAGAGAACTACTACAGAACTGAAAATCACATATTGGGGATCTGAAATAATAGAGATACACCAGATTCAATATCAAGATCCTAGAAGGCAAGAAAAAACTAGATCATGTGTTGTTAAGGGCTGCAAAGGACCAGAATTTCTAGGGCAGAAAAGAAAAGCAAGGTGCAGTAGAGGATAGCATGACAAGAACAACAATCAAGGTGCAAAACAATAGCAAGAAGTTCACCACATGAAGTGTTCAAGTGGGCAGCACTGCATACAGTCTCTATAAAGGTATCATGGTACTAAGTCATTGTAAATGCATCATTGTAAAAATTGTACAAGTGTCTATCTGCCAAGAGTTGAAGAGGCAATGTCGGGATGTCTAGGATCATCATTAGGTGGTTGTTTCATATTTGGGGTTATGGTCTAGTGGGTCTTCTTCAAAATGGATTTACATCAACCTCGGATGAACAAGGTAAGAATAATTTCGTAAATGATGTAAAAACAAAGAATATTATTATCAATGGACTTATTGAATCTACTTATCATAAGGTGTTGGGTTTCAAAACTGCCAAAAATTTGTGGGACAAGCTTGAGAATATATATGCAAGTGACTCAAATGTCAAAGAAGCAAAGCTTCAAATCTACAGAGAAAAATTTGAGCAACTCAAAATGAAAGAAGATAACAACATTTCTGCATACTTCCACAAGGATTGGGAAAGCCTGTTGATGAGAAGACTATTATACAAAAGAATCTTAGAACGTTACCAAGGAGATTCAAACCAAAGGTATCAGTCTTAGAGTATAGTGAAAATCTGGACAAACTCAGCAAAGAGGAATTACATGGAGTTCTCATAGCATATGAAATGAGACTTGATGAAGAAGAGGGTACTTCGCATCTAGAAACTATGTTCGCTACATCTAAGAAAACCAATAAGGAGAAAAAAACTTCAAAGGCATAGACCTGCACCTACAAGTGTGAATAAATGGAAGATGATGAAGAAGGTCTTTCAGATGGAGAATATGCTTACTTTATGAGAAAACTAAAAATTGGTAAGGGAAATTTCAAGGGTAAACTTCCATTGATATGTTTCGACTGTGGTGAGGTTGGGAATTTCGTAGCAAAATGTTCGAACAAAAGTGATGGAAACTCAAAAAAAAAGGCTTTAAGAAATTCAACAAGAAAATAAAAAATAAAGGATTCAAAATGAACTTTCTCTCTAAAGAAGATAGCTCATCATCCGATGAAGACAATGACATCGAAGAAGAAGCCAATGAGACACTATTTTTTATGGCCAAGAACATTAAACAAGAGGTATCAAACAATGAAGAAGAAGGGATGACCATAGAAGAATTTTCTAAGGAGGCAATCAAGTTGATAAAAGAGCTCAAGGCTGAGAAGGTTCGTTCCAATACTTTTGAAGAACAAGTTCAAGGTCTCAAAATATAAGTTGAAGAACACAAATGTATTGAAGAGTCACTTCAAAATAAGTTGGAAGAAATAAACCAAGAAAGGGAAGCATTAGAAGCCGAAGTAGTCTCGTTGCGTAAAGAAGTCAAGACGGGAAAAACTATCCAAAACTATGCCAACAACTCAAGGGAATTGGAAGAACTCATCAACAATCAACGGTCTTACAACGATAGAACTTGCATCGGTTGCAAATAAGAAGAAGCAGGACCTTCTACAACAAAATACAATGAACCTATGAGATTTGACATGCATGTAGACGTCATTGGACAAGATTCGCATCAACAGCCTTGGAAGACAATTCCTCTACGAAGATTTCCATCCAGGTACCAACATATTTTTTGTGGCTATTATTATTCATGTGGAAAATTTGGTCATAAATTTGTAGAATGTCTTATGTACCCTAGGAACCAATACAATTCCAGTAGATCTGTCAAACATGAACCTCCCAGGGTTCAATAAAACATCAACATATTTTAACATTTAAAAAATTTGGGCACATAGCCAGAGACTGTAGAATTGAAAATCCTCCAGAAGAATCTTCGAAGCCACAGAATGAACGAACATGGAAGAAGAAGAAGATTGATGATTGTGCTCTTCCTCTCAAGGCTCAAAACAACAAATATGTGTGGTATGTTGATAGCGGTTGCTCAACGCATATGACTGGATATAGAAAGAAATTTGTATCTCTGAAAGAGAATAAGGATGGAACCATGTCCTTTGGAAATGAAGGATCTTAAAATGTTATAGGATCAGGTACCGTCACTCTCGAAAGAAAATATGCTCTAGCCAAGAATGTTCTATTGGTTGAAAACATGAATCACAATCTGCTCAGTGTTGGACAAATGTGTGATCAATGACACACAATACTATTCAACTCCACAAAATGTGAAATCAGGAAAGGAAGGTATGGTGAAGTTGTGGCTACAACAAGTTGAGCTCCAAACAACATATATGTTCTAAATGAAGCAACTAAACCACGTCTAATAGCTAAAGAGGATGATATAATATTCGGTAGCAATTATGATCGAATAAGTAAGAAATTTTCTACAGAGATGCAAAGTGAGTTCAAGATTTCTTTACTTGTTGAGCTGACATACTTCTTAGGGCTACAAATATTTCAGCAAGAGAAATGAATACTTATATGTCAAGCCAAGTACATCAAGGAAATGCTCAAGAAATTCAAAATGGAAGATTGTAAACCCATCCTTACTTTGATGGTAATAGGTTGCAAATTGAGAATAGATGACTCATCTAAGGATGTGGATCAAAGGTTGTACATATCTATGATTGGTAGTCTTCTATATGTAACAACCTCCTGGCCAGATGTTATGCAAACAGTTGGAAAAGTAGCAAGATTCTAGGCAACACCAAGATAATCACGTATTATTGTCATCAAAATAATTCTTCGATATCTAAAGGGAAAAACAGAATATGTCTTGTGGTATCCCAAGGGTAACAATCTCATTATTCAAGCCTTTACAGATGCATATTGGGCAGGAAGCATTGATGAGCGTAAGAATAATCGTGAAGCATTTGAATATCTTCCCTATAAGCTTGGGATTCTCCCAAGTTATCATTATATTTTCCTTATTAAAAATATAAAGGAGGAGTGGAAGTGTGTACAGGTCCACAGGATGGTTTTGTGTCAGGGGGAGTTACACTTTTCCATTAATGTCAAAGGGGGAGAAAATGTTTTAGGAAGAGGTTTCATGATCGCAAGGGGAGTACTTGTGCTGCCATCAATAACAAAGTGGGATATTGTTGATCAGTGGTTGTCATTGATTTAAACCCAAGCATCACCAAGGGCTACCCCGATATTTCATGGTAATTTTGACCTATCAAATTACTATATTTTGGGTCAATAATTTTTTTGATGGTTTCTACTTGTTGAGATGTTTCCGTTGATATATTTCACGTCATGTAATTCTTTACGGTTTGAGAGATATTCATGTTTGAAGTTTGTAACCCCAATTAGTGGGCTAAAAGCCCATGGGGTTGTGGCATGGGTCATTGAAAATTCAATAATTAATAATATTTAAGCTGCTAAAATCCCTCCTAAATTCACTTTTTGAATACCCTCTCAACCTAAGCATTTATATAAATTGTGATCCTCATATCCTCCTCATGTGGGTATTTCGCTACCTAAAACAGGTTATGGTGGAATTTCCACTCTACATTTTTTTCTACGAAGGTTAAGAAGCTAAAATTTTTAAGTGGTGAAGTTGAAATCTTGAGGAAGCTCCATTAAAAATTTTAGATCAAGGTGCAAAACATTTTTGGAGATATGATCTGTGGAAGTCAATGTTTTTGCATGCTCCTGAACTTCATCTCAAAGAAGTGACCTTGGGAAAATCGTCATAACTCTATCTCTCTCTGAGTATCGGAATGGAATTATGTAAAAAGTGACAGATAATTCACAGACTATAGTTTTCTCTATATCAATTTCAGAGTCGAATGAAGAAACAGTGACACGTGGTACACCGTACAAGTTCGCTCTATTGAACCAGTCCATAATTAGGTCATTGTGAGAGATTAGGGATAACTCTTTATTGAAGTTTCCAAATTGGATCAGACCTATGGGATTGGAAAGAAGACTTAGAGGAATACTAAAACACCGAAAATCACATATTGGGGATCTGAAATGACAGAGATACACTAGATTCAATATTGAGATCCTAGAAGGAAAGAAAAAACTAGATCATGTGTTGTCAAGGGCTGCAAAGGACCAAACTATCTAGGGAAGAAAAGTAAAACAAGGTGCAGCATAGGGTAGCATTACAAGAGTATAAATCAAGGTGCATATTAGCAGCAACATTTCACCACATGAAATCTTCAAGTGGGTAGCACTGCATACAATCTCTATAAAGATATCATGGTACTAAGTCATTGTAAATGTATCATTGTAAAAATTGTACAAGTGTCTATCTACCAAGAGTTGAAGAGGCAGTGTCAGGAGGTCTAGGATCATCATTAGGTTGTTGTGTCATAGTTGGGGTTATTGTCTAGTGTGTCTTCTTCTTATACGTCATTCTATATCATTGTAAAGTGGACCATTTTCCTTGGTATGAGAGTCCATTCTTCTTTTAGTCTTCTATAGGATGGTATGGTGGTGCTAGGCTGGTGAATGAAGCCACCAACAGGTTCAAGCTTGTGAAAAATTCAGGGTGGTAGTGTGGTGCTAGGGTGAGTTGTAGCTCATTGGGTGTTGGGGCATCCATTCAGTTGACTACTGAAGAATCTCGAGCATTGGAGTGCCCACCTAGTGGAATCTGGAGAAGAATGTTTTTCTAGATTCTAGGAAGTTGGAGATTTATTTCCAATTTGAGTTGAATATTAAATAATCATTAGAAAATAATTTAGGTGGTTTTTGTCCCTGAGAGGGTTTCCACCTTAAAACTTGTGTGCATTTGTGTTCCTTTTGTCTACTGCTATCATTTTACAAACACTAATAATAATTGAAGATTAACTAATGTTGTGATATTAATAATAATACTAATTGAAAGGAATACTGATTCATCCCCCACCCCCATTATTTCCAACAATATTTATGAACATATGTGTATTATGTTGCGTTCCTGCACAAATCCAGATCAATCGGTGTGGTACTTGGATAGTGGTGCATCTTTCCACATGATAGGAGACAAAGAAATTTTCAGTAGCTTGGAGGAGAAGGACCTCCAGGTGCATATCGAAATGGGTGATGATAGGTGGTGCAATGATACCAGTATTGGTACAATTACCTTCTAGAGATAATCAGGTAAACCCTTCTTTTTAAAAGATGTAATGCATGTACCAGGCTTGAAGAAAAATTTAGTCTCAGTCACAATTTTGGAGGATAGAGGCTGGGATGTGGTTTTCAGTGAAGGGAAAGCTCTCCTTCGACACAAAGACATAAGAAATTCCAAGAGGATTGGGATTAATGTGAAGAATATCTATAACTTGATGTAGATGGTTGCGCAGCATTGATGGGTAAGGCAGGCAAAGTGGTGAGCTGGGATGAGGGTGAATTATGGCACAAGAGATTGGGCCATCTACACCACGAAGCCTTAAAGGTCATGCAACATATTTCTACGGGTCTTCCCAAGCATATTCTTGCGCAAATAGACACATGCAAGGGATGTACTATGGGGAAGTATGCAAAGGCCACTTTTCATGAGAAGGAGAACCGAGCTTCAGAAATCCTGGAGAGAGTTCATTCAAACATGTGTGGACAATTCTCTACTACTTCGTCAACAAAGCATAAGCACTATGTGATATTTGTTGATTATTTTTCTAGAAAGTGTTGGACCTACTTCATGCAGAAGAAAGATCAGACATTCTCAAAATTTATTGAGTTCAAAGCACTGGTGGAGAAAGACAAGGGGAAGCATGTGAAGGCTCTTAGGAGAGATAATGGTGGTGAGTACATCTCCAATGAGTTTAATAACTTCTATAGAAAATAAGGAATTCAGAGAGAGTTGATTATGCCTCATAACCCACAATTGAATGGGGTCGCAGAAAGAAAGAATAGAAAAATTTTGGGTGCAACACGAGCAATGTTACATGATTAGGGCCTATCATTGCATCTATGGGAAGAGGCATGCAAAAAAGTGTTATTTGTGCAAAACCATAGTCCTCATCGGATACTTGGCATGAGTGCACCAGAGGAGGCTTTTTCTGGTAAGAAATCTAATGTTTCATATTTTAAAATTTTTGGCTCATATGTTTATGTGCATGTGACCAAAGACACCAGGAATAAGCTCAAACCAACAACTGATATTGGGATAGTTTTGGGGTACACTGATACTCCCCACAACTATCGAATGTATTTTCCAAATAACAGGATGACTATTGTGAGACCCAATTTAAAATTTGATGAGGAGAAATCCATGTGATTGTCCCTTGAGAGGGAGTTGGATTTACATGCAAATGAGGAACTCTTTGTTCCAAAGAATGAACCTCAAGATGTGGAGCAGCCACATGTGGAGGATCATGGAGTGGAAGAAAAAACTCATGTAGAGCCATCCACCATGTTAGTGTCGGTATCTTCATCCCTCCGTCAGTGATCAAATTCTCTTGTTGCATTGCATGTTAGGTGTCTCGCTCAGTTAGCTACATTCCATTAGGATTATGGATCATCTGATGGTAGTGGCTTGTTGTACATTTTCCTTCATGCCCTTTACCTGCTGGCACATTTCCATTCATCTAGATCATCTGCAAGAGTCATTTTTAGAGTTTTCGCTTTACTAGGTCTACGTTTTTGTCAAAAAGGTCTTCAAAATGTTCAATAACAGTCAGCAGGCGCATGAGGCGATCGAATAAAGTTTTAGTACCAATAAATTCCATAATCACATGCTCAGAGACTTATTTTTCCTTAAAACCCTGTCTTGAGGAAAAATAGAGTATTCTATGTTTTCATGTATAAAATTTGATGTAATTTCAGTTTTTCCTATGTAAGCAACTTAAGTGGCAACCCTTGTCACCTTACCAAGCTTCAGCAACTCCATCCCCTACAAGGCAAACCAAAAAATCAAATCATTCAGTTCATCAATGGTAAAAATGAAGTAAACTGCCCAAAAACGGAGTTGAAAAAGTAAGTTGCAATGCAAACATTATAAAAGTGGGTTTTATGAGTGAAAAATCAAAAGCTCTTGTATATAAACTCATTAGTCATATTCAAAGAGCTCATATGCATTCAAAAGAGAAAAATTGAGCAAGAGAAGGTCGTGTTGGAGAAAGGGAGCAAGTTTGAAGCAAAATTGTGCGAGTTCAAGGGTGCAGCGCATTTGGCTTCCCTCCACAGCGTAAAAAATACACTAGCGCAATGCATATAGAAGGTGCGGCGCTTTTGGTTTATGGCGCGTCTCATAGAGCTGCAAGCCCGATTTCACCATAAAATCCCTCAAATTTCCAAATTTTCTCAATCCCATGGTGTGCAAGTAAGTCAAAATTCCTTCCATTGCTAGAGAAAAAAAATTTCTTAAAATTTATGGTGGTTTAGTGTGATAAAACTCAAACCCTGCTTCTTTGTAATTTTGGCTCAAAAACAATTGCCTAGGGTTTTCATTTGTGTTTTTTCTACCAAGTCCACTCCATCACTCCCTCACTCTTTGACTCCTCCATTCATTTTTCACTTTCATCCACTCATTCCCTAATTCCTATATTCCAAAAATTCCCTAATTCCCATATCCCTAACTCCCACTATCCCAAACCCTAGTTACAAATCCTAAACCCTAATTGTTGTCCCTAAGCTTACATACTATTCCCTAAACCCCCTATTCCCAAAAAAAAAACTTGTCCATATCATTCCCAAAACCCCTCATACCATTTCCCTCCACAATCCCGCATACATTCTCATCCTTGGTAGCATAAAATTAAAAACACCATAAATCTCCTCATACTCATCAAGAAAACTCACACATTATCAAACATGGAGTCTGATCCCTCCTACGAATGAGAAGAAGATACACACAGTGATTCTCCTACAGAAATTCATGCACCAAGGAGACCTCACAAGGGTGGTAAACAGATACAAGAGGAGCCTACTTCACTTGTCGAGCTGCAGGCCTGCCCTCTTGCTGTCACATGCTTTCAACACCAATCCTGTTATCAGTTTTGTGAGATGGTAGAGAGAGTTCAATACCATCATGAGTTGGCTAGTTTTTTTTTGCTCCATCTTCAAAATGGCCAAGTCACTCTAGCAGGTGTGACATTTACCTTGACACCGGAGTCCATTTCTCTAGCAACTGGCATTTGAAGTGTCGATGAGCAGTGGAAAAAAAGGCAGCAGATTGACAGAGAATAGTATGAGCCTTACATCAAGGTTGGTTATCAGAGACATCTCAACAGATTTTTTCCTTTCCGATATCTGAAAGAATCATATGCTCCCTTGATGAAACTCATAATTAAGTATTTCAGCTGTGAGGGCCGGTTTTCTCGCCTATATGCTTATCACATCAAATTGTTGATGCAATTTACTAGGGTGATAATGATGAATCTCCCCTAATTTATTTGCCGGAACATTGAAAATATGACCACCTTAGTGCACAAGAAGACTCCCCAGCAGTAGTATAACATCATATATCATTTTTCACTAATCAAGATTGTGGTCATGCATCAGCTTGGTTTACAGAACATCTCATTAGAGGATTTCATTTCACATGAGGTCTTCACCGCTCCTCAAGTACCTCCAGCAGCTTTTCATGAGATAGGTGGACCTTCACATCAACAGGAGCTTCATGAGACACAAACTTCTAGTGTGCCAATATTTGTCACCTACCAAAAGCGCGCTAAAAGGTTGTTTGCAGCAACAAAGCGAGTATTATCTCCACCTAGGGTGGAAGGGGTCTCGCTTCCTCCATTAGCAGAGTAGTTACAGGATAAGGGCAAGCGGCCATTAAATGATGAGGAGCCTTCAGGAGGGCAGGAGACAGCTTTCATTCTTATTTAGGATGATGACACCGATTTGGGCTCACAAAGCTCAAAGCTTAAAGAGATCATTCAAGAGCAGCAAGAGGACATCCATGGTTTTTCTCTCAACCTAGAAAGAGAAAAATGGATAATTAAATATCTGGAGCAAATAAACAAGTAGCTAGAAGATCAGCAAACCATTATGGAGCTGCAAAACATACGAGAAAACCGGCAAGCTACCAAGAGGAGGAAAACCAAGTTGACACCACTTGAACAAGAAATTGAAGTTGATCATGAATCTTGGCTCGAAAGGATAAAAATACATTTGGAAAAGATGTTGGAGAAGGCCAAAAAAGAGAAAAACATGTTGAGGCACATGGCCTACCACTACTTGACGAGAAACAAGGTATGCAAAATAAGAATCAAGAACTTGAAGGCCAAGTTGAAGAAGGTATCAAAGAGGCGAAAAGAGCATGATAGACTTCAGATCTTAGATGAGGCTTCCTTGGCCCAACACAGCTCTTAAGGGAGGACACTCAACCCAAATTTCAAAAAATTTGGGACACTTTTTGTAATTTTTGAATTTTTGGCTCAAAATATAGACTTTTCTGCCCAATGCACCGCGCCACCTGGCGCTTACTTTTGATGGAGGCATCCTTTTGAGGAAAACTCAGCATATTTGGATTTTTCATGAAAAAATATGCATGCTCACAAATGGCCAAGAAATTTTGACAGGTTTTGGGCTTCCAAAAAGGTTAAAAACACCCCAAAATGACCCTTTTGCCCCTTTTTTGACTCAGGAAGCAGTCTTGGGAGAACTCAATTTTGGAGGGGAAAATGGAGGCCAAATTCAAAAATTTCACTTGGAGAAAAAAAGTAGACTGGTAGACCTTTCCAACAAGCCCACTTGGAGAAAATTTTTACACCGAGAAGGCCTCCAAAATCAGCTGCAAAAAGGCACTATGCATAGGGAAATTAGCGTGGCGCATTGGACGAAATTTGCTCAGTTTGACCAAAAATACTCTGTTTTTCGCCTAGTTTCTTGATAGTTTGACTTTTCTCCTTCTAATTATCAAACTTATGATGTAATTTAATGTGAATTGATGGATTTTCATGTAATTATGCTGAATTTTCACTCATAGAGGTAGATTCATCGATGAAAAGGTAGTTTACAACTGAATGAATCAGTTCCCTAGTTTTTAGAGGCAAGTTGTTCCACTGCCTACTTTTTAGTTTCTCAGTTTAGAATTTGTTGGAACGGCTCCTAAACTCATGAGCTTCACCCCTAGAGGCTAGGATGATTTTTTGTTTGCCTATATATTATGTTTTTTCAGTCATTAGCATGGTAGGACTTTTGGGAAAGCTTGGAGCTTATTGTATACTCATTTCAGCAGTTTGGCTAAGGAATAGACTAGTGGTTTGCAGCACTTTATGGGATTCATGTGGCATCTTGATTTGGTATTGTGTTTTCTTCTGTAATTGTAATTCTACATGTGTTTTATGTATGCCATATATCTCTTTACTTCATCTTAACTAAATCAAACAAAGATAAAGGTAGAATACATTGAAAGTGCAGTGCTCTACCTAGGGTTTGCTTAGTTATCTATGTTTTCAGCTGATTGAAAAGGATCCTTGAGTTCTTCATGCCATTTTCAACTCCTCATCTGTCTAAAAACTCTCCATCTCACTTGATTTTAAGTACCAAATCACTTTCCTACCTTGCCCCATAGAGATCTCTGCAAAACTGAGCCTCATTCCCCAGGCCCAAATCTGCCTTTCACATTTGAGCCAAAAAAACATCATCAAATTCAATAAAACAACTCTGTACACATACCTAGCCTAAAATCAGTCATCACATCAGTCATCTCAAGCTTTCATTGGCTATCTTTTCTGAGATTGACAAGGAGAGAGCCTTCTCCCAACCTGGTAGGGCTAGCTACCAGGTTAAGCATGGTATGATGTTATCCTAAATCCTACCTTTCTCAGCCTGAGGTAGATTTAGGCCCTAACACACCAGAAATGGTAGAAGGCGCAACACAAAAGTTGATATATTGAGACTTGATGCGACAGAGCATGTAGGAGCACCTACTTCACTACGCAAACAAAGGCAGTCTCCAGATAGGTTTACTGGATACATGGCTTTTATGAGCAAGTGTATTGTGACAGAACCATCCTCCTTTGAGGAATCAATGCAGTAACCAATTTGGGTTGACACTGTTGTTGAGGAATATGACTCCATCGTCAAGAACAGTGCATGGGAATTTGTCCCAAGACTGGTCAGAAAATCAATGGTTGGATCTAGATGGATCTATAAGGTGAAGCAAGTGGAATATGGGAGTGTGGAGAATTACAAGGTTGGATTTTTGGCTCGGGGATTCTAACAAGTTGAGGGGATTTATTATGAGGAGACTTACGCACCGGTTGCAAGATACTATTCCATTAGATCTATCCTTTCACTCTCAACGCAGATGGGGTGGAGAATTCATCAGATGGATGTGAAAACTGTGCTTCTTAATGGAGTTATTGAGGAAGAAGTGTACATAGAGCATCCAGAAGGTTTTGAGATATTTGATAGTGAGTCACACGTTTTTTGACTCAAGAGAGCACTGTATGGGCTGAAGCAAGCACCTCGTGCTTGGTACACTCGGATTGACAACTATTTCATTGGGTTGTGCTTCACCAAAAGTGAATCAGATGCAAATCTGTAACAGATTTTGGTTGATGGTAAGCTCTTGATTATCATACTTTATGTTGATGATCTAATGTTTAGAGGTGATGATTAGTTGATAACTTCTTGCAAGGAGGATCTCAAGGGAGATTGAAATGAAGGACATGGGACTCGTTCACTATTTCCGTGGTTTGGAAATATGGCAGTGGGATGCCAAGATATTTTTTTCTCAAGGCAAGTATACCAAAGATATTCTAGGTAAGTTTCACATGGAGAGTTGTAAACCCATGGATACTCCTCTTCTAGGAAATTGGAGGAAATAGGATGCTACTTTAGGAGTAGTGGACGTTTTTGTTTATAGGTAGCTAGTGGGTTCACTGATGTACTTGGTGAACACTAGACCAGACATTTTCTACGTAGTTAACCAGCTGAGTCAAGTTATGGTTAAGCTGACCAAGCTCTTTTGTAAGGTGGGGAATCATGTCTTGAGATATCTCAGGGGCACTACAGAGTATGGATTATGGTACAGAAAGACAAAGGGAGTGAAGCTTCAAGGCTTCACGGATGTATATTGTGCAGACAATCCATTAGATAGAAAGAGCACATCAGGAGGGATCTTCAGCATAGGATCGATATCAATTTCTTGGTACAGTAGGAAGTAGCGATCTATGGCACTCATTTTAGTCAAGGAAGAGTACATGGAAGCAATTCAGGATGCATGTGAGGCCATCTCGATGAGAAATATCATGTTTGGTTTGTTTGGTTCTCAGATGGATCTAACGGTGATACATTGTGATAACCAGAGTTACATTAAACTCTCTTTTAATCCGATATTCCATGATAGGTCCAAGCACATAGACATCTGGTACCAAAATCTCATATATTGTGTTCAGAGATGCATTATTTTACTTCAGTACATTCCCACAAAAGATCGGGATGCATATATTCTGACGAAGGCTCTCGCCAGAAGAAAATTCGAATACCATAGAGGCAGTATTGGGGTGGTAGATAATCCCTTTCTTATTGAGAGGAAGTGTTGAAGGTCAAAAAAAAATTTCAGCACACAGATTAGTGTGGGACCACAGGTCCTAGCGATACATTAGTGTGAAGGCCAATTTAATTTAATAAATTGGTGCAGTGTCTAATTTAATTTTCCCTTAATTAAATTGGACAGTAAAATTAATATTAACTCATAATCACTTCTAATAGTTAACTGACTATGATAAACTCAGTTAGCTCATGTATTTCGATTTGATGGTGGTTGGTGAGGCATGTAGAGTGATTCTATTAGTTATGTATTTCGAATTGTAGTTGGTGCATTAGTTTAATGCATGAGTAATCAATTAACTCAGTTAGGTGAGTTAATGTCAGTTGAACTAGTTGTATCTATTTGTTGCACTAGTGAGAGATCAAGTGAATTAAATCATATTTAATTCACAATCAGTGATCTACCATGCAACTAATGATCTAATATTAATAGCTACATGCATGTCATTTCCATTGGAGACCCAGTTGAAATAGAGGTTAAAGGGATATTAACTATCAGTTGTATCATTAGTAGGTTGCCCGGATGCAGCCAGACATCCATTAGATTGCCCATGATCCTTACATAGTTTTGGAAGGCTGAAATTCCTAAATAATATGGATTGCATTCCACATGAATTGTGCAAGCAAGGCAGGCTGATTAGAAGTTGAGAATTGGATAAGTGTTGGTTGATTTTGTCCGGGTTAGTGTGAGACAGTTGTGAGAGTGAGGGAGACTCTTGTGAGAAGAGTGCATTGTAATTGTTTCATGATTCCATGGTGAATATGAAATACATGATAGAAGGGGTTTGAGCAGCAAGCTTTCCTTGGGAAATTATCTGTGTTGTGGTTTGATTTGTTTCTTTCTACACCTTTTGTGATTGGTGATCGTGTTTATTTTCTGCAATTGATTTGTAGAAGGATTCAGTATCTATCTTTAGTATATCACTTGATTGGATTGAATCCATTGATATACATATGTTTGTATAATTTCTACAAATTTCAGCCTCCACTGTAGACGTAAAATTTTCCGGCCCTCCTATACTGGTTGCTACCACACATGTGAGATTTTTTTATCCTCTTAGGGCTTCCTTAGACCTTCGCTTGTATTTCTGTGAATTTTGGATCTTGAGGATAGATTCTTGTGAACTTCACTTGACCTTCTTCTCTTCTCTTCTTCAAGATCAAACTTGTTGATGAAAACCATAGAGCTGTTGCAAAAACCCTAGCCTTCCTTCACATGTGTGAGAGAGAAATAACCCAAAAACAATTCTTCTTCTTCCTCTTCCTTCTTCGTTTCCTTATTCTTCTTCTTCCTTCGCTTGAATGAGTGATACGTGAACGTATTTCAATGATAATGGGTTTCCTCCTTTATATAGTCTTCTCAAAGGTGGGTGTGGCTTCTGAAATTAGGCCAACATGCCCTTTGGCAGGACGACTTGATCTTGGAGGGTATTTTGAAACTTAAGGAAAAAAATAATTTTCTTTACAAGTTATAATGTGGTCGAAGGGGTCTTCAACTTATGACAATGAATCTTTTGACTTCTTGACCTAGAAAAAACCCTAGAAGCACTTAATGCATGCTTGACCTATAAAAAAAATACCTTGAGCATGAAACCCATGCTCAAAAAATAATAATAATAATTTTATTTAATTTTACAATTTTCAAGAATCAAAAGTACATTTCATATTTATGAATATCAAACCTAGTTACGCATTTTTCAACAGGAAGAAACTATGCCTCAAGTCACCCAACCAAAACCTCCCTATCATGAAAGGTTGACAACAAAGAACACACCCTAGAAGAAGTTGAACTTTTAGGAGAGTTGAAAAAATTGTGCGTCAATATCCCTCATCCTCAATCCATTAATGATTTTAATTTTTACAACAGATATAATAAGGAAGAATATCTTTGAATTCATGGGAGGAAGAAGAAGGATGACCCCACTATTAATTTCATAGGAAGCTAGTTGATATTATGCTAGGTAGAATAACCATCCCCAGGCACTTAGATCCTAGGATCCCAATATTGGATGTACACATCAATGACATTATAGTTCCAAACACTCTCATTGTTATGGGAGTTGCAATCAACATCATCAACATGGAAACCATGATCAAAATTAACCTCCAAGTATATATAAGGAAAACATCTATTTTAATACAACTTTTTGATAGATACACGGTAGCACCTGAAGATATCGTAGAGTATGTAATGGTATCCATTGATTCTTGGGATTTTCCCACCAATTTCCTTGTTCTTCAGCTAGATTCCAAGTTCAATGGTTATCCAATAATCTTATGAATACTCTAGAGAGACATTTTTGATGAATACAATAGTTGTAGGGCTAAGAACATGACCATCAATAATGTGCAATCAAGAAAATAACTTGTATTATACACACCAGCTCAGCCTCTTATTGAGGACAAATTTCCAACATGGGTCGAGTAATAATAATAAGAATGGGATTCTTTCCTCTCAACATCCTACCCTATATGTACATTATAAAACACCATTAGTAGAAGGAAAATTGATGAAGATAATCTAATTAATAAATTTACGCAAAACCAATACCTTGCTACCATGAATATTGGTGGATTAAAAAAATATTCATGTATAGGGAAGCCTAGAAGTTATCAAGGAAACTCATGGGTATATTTAAAAAAAAATTATGAGAAAAATAATTTGAAAACCATATATATTACCCCCTTGAAAACACTAAAAAATAAAGCCTCTCTCTCAGCTAATCAATATGACCACCTACTCACTATCATGGAATATCATGTTGATTCATTTGCATGGGAATTTAAAAAATTAAGGGAGTTAATCCTTCTGTATGAAATCGCCATATATATATCAAGGAGGATCATAAAACTATTCACCATCCACAAAGGTGAGTGAACCTGGCATTAAAAGACATTGTGAAAGATGAATTATAGAAATTGTTGGATGCATGATTCGTCTATCTAATCTCACATAGTGAATGGATGTCTCCCCTAGTTGTTCTACCTTAGGAGAAGGGAAAATGGAGAATCTATGTTTATTACAGATGATATGGAATCAGAGGAGAACTTCTCCTTCCTAAAAAAGTGATTTTCCTCTGACGCTTTCCAAGTAAAAATGGGTCTTATTTAAACACGAATTTTATGGTCTCTTCAAGGATAATGAGTTAGTTTTTTATGTGAACTTTTATCAACAAACATACCATAATTTAACTCATAAAATAAATCAAGAAGAGAGACAACAAATAATTTTGTGATGGAGTTCACCCCTCCTAGGCTACATCTCCAGGCCTATTAACACAGCTAGACTACTCCATATATTTCATGAAAAAGAGTACATAAATGTGTTGACAATATGAGTGTTTAGTTTCCCCTTCAGGGAAATGTTCTCCTCAAATAACTCTCACTTTAAAAATCATGAAAACCTATAGTCAGTCATGAAACAATGAACAAGAAAAGGGCTCTCACATCAATACCTATACTCCATCTAAAAATAAGCATAACAAGTACAACATTTCTATGTTGAAGTACAAAAAGAGAGCTTTCCTCAAAACAACATAATGAGAAAAGACAAAGTCTTTGTGGAACGATAAATTATTTTATAAGGATAACGTTCTAGTGGAAGTTCCATAACAATCATTTAATACATTCTAAAAGATAAATCTACAGACAACAAGAAGAATCTTTAGTATGAAAATATGGAGCAAAGAAGTCTTGGAATTTTTAAACAAGAAAGAGCTTGTGGAAAAGTTGCCATATTATTAGTAAAGTCTCATTTAGAGGAATACTTGAAGGAAGCGAAGGACCAATATAGATCACAAGATTCAAAAGAACGGATCACTACAGGTAGGTTTCCATGAGGTATGTATAAAATCTATGGTTTTTAAGTGTCCATCATGAGGGTTGAAATATTTTTTCTAGGGTTTGTATTTTGAACCATAAGAAATTCTAGTGATGAGAAACCCTAGTCTTGTTCCCTATAATTTGAGCTCTATGGTTTTGTTAATATTCTAGGACAAGGGATAAAACCCTAGAATGACATGAAGTGAAAAACATGATCTAGGGTTGAACTTAAGGAACCGTAGATGACCTCTTGATTGTATAAAACCCTAGAAATAAATATTGCCATCATGTTTTTGGCATTGTACACTTTGATTGGGGTACTTGTCAATAAATATTGCAAGTACAAGAAGTAAAATATGGATGGGCTAAACATTTTTTTCAATATGCATGATGGAATGGGGGAACTATATGAACACTTGAGCGTTATTCGTGATATGCAGAAAAATTAGAAGGCAGAAGATATCTACCATGGTTAAATAATTATCGTTAGTTAGAACACACTATAAATCATTCATCATGTTAAGAAATGGCATCATAAAATCATACAATTGAAATAAGAGCTCGTTGCATCATCATAAGAAGCTTGAAATATAGTTGAACTAGAAGTCTATGGAAGTCATCAATAGAAGGAAGAAGCTATTGGTAACCTCATTAGAAGCATAAGTAGTACTTATGGATAGAATAAAATTCATCTAGTATGAATCTCGTCATACTTCAATGGGAGGGAGATTCTTCAAGATGAGGTTAATCATGATCCAGTACTGGAATATTCATTAGAATGTTCATCTCTTGAAATCTGTCTCACTAAGAATTCCACTTTGGTTGGGATTTCATTGTTTATAAAAATGATGGTATGATGACAAAGGAATGAAGCATGTCAAATATGATTGAAACACTCTCAATCAAGGACATGAATTTGCTAAAGGAAGTCTAGATAACCAAAGAATAAAAAGTTAAGTATGCATATGTGTCAATGAAAAAATTCATGTAAATATATAGTTACAAGGATGCATGAGTATGATCAAAGAAAATGTATCTCTCTCATTATAAGGATGCATAAAGGAATGGTTCACTTATTATTTAGATGAATTCAACATAACAAGTCTTCATATCGAATATGAGGTGGTTGTCAAAATAAAGGAACTATGGATGGAAGTTCCTGGGGAAAAATATGTGAAAATAGTAAGAAGGGATCATAAAAGATGCAACTATGGAAAGAGAAAGTCAACATCTGATGATTAGAGGAATTGGTCATGATATCTCCATGGAAAAGGAATGGAGACTCTAATTAATACTAGAAAATAAGGATACCCTTAACACTGTATATCTTCGATATGTGCCAATATATGTGAAGTATATTGATGTTGCAACAAGCAGATATTATGATGAAGGGCCATCACAAAAGGTAATTTTTTATTTGATGTTCATTTCTGATTTTTCGAATAATATTTGTATGGGATAATACATGGATACCAAAGGAAAGGTGTGTATGTCACCTACGAATAGTACTCATGTGGTGGGATTGAAGATCTTGAAGGATACATGAGGTGGAAAAGATAGCTATATGAGGAAAATCCAGATATGGTCTAATAGATCACTCTCTGATAAAAGGAAGAAATACATGACTACCCTGATTTGAGAAGGAAAGTGATGGATGGTTGATTCCCTACAAAGAAGTCCCAAATATGAAGGCTCCATAAAATTAAAATGAAATTTATGACATTGAATGGAGGAGCACTACAAGCAGTTGAAAGTATCATTATCTCCACCAGTAAAGAAAGAGCTATCGCTGGAAACAAGTCCATAATTAAGAGCAAGCCTAGAAGCAAGTTTCTAATTAAGAAGAAACTTAGAAGCAAGTCCCTAGCTAAGAGGGAGATTGGACAAGTCCCTAGGAGCTTGGGTACATTCCTTTTATAGGAATGGGAACATTCCTTCATTGGAATGGGTATATCCTCCCTAGTTGAGAGGGAGATATAGACACACCATGTAGAAAATCCACATAGATTCAACTGATATTTTAATTTTCTAAGAAAAAATACTTGAATCTATTCTACAAATTGCGGAAACCAATTATGATTTCACAATTGAGATCTCTTTGGACTATATTTGACTGTCTCACTCTGATCCAAAAAAGTTTGGTCCAATATTTAACCAATTTATTTCCTCAGGATGCTCAGCCTTTCTTGCACAATACCTAGGGAAATTGAGCCCATATTAATTAGGAATTTACCAATAATTGATTGCGCAATTATCCAAGGTATCCCGTTGACCTCATTCATGACATGTAAAATTTATAATTATATAACTCGTAGTATAGCTCCCTTTAAATCCAATATCAACTAGGTATTCCCCATAACTGACATGCGAAAACTATTTATAGCGATTATTCAGTTATCTAACTAATCACTGCATGTGAATTAAATCATATTTAATTCACTAGACCTCACACTGGTTCTTCCAGCAATTATAACTAGTTACAACTCAAAATAAATTGTAACTAAACCCCCTAAAACTTAGAGATAACTCTACATGTCTCCATTTTGACCCTCAACTCGAATTTATTGAGCTAACTATGTCTTCCTAACTTAGTTAACTCATACAAGTTGTCATGTGACGTGGAATTTCAATTTCGTTTTAATTTAATTAAGGGAAAATTAAATTAGAAGCCTCTTCTTGTTTACAATTTCAACACTCCCTCTCAACAAGAAAGGGATTGTCTTCTACCCTAATCCTGCCTCTATGGAAATCAAATTTTCCTCTAGACAGTGGCTTCGTCAAGATGTCTACATCTTTCTCCTATGTGGGAATGTAATATAACGACATAATCATCCTATGCACACAATCTCTGAGATGGTGATACCATATATAAATATACTTGGAATTGTCATGAAAAACTAGATTAGCTGGGAGTTTGATACAACTCTGGTTATCACAATAAATCGTCGTCGGATCCATCTTTAAACCAAACAAACCAACAAGTATCTTCCTCATCTATATGGCATCACATGTTGCTTCAATAGCACCCACATACTCTGCCTCTGCCAATCTGAGTGCAACTGATATCTACTTCTTGCTGTACTAGGAAACTAATGCTAACCTAATTCTCAAAATACCCCCTAATGAGCTATTCCTATCATATGGAATCCCTTCCCAATTTGCATCTGTGAAGCCTTGAAGCTTCACTCCCTCTATCTGCTTGTACCATAGAAAAAACTCTATGGTGCTTATGAGGTATCTAAACACATGATTTCCTGCCTTCTAGAAGAGCTTGGTAGGCTTAACCATAGCTTGACTAAGTTGGTCAACCACATAGCATATGTCTAGTCGTGTGTTCACCAAATACATGAGTGAACGCATAAGCTTCATTTAGATGGTAGCATCTACTACTTCTCTTGAAGTAGCATCCTCCTTCCTCCAGTTCCATGCTAGAGAATTCTCCATGGGTTTTCTTCCCTCCATGTGGAACTTCTTCAGAATCTCGTTGGCATACTTTCCCTAAGATAAAAATATATCCCCATCTCTTTTCCAAATTTCCAATCCTAGGAAATAATGCAAGAGCCCCGTATCCTTCATCTCAAATTATCTTTCAAGATCCTCTTTGCAAGACTTGATGAGTTGCTCATCACTTGTCAGTATCAAATCATTGACATAAAGTAAAATGATGAAAATTTTACCTTCTACCACAATGTGGTAAAATTTCACATCTGCTTCACTCTTGGTGAAGCCCAACCTAGTGAAGTAGTTTTCAATCCTTGTATAGTAAGCACAAGGTTCTTATTTCAGTCCATACAACACTCACTTGAGTCTGAAAACAAGAAACTCTTTGTCAAAGGTCTCAAAATCTTCTAAATCCTTAATGTACACCTCTTCCTCAATCAATCCTTTGAGGAAGGTTCTCTTTACATACATATGATGTATATTCCATCCCATATGTCCTGAAAGTGAAAGAATGGATCTAATTGACGAGTAACTTGTGATTGGTGCAAAGGTATCCTTATAATCAATTCCCTCTGCCTGAGGGTACCCTATGGCCAAAAATATGGCCTTGTGTTTCTAAAAACTCCCGTCTGCTGCTTGCTTGACCTTGTACTCCCACCTAGATCCTACAACTTATTTCCTCTCTGATCTAGGGAAAAATTCCGATGCATTGTTTCTAATAATGGAGTCGTACTCCTCAGCCATGGCATCAACCCAAACTAGTTGTTTCACTACTTCCTCAAAAGAGGATGGATTTATCTCATCACTCTCGCTCATAAGAGCCATGTAGCCAGTGTACCGCTTTAGGGACCTTATCTTCCTGCATTGTGATGTGGCTGCTCCCACATTCTCTCTAGAATCAAGAACCAACTTGCCAGCCTCTTTAGTGTGCTTCCTGCCATCTTAGAATGTATCTACATGAGTGGGTTTTTCCACTCTTTTTTCCTCTCCATATGTCTACTACACATCTTGAGGTTCTACTTTTGGAGTTAATATCTCCTCGACTGCATGCAATTGAAGCTCCCTGTCAAGGAAATTTGCATGGCCTTCTCTTCATCAAATTTCATATCTCTTCTAACCATTGTCATCTTGTCTTCACATAGCAAGTACACTCGATAGGATTCAATAGGATTCAAGATGATGATGTCAACCATGGGGGATGATTCACCATTTTTGGAGTAAAAAAGTGAAAAGATTAAAAAATAATAAAATAATAGAAGTACTTTTTCAACTCGTATTTTCAACTTATCTCCCTAAGGTTTTACTCAATTTTCAATGAGGAGCACTTGTTGTATTCAAACTTGAATTCCTCATCCAAGGAGTAACCATTTTGCATACTTTCGATGGACCCTGCTACATGAAAAATGGAAAAAACATGAAAAATGTGATTGCAATCATGTTTTTCATGAATTTCTCATTTTTCCTATAGAAAGGTCCATCAAAAGTATGAAACATGGGTACTCCTTAGATGAGGAATCAAAATTTTCATCTAGCCAGGGTTGCCACTCGAAATATGAGTAAACCCATAGGGAGATAGGTTGAAAATATGAGTTGAAAATTTTGTTTTTTCCTTTTTCCCTCTAAAATTTGATGATGTAATCTAATTTTATTTTACAATTTCCTTAGGAGGCCCATTTTAGACCTAAAAATTCCCTTAATGTCTCAACAAAATTTTTCTGCATGAACGTGTCTTTTATGCGACCCGATTTGTCCTCATTCAACTTATCAATGAAGCATTGTCTACCTTCATAATTTGGAATGGTTGGTTTTGTTACTTCAACTGCTTCCTTAGTGCTTTCCTCCCAAGCTTCTTTGGAGGTGATGCAAGTGGATATTGGTGACCACTTACCTATTCCATTTGGGGCCCCACCATTGTTTCTTTTAGTTTTTTAGTTTCCTTAATTGTAGCATTGTTTACTATTTTTAGCATTTTTTCAGGTCTTGAACTTCTAGAGTCGCTTTGAGGCCCTAAATGATTTTTTTTTGGGACAATCAGGAAAAACATAAAGGTTCCTTTGATGTTTCTCACATAAAAAGTTGTATTCCTCAGATAGATCTTTCTAATGAGTTATTTTGCACATCAAATGGAGATCGCATGCCAAACTTATGCCCCCAAGAAGTTGATGTACCAATTTACCCAAACGGGGCCCATAATTTTGGTGCTTCATATCCTATGGTTAGGTTTTTGGATTTTTAGGTTTTTCCATTGTTTATAAACAATAAATATGCCCTGGATCCTCATTGTTACATAGTTCAGAGGATTGTAGCCACCACATATCTTCTCAGAGATAAGCTACCAGTGCCCTAACTAGTTTGTTTCCATTCTAACTGTAAACAAATTTTAGTTCTTTGATATTAATGAAATGGAGTTATTTCCACTGCATATTTGTATTTATGGTTATATGTGTATTCCATTGCATTCCTGCATAAGTGCGGATCATTGGTATCAGATCGATATACTCTTTCTCGATCCTTCTTTTCATGTCCCCAACAAGGTTGAGGTATAAGGAGTTAGGGCTCGATCTAGTTGAACCTTTGCAAGATCAGCCTCACAAACACCAATTACTGCCCATGGCTGATGAAAAGAAATATGAGGGAGCCATAGATCCTATAAAAATATTGCTCGAGGAGGCCCTCAAAAATGAAACAAATGTGATAATTGATAACTTTTCCCAGATCCTTTGACGACTGCCCACTGACGGTGCATCTGCATTCAACAACCACTCTAGAGGCACAACTCCTTTTAAGGTACAATTAAAATTTGACATTCCCATAGTTGAGGCCCAAATATATGTAGATGTTGTATATAGATGGTTGAATCTATTAGAAATAAATTTCTCAGTTCATGACTTTTCCGACTGAGAGAATATTATTTTTGAAGCACTCAAAGTCGCCCCCCATGTCAAGGACTGGTGGGAAAACTACTGTGATAAAAAGGATGAGGGGGAAACCTCTATGTTCCTGGCCATACCTAGTTGTAATTATTTCCAAGACACCATCAAGGAACAATATTATGCCATGGGGAGTTATGAGGACAAGTACATATAATGGACTATGTTGTGGTAGAAAATGGATCAAGATGTGCATGAGATGATGAATCTATTCCATATCCTGTGCACAAAGTTGGGTATCAAAGATCTAGAGACACATTTGGCACTGAAGTATTGTATTTTTATATATAGATACATTCAGAAGGAAATGGATTTCCTCAACATCTCCTCACTTAGTATGGCATACTGGTATGTTGCCAAAATTGAGAATAAATTCAAACAGAAGAAGCAAGACTTTGGATTTTCAAATAAAAAGCAAGGGAAAGGTACCCCCAAACCATATAAAAAAGGACAAAGCCAAGGAATGGTGGCCCAAGACAGCCTGCCAAAGCCATAAGAAAATAAAAACACCACGAAGCCAAAGAAGGACACAGGAAAGTGGTCTGAGTTCCATAGGAGCTCCACTCACAACACAAGTGAGTGTCAGGCCAAGCAGTCACTGGTGGCTAAGATGAAGGCTTTTGAATCAGATGCATGCTCCAACTCTAAATCATAACCCATCAAGGGGAATGAAAAAGGGAAGAATATTATTGATGTGGATCCTGATGCCACTATTTCCACCACGAAGATCCAGAAGAGGAGGAGGGTCTCTTCCACTCCTAGATGTGGGTAAAGGGTTCCACACTACAATTAATTGTCGACAGTGGGAGCCAAAATAGCGTCATTTCAATAAAGGTCATGAAGCATTTGGGCTTTTCGACCACAACACACCCACAACCATACACCACCGGGTAGCTTCACCAAGGACATGATCTCCGCGTCAACCACCAATGCTGCCTTTCCTACAACATCAAGCCCTTCACAGATGATTTATTATGTGAAATTTATCCTCTTGATGTTTGTGATGTATTATTAGGCCGACCATACTTGTGGAAGTGACATGCTATGTATGAGTCTCGACCTTGTGCTATTATTGTTAATTTGGGAAATAAATCGTATAGGATACCAAAGGTACCACCACATGCTGCTATCTCTTTTCTTATTGCAAAACAATGTAGTAAGGTAATTTCCAAAACAGGGAAATTTTTTTTCTTAATGATCCGCTCTCAAGGAAAGAAGAATATTATGGCCATGACCTCGAGACAGGGCTCCTCTGTACGACAACAAAAAATGGACAAGGTCGTGGAGGTGTATTGGAACATCTTCACCTCACCCGCAGGGGTGCCTCTGTAGTGTCAAGTCAAGCACCTCATCGATCTAACCACAGGTGCGTCGCTACCTAATGGACCGATCTATCGGCACTCTGTTCTAGAGAATGATGAAATCAAGAGGTAGATTTAGGAGTTGTTATAGAAAGGTCACATCCGACCAAGTTCATCACCCTGTGGGAGCCCAATCATGTTGGTGCAAAAGAAGGATGGGACTTTGAGACTCTGTATTGACTATCTGGTGTTGAACAAGATCACTATCTGGAATAGGTTCCCGATCCCACATATTTATGACCTTGTGGAACAACTCAAAGGGGCGAAATATTTTAGCAAGATCTACTTGATGTCCGGGTATCACCAGGTACTAATCGAACCCTCTCATGTGTGGAAGATTGTCTTTAAATCCAAGGAGGACCTTTTTAAATGGATGGTCATGCCTTTCGAGTTGACGAATGCTCCTGCAACATTCATGAGCCTGATGGATGACATCTTGTGGCCATTCAACAACTCATTTGTAGTAGTGTACTTGGATGGAATCTTGATCTTCAACTAGAATTGGGAAGAGCACCTCCAACACATCCAACAGGTCCTCCAAACACTGCAACGACACAAGTTGTGTGCCAATTTGGAGAAGTGCACTTTTAGCATGATCTGGGTTCAGAATCTGGGATACATTATTGATGAGTGAGGAGTGCATGTGGATCCAACCAAGATCCAAGTCATTCGGGATTGGCCAGCCCCAACCACTTTAATAGAGCTTCGTAGCTTTTTGGGTCTTGCTAATTTCTTCTGCAGGTTCTTGTTGGGATTATCTCATATCACTTGGCCCTTGAGTCAAGTCACCAAGGGAGGAGTGAAAGAAAAATTATTTTGTTGGAATCTCAACAAAAGGTGTTCGTAGAATTGAAACATTGCCTCTGCTCTACCCCGGTGCTCACATTACTAGACTTGCAACAACAATTTTAGATCAAGACAAATGCCTTTGCCTACGCTATTAGGGAATTTCCTACTCAACAGGGGCATCCAGTGGCATATCACAGTGATACAATGTCCGACATAGTCCAAAAGTATCCCATTTATGACAAAGAAATGTATTCCATTATGTAGGCTTGCCAACAATGGAAGCATTATATTTTGGGTAAGGAAACGATTATCCACACAGACCACCAACCCCTACAATTCATACAGACACAAGGGAAGTTGCAGAATGATCACCGTTATAAACGGTCCACATATCTACAACAGTTTCATTTTAACATCAAGTACAAGAAGGGTATCACCAATAATGTTGGTGACTGCCTCAGCCGACCACCTATTATGGCGCTAACCACCGTTCTCAACTCTTTTGGTCACGATACATCTGATTGGTTGCTTCTCTATAAGAATGATCTGGAATTTAGACAAACATACAAGACACTCTTGGAGGGTACGCAAGTTCCAACTTTTCACCTCCAGAATGCACTACTATGTCAACTAGGACACCTTTTTGTTCCTTCAAGCGAGCATTCCAAGATGATTTGTGAATCGCACTACAGTCAAGTCGTTGGGCATTTTAGATTCAAGAAAACAGTGGAAGTACTGCATAAGTATATCTATTGGCCAAACCTTCGATAAGATGTCGGGAAGTACATCAGATCCTGCACTGCTTGCATCATTTCCAAACCATCCATCAAGAAGCAAGGCCTCTATACTCCACTACCTACCCCTAGTCACTAGTCGACCTTGGGAATCCATCTCCATGGATTACATGTTAGGCCATCCTTCTACTAAGCATGGAAATGACCGTGTTTTTGTGGTCGTCGACAAATTCTCGAAGATGGCCATTATGGTGGCCTGCAAGAAGAATGTCATAATAGAAGCCACTGCTAAACTCTTTTTTGAATGAGTGTGGGTGCACTTTTGCGATCCCACAGTATATCATATCAGATCAGGACAACAGGTTCCTCAATACATTTTGGTCCTGCCTCTGGTCAATGTTGGACACCAAGCTCACCAAGTCCACAACTTTCTGTCCCCAGACTGATGGCCAGAGAGAGATCATCAATAGGATGATCGTACACATTCTGCGCATGTATAATTAAAAGCATCCACGCACATGGGATGAGAACCTTCTCTATGTACAACATAGTTATAATTGGGCTATCCACAGCTCAACCAGACACAACACCTTTCAAGTGGGCTTGGGAGTCTAGCCACTATGTCCCATTAAAGTAGCCATGCCATTTGTGACTACTCACGCTTATTCTGGTCATGTCCAGTCTAAATATGACAAGGTGAACAAATTCATTGAGTGAATTCAAAACATCCACCAACAGGTTCATAACATATTGGACATAGGCGATCCTAAGTACAAGAAACAACATGATCAATATCAGGTGCCACACAACTTCGAGGTGGGCGACAAATTGTGGCTACATTTGCAGAAAAAGTGCCTCGTTGGACCCAACCGCAAGCTTCACCTGCTCCGATATGGGCCACACACCATCAGCAAGGCTATAGGGCCAATTCCTTCGAGCTCAGTATTCTACCATTCCTTGATCTACACCTAGTGTTCAATGTGGACAGCCTTCGGCCCTACTTCCCACCTCTCCTTGACCCCTCTGACATTGCAGACCAACTCACACCAATAGAGTTAAACGTAAACTGCATGGAACAGGCCACCACAAATCGTATCTTAGACATGAAAATCAATAACACTCACCAGTAGAAGACCCAACTGTATCATGTTGTCAAAGCTGGCCAATGCCTGCACCAAAGCAAGTGGTTCACCAGGGACCAAGTTCAGTAGATGTTTTCTCATCTCTTAGAGGAACTCAACGCAATGGGGAACAATGATTCCTAAGGGGGGAGGAATGATCTAGGTGGATATTGGTATCCAACCTCCTATTCCATTTTGGGCCCCACCATTTTTTCTTTCATTTTTTCAGTTTCCTTAATTGTAGCACAATTTACTATTTTTAGCAGTTTTTTAGGTCGTAAACTTCCAAAGCCATTTTGAGGCTCTAAACGACATTTTTTGGGAAAATCAAGAGAAACATGGAAGTTCCTTTGACGTTCCTCACATCAAAATTTTTAGTCCTCGGATAGATTTTTCTAACGAGGTATTTTTCGCATCAAATAAAGATCATATGCCAAAGTTATGCCCTCGGGAAGTTGATGTACCAATTTACCCAAACGGGGCCCATAATTTTAGCGCTTCATCTCCTAGGGTTAATTTTTTGGATGTTTAGGATTTTCCATTGTCTCTCAATAATAAATATTCCCTTGAGCCTCATTGTAACATATTTCAGAGGCATGTAGCCACCACATCTCTTCTCGAAGATAAACTACCAGTGCCCTAGCTAGTTTATTTTTATTTTGTTTGTAAACAAATTTCAGTTCTTTGATATTAATGAAATGAAGTGTTATTTCCACTTCATGATATTAATGAAATGAAGTGTTCCTACATAAATTCGGTTCAGGATGCCACTTTACATGTAATGGGAAGCATGGCTCCAACAAATGATGAAAGGGTGAGAATACTTGTAGCTCAAACACCTATTTGTGGAAGTACACTCATGATGAAAAGATTAGCTTTTTGAACCTAACTATGTACCAATATATTAGAAAATCATATTCAAAGAGCCATTAGATTTAATTGAGGATGTAAATATAACACTTACAGTAATGATCTGAATTTATGTATGAATGCAATAAAATATAGAAAGAAACATATGAGCAGAGATGTAACAAATATAATTCATTTCATTAATATAAAATAACTGAAATATGCTTACAAATGGAATGGAAATAAAATAGCTCGAGCGATGGTAGATTATCTCTAAGAAGATATGTGGTAGCTACATGCCTATGAACTGTGTTAAATGAGGCTCAAGGGCATTTTTATTATTGACCAAAATGGGAAAACCCTAAAAAGATAAAACCATAACCCTAGGAGATGGAACACTAAGAGTTTGTCGGCCCTATTGGCATTAGTTGGGCAACCAACTTCTCAGGGTCATAACTTGGTCATATTGTTTCCATTTGGTGCATGCAATATATTTCTGAAATATCTCTTTGAGTACTATAGGATTTTTTGCATGCCCCTACCTACAACTACGGGCTTGCTGCGAACCTAGAAAAAGCTCCATTTAGGGTGTCAAAACTACTCCGAAAGTTTAGGACCCAAAAAAACTGCTAAAAATAGTAAATGCAGCTATAAACAAGGAAATTAATGAAACCGACTAGAGTTATAGGTGGAATAGGTGGGGGGGCACCAATATCCACCTGGATCTTTTCTCCCCCCTTAGGAAGAAATGGTCTCCATTGTGTCCATAGCCTTCATGAGGTGAGGAAATTTATGTTGAATCTGGTCCCTAGTGAATCACTTGCCCTGGTTAATGAGTTGGCATGCTTTGACAAATCAATATAGTTGGATCCTCTACTGGTGGGTGTTATTTATTTGTGTATCCATGATTCGATTAGTTGAGGCTTGTTCCATGCAATTTTGGTTTAACTCTATTGGTGTGAGTTGTTCTTAAATTTCAGATGTGCCAAACAATGTTGGAAAGTAGGGCCGAAGGTGGTCCACATTGAACACTGGGTGCAGACCAAGAAATGATGGAATACTGAGCCCAAAGGAATGATCCCCTATAGCCTTGGTAATTTTATATGGACCATATCAGAGTGAGTGAAGCTTCTGATGGGGCCCAGCTAGGCACTCTTTTTGCAAATGTAGCCAAACTTAGTTGCCCACTAGGAACTCATGTGGCACCCGATGTTGATAATGTTGTTTCTTGTACTTAGCATTGGCTCTGTCCAATATGTCATAGACCTATTGATGGATGTGTTGAATGTGCTCAATGAAATTTTTGCCTTGTCGGCTTTATACTGGACATGACGAATCTACCTGAGTAGTTGCAAGTGGTTTGACCACATCAATGGGACATAGTTGATGGAATCCCAAGCCCGCATCAAAGGGGTTGTGGCCAGTTGAGCTATGGAGAGCTCGATTATAGATGTGTTGGACATAGGGGATGCTTTGAGTTGTACATGCGTAGAATGTGTATGATCATCCTTTTGATGACCTTTGTTTGGCCATCAATTTGGGGGTGGAAAGTTGTGGACTTAGTGAGCTCGGTGTCCAACATCGACTAGAGACTTGACCGAAATTTACCAAGGAACCTATTGTCTCGATCTGAGATAATGGAATATGGGATCCCAAAGTGTACCCACACTCGCTCAAAGAAGAGTTTAGCAGTGGCTTCTACTCTGATATTCTTCTTGTAGGTCGCCATAATGGCCATCTTAGAGAATCTGTCAAACACCACAAAATCATAGTCATTTCCATGATTGGTAGAAGGAAGGCTTGACATGTAATTAATAGATATGGATTCCCATGAATGAATAGGGGTAGGAAACATAGTATACAAGCCTTGCTTCTTGATGGTCGGTTTGGAAATGGCGCAGGAAGTGCAGGATATGATGTACTTCCTGATGTCATGTCGAAGGTTTGGCCAATGGAAATACTTATCCAGTACCGCCACTATTTTCTCAACTCCAAAATGTCCAGCGACCCGACTGTAGTGTGCTTCCCAAATAATCATTGCACAATCACTTCAAGGAACACAGAGGTGTCCCAGGTAGCATAAAAGTGCATCCTGTACATGAAAATCTGGAACTTGCTTACCCTCGAGCGGCGTTTGATATGTGTTTTTGAATTATGGATCACTGTTGTAGAGATGTGGCTAACCCAAAGTATCGTGCCCATAAGAGTCGAGCATAGTGTGTAATGCCATGATCAATGGTCGGCCGAGGCGGTCTACAACGTTATTGTTGTTTCCCTTATTTTACTTGATGTTCAAATGGAACAGTTGTAGGTATGTGGACAATTTCTGATGGTGATCATTCTGCAACTTCCTTTCTATTTGTATGAACTGCAGGGGTCGGTGATCTATGTGGACAACCATTTCCTTCCCCAAAATGTAATGCTTCCATTGTCAGCAGGCCTACATAATGGAATACATCTCTTTGTCATAGGTGGGATAATTTCAGACTATGTCTAAAAGTGTCTCACTGTGATATTCCACTGAATGCCCCTGCTAAGTAACTATTGCCCAAATAGCATAGTCAGATATGTCTGCCTCGATCTCAAATGGTTGATGCAAGTCTGGTAATGGGAGCACTGGTGCAGAGAAGAGGTGATGTTGCAACTATGTGAATGCCTTCTGTTGATATTCAAACCAAAATAAATTTTCTTTCACTCCTCCCTTGCTGACTTGACTCAAAGGCCAAGTGATATGAGCGAACCCCAACACGAACCTGCAGTAGAAATTAGAAACACCTAGAATGTTATGGATCTATGTTAGAGTGGTTAGGGATTTCCAATCTCGAATGACCTAGATCTTGGTTAGGTCCCCTGCTCATCAATAATGTATCCTAGATATTGAATTTAGTTCATGCCAAAAGTGCATTTATTCAAATTGTCACATAACTTATGTTGCCGCAATGTTTGGAGGACCTGTCGACTGTGGTGGATGTGCTTGTTGAGTCCCGAATTTGCATCTTTTCCATACACTTTTCCATACCTTTTTCACTCACCTAAACCTCCAAAATTGTCAATATCATGTGAAAAACGGTATCTAACATGGCTTTTAATTATGTTTTTGTGTTTTCTATTTGATCTAGATTTTGTTCATACAGCTGCGGAAACTTGCCACTTTCCGCAGCTGCTGCAACTTTCCGCAGCTATTTTGTGGAACTATATGCTACAGGTGTCTACAAGGGAAACGAGCCACATGGGCAGGCTAGGAATGACGGGGACATGGTTCGTGTCCTATTGGTTTAAGAAAACTCGTCCAAAGAAGCCGCGGTCAAAGCCGTCCACGTGGAAGTCAACTATGGAGTTTCATGTCGGCCGGACTCTGTTTCGTGGCAAATAAACATCCATACGACCGTTTCTAAGCCTGCGGAGGTTAAATCGACATCTGTGCAGAGCTCTGGAGTTGAATTCAAGCATCCACCTTCCGTAGATTCGCTTTCCAACACGGCCATACTTCTATATCCGTGGGCGTAGTGGTCTACGTGCTCTCTGCCATCATGAACTTTAGGAGACAGTTACAGTTTATTGTTATATATAGAGCGTTTGCATATGCACATAAAGTTAGTTGTTAGTTGATAGTTGATGTTCGTGAATAAACTCTGTTATTTGTTAGTTTGCTTTGTAGTGATTACGCTGCCCTTGAGCCGTAACACTACCATTCTATAATGAACTGCTTTTTAATGTGAGAAGACTCTGTTTTTCAACTTAATTCGTGTTTGAGGATCGTTACCAAGGCTGTGTAGAGGGCCCCTGCTCAGCTAAGGTTTTGTGTATTAGTGTACATTTCTCATTTCATTTCTTTTAAAAGTCATTGTATCATAATCCATCCATATGTTCATACTCTCTTCCCAACTCTGGCTAAAGATAGGGATGTCATCCAAATACACCATCACCAATGAGTCAGTGAATGGTCGCAAGATGATGTCCATAAACCTCATGAAAGTTGCAGGAGCATTTTTCAACCCGAAAGGCATGACCACCATTCATCAACTCATGCACAGTTGATCCCTTTGTTTCTGTAGCGTAGTCCATTGTATGTACTTGTCCTGATAGCTCCCCATGGGAAAGCATTGTTCCTTGATGGCGTCTAGGAAATAATTCCAAGCGGGTGTGGCCAATAACAGAGAGGATTCTCCCTCGTACTTTTACTCACAGTATGTAATGTTCCAAGTAGAAATAAAAAACAATATAAAGCAACATAAACAAGAAACTACAAAAAATAGAGAGACATCACATAAATAATGAAAAATATGGAGAACATTGAGCCATTTTATTATATAGCTAAAACATAAAATGAGTCCAAAGGTGATCATAATGGTGGCACCTTGGCTTGCACAAGGAAAGCTAGAAATACTCTTAGAAATGCTCAAGGAATGGCTGCTCTATCAGTGACTGCGTTATCTCCAAAATGTTGTTGTTGTTGCTATCAGGCTGCTGCTACTGATGGAAAAGGATGGCTCTTTGCTGATGTTCCCATGCTCATAAAAATACAAAAATCTAGGAATGAGCTCTCCTCCAAATACCCAGAAAAGCCCATAAAGGAATTTCGGAATGGATGACCCCAAAATTTCACCTCCCTTGAGGAATAACACTATCCCAGTGAAATATGCTGGCCCTGATTGAATATTTGCAAAGAGTGGCCTCCTCCTCTACCAAAATGATGGAATAGATAAGGGTTGATCCCTTATCACTATCCCGGGCTGGATCCCCTAATGAATCTTCACTCCCAGCACTACCTCCTCCAAGAACTGTGTGATCTCTCCTAGATATTGTGCTGCCCAAGAAAGTGTGTAATCCCTCGCTGACGATGCTATGGCTCCCACCTAAAAATAAATAGATAGAACTCCTCACCTGAGCAGGCACTCAAATTCCCCTGGGGCTGAGGTTGGTATCTCCACTCGTAGACACCCGGTGTGTTGAACAACACTTGCAGACTTTGCTCAACAGAAAAAGCGTGCTCAATGTCAAGAGACAAAACATAGATGCATAATAAAATGAATGAATGAGGAGACTCTTCCCATTTTTATTCTTGGAGAGCCTTGCTCTCACCTAGGCCCCACCAAAACTATGTTGTCCCTCTTGGCCCACATTTTCCCTCTCTCTCTGTATTGTCATGGGCCCATGATGCCACTTCAACCTCCTGGGTCCCATGGTGCCAAAAAATAATGTGCTCAAGTGACTTTAGGGAATGTATATTTCCAAATTGTAGACTAAGTATCATCTCACCCACTTATTAACTAATTTAACTTTATAAAAATTAAATTAAAATTGATATTACCAGTTAGTTGCTGCTAATTGGGAATATTACAGTCCTCCCCGCCAAAATGTTGCTTGTCCTCAAGCAACTGCAAGGATGGATGCTGCAAAATATTCTCACTCTGCCAAGTGGCATTCTTATTCGGCAAGTTCCTCCACCTCACCAAATATTCCCTGACCGTTCTGCTCCGTAGTTGCCTCTCCCTGGTGTCCATGATGGCTTCCAGATGCAAAACCAAACTCCCCTCATCATCAGTTGGTGGAAGCTCCTCTGTTGCAGTCACTTGCTGCCCCAATGCCTTTTTTAGGTAGGATACATGGAATATGTTATGGATCCTGCTACCTATAGGTAACTATAGCTCATATGAAACCTCCCCAATCTTGTTCCATAGAAGCGGGGCTTGAGCTTATTGTCCCCCTTCTGCTTCAGCGTCAACTGTTGATATGGCTGAAGTCGTAGATAGACCAAGTCCCCTACCTCAAACTGCCTCTCAACAGATCCTTTGTTAGCATACAACTTTTGCTAGTTCTGTGCTATAGCTAAGTTGTCCTTAAGGGCCCAGAGTATATCCTGACTCTCTTAGAACCAGTCCTTGGCCCTAGGGGCCTTTCTAGTACCAAACATCACGTCAACAAAAGAAAAGGCATGATATCCATATAAAGCATAAAATGGAGACATACCAATGGACATATGGAAAGTGGTTTTGTAGCAGTACTCTCCCACGTGTAACCAATGTAACCATGTCTTCTGCTACACGGTGACATAGTTTCGCAAGTAGCCTTCGAGCCACTTGTTCACTATATTGGTCTACCCATCTGTTTGAGGGTGATAATTGGTGCTCGGAGTCAACTCTATACCCACCAAACAAAAGATCTCCTGCCAAAATCCGGCCATGAAAAAAATGTCTCTATCACTAACAATGGTCTTTGGGAGACCATGCAACCTAAATACATCCCTAAAAAACAACTCTGCCACCTATGTTGTTGTGTACCATGCTGATATAACGAATAAGTGTGCATACTTTGTTAGCTAATTAGCGACTACAAAGATGCAATCCTTGCCCTGCACCGTGGGCAACCCTGTGGTGAAATCCATCAAAATTCTCTCCCATTTTCCCTCTAGAATGGGAAGTGGTTGTAGTAATCCTGTTGGATGGTTCATCTCCCCCTTTTTTCGCTAACACACCTTGCACTCCCTGACATGCCGGAGTACGTCCTCCTTGAGGCCCTTTGAAGAGAACCTCTCCCTGATGGCCCTATACATTTTGGTGAACCCCTGGTGGCCTGATTGTGCTCGGTCATGTGAGGCACGTAGTACCTTCTCCTTAAGATAAGAGCTCTTAGTCAAGAAGATCCGATCGGTGAAATATATCACCTCGTCCATCACTCTGTACTTGTCATCCATGACCTTTCCATCCAATATCTCATAGGAAAAATGGGCCTTGGATTACTCCACCAATAACTGAGCCCTCCAATTCGTGTCTAAGCTCATCAAAGACAACGCTTCTAGTCTACGTGAAAGAGCATCGGCCACCACGTTGTTCATCCCCTTGACATACTTGATGTCAAATTCGTATGATTGGATCTTGATGACCCACTTCTACTGCCTCTCCTACAACTGCTTCTGCTCTAAAAAGAACCGAAGGCTGTTGTGGTGAGTCCTCGCCCTAAATCTTTTCCCCTCCAAATACTACCAAAATTTGGCCAGTGAATACATGATAGCCAACATTTCCTTGTCTTATATGGGATAAAACGTCTCATCCGGAAATATCTTCCTGCTCTTGAAATATATGGGGTGCCCGCCCTTCATTAGGATTGTGCCTACCCCCTCTCTAGATACATCACACTCAAGGACAAAAGGCTGCGTGAAATATGGCATCACTAAAACTGAACAACTGCTCATCACCTCCTTGAGCCTGTCAAAAGCCCTCTGCGTTGTGTTCATCCAACTGAATGCCCCCTTCTTTGTAATATCTATGAGGGGTGCAGCAAGTTGGGAAAACTCCTTGACTAACTTCTAGTAGTAGGGGCAGATGCCTACAAACCCCCAAAGCTTAGTAATGTTCTTCGGCTCTAGACAATCCTGGATGGCCTTGATCTTCTCCTTGTGGAATCTCACTTTGTCCACACCAATGATATGCCCCAAGTAGAGCATCTCTGTCAATCCAAATTTTCATTTGGAGAGCTTAGAATAAAAATGATGCTCCTCCAAAATGCGCAATACAACCTCAATGCACTACAGGTGCTCCTCCCACGTTTGGTTTATATCAATATGTCATCAAAAAATACAAGCACAAATTTCCTTAGTTGACTACAGAAGATGTGGTTCATGATAGACTGGAAAGTGGTTGGTGCATTGGTTAGCCCAAAGGGCATCACCAGAAACTTAAAGTTGCTATATTGACATCTGAATGATGTCTTGGGGACATCTTGGTCCCTCACTCAGACCTAAGGGTAACTCATCAATCCATGGGATTGTGTATCAATTCTTCATGGTCTTCTTTTTGAGAACCCGAAAGTTGATGCACATCCTCAGTGTGCCATCCTTCTTCTTCACCAATACAACATAAGAAGCAAACGTGCTAGTGTGGGTTCGAATGTTTCCCAACACTAAGAGCTCATGAATAGCTCTCTCAATCTCATCCTTGTAGGCTTTAGGATGCCTATAGGGTGTAGTAATCATGACCTGGATGCCCTGCTCCCACTCAATGGTGTGCTCAAACCCTTGATTTGGTGGCTTCCCTAGTGGTATATCCCCAAAAAATGTAGCATATATGTCCAAAATTGACTGCACATTTGGGTGTATGACCTATCTTGTAGACCTTTCCTCTGAAACATGCAGCTCCACTACCCACTCTATGTCTCCCTTCCAGAAGTTTGCCTCCATCTAGTGTGTTGAAATTATTTGTGGCGGATAAGTGTGCATGCCCCGAATCATCTCATGCTTCCTAGTCTTCTTGTCTATCCACTCCATCTCCAAGGTCTCTCAGTCTGTAGTGACCTTTCCCAGCGTGATCAACCACTTCACTCCCAGTATCATGTTGGTGTCTGGAATGTACACCACAAAGAAATGATCCGTTGGAGTGTAAGTCCCCATAGTACTGCCAAATCCAGCATATACCTGGCACACTGCATAGTTCTGGCACGTGATACCAGCACTAAAAATTCATCAAAGCTCTCTGTCAGTATGATCCTCTACTCTACCAACTATGCATCAATAAAATTGTGGGTAGCGCCGTTTTCCACTAGTACTGAAACACATTTTCCCTGTGTAGTACCCCGGACACGTAGTGTCAAGTATTTGGGAACCCCTCGCAAAGAAGCAAGGACTCCCCCAGTAAGTCCAAACCATGCCCCTCCTGCTCCTGGTGGTGGAGGTGGTGGATGATCCCCTCTCTGTACTATAGCATTGCCTCCTACCTCTATCTCCTCCTATGCATCCTCTTCCCTGTCACTATTGAAGAAGACCTCCATGTAGTGTGCCTTCCCAACGCCACAAGGATGTCGTGGTGCCCACAACTCCTGGCATGTGAAGCATAGCTTCTTCCATCTCAGGTATCTCTGGGTCTCATCGTGCAAATTTCCCCGATTTTGGTTCCCCCTCGGAGGTGGAACCCTTGTGTCCTTCCGCTTCGGTTGAAATTTCAGTCTCTAGGGGAAAGGAGCTCTGGTCCTAGGTAGGCCATCCTGCAAGTCCTTGGTCCTCCCAACTGTGTCATGAAGTGTACCAGGCCTTGTAGATCTAACTAACCCACACATAGGTTCTGTCAACCCATCAATGACCATGTATATCATCTTGGCAGAGGACAAGTCAGGTACCATCATGGAAAGTCTCCAGACTCAGAAATGTATGTGTCTGGGCTCTTGGTTTGTTTGAGCTTGGTTAGCTCAACAAAGTGCTCTTCGGGATCCCTCTGATCAAACCACTCTACCAATATCCTTGTAAACTCTGCATACACTATCAAAACTGAGTGACCTAGCGTGGTCGTCCCATGGAACCATCAATCATGGGCCACTCCCTCTAGGTGCAGTGCTGCCACCTTGATGGCCTCTTCCTCTACCATCTGATTGAGCTGGAAATAGATATCCAGCTTCTCCACCGAAGCCTTTTCTGAACACTTGGAGGATACGTCAAATGTTGGCAATAAATCTATTCCCATTGTACGCTATACATCCCCATCCTGTGTGTATCTGTCCCCTATGTTCTGCTTACGAGGTTTGTTGTCATTCTTGAGCTACACAAAGTCATGGAAAGTGAGAGCCTCACCAAGCTCTTGCCTGTAGGACTGATACTCGGTAAAATAATCCCCCATGTGAACCAGATCTTGTTCCTGAGGTGCTCCTACTCTATTTCCTGTAGCTATAAATGTGGGCATCGTGGAACGTGGGGGAGTAAGTGATACAACCTGTTGCGCTTTGAGTTTATCATGCAAGTGGTGGGAAGTGTCAAACCCTTCTTTGATGTGAGAACCCCTTGGGGTTTCACGCTGCCTCTGGTCTGTCGTAAACTTCTACCCCATCTCTTCTATCCTCCTCGATAGCTCCTGTACATACTTTAGGAGAAGTTCCCCAAATTCCTTTCCTTCATCTTTCTCCTATGCTATTGATTCCTTCTCTTCTGCATCCACTATCGGAATGCAGTCACCCTCTCCAAAAGTGGCCTCAAGCCTCCACTGTTAGTCCTTTCACCTCCTTCCCCAGTAAGTGATATATGGTTTTCCTGCTGGTGTCATAGACAATATGCTCCATAGGCTAAGCCAATTCTATGAGCTTTGATACCACTGTCATATTCCAAGTAGAAATAAACAAAAATATAAAGCAACATAAACAAGAAAATACAAAAAATAGAGAGACATCACATAAATAATGCAAAATATGGAGAACACTGAGCCATTTTATTATATCATTGAAAGATACAATGATTGCGAAGGTGATCAGAATGATGGCACCTTGGCTTGCACAAGGCAAGTTGGAAATACTCTCAGAAATGCTCAAGGAATGGTTGGTCTATCAGTGACTGCGTTATCTCCAAAATGTTGTTGTTGCTACTACCAGACTGTTGCTACTACTGGAATAGGATGGCTCTTTGGGGTTGTTCACCTGCTTAGGAAAATACTAAACTCTGGGAATGAGCTCTCTTTCAAATACCTAGAAAATCCCATAAAGGAATTCTAGAATGGATGACCCCAGAATTTCACCTCCCTTGAGGAATAACGTTATCCCATTGAAATACGTTGGCCCTGAATGAATCTCTACAAATAGTGGCCTCCTCCTCTACCAAAATGATGTAATAGCTAAGGGTTGATCCCTTATCACTATCCCGAACTAAATCCTCTGATGAATCTTCACTCCTGGCACTGCCTCCTCCAAGTACTACATGATCTCTCCCTGAGACTGCGCTACCTAAGAAATTCCATAGTACCTAGCTGAAGATGATATGGCTCCCACCCAAAAATCAATAGATAGAAATCCTCACTAGAGTAGGCACTCAAAGGGACAAATATTTGGGATGTTAGGCCTTCTAGGTGCACTCTTGTTCTCAAGGGTAAGGAGTGCGCACCAGTGCATGCCAAATGGACAAAGGGAAAACATTCAATCATTCGTGGTGCGCTCATGCAATCAAGGAGGGTGCATTTCTTCGTGATGAAGGAATGCACTCAAGAGGCAAAATTGTCTTTCTTAGGTGCATTTTTCAGAAATGATCGAGCTACGGGTTCCAGAAGTGTGCTTTTCCAAAGGAAAGCTCAAGGAAAATTCTAACATCAAGATTGCATAATGGAAATGAGAAGAATAAAGATCTACAATATTTTATGGATGTTGAAGCACTCATGTTAGAATGTGAAGGGTCAAGGAAAATGTATAGTTTCAGCCCGCGACAAAATATTAACAGTTGTAGAAGCAAGATTGAACAACAATGCCAGTAAAAAAGAAAAAATTGCCATTAAGGAAAGCAAGATCGACAGTGAAATCATGAAAGGAAATCAATATATTCAACATGCAAAACTTACTTATAGCACAAATTGAAAAAGAGTTTCTTGATCGACATATGTGCACCCAACCCAGATGAGAATGATTCTAAAAATGAAAGATTAGATGGGTTAATTTAAAAGAGATTACATGCAAAAATATTTCATACATGCTAGCCACTTGTCGACAAGTGAATGCATTAGTTGAAGGCAGTTAAGTGGGCTCCTATTTTCTAGGAGTGCACCCACATGCAACAAAAAAACTTATGCATGCATTCATGAAGGGTATTCATCTTCAACACGAAGGAATGTGCTCAAGGAGGGCGCACTTGTTAAGAATGAAGGAGTGCGCTCAAGGAGGGTGCACTTCTTCAGACCGAAGGAGTGCGCTCAACGCAACAATATGTATTTGTCAACTAGAAGTGTGTTTTTTCCTTTAGGGAACTTTTATTTCTTTTGTTTTCTTTTTTGTGATTTTGATTTCTTTTTGAGTGTGTGCATGGTGAAAATTATAGTTTCTAAGTCAAGAAAAGTCGTAAGTCCACCTAACCATGGGTTAGATAACACAATAACTTCTAAGGGTTAGGTGACGACACTTAGGAAACATTGAATTAGGAGGATGCAACACTAGGATAAAAAAAAAAAATAACAAAGAAAAAACATAATCACACTAAGGGGCTTGAAATAATAGTTCATGTCGGTTCCAAAATTGACTTAGGCTAAAATTTGGGAGGGCCATTGTCACAGCGACAACAGAAACCATAACAATGACTATGAAAATAAAGATCATAAACACTGATGGAATCAAACCACACCAAGATGTTTAGAAATTATCATTCATTCCACAGTCAAACAAAGAACTTCATTGTTACAAAAAATATTTATATTCCACCCTATGGCTCACATCTCCTCCTCTGTTCAAAATGAGGAGTTTAGATATAAAAAAAAATGTAGCAGTCATATACTCTAGAAATAATGCTATATCATTAAAAAATAATTAATTTTTTGTTTTTTGTTTTTGTTTTTGTTTTGGTACAATAGCTAATTAAGAATCAAAAAGTAACCAGAGACAATCACTGACAAGTGAAATGCTGGTAGCAGGTTCCAATTTCAGGAAAATGCATCCCATGAGCATAGCAATGATATACCTTATCAAAAAATTCACCTGTGATAAATATAAAAAGAAGTTAAGAAAATGATATAAGACGAGATAAGGATGTTACATAATTTATAATTTTGTAACATCTTGTAGTGAGGTAACCAATACATAAGAATGTATTTGTGTGTACAAAGTGTAATTATGTGTAAGTAAGTAATTTCTTTGTATTTGTGTGTACAAAGTGTAATTATGTGTAAGTAAGTAATTTCTTTTGTTGATAAATCTGAATGGTGATACAATGGCTTTCGTGATGGTTGCTTATAAAAGCATTGACTGGTCACAAAGGAATTGGGTCATGTCTTTTGACCATAAACCCTTTTATAAATATTAATGATTAAATTAACTAAATAAATAAATAATTATGTATTTATTTATTTATTATTATTATATAAACTATTTATATTATTAATTATTTAATTTTTTTATGAATTAATTATTCATAGCATTTCCACCCCCTTTAAATATGCTTTGTCCTTAAATCATAATAAAAATGGTTTTCTCTAATTAAACATGCTTCTATGGAATGACATCTATTTTCTTTGACTTATTTTTGTTTTTTGAGTTGGTGACATTCTCATATGAATGTGCAACTTCCTTGAAGTTGGATGCATTAACATCATGTGAGTTATAGTGTCATTCTTTCCAACTAAACTCCATGAATTGTTCTTCAAGGTATATATTATATATTCCTAATTACACTAACCATTCTGCACCTAGCACTGTATCCATTTCCTTGAGTGGTAGGGCATATAAATTTGTTTGTAGCTCTATTTCTTGTATCTAAATTGAAACTTTAAGACATTCTCTTATCTCTTCGAACTTTTTCCCAGTAGTGATAGTATTTCTTAGGTACTGGATTGGGAATATACAAAGATCGAGTTTTTTAGCAAGATAAATGTTTATACAATTGTGAGTACTGCCAGAATCTACAAGTATATTGACCATTTTCTACCTCTTAGGAGCCCCTTAAGATTCATGGTTTTATTTCATAGCCTTCTTATCATGTTTTTTGGTAGAGTAGTAGGATTAATGTTATTTCTTCTTGGAGACTGGTTTCTCTGCTTTCTAAGTGTGGTGGAACATATTTTGCAGTGACTTGTTATTTTTGACCCATTGAATAATTTCTTTCTTCATCCCGATTTTTTTGGACACATGAGATTGCAGATAATGATGGTTCCTTAGAATCTGAATCCTCACTGAGTGTGACAATGATTTTTTCATCATGTTCTTCTAATTCAACTTGCTTCCCATATACTATTTTATAGTATTGTAAGGATGTGTATTCACGTTTATGTCATAGAACCCAATTTATCCACACTTGTGACAATTATTTTTCTTTTTTATCCTTTTCTCTAACTCATTACTTGAAGTGTCTGATTCATTTTCAACTTCATAAGTATACAATTTCTTGTTAACGCATTTTTGTCCTGATGTCCATTTGTCTCCACAATACCTACATTTTTTTTACTCCTTTTTACCTTTGTATTGTTGTTGGTCTTCGTCTTCCTTGAAGGATGACATTTTGTACTTATGCTTTTGTTCAATAATTTTTTATGCATTTTTGGCTTGTTCAATAGTTTTGGGTTTGTACAACTTCAATTTTGCACTGATATACTCCTTAAGTCCACAATTATACATTTTAAGTAGTTGTTCATCGGTAAATCCTCTTTGTCTTGTAGCTAATACTTCCCATTCGTGTGTGTATTCTCTTACAAGCCCTTTTTGTTTGAGATGAAAAAAATTTTCATAGACATCATCTTATTCATCTTTATACAACCTTTTCAGCAAAGCATCCACAAATTTTTTCTAGAGAAATAAACAAGCTTCACATTTGTCGAACCACCTTAGGAACCAATCATATGCCTCAACTTCCAAATTGTTGATTGTGGTCATAATTTTCTCTCGTTCTCCTATTGACAGGTTTGATTAAAAAATGGATTCCATTTTATTAACCCACACAATAACACCTCCATGGTATTTTACATTGTATTCTAGGATCTCCTTAATTCGTCAATAGTATTTTTCTAGGAATTTTGTATAGTACTGACTACCTAAGAAGTGTATTTGTGGCATTTGCAGAATTTCATGATTTGGGAAATCTTCACTCTCTGGAGTCTTGGAAAATTTTGTTGGTTCTTGAGAAATTGAAGCATTAAAAAATGAATTAACCATTCCTATTAACTGGTTCTGCATTCCTAGAAACATTCTTTCAACGTTATCTATTTTTTTTATATCGCTTGATAATTTCTCTTGAGTTACAATTATCCTCTTTTTAACTTCTCCTAAATCTGCATACTTCTTTTCAACATTATCGAGGTGATGACATGCTTTATTGAGTTATTCTTGATATTTTTGGTCTCATCATATTATTCCCCATTTTCACTAAGTTTTTCCTCTCTTTTTTTTTAATTAATTAAGTATATGATTTTGAATATATATATATATAATATTTGTATAACTTTGTTAACAATTATAAATCCAACACTTGCAAAAAGGGCGGAATCAATTTTTTGAAGGTTGTGAAGAAACGGCAGGGAAATATAAACTGAGCCACGGGGATGGAAATGAATTGTTTACTACTTGTGATTGGACGATATAGATAGCAAGAAGGTATGGACAGGGGAACACGCAACGAAAGAGGAGGTGTGTACCGACGTTGTGGAAGTGACAAAGTCACGCATGGGACAAGAGGTAGACAAAACAAAACAGTGTCGAGGATTTGACGTAATGGTGTATGGCGATGAGAATAGGATATCATGGCTAGTGGGTGGCACGTATAACCGGGCATGTATGAATTCATGGGAACATGTGAGAAACAATGATAAAATTGGAATACTTTGACCAATGAAGCAGTGGAATAGGAACAATGTTTTCACCCCTTAGAGTAAACCACGATGGATAGGTCGATATTCAAACAATAATGAACACAGGTGGAAATAAGCAACAAAGAAACATGTTAAATAATGATGGTGGGACAGAAAACATTTTGGACGCAGAAGTGTGGAGAACATGACAATGAAAAATGGAACGACAGGAAGTGTGGTGATGAACAATGAACAACAGTGGATGTGGATGATGTAGAACATGGCTTTGATAACAATGTAATGAATAAGGTTCATATACTCAGAGGAATCATTTTGTACGTAAGAATGTATTTATGTGTACATTGTTTAATTATGTGTAAGTAATTGTTTTTATTGATAAATATGAATGGTGATACAATGGCCTTCGTGATGGTTGCTTATAAAATAATTGACTGATCACGAAGGAGTTAGGTCATGTCTTTTAACCATAAACCCTTTCATAAATATTAACTATTAAATTAACTACTTAAATAAATAAATAAATATTATTATATATACTATTTGTTTATGAATTAATTATTCATAACATGTTTCTTTTTATTTTTAGAAAATAAAAAAAATCATACATTATGAATAGTTTGCAAGCAATAACAAACTAAGAATTTATTTAGTGCACTTTGACTCCAAAGAAATTACCAACTTTACTCTTGCAAATTTCACTCTGAGTTTTGTATATCTCCCTTGTAATATTTCAACAGATGTGGCTAATTATTGCTACCTCAAATTTTCATGATCGTTACACGTAATTCTAAGTTTTTTATTTTCCCTAGTCAACTACTCAATTTGATTAGTTAGTTGTGGAATAGTTACAAGGTGTTGTTGGTGCCAATACAAGTCTAATAGAGCTTCAGAGGAAACTTTGTATTTATTACTATTCAATTCAGATGCAACATTGACATCACATGGAGTGTCGTGCCTGTCAGTAGACTCAAGTTTTACTTTCCCAAATAGTGATTCCTAGAGATCAATAATTTTTTGATTGGAAGGAAGTGTTTTATTACTATGCCACATTCATTAAATTATTCTATTCAATAATTTATCCTTTATATGTATGTTATTATCCTTCCCTAACTGATTGTTTGTGTACTCATTTGCAGGTTCCAGATTAAAAAAATCCAACTGGGGTTTGTCCCTCATAGTTTCAGGCTTGTCCTACCAGGTAGATTTCCTTCGACCCTCATTATGCTCTACAAGAATGTTTCTGCTTTTGCTACAACATGATTCAATGTTTTCATGTTCTAAAGCCTCATTCCTGTTTTTAAGAAAAAAGGATTGCTTTTAGATTTGACTCAGGGTCATTAGAGTGTAAATTGTCACCTGAAGGCTCAAAGAGAGTGTTAAAGGCATGGAGCTGGGTTTGAAGAGACCTGATATTGAATTCCCTTGATGGGAGGGTTTCCATGAAAACCACTTCTTAGCAGAAATGCTTCCCACTCTAACCCCAATTTACCGAACTGATATTTAAATAAAATAGTAATAATACCATGATGGAATAGAGAGCATTAAGACTCAAAGTGATGTTTCTAATACGTCGAGGACATTTTGACTTGACATATAAAGAAAATGAGGAAAATTTAATGGATACCCCAAAAGGACCATCAATAACCTGACATGGTAAAGGAAAACGAGGCTAAAATGACCTTCATGGATGATATTTGTTTGTCGAAAAAACATCATATTTATCCAATGGGGTTTCAAGTAATAAATAGGCATACATTTAATATTGTAGGTGTATCCTTTTTTTTGCCAATAATTTCTTCCATGGAATATCATTTATCCTCCAAGTTTTTGACCAAATTTCACCTTCCAATGGCAGGCTGGTAGCCTATGTAATAAACTCGACAATGACGATAAACTTAAGGTCTCCCATTTTAAACTTAAGCCCGTTAAAATAAGTTGCAAATTCCTTGATGACTTCTTGGTTATAACGAAAAAAACTTAAGAAATTCAAACCATCTGACTATCCGAAAAACGATGGAACAATCATCATATGCTTCCAAAAAATCAGTGCATGTTGTTTCAATATTTTTAGCTTGAGACATGAGCGGGTATGGCCTATAGTCAGACCAAGTTCAACATTGAACTGCAAAACCTTGAAAACCCTAACCCTTTGACAAAGCAACAAACCGGAAGAGAATGCCGAAGAATAATGTGAAGTAACCCTCGAAAATCCTTACTAATCATGCATTCAAGATGAGGTATGACTGTGACATGATCAAACGTTTTTATCCTTTAGATAGCTACAAGTGGCAATGGTCAACCGTTTAAGTGACAACACTGACTTTGATAACCTAGCCATAATCATTTTTTTCCCTCGAGATGTGCATATAAAAAATTCGAGAGAGTTCAACCCACAATTCTAAAGTCACACCATGTTTAATTACCAAAATTCATTTTTCCTAACGAAAAAATTAATAATATATATTGTTAGGAGTATATAGTATGTTAGGTTATACAACCTATTAATAATCATATGTAACCAATAATGGTTAGGCCTATGTTTTGGTAACCCAAATATTATAAAATGAATAGGTTATCGAATAAGGTCTCCATCATACGTTTACATATATAATTTATATTTTTGAAAAAATTATTATAGTTAGACCAAAAAGAATTTGAAAAGCATTAAAAATAGATTGTTACAAAATTTCTCAAATTCTGTAATGATCTTTTTATTTTAATATGAATGTTCAAATACGCATAAAATTGATAACTTGTAGGATAATATCAAAATTTCTAGCAATGAAGCTAATGCAAAGAAAGAGATCACCAAGAAATCAAGACATAAAATATAACCAATATATGTAGGTAAAACGAAAACAATTCTTAGAATAAGAAGATAAATACAAGCAATCTAAAATCCAAAAGCAAAGACAAAAAGAGTAGAGAGGGGCCCATATCATCAAGCAGTGAATGAGGAGGCCGTTGACCTTCCTATATTATTATAGATTAAAATTGTTCAAATTTACAAAGAATGTGATAACCCTTATCATTTAATATTTAAGAAATATTCAAATTGTAATAATTAAATATGGCTTGAAACCATTTTATTTATTTGGAAAGGAAAAAATATACATTGAAATGTAATAGCTATTTTTTTATGGGATTTTCTTTTAGCATTTCAATTATTAATGTAAAATTTCAATTGTAATTTAGTAGTCACATAAAAAAATACACAATGTTGTTTCTTACAATAAAATCAATAATTTTTCACAAAATATAAATGTACATGATATTCATATGCTTTCATTTTCGAAACAATTTAAATATCATATCCCACTTCATTCATAGTGAGATGGATCTAAGCTGGTGAGTGAATATATTCAACTATACATCCATCTTAAAGTATGGATATAATCCAAGTTCCTCAGTCCAATGCTTATCTATTTATTGATAGTTCATCCACTAACTTCCACTATATTGTGCCTCTCCCTTTCCATATGAGAGCTATCAAATTTAAGTGTCAAAGCCATCAAATTTATGGGAATTATTAATCTCCCAACTTACACCATATTTGAAATAAATGTAATGATTTATAGAAAAATACAAAATTTTGCCATCATATGAAGCATCATCCAAATATGCCCATCACATATCCTAGTTGATTATCTATAATTTTCATCTTATCTATGTTTTTTTTATACTAAAATTATACATAAGAATTTAATATGTTTAGTGACTATAAAACATATTTAAAAAGTAGAATCACATTCTCTTCAAATAACCTATATATATATATATATATATATGTTGCATCAAGTTGGACCATTAAATTTTCTTTTGTTGTATCACGTCTCAAGTGATCAAAGTTCATTTGTATTAATGAAACCATCACATATACTATAAGAATTATAAAATACTTATACTCTTATATATAGAAAGATGCTAGCTATCATTTATCTTTATTAATTAAAATTTACATTTTTATTAAAAAATATTAGAAATATAAATTAAAATATGCCAAATAAGAAAGATAAAAAAAAAGTCCAAATAATTATTAATAAACACAACCATATAAACTTTTTTCATTTTCTTCTAAACATGTCTAATAGTTTAGTTGTAGTACTTACACTGGGATATGGATAGTGATAGGCCCAAATTTATTAAAATCACTATTCATTTGTATATAAAAAAAAACAACCATATAAACCTATATTGAAAAATCCACCCATTTAATTTTTTATTTTTATTTAATATTATATATATATATATATATAAAATAATTCACTTTACTTTTAAAAGATAAAATATAATAATTTATTTAAACAAAAAATTAATAATATAATTTTAATCATTAAAAAGTAACTTGATAATATACTAAATTTAATTTCAATTTTTAGTTTTTCAAACAAGATATATTTTTATTGGTTTTACTTTTACTAAATTATATACTTATAAGATGATGATAATTAACGCCCACTAAGAATAATATGGTCAATTGGACCTTAAAAAAAAAAAATTAATTGAGATTCTTTAAAATTATATTTCTATGATAAAAAAGAAGAGAGATATATTCCTAGATCACCATTTTTGTGATTCTTTAAATTGCATTTTTATTGAATCACATGCTCATAAATACTCGACAATTTAAACATTTTAAACATTTTAATTTACCTTTTTAATATATCAATACTTATAAAACATTATATATTATTTGCAAGTATTTTCCCAAATCCATAACCTAACAAGGCATCATTTTCGCCTAAAAAATAATGGAAATTCAGACATGATTTTTATAAAATCCCAATTATAGCTATCGAGGTTCAAGATTTTGATGCCTCAAGGTTTTTGATGGTGGAGGTTTCCACCATCAAAAACAAAATTCAAGCACTCCTATTGTCATATTTTTTGAAAAAAAAGAAAAGATTTTTTTTTATCAAGCATTCCTATTATCATAATTTTTGAAAAAAAAGAAAAGAAAAAAAGTTGACATCAAACACTCTTACTATCATATTTTTTGAAAAAAAATGACAAGAATAATTGACACCTAGCCCCTTTTCCAAAAACCTTCTTTGAATCATTTTTTTATTAAATCAATTTTTCATTATATGAACTTTAACTAACATCTTATATTATTTAATTATATTTGTCTAATTTCTTATCACATCCTTGGATATAATTTCCTTTCTTATCTCATAATATTATGTTTAACAACATTCTAAATCCTTTGTACACTATCAACACAATTTTCTTTGAATTAAATTTTAAATTTGTGCTAAAATAATGTTAATAATGATTAAAAACCAAAATTTAATTTAATAACCAGTCTATATCCATCTTAACTCTGGATCTACTAAGCCCTTGGTAGATCCAGAGTTCATATTAACAATGTTGGATCAAATCTATTTACACCTCAACAAATTTGATCCCTCTAAGAGCTTGGTAGATCAAGACTTCAGATGAACTAAGTTGGTTTATATAACTCCGCTAATATATTGTATTATCTATAACAATACAAATACATAAAAATAAATTTAGAATATCAAAAATATTATTTATAAGCAACACTTTGCAGTATATTGGAGTGCCCACTATATTGTTATCTACCACCATAGATCCATCTTAATGCTACCGATCTAACATGAGCCACATGGATCATTTCTTCACGTACAGAATTTTTTAAAGTGCAAAATACAATGTGTTATTTTTCATTGTTTAAATTGTATTTTTGAATGTTAAATAAAGTAAGTATATATATATATATATATATATATATATATGACAAAATAAAAATTTTAGCTATAAAAACTTAAATTTTTCCTATATAAATAGATATAAATGAAATTGATATTGACATATCTTCAAATAGTTTATTTAAATATCTTGTTGAATTATTTTTGAAAAATATAAGATTTAAACATCTCATTCACACATTTTTTTTAATTTTAATTACTTTACAATATATTCAATTTTTTTAATTATAATAGATATTATTTTTTTATTTAAAACACAATTTTTTATTTTTATTTTTTATTTTAAACCGGTACATAAAGACAGACAAACTTACACATCCTGTCATACCAAATTGTATAATGAACCTTTCAAATAAATAATAGCAACATATCTGTAAACATAAAATTCAAATATCAAATATATCATTTATAAACAACATTATTATACAGCTTATTATTTATGCTTGTCATTTATAAACGACATTGTTGTACATCATGTTGCTTGTATTATTTATACTTGCAATACAAAGAAAAAAAAAAAAAAAAAAATCAATAAATTAATTCCCATTAAATTTGAGCTAGTAATATTGGTATCTCCTAGTGCATTTTGTAAATCTAAATGCAACCCATATACTAAATATAAAATTCAAATATCACATATATCATTTATAATCAACATTGTTATACCCTATATTGCTAAGACTATTGTCATCTATGCTTCCAGCACATGTATATAAAAACAAAATGTCAAAAATCAATAAACTAATTCTCCATTAACCAAATCCAAACTCCAAACCAAACCAAACTGTGTGGATTGATTTTTGATACCAAACCAAACTCCAGTGGATAATCAAGAAACAATTCAATGTCCTTTCACTTTGAATTTCTATTGTTCTCCCCTTTTCCCCGTTGTCTGAAATCTGAATTTCAACCAGACTCATCCCCTTTTTTACCTATTGAGTAAAATCTGTCCAAAATTTCATTGATCCATGTATTTCCCCATGACCCATCAGGGTGGAGAACATTCACGGGCTTTCACTGCCATCTCATCTGCCTTCTTGTCTATGACAGATCTTCCAGGCAGCCAAGAACAACCTCCACTGCCTTCCAATCCGTGACGGGAGTTGTAGCCAATAACAGAGGTCTCGATTTTGCAGACCTCCATCACCACAGAGAATAATTCGCGAGCCTCCACTGCATTATTATCTGTGATAGGCAAACAAAAAGCATGTGTGTTCACTGAGCCGATTTCTTTAGTGGTTAAAGACAAACGAATCATTGCTGAACAGAGTTCTTTAGTACTGAAGCCCTTGAAGCATTCGCCATCCATATTAAATAAATAGTAAAAAGTACGGAACCACAAACCTGCACATTGCGTTTTAAAGGCAGTGAAAAGAACGTGATAAAGCCAGCAATAAAAGAGGATACCATTGGTTTACGGCCTAATCCACCCACAATTGCTGTAAGAAGCTTTGAATTAGAGCTGTGTGAGGTGGAGCATCAATTAAATATCCAACGTCTGCTGTAGTCGAGAGAAAGCCAAGGAAAAGTGGGAGAAAGCCTGCAAATGGCTGCAAAGAGACTCTGAATCATGCAAATGGCCGCGAAGAGCATCTGAATCATGTTGAGGCTAGGCGGAAAAGGCGTGAGAAACCAGAAATTTTATAAGCTTAGTTCCGTGGTCCTGACTCCTAATGTGTCGAAAATGGACAAAGCTTCTCTTCTTGGTGATGCCGTTTCTTATATCAAAGATGTAGATCTGTGTTGCAAGCATCAGGATTTGGAGTCCGAGAGGGTTGAATTGTAGGTTCAAATTGACACCATAAAGAAGGAATTAATGATGAATTCGTTGAAGTTTTCAAAGATTAATGGTGTTTTTCACAATGAAAACACCATTTTGTAACACAATTCAAGATTTTCTTGATGTTATATCATTTATAATTTGAAAACACGTACATCCCGTAAAAGTTTGTCAATATTGAAAGCCTTAACGACAGTGTTCGCCCTGGCTATCCCTTCTCGACCAATGGCCTTGAAATTGAAGGAGCAACCGTGTTTCTGGGCATACAGAAAGTATTTCCACACTGAAAATTAAAGCTGGTTAGGCCCACTCATTTCGTGCATGAGAAAGGAAGACCGGTTAGGGTTTCGGCAGGAGGCCACAGTGAAGATGCAGCCGCTAGCTGGATTGAAGAAGTTGAGGCTCCGGCTGTAGAAATTTGTACACAGCTTTGCTAAACGAAATCACCTTCTCTGCAATGTGGGGACCACCTACTCTATCGAAGAACCCGCAACAAATGACTGTTCAACAGCGGCGGTCGTTGCTAGGAAGCTTGTGCCTCCATCATGAGATCCCTGCAACATTTGGAAAACAGATTTCTGATTGAAAAGCTCTCGAAAAAGTCGCAGTTGTTGCCGTAGAGAGTGTACCCTTCCGGAGATTGCTGGCATTTGATGTCATCGGCACCTCTATTCTGATTTTGTTGATCCATCTTGTAATCCCGAAAAAGTAAGCGGACTTATTGAATGCTAATAACCACCCTGCAACAACCATGAACAACAGATTTCTTTTGATTGCAGATTATAGCCTTCCAATGATTTCTTTTGATTGCAGATTATAGCCTTCCAATTATCTCTGTCTAGTGTTGTCTAGAGGTGAGGTGATTACTCCAACACCACACCCTCTCAAATACAGCTTGGAGGAATCAACACCTCCCTCAAGCATGACTTTGGGAGGAGGAATCGAACTTAGGTCTGGGCTCTATTCATGTAAGGTATTACATCACACAAATATGGATCTACTTACAAAAATAATTGCACAAACTTGCAACTTGAAAAAGAAAACAATTAAATTGAGAGAATGAAAATTGATTCATCAATATTAGTTTGAGAACCAATATATAAAGAAACTAAGCTTATGCAATAACTGGATAGTTAAAGCCATTTGAAGTTAAGTGTAACACATATTACATTAATGTGCACATGCACCACTGTATGCTAGCACTAGAATTAACTAACTAAAGCCAAGTTGAAAAAGAAAAACAATTAGAATTGAGAATGAAAATTGATTCATCAATATTAGTTTGAGAACCAATATATAAAGAAACTAAGCTTACATGCAATAACTATGGATAGTTTAAGCTAACTGAAGCTAGGTGTGCTTTACGTTATGTTAATGTGCACATGCACCACATGCAAGCACTAGAATTAACTAACTAAAGCCAAGTTGAAAAATAAAAACAATTAGAATTGAGAATGAAAATTGATTCTTCAATATTAGTTTGAGAACCAATATGTAAAGCAACTAAGCTTACATGCAATAACTATGGATAGTTTAAGCTAAGTGAAGCTAAGTGTGCTTTATGTTCTGTTAATGTGCACATGCACCACATGCAAGCACTAGAATTAACTAACTAAAGCGAAGTTGAAAAAGAAAAGCAATTAGAATTGAGAATGAAAATTGATTCAATATCAATATTAGTTTGAGAACCAACATATAAAGCAACTAAGCTTAAATGTAATAACTATGGATAGTTAAAGCTATGTGAAGCTAAGTGTGTTTTATGTTCTATTAATGTGCACATGCACCACATGAAAGCACTAGAATTAACTAACTAAAGCCAAGTGCACACCACATGAAAGCATTTGAGTTGAGTTAACTAGTTAAAGATAAGTGCACATCGCATGTAAGAACTCCATATAACTAGCTAAAATACAAGTTCACATTACATGCAATATCTAGAGTTAAACTAGAGATAATCGATGTGCATGTACACCAACATACCCCCTTAATCATAACTTAGGTGAGTGTGATGAAAAATGCATGAGTCCCAACAACACGACCATTTTAGGTACCCATATACAATGCATGAAAAGGAGGAAAGAGGGAAACCCTAGTGGGAAGAAACACCCCCCCCCCCGCTCGCCCTATAATGCAAAAGTAGAGAAAATACAATTGCTAGGCGGTCGTATCCTTCACCCTGAGACGATCTCACGGGAATCGAAACTTCTGCTTAATGAAAGTCTTGGTGAAGATAATAGTAGTCTGCACAAAACTCGAAAAGTATTGAATATCGATCATCCCTTCATGGATATGGAGGAATAAGCTTCATTTTTGGAAGTAGTGATATCAACTCCAATGTTTGGATCAAGAACTAGATTTATTTATATATGGTTGCATGCTAATATGAATTCCCTGCAACTTCGTCATTCATTTGACGATCAGATTCATGTACCCTATATGCATGCATAGAAATGGTTGTCTCTATAGATGCATGCATGTGCATGTGTCGCTTTAGAGATGCCTTTGTGGATGCATGCATGTGCATACATGGTGTTATAAATTCCTTGTTAGATGCATGCATGGGCATGCATGGCTTTGCGACTGAGAGTGCATGTGGGTCATCATTAAATTGAGACATTGTCAAATCTAGATCATCAATATCATCAATAATAGAGGAATCAAAGTTCTCTTCTATGCTTTTGAAAATAGTGTCTTCATCATTAATAGAGGAAGATATTTCCTCATGTGCGATTTCTTCGTTATTGGACAAGATAAAATTTTCAGTTGCAACAAGTTCATTAACAATTGAAGGAGCAGAGTCTTCTTGTTCAACATTGTCTTGAGAATATTCCTCCACATTATTGGAGTCTTCACCACTTTCATAATTGTTATAATAACTCGATCTCTTTGCCTCCAAATGGTGTTCTTCTAGATCATTTCATCAGCATATAATCCTTTTAATGTAGTCCAGATTTCATGTGGTGATTCAATATTTCTATTCAAATAAAGAATATTATGAGACACAAATAGACACGATCTTCCATAAGCCATGTTAGATCTATTAAGCCAATTTGACTTCTCATCCTCTAACATTGGTTCTGTAGCAATTCCCATGACTATTTGGTACAAACCTTTACTCCTAAGATGAAGCAAAATCATTGGCTTCCATTCATGGTAATTGTATGGAATCAAAATAGTGGAAGTTGGGAATTCCATTCTTTCACTTTGTGGTTGTAGCAACAATTGTGACAATTCTCCAATATTTTGATCTACAAATCAAATCTTCGAACAATTTCCAATTCTATGCTCTTCAAACCTACAAAAAATTGTTCATGAAACTTCTCCAAACCCCTGTAGCTCTGATACCATGTAGAGGTTTGCCGTTACACCAAAACCCAGAGGTGTTGGTAAACTTCCAAACCGGTAACTAGGATCCCCGGGGTGGGAATTACGAATTCCATAGAGATGTGGTGATTACTCCAACGGTTATCTATCTCCGAAGAGTGTTGTCTAATGCTCAAATTTATTTTCAAAGAAATCAAAGGCTTCAAAAGAGGTTCAAACCTTCAAAGAATATCTGGAATTTGGAAATACGGGGAAAGAATCTATTTTATATTCTGATATCTCCAGATGTCAGATATACCTGATTATTGAGGGTAGATAGCCTATTTAAAAGGGCTATAACGATAGTTCCATAATTCCATAGTTCTATAACAACAACTTTGTTGGATATTAGAGAAGCACAACATTAATATCATCAATATCATCAATAGTAGAGGAATCAAAGTTCCCTTCTATGCTTTTGAAAATAGTGTCTTCATCACTAACATAGGAAGATATTTCCTCATGTGCAATTTCTTCGTTATTGGACAAGATAAAATTCTCATCTACAACAGGTTCATTAATAATTGAAGAAGCAGAGTCTTCTTGTTCAATACTTTCTTGAGAATATTTCTCCACATTATTGGAGTCTTCACCACTTTCATGACTATTATAATAACTCGATCTCTTTGCCTCCAAATGGTGATCTTCTAGATCATTTCACCACCATATAATCCTTTCAATGTTGTCCAGATACCATGTGGTGATTCAATATTTTTTATCAAATAAAGAATATCACAAGACACAAATAGACACAATCTTCCATAAGCCATGTCAGATCTATTAAGCCAATTTGACTTGTCATCCCCTAACATTGGTTTTGTCTCAATTCCCATGACTATTTGGTTCAAGCCTTTGCTCCTAAGATGAAGCAAAATCATTGGCTTCCATTCATGGTAATTGTATGGAATCAGAATAGTGGAAGTTGGGAATTCCATTCTTTCACTTTGTGGTTGTAGTAACAATTGCGACAATTCTCCAATATTTTAATCTACAAATAAAATCTTCGAAGAATTTCCAATTCTATGTTCTTCAAACCTGCAAAAATTTGTTCATGCAACTTCTCCAAACCCTTGTAGCTCTGACACCATGTAGAGGTTTGCTATTACACCAAAGCCCACAGGTGTTGGTAAACTTCCAAACCGGTAACTAGGATCCCTAGGGTGGGAATTATGGATTCCATATAGGTGCGGTGATTACTCCAATAGTTGTCTATCTTTGAAGAGTGTTGTCTGCTGCTCAAATTTCTTTCCAAAGAAATCAAAGGCTTCAAAAGAGGCTCAAACCTTGAAAGAAAATCTGGAATTTGGAAATACGGGGAAAGAATCTATTTTCTATTATGATATCTCCAGTTGTCAAATATACTTGATCATTGAGGGAAGATAGCCTATTTAAAAAGACTATAATGATAGTTCCATAATTCCATAGTTCCATAACGAAAACTTTGTTGGATATCAAAGAAGCACAGCAGAATCTAGAATAAAAAATCACAAATAGAGACAGAGGAGAAACTAAAATAAACACACAAAAACTGGAGAAATTAATTACATATTCCATTACAGGAGACCTTGCCTTGCTTGGCTTGACATGCTCAGGCAGAGGCAGGAAATGCAAATTTATAGTTGCAAAAGAGGGCGAATTTTGCATGTGAAAAAACAGATGATTATATAGTCAATCACGGTGGCTGGGCAGGGTGTTAGGTTATGCACAGTTGTTTGTCAGAGAGCCGGCGAGGTCGGTGTGGTCGGTGTTTGAATTCGGCTTCAAGTGGGAGAATGTTGATATGTAGCCGCATTGAATGTTGATATACTAAATTGCATGTTATTTGGGTAGATATACACTAAATTGCATGTTATTTGGGCAGATATAAGGGAAGGGATCTATTTGAAGGTTTATGTGATTGAGCCTAACCCCAAAGGGCATTGAGGAAGTGATTTCCCAATTAAAAAGATATTTAGGCCTCCAGGAAAATTGACCTAGTAACCTCCCAATTAGCAAAATACTTAGAAACCAGAAATAAACCAATTAAAGTATCCCTAAAAACTCTAAATTACATATTAATAAAACATTTTCTATAATATATAAAATTATATTTTTAACATTTTTTAAAATTATTTTTAAATATCTCCTCTATTAAACAAACCTTTATATTAATTAATTTTTTATTAACTTTTTTATATAATTTACTCTATTATTTTATAATTTTCTCCAAAATAATTATATTAAACAAAAATTAAAATATTTTAATAATAAATATAAAATAAAATACAATATTATATTATATGAAAACAAAATAAACAATATTTTTTTAGCTTTTTTATTTTCCAAAACACTTTTCACAATTCTTTTGGTTATCTATATATAAACCATATAAACCTTACTTTCTTAATTTTTATAGCAATTTTTCGTCACTAATCTTATTGCAAGGCCCCAAATATATTGAACAATAAATGAAAGAACAAATCATCTTCTTAATCATTCAAATTACCGACCAAAACAGCATTAAAAAAATCATAATATTATGTCAAAGTTACTCATCAAAACAACTCAAGAAACATGAGACATCATACTATGCCCAAATTACCCACGGAAAATGCATTAATTAAAAAACCATAATACTATGCCAAAATTAGCAATGGGCCCGCTTTGACCACTCTAGGAAGTGGTTTCTAAAAGAAGTATTAAAAATTCTACACATTGAACAGTGGATTCTTTCTAAATGTGGTACTAAAAGTACCACACATTGAACAGTGATTTATAAATATGGTACTAAAAATACTACACATCGAACTGACCAGTGATTTATAAATATGGTACTAAAAATACTACACATCCAACAATACATATGCAAAATAATAGAAAAAGAAACCACCAGGCTGTGTTTTTTGAAAACCATTGTATATAAAATTGTAATGATTCACAACTCTCGCTGAGATTTTAGAGATCCAAAAGGTTATTTTAAACCGGAATTTTAAGAAGTGAAAGATTGTGAAACCAGAAAGCAGAAAATGAAAGAAGTTCTTTTAAACCGAAAAAAAGAAAAGAAAAAGAAAACGGTAGCTTGTCAAACCAGAAAGCCATCGAGCTACGGTAAACAAAGCATAGGGTTTTCCGATACTTCCATGCCCTATTTAGTTCAGTGTCTTCACAAAAACTCATTAAAAGGTTCGGTAATTCCACGCAGAATTCTGAAACATTAAAACTTGAACGCCATTGAAGAATTCTGATTTACTCTACAACTGATTTAATTCCATCGCGAATGCCTCATCTAGAAGTTCGAGCTCGCCAATGGAAGGCGGAAGCAGAGCCTGCACCAGCAAGAAAATGACAGTGAAGATTTGTATATTTTAAGTTAACCGATGAGGAACCAAAAAATAATGCTAATAAACTATTTCTGACCATATAAACAAAAGGATTGGATCTCCCGCCACTGCCAAATCGTTTGACTTTGTTTTCCTTCACTAGCCTGCAAAAAGAATTACGTCAGCACTTCCATCTGCCCCAATCTTGAACCCTAAAAAGATGAAAAACAAATTTATGAAAAATAAATACGAATATATGGCATCCTCGTACTTCCTCAGTGCTTTACTCGTATCAGGAGTGTCACCACAGGCTTTTCGGATGCTTCTCTCGGAGCCAGTGGTTTGGTCGAGAAGAAATTTTTGGATAGCAATGCTCCGAAGCTTCAGTCGGCTTCCCACATCCTTCTTTTTCCTCTGCTTCGGTGCCTGCGCCTTTTCCTCAGGTAGACTCTCCATGCCTGCAAAACTCCAGCAAAATCAGCCGTTCATACAATACACACTTCAAATTTTACAGAACAGAGGGTTTGCTCTCGCATAGCTGTATATAACATATGTGGGCCAGCCGTGGTGCTGTCACACCCGGTAACCCTCCGCCCACAAACTTTATCAACCCCCGCTGGACATGTATTACGGCCGTACGTGTGGGGCCGTTCCGATAGTTCAATGCTCCCCCGTTCCTTTTCGTCGGACTTCGCGGACATGTCATGAAATTATATTTCAACAACGACCTCGGCCGACTAGAGGTAATGCGGCTGTGTACAGGGCTGCGTGACCGCAGATCGAGTCCCGAGTCCGAAGATGCTCCTTTTCAACTCTGCACAGAGACGGCTCAAGGTATAAAAGACAGTACCGTATCAGTCGGTCGATCATGTATACATATTTATAGATGTTTTTTTCATTTTTTTTCATTTTTTTTAAATGGCGGGATGAATTCTGCACCAAGGAAAACGCGGGGTCGCCTGTGCTTTTCCCGGTCATTTCCCGTCCAGCTGAAAAATCAATTGACGGGAACTCTAATTACCGTTTGTTTGCTACGAGGGTTTAACCTTACCCTGGTTTACGTGGTCAAAACTGTTTCGTTCCCCGGTGCCGTATTTGGCCATATTTTTGGGGAAGGAAAAATTATTTAATAAGCATTTTGGGGGGCTGAGTGAGTCTAACTTTGAAAATCGCATAATTTGGTGTCTGCCAACTGTCAAAGTAATTATTTGGAGTCGGTAACCACTTTGTATTTTAGTCAGTAATTATTTGTCTGGTTTCTGGAAAGTATGATGGTGTATGTGTTTATGTATGTATGAATGATGGTATATAGTATATTTTTCTTAATAAATTATTAGTTTTTTAAAAAGTTAAAAAATTATTTTTGAGTTTAGTTTTTTTTTTTAATTCAATAAATATTGTGTCGATTTTTCTACTTACACAATATTTCTCACTGTGATGGATAGTGAAACACTATATCAAAATATATGTAATTTTGTTAAAAAAATGAAAAAATGAATAATATTTTGATGTCTAAAAGATTAAAAATAAAGAAAATAATTAATTATTTTTTTATTAGATTTGTTTTTGAATAAAATTTAATTTTATATTTGAAAAGTTAGTATTCCTAGAAAAAAAAGTCTATTTGACAAGTGAGTAAAGATGTTCTATATGATAAATCTGGAAATAATATATAAAATGTAATTTTGTTTAGTAAATGAGAAAATCGTTTCTTATTATTTTATTTTATTTTAATTTTAAAATAAAATTTAATTTTGGGTTGAAGAGTGAGCGTCCCTAGAATAAAGTCCACTTTTGATTTTTGATAAATCATAAATTATTAATATTAACTTGTAGATTACTAAATATATTTTTGATATTATAATAATAGCCAGAAAATTTACCATAATTTATAAAAGTTATATAATATAATTTTATTCAAAAATATACTTATAAAGTATTTATATTTTCCATTTTATAATAAGAGAAAAAAATAATATAGGATAAAAGTTTAATCTTTTTATAGGTTGAGTTTTTCAAAGTGAAAAGTTATTTTTTTATTTTTTTATTATTATTTTTTTAATTTAATACAAATTGATTTAATTATGTTAATGTGTTTATTTTGGAATAGTGTTTCCACAATTTTAATTTAATTAATAGTTAGAAACTAGGAATTTAATTTTTTGAAATATTTTTAGTAATAATCATAAATATAGGGTTGAGATTTATTTTATGTTTTTTTTAAGTTTCAATTTAACTTAAAAATGTTGTAAAATTAGATTAAATTAAATTATATTTAAAATATTTTTATTAAGAAATGAGTTATGGTTTTTTGGGCCTGTGGTATTGATATGTCATGGTATTAGTCCATAGTAATGTAACAAAGTCTATTCAAAATTTAGGAATCTCTATAATAAAGTGGGAGTATATCTCCATGGTTTAAAATCTTGTTACATGTTTTTTTAATGTATGTATATTTAACTCATATATTAATTGTTTTAATAATTAATAATAATATAAATTTAAAATAAAGTTATAATTTAGATAATTTTATGATTTTTTTTTATTTTGACCTTGTGAGATGCATCATGAGGCAAGTGCTTTGATACCTATCAACCAACCATTTTATTTATAAGGATTATATAGTGATATTTTATGTAGATTCTCTTTTATGGCATGTATTATGTGCCATCAACTTACTAGGAATTTATGACTTAGATTCCACGAGGATGGGCTAATCAGGCCAAACCCAAGTTCAAACCTAGTGGTTGCCACTGTAACACCAAAACACCATGGAAGTTACCAAAAGTGCAAGTGAATGTGATTTCATGCATGTACCACAAAAGAGGAAGTAATTATATAACCATTATGATCAAACCCATTTGTCTCAAATATGTAAGAGGGAATATGAGAATTACCAAAGGTGCAAGTGAAAGTGATTTCATGCAAATAACACAAAACAGGAAGTACATAACCAATATAATCAAACCAATTTATCTCAAACTAGAGATTATGGAAGTTCTCAAAGGTGCACTTGAAACAAACTTGTCTCAAACTAGGGATTATGGAAGTTACCAAAGGTGCACGTGAAAGTGATTTGATGCAGGTACCACAAAAGAGGAAGTATATAATCATCGCCATCAAATCAATTTGTCTCAAATTAGTAGGAGGGATTATCCAAGTTACCAAATCTCTACGTAAATGTGATTTCACACATGCACCACAAAAGGGGAAGTATATAATCATTACGATCAAACCAATTTGTCTCATGCTCGTACTTTTGTCTGAAACTCCTAGGAGAGACTATGGAAGATACCAAAGGTGCACGTGAATGTGATTTCACACACCTGGAAAAAAGAGGAAGCATATAGCCATTATGATCAAACCAAGTTGTCTCAAACTTGGAGGGATTATGGAAGTTACCAAAGGTGCACCTTAATGTCATTTCACACATGTACTATTGTAATGTTCATCCATAAACACTTACCTTTCAAGTAAAAGAAATTTACTCATAGTAAATAAATCTAATAGTTACTTCTAATAATTAACTAGATGAAGCTTATACTATAATGTAATTACATATGTTACCATATGCAATAGGTCAAACCCATTATTGCATCATTTCCTAAGCCACCCTTTTCATTTGAGATAAGCTAAACTCAATGTTATACACATCTCAATTACATTAAAATATAACCTTATTACATCCATAGAGATTTTGAACAGGAAATAATTCACATAATATGTAGATAGGTTGTACAATGACATTTATATCAATTGATGTTTAATGTACATGGTTTAATGATATGGTCAAATATTTGATTTTTCTGGCACAATTATTAAATATTGATTAATTGTTTTAATCCTCCATCAGGATCCACCGTAGCCTCGGGCTTAACACTGTGTTTAATGTTGAGACATGTTTGATGTCTTCCCACCGTCGATGTGCTATCAATATCAACAGTTAATATGGGTCCTGGGGTGGTTAGGTTATTTCCCTACCTCTGAACCCTGATCACTTCTCTCACTTTGCACCACTGCGATCGTCTTCTCCTTGCAACTCCAGCAAGCTTGCTTTCTTTCCTTCGGACATTCTGGTTAATGGTATGCCGACGACCCTTCTCTATTTCACATTACCCTCTGTCTGATTTTTATATCAACTTTACGTCATTCCTGCTATGGCAACTGTTGGGGTTAAGGGTTTTCCCTCAGCTCCTTTTTGCAGTCAATATTTTACTCATGTTCGTCATTAGTGTAGCCATGAGAGCTATGCACTCACACTATATTCGCATCCTCTGAACTGTTGTCTTACCGGAGAGACTCTTTCCACAAGCTTCTTCAATGGAGTCCTACTTTTGACAATGGAGATAGGTGTGTAAAGTCTAGTTTTCATTCTCAGATGATTCAGTTTTTATTTGTATCTCGGTTGGCAGGGTTATTCCTTCTTTACATCATGTCTTAATCATTTTTGCTGCTGGTAACAGGTGTGAGGAACTCACCACCCATTTGCTTCCAAGGTAAGTTGAATTGCTTCCAGAAATACAATTTTTATTTGCTCTCTATTTACTACAATTCTTAACTTTGCGCTAATGGTTACTTTACATGGCATGCAGGTAATACCCGACTTCCTACACCCACAACATTCCAGTTAATACAAAAACCTTCTTGTTTAATGGCTCTCGCTTTCCTTACAGGTGCAAGACGAAAGGTAACTTCTAGTAACCTCTTAATCAACTACTTTGGAATCTTGGAAAACTTTTACCATTAGATTATGGAAACATACCATAATTAAATCTGTATTAAAAAAGAATAACTTTAGTTCATAACTTGATTAAAATTCTTGTTAATCCTATTAATTTAAAATAAATCCAATGTTTAAATTAAAATGTCTTTATGTTAAATGAAATTAAATTTGGGTGTTACATCTTCCACTTAAGGTAAACACCGTCCTTAATGTTATGCCATTCTAGTGAATAGTTCTAGATGTGCTTCTCGCACAAAGTTTTCATTTTCCCAAGTCGCCTCCTCCGGGCTAAAGTGCTTCCGTTGCACTTTAACTTGGGTGATGGCTTGCCTCCTGAGCGTTATTTCTCTCTAATTGAGAATATCTTGAGGTTCTACCAGGAATTCGTCTTCAGATTAAGCTTGCAACCAACAAAATTTTTAATTAATAAACAATAATTTATCTCCCTTAGATATTTTAAATCCCATTTCATTCCTACCTGAATATTCTACCAGTGTATTACATGCTTCGGATGATGTATGTATATTTTTAGCCCAGACACATGGAACACATCATGCACTCATATGTGTCCTGGTAAAGCTAGCCGGTAGCCTAATGGCCCCACCTTTTCCAAAATTCTAAAGGGTCCACAGAATCAGGAAGTTAACTTGGCACATGTAGTCCACCTTAACGTACTCTTCTTGGGTCTAATTCTCACGTAAATGTGATCAACCACTTCGAATTCTTGATGTGTCCTCTTTCGATCCACATACACATTCTTTCTATCGTGGCCATATTTTAAATTTTGTCGGATCTTCTTGACTTCTCACTCCATCTTAGCCAACATTTCTGGTCGAAGCATTAGTTTTGTTTCTGGACTGATCCAATTAATGGGATTTCGGCACTGTCTACCATATAGAGCTTCAAACGGAATCATCTTGAGGGATTCCTTGTATATATTTTTGTAGGAAAATTATACTAAATGCATATAATATTCCCATTTTGTGGGTTGCTTCATTACATACATTCGTACATGTTCTCCAATATATGGTTCACCCGTTCTCTTTTCCCATATGTCTAAGGATGATATGTTGTGCTAAACTGAATTTATGTGCCTAGTCCACTAAACAGTGCCTTCCAAAAGGCTAGGGTAAACTTCACATCTTTGTTTGAGTTGACTGTTTTTGGAATGCCATGTAATCTAAATATCTCCCTCCTGAAGATGACAACAATATGCACTGTTTTAAAATTGGATTGCACAGGAATAAAATGAGCTACTTTGCTCAATCGATCAACTACTACCATTATATATTCATTGTGTCTCTTTGATCTTGGTAAGCCAGTAATAAAATCCAGCGATATAACTTCCCACTTCCACTTTGGTACTGGTATGGGTTGCAATAAACCAACTAGGTGTTGATGCTAAAATTTAACCTGCTGAAATTCCAAACATTTAGTCAAATATCCAGTGATGTCTTTGTGCATATCACGCAAAAAATAATTTTTCCTAATGGATATTAAAATTTTCTAATAGCCAGGGTGTCCAAAATATGAACTTCTATGATACTCATCTGGAATCAACTCTTTTAAGCTCAGTTGATTTGGAATATATATATTTCCTCGAAAGATCAGTAGTTGTTCATTATTGATGGTATAGTCCGATTGTTTTCCTTGATTTTATGTATCTTGTGTTTGCTACCATAGAAACTGATATTCAAGATCTTTTGTCGCAACCTCTTTCACATATTCCTGGAACTTGAATTCCACATTATTGAAGTATAATTCATACACATAATACAATTTCCTACGTAATGCATCGGTGGCCCGATTTTATTTTCCTTTAACGTCCTACATTTCAAAGTCAAATTCGCTTAGGAATGCATTCCACCTAGCCTAGCGAGAATTCAAGTCAGCTTGTTCAAAATAAGTGGTCAAGCTACTATGATCTATTTTCGGCACAAACCTTTTTACCAATAAGTAGTGCCTCCATATTTTGAGTGCATGCACCACTGCGGTCAACTCTAGATCATACGTGGAACATCGTTGTTCATCATCTTTCAACTTCCTAGATTCATATGCCACAACCTTTTCATCTTGTGACAACATTGCTCCTACTCCTTCCTTGCTAGCGTCGGTGAAAACTTAAAACTCTAAATTTTGATCTGCCACCATCAAAACAAGAGTTCTGGTTAGCAATTTTTTTAACTTTTCAAAACTAATTTGGCATTCACTAGTCCAATTAAACACTCGCCCTTTTCGCTGCAAGGATGTTATGCGAAATGATTTTTTTTTAAATTCTTCTCTAAAACGCCAATAGTAACCAACCATTCCCATAAAATATTGTATGCCTGCTACGTTTTTAGGTACCCTCCATTCCATAATAGTCTTGATCTTTTCAGGGTCTACTATTATTCCTTCAATCGAAATGACATGGCCTAAATATTGGATTTTCTCTTTGTAGAAATAACACTTGCTAAATTTGGCATATTACTGATGGTCTATTAACATTTTTAGCACTATACACAAATTCTCCTTGTGTTCCTCCATAGTCCTTGAATATATTAGTATATCATCTATAAAATCAAATCAAATTTATCCAAATATAGATGAAATATGTCATGCATCAAACTCATGAATGTTGTTGGTGTGTTGGTTAGTCCAAATAGTTAAACCACAAATTCATAATTCCCATATTTGGTACGAAAAGTTTTTTTATAGATATTTTCATCCTTTATTCGTATTTTATGATATCCAAACCTTAGATCTATTTTTGAAATGACAATTGCGCCTTTTACTTGGTCGAAAAGATCATCTATCTGAGGTAGTGGGTATTTGTTCTTAACAGTGAATTTATTAAGATGTCTATAATCCATACACATTCACATTGTACCATCCTTCTTCTTTACGAACAACATTGGTGACCCCCAGGGTGACACACTAGGACGAATATATTCCTTGTTCATCAATTCCTGTAATTTCATTGTCAACTCTATCAATTCAGGCACACTCATTCGCTGTGGTGCTCGTGATACCAGTGCTGCCCCTAGCATTAGTTCAATGGTAAAATTGATTTCCCGCTTTGGTGGTATCCCTGGTATGTTTTCTAGAAATACATCTATAAAATATTGCACCATGTGTATGTTTTCCACCATGGGAGTCTTATCTTTAGAATTAGAAAATCCTACTTGAATTGCATAGATTTGTCACCCTTTTCTAATGCATTTTCCCAACTTAGATGCGGTAACTTGAGGACACAACTAAAGTGGCTTATTAATTCCTTGCAACTCTTGACCTGTTCCATATTCAGCATTATAGTAAATTATTTTATCCTTATAGTATACTAGTGACCAATGCACTTCCAACCAATCCATTCGTAGTAATATATCATAGGAGCCTAAAGGTAGAATATTTAATTCAAAATTTATATGCTGGTTTCGAACTTCTAGGGGACATTTGAAAACTTTGGCATTAACTCTTCTCTTTGCTCCAGTGGCCAACTATGCTAGCCAAGGATTTTTAAACTTTTACCTTTTTAAGTCACATTTTTCCACTATCTTGGGATTTACATAGCTCAAACTAGCACCAGGATCAACCAAAATAGATACAGGGTGGAAATACGTCTTACCTTCCAGTTCTATCAAGGTTAGTTGGTAATTCGCTTACTGATCTTCAAGCGCAGCATTGATTCTGGGTATGTTTCGCGCCATGTCCTCCACTGTGAATGCTTCTTGCACATTGGCTGTAGTTTTGTTTCTTCCACGGTGAGGGAAATTCCTATAATAATGTGCCTCACTACACCCCCAACACTGTAATGGCGGTTTATGGGTTTGTCTAAGATCTAAGCTACTGGATGCCTCAGTGGGTCATTCCTCTGTTGGCCACTTGATTCTTTACTGGTTTCTTCCTTCCTGTCTATTTGTTGTATTTCTGGTTGCACCCTTAAAATTACCAGATCTAATATTTTTAAAGTTTGAATTACTTCTTTTCCCTTTCTTGGGCGATCAACTCCATCCAACTTCTCCTTTTACCTTGGATTGTTGATAACATATACGTGATTTTTGAATCACTTCATCCATGGTCTTTGGGTTTACAAATTCAATTTTCTCCTTCATATGAGTAGGTAGGCTACTTAGGAATCATTGTAATTTCACCTTTTCATCCCTCAGATATGGCACATATCGCAACAAGGAAGTAAATTTAGCTACGAACTCATCCATAGATAGTTGTACCAGTCTCAAGTCATGAAACTCCCAAGTTTTTTCATCATAAAAATGCTCTGTTAGATATTTATCTTTAAAGTACCACTGAAATTCATCCCAAGTCACATTCTGGTCCTCTATTCCTTGCACATTTTTAACTTCTTCCCACCATAAGGTGGATTTTTCCCACAGTTGATAGATGGCTAAATGAGCCTTTAGTTTGTTGTTGTATTCGTAGACTTCAAAATATTTATTCATGTTTATTATCCATGCTTCTGCTGCCTCTTCAGGTTCTCCATAAAATGTGGGAGGTTTAATATTTCGAAATTGTCAAACCAGGAGGTAACTCCGCAAATCAGAATGTTTATTGAATGAAGAATGAGCATGCATTTATACATGGAGGTGAGGCTATTGGGATTCATCTCCCAATGACTCTTGGCCTTCCTTATTTCCTAATATTATTTATTATACAATATTACATATCCACACCCAACCCATAGGATTAGGTGTCAACATTCTCCCCTTTAATCCGAAGGGATGTTGGTGAGCCCAAGCATCAATCTGAACTTTTCAAACTTTTCTCTTCCAAGTGCTTTGGTGAATATCGGTTTTGTCATTTGTGGAAGCGATGATGTAGATAGACAGTTTTTGTGCCAAACTATAATCACTAAAGTCAGATAAGTATTATGGTTCATTCATGTTTGTTGATCTTACAACCTAGCTCTTAGTAACTTCTGTGCAGTCTCCTTTCAAATCATGATTTGGTATCAAACTTTGTTTATTCATATTTGTTTATTCATCTATATAAATCTTCTACTAAGATTTCAGAACCCTAATTCATTTGTTATGGTTGTTTTCATATCATGCATTTCAAATTGACAGACTTATCTTTGGGCTAATTATTTATAAACATCAGTTTCCATGAGTGAGCTCTAAAATCAGACTGTTCATTTTCATTTGTGTAATGACACCCTGACTTTCTGTATCAAATGAATAATTCTTGATCAGTTGTTATTCTATATTGTATTTGAGTCCAAAGTCTTGAGTCCCCTTCAAGTACCTTAACACTATTTTTGCAGCAGACCAATGTCCTTCATAAGGTTTTTGCATGAACCTTGAGAGGATTCCAACAGCAAATGAAATGTCAGGTCTGGTGGTGGTCAAGTACATAAGACTTCCTATAAGCTGTCTATACTTAGTTGCATCCTTGAATTCCTTCCCTTCAATAGATGTGAGCTTCAAGTTTTGTTCCATTGGAGTGGTTAAGGGATTGCATTCATCCATGCCAAACTTGTTCAAAAGATCTCTAATGTACTTCTTTTGAGAAATAAATATATATTTAGGATGTTGAATTACTTCAATACCCAGATAGTAATGAACATGACCCAAATCAGTCATTTCAAAACCTTTCTTCAATTCTTTCTTCATGGATACAATATAGCTCTCATTGTTCCCTGTTATCAAAAGATCATCTACATACACCACAAGATATACAACTGTTTTTCCAACTTTCTTAACAAACAAAGTTGCATCATCAAGATCAAAATTTTTGAAGTCAAGTTTCAGAAGATGCTCGGTTAATTTCTCATACCAGGCTCGTGGTGCTTGCTTGAGGCCATACAAGGATTTTATAAGCTTGCAAACTTTGTGTTCTTGACCCCTTACAACAAATCCTTCTGGCTGGGACATATAAACTTTCTCTTTTAGATCTCCATTCAAAAAGGCAGTTTTTACATCCATCTAATGGACTTTCCATCCATTCTGAGCTGCTAGGGCAAAGAGAGTCCGGATGGTGGTCCATTTTGCTGTGGGAGCAAAAGTTTCTTCATAATCGATTCCTTCTTTTTGTGCAAAACCTTTTGCCACAAGCCTGGCCTTGTGCTTGTCAAGTGAGCCATCTACTTTATACTTGTTCTTGTAGACCCACTTACAGCCAATTGGTTTTGTTCCCAAAGGCGGATCAACCAGCTTCCAAGTGCCATTCTTTATCAAGGCATCATACTCCTTTTGCATCGCTTCCTTCCATTCATCATGAGAAGCGGCTTCTTTGAAGGAAGTTGGTTCATGATTTGTAGACAAACTCAATTCATAGTTATAAGCAATATCCATATCAACAGGAGAATCAGAATTATCTACATCACCTTCGATTTGTTGAGTGGAACTTCTTGTTCCTGTTTTTCCAACCTCATCGGGATGAACATTCTCCAGTGTCTTTGTCAGCCATTTGGGAGGACCTTTCTGAGATGGCCCAAGCTTTTCACTTGACTGAGTTGGGATTGATTCAAGATTCAATCTCCCAATTCTGTCAATCACATCATCCAATGTGTCATCTGTGGTTGTTTCTTCATGTGGGGGAGAGAGTGCTTCAGGACATGATTCCACAGTTTGATTCAATATCAGAATCCCCCCTTCAAGATGTGGAATCTCATTATCAAATTCTTGGAAAGACTTTGCATGTGTGAATCTATCTAGGCGATCAATTTGCCACTCAACAACCTTGTCACTCTTGGAAGACTCAAGGAATATGACATCTCTTTCTATTACAAACTTCTTATTTTCTTCATCATAGAGACGATATCCTTTGGAGGTATTGGAGTACCCCAAGAAGATTCATTTTCTACTTCTAGCACCAATTTTGTTCCTTTGACCCTTGGGTATCAAGGCATAACAGGTGGACCCAAAGACCCTGAAATTATTTACCGAAGGAATGCGCCCATGCCACATTTCAAAAGGAGTTTTGTTTCTAATTGAACTTGAAGGACACCTATTCTTTATGTAAACAACACATAGAACTGCATCAATCCAAAACATCAGTTTTACATTCTTGAAAAATAACATGGAGCAGACCATATTTAAAATAGTTATGTTCATTCTTTCAGCTACACCGTTCTGTTGGGGATTATATGGCACAGTTGTTTGATGTTTGATTCCATGTTGACGAAGATAATTTTCAAATTCGTTTGAGGTGTATTCTTTTCCATTATCAGTACGTAGAGATCCAATATGAGTTAGTGCATCATTTTCTATCCATGCATGAAAAATATTGAATGTTTGAAAAGCATCAGACTTATTCTTCAATAAGTAAATCCAACACATTATGGTGTAGTCATCCATAAATGTCATCATGTATTTATTTCCATTTGCAGAAGCAATAGGCATAGGGCCACATAAATCTGAATGAACAAGCTCAATTTTTCTATGTGCTCTGGAGTGTGAATCATGAAATGGCTGTTTTCTATGCTTTCCTAGAATACAAGCATCACATTCCTTAGGTTTTATAGGAATTGTAGGCAGTCCATTAACACCATTTTTCTTCAACAAACGAAGGCTTTCATAGTTTAAGTGTCCAAATCTAACATGCCATAAAAGAATTGATGGGAATGTACCTTCATCATGATGTGAACTGAATGCAAAGTTTTGAGCATGAGCAGATGAACCTTTCAGCTTCAAGAGTCTCCCTCCTTCTATTCCCTCCATGACAAGTGAGTGATATGATGCTTTTCTGACCTCTGCCTTGCCATCAAACAAGTGAATGGAGTGTCCTTGCTGGTAGATTTGGACCAGGGACAACAAGTTTCTCCTCAACTCAGGGAGGTATAGAACCTCATGTAGAATATGATCTGGAAGACTAGGCAACTTAAGCCTGACTGTGCCAAGCCCTGATGGCTTGAGTTTGGATTTATCTGCGAAATATACTGCTCCATAAACTTTGTCAGTGAATTCTTCAAAAAAATCTTTTCTAAATGTCATGTGACATGTTGCTCCTGAATCTAGCAACCAATCATCTCTCCATGAAGTAAATGAAACATCAAACAAGTCTTCAGTTACTCCATTGTTACAATGTGCTAGAACATAATGAGCGGATTCAGGTGCTTTACCTTTGTCTTTGTCATTAGTTTTACCTTTGTCTTGATTTCTTTGCTGCTCAATTTTCTCCCAAGGTGTTCTGCATTTGGATGCATCATGTCCATATTTATTGCACCGTGTGCAATGAAGATTGGATTTGTCAGATTGTCTGCCCCCCCTTTCTGTGAAGTTTCTTCTTCCTCTTCCTCTTCTGCCACCTCTTCCTCTGGATGAATATGGAGCATGAATCTTTTCTCTATGTGCCAAGTATGCAGCCTCTTCGGAAGACGAAGGGACTTTCATCTTCCTACAAGCTTTCTCTCTTTCTGCAAAATTTTTCTCAAGTGTATCAAAGGTGATATGCTCAAGGTTCCCACTTGCTTGCAAAGACTCAAGATAATGTGAGTAAGTCAGATATAATGCCTTAACATATGCTATGAGAGGTATGTCCATTTTTACACTAGTGCTATCAATATCATGCATGATAGATCTAACTTCTGAAGCTAAGGCAAGGGGATCATCATTCTTGATTTCAAGACTGAACAGCTTAATCATCAATTGAACATTTTCTAATTCTAAATGTGATTCATAGAGTTCTTTTAGCTTGCTCAAGGCATCATAGGCATTTGAGAATGATGAAATATGGCGACTCACCTCTTCATTTATGGAAGCTGCAATCAAGGCATAGGACTTGTAGTTCTTGTTTTCCCAAATGGCGAGCTCTTTGTCTGAAGTGGGCTTTGCTGGTGGATTTCCTTCTTGTCCTTCACAGATTCCTTTCCACAACTCATTAAAAATGAGTGTGTGTTTAATCTTCCGAGACCATTCAAGATAGTTCTCTTTGCCGGAGAGAACCACCCCAACAATAGATATGAGAGAATGCATTAGTTTGCTGGAAAAAATTCTTTTGAAGAGGAAAAAATTTTGCTAGAAAATCTTCAATTCTGGAAATTTTCTCAATTAAAGGGGAAAAAACTCTTGCTAAAAATACTAAATTCTGCACCAAAATATATATATATATATATTGTTTGGAAAAAAAAATTGTATGGGAGGTGATATTATGAAATGGCTGGGGGTGGGGGGAAATAGTGGTATTATATAGTGGGAGGGGGGCGGAAATAGAGGACAGAGCGCTGTATCATACACAATGTATTATGTATTGGAGAAAAAGTAGACAGCGTATTATTGCAGAGGACAGTATCATGTATCAATGGGAGGGCAGTATTATTAAATGCAGGTGGAATTGGAATATGAATGAAGGGGGGCGTATTAAAATGACAAGGCAGTATTATGGACATCGCTGTAAGAATGGAGTCTAACTGATGTATTATATACCATAGGATAGGCGGTATTACATTTGGGTGGTTTTAGATGACAGACAACGCTGAAAAAAATGGAGATAACGCGTTATAATAACAGTCGTATAAGATGAGGAGCCGGACCACGAGGAGGGCCAACAGGCTGGAGAGAAGCGTTGTGGAGAGGAAGTTTAAAATGGAGATGAGTCGGACTTTATTCCATAGCGCAGCAATGAGAGATGGTTGTAGTGTGGGCGGGTTGCAGCTAAAGGTCGAGGGACGGTGTGTATAGACCGATACCAGCGTTAAGGAGGCAGGTTCAAGGGGCGGGTTAAGGAGTGCAGGCGCGTGGATAGTCGAGGGGGAGAGAAGGTTGTAGCGAAGTGGGGAAATGGGGTAGGCGGGGGTGTATGGTGTAGCGATAGGGAGTTGTGAGAGCAGAGGGATAGTGTGTGCAGGGGGAGAGTCGAAAGGCCACAGGGTGGGGAGAAGGGAGACAACGTAGGCTGTGAAAAAAATTCAGAGGGGAGGCCTACAGGCCTTAGAAAATATTTTTGAAATAGTAGTTGCAGAAATTTGCAGGTGCTGAATTGTAACTGCAGAAATTGCAGGAGCTACAGATTGCAGAGTTTTCAGAAACTGCAAAACAAATTCAGAATTGTGAAAATTGCAGAGATAATTTTAAAAAATGCAGAATTTCAATATAGCAATTTAATGCAGCAACAAAAACTAGCATAAAAATTGACTGAGCAAAGGAATACCATGCCAAACCAGGAGGTAACTTCGCAAATCATAATGTTTATTGAATGAAGAATGAGCATGTATTTATACATGGAGGTGAGGCTATTGGGATTCATCTCCCAATGACTCTTGGCCTTCCTTATTTCCTAATATTATTTCCTAATCAGAATGTTTATTAAATGAAGAATGAGCATGTATTTATACATGGAGGTGAGGCTATTAGGATTCATCTCCCAATGACTCTTGGCCTTCCTTATTTCCTAATATTTATTATTATTATTCACCTTGCAGTTCTACCTTCTGCTTTTTTATCTCTTGCTGGTCGAAGACATTTCCTGACTCTGCTTAGTTATAAGACTTATTTTTATTACTTATTTGGGTTTGGCTACCTTCTAGCTTATCATTTGTTATTTGTCGTTGTTCACCTTCTTCTTAGGTGTTTTCTTCTAGGCTTGGTTGAACTATTCCTTGATTTTGTTTATCTGAGAGGCTTTTAAGGATCTTCTCATGTTCCAACATCAACCTCTCATTATCACTTCTTACTCACACCATTTCCTCTTGTAACTACTGCACAATATCCAGAAGCCTGTTGGTGTTTTGTTGTTGTTCCTCAAGCAATCTACTAGTTTGGTGATGTTGATCTACAGTCAGCTGTACCCACATTTCTGGATTCATTTCTTGGTTAGGTTGGGGGTGAATTTCTCCTATAGTCCTGGGTTTTTGATGTACATACCCCCTCCTCATCGTACTCTGTCAACTCTTCTTTCCAATTATCTGCACATTTTTACACACACCAATTTTTATTTAGGTGACCCTTTTTAGGTCCTAGCGTTTGAACGCTGCTCTGATACCACCTGTAATGTTCATCCACAAACACTTACCTTTCAAATAAAAAAATATTTCTCATAGAAAATAAATCTAACAGCTACTTCTAATAATTAACTACATGAAGTTTATACTATAATGTAATTACATATGTTACCATATGCAATAAGTCAAACCCATTATTGCATCATTCCCTAAGCTACCCCTTTCATTTTGGATAAGCTAAACTTAATGTTATACACATATTAATTACATTAAAATCTAAGCTTACACTATATACATCCATAAAGATTTTGAATAGGAAATAATTAATTATTTTAATCCTTCATCTGGATCTGTCGTAGCCTCGGGCTTAACATTATGTTTAATGTTGAGACATGTGTGATTTCCTCCCACCACCGATGCGCTATCAAGATCAATGGTTAATATGGGTCCTAGGGTGGTTAGGGTATTTCCCTAACCCCTGAAACCTAACCACTTCTCTCACTTTGCACCGCTGTAGTTGTCTGTTCTCTGCAACTCCAGGAAGCTTGCTTTTTTTCCTTCTGGTGTTCCAGTTAATGGTATGATGATGACCCTTCTCTGTTTCACATTACCCTCTATCTGATTTTTATATAAGCTTTACGTCGTTCTTGCTATGGAAACTGTTGGGGTTAAGGGTTTTCCCTTGGCTCCTTTTTTGAGTAAATATTTTACTCATGTTCGTTGTCATTGTAGCCATCAGAGCTGTGCTCTCACATCAAATTCACATCCTCTGAACTCTTGTCCGGCCGAAGAGACTCTTTCCACAGGCTTCGTCAATGGAGTCCTACTTTCAACAACGGAGATAGGTGCATAAAATCCATTTTTCGTTCTTAGATGATTTAGTATTTATTTGTATCTTAGTTGGCAGGATTATTCCTTCTTTACATCATGTCTTAATATTTTTTGTTGTTGGTAACAGGTGCGAGGAAATAGCCCCCTGTTTGCTTCCAAGGTAAGTCAACTTCCTTCCAGCAATACGTTTTTTATTTTCTCTCTATTTACTACAATTCTTAACTTTGTGCTAATGGTTACTTTACATGGCATGCAGGTAATCCATGACTCCCTGCACCCACAATGTTTCAGTTACTACAATGACCTTCCCATCTGATGGCTCTTTCTTTCCTTACAGGTGCACTTTTCAATTCCAGGTAGCCTTCCTTCTTCATTTCAGAATTTTATCTTAAGGGTTTTGACAACAATGGTTTCTAAGGCTATGAGTTTTCAAGTTTCGAATCCCACACCCCTTCAAGGGTTTTGATGTATTTAAGGGATGTTTTTTAACTTAACAATTTGGATTAAAGAACTGCGCATTGCTTGTGTTTATCAGTAATTACAATGTTGCTTATATTCCCGTAAGTGTATCAACATTATATATATATATATATATATATATATATATATATATATATATATATATATATATATATATATATATATATATTGGATTAAAGAAATGCGCATTGCTTGGGTTATCCCTATATTCTCTGTTTTCCTCCAAAGCAGTGTAGTTTCTTGATATTTACCGACAATGTCACCATAGACAGTTTGGGGATTAAGGGATTTATGGACTCTTATGCTATGCGTGAATTATGGTATTTTCTTTGGTTAATATAAAATACTTTGTAACATGTGAATCTGACTCATCTGGAACTTCGCCCACTGGTCAATAATGTCCTTAAGGATTATTTGCGAAGACCCATTTCCAGTTACTATTTTTTCCTTGAGCATTCCTTTACTGTTCGTGCTCTACTTTTCAGTTTGCATACCTCGTTTCAAAGGTTATGCTAAATTTAATGTATTTATAAGTTTTCATATATGTCTTTATTATATGGGTTTACTCCTCACTACGAGGAGTGTTGTAACCAGAGTTTACTTTCAGAATTTACAACTCTTTGTTCTTCCTATTTCAATGAATAAATTCACTTTGTATATATTTCCTATTTTAAGGAATAAATATATCTTGTATATATTGTTATTTGAATTATGGCATTTAGTTCTTTAGTGCTTCCTTTTCTGTGCAATTTATTTTTCTGGAAACTTTGATATTTATTCTTCATAATAAAATACATTTAATGGGTGACCGGACCACCTCGAGAGGGTTTACCCTCAGTCCGTGTATTTTGTTTTTCATGTACAGGACAAATCGTCCTGTTTGGGGGTTCATTTCCCCAAGTGGACTAACTATCTATCCAATTAATGGTTACTGTATTCTATCAAATATTATTTAAAGAACCTTTAGTCACTTATCTTCCAAGAAATCTCATTTTTACAGCAATAATTCAAGAAGTAAAATTGTTCAAATCTCATTCACAAAATCTATTCTTACCCCTATAAACATGTATTCACATACTCGGAAAACTATTTACAGGATTAAACATATTCAATAAAATTAATATCCATTTCATTTCAATCTATTTTACTTATCTGCAATAAGGTTGATGGCATCCGCCCAACCATGAGAGAAGCAATGACATCCTTAGCAACCCACGTGCTCCTCACCAGAGTAGGATTGTGTAGCAGTATTTCAAGGAGGTAGACCTTAGGACCTGTGTCCAGTCTCTTCTCCAATAATGGGTAGCTAAGTTCCACTGGTTTCTACCAGCTCTGGACACTCCCCTTTCAACTCTCTAGTTGTTCCTTTTCTCTTGCACAGAACCCCTTTCCTCCTCTAGGATTTTCGTTTTATCCCCAGAGGAAAGGTAACTACCAGTAATTGCTTAATCAAATACTTTGGAATCTTAAAAAAAAATTACCATAAAATTATGGAAACATACCATAATTAAATCTTTATTCAAAAAAGAATAACTTTAGTTCATGACTTGATTAACATGCTTGGTAATCCTATTAACTTAAAATAACCCCAATGTCTAAATTAAAATGTCTTTATGTTAAATGAAATTAAATTCAGGTTTTACAACTATAAAAGAGTATATAACCATTACGATCAGGCCAATTTATTTTTCTTAAACTCATAGGAAGGATTATGGAAGTTACCAAAGGTGCAAGTGAATGTGATTTTACACATTGGGAAAAAAGAGGAAGTATATAGCCACTACAATCAAACCAATTTGTATCGCATTCCAAGGGATTATGAAAGTTAAGAAATGTGTACTTGAATTTGATTTCACACATGTATCATAAAATTATATATAACTATTACGATCAAACCAATTTATTTTGGTGCACGTGAAGGCATGTGCCACAAAAGAGAAAGTAGATAACCATTACCATGAAATCGATTTGCCTCAAACTTGTAAGAGGGATTGTGGAAGTTACCAAAGGTGCACGTAGATGTGATTTCACACATGTGCCATAAAAGTGAAAGAATATAATAATTATGATCTAACATATTTGTTTGGCTTAAAAAAAAACTTTGGAGGGATTATGGAAGTTACCAAAGGTGCACATGAATGTGATTTCACACATGTACCACAAAAGAAGAAGGATATAACCATTAGAATCAAACCAAATTGTCTCAAACTAGTAGGAGGTATTATGGAAGTTACCAAAAGTGAATGTGAATGTGATTTCACACACACCACAAAAGAGGAAGTATATAACCATTACGATCAAACCAATTTGTCTCAAACTAGTAGGATGGATTATGGAAGTGACCAATTGTCTAGCTATAGTCATTCATAGTTAAAAAGAAATTACAAAATAGGCGCATGTTATTTCACACATGTACCACGCAATAGGAAGTATGTAATAGAGTATCTAAGTAGGCCATAATTTAGCCCTGAAAATGTACATATTTCTTTGAAAAATATGGTTGAAATTTTTGGAAATCCAGGTTATAGTTGTTAAACTATAGAATTTTAGGTGCCTTATGGGTTTTTGAGGGTGTTGAATCTATTTTTACCTTCAAAATCCATATTGAAACACTTCTAAATCAATATTTTGCAAAATAAATGAATAAAAACATTAGATTATGGTTAAAATGTTATAGTAGGGGGGAAATTATGGCCTAGTTGGACAACTACCATTTTTAGAAAATCAAAAGAGGGATTATGGAAAAAGAAAATATGTATGAGTAAATCAAAGGATAAAATGAGTGAGTTTCTGAGAGAACAAATTTAAGAAACTATGAAATATGTGCATGTGAATGTGATCTCAAACATATACCACAAAAGAAAAAATATATGACCATTATGAACAAACCAATTTGTGTCAAGCAAATAAGTAAAAGCCACTTTCATGATGCTCCAAAATAGGTGTATCTCATTGTGATTTTAGGCACATCCAGGCACATCCACACGACACATGCCACAAGAAAGGAATTACATAATCATTGTGATAAAGCTAACTTGTGTCAAATTTATATGAAATATTATAGGGAAAAAAGGTAAACAAGTAAAACGCAATTCCAAGATGCTACAAAAATAGATGTATACCATTTTGATTTCACTTGCACACACAATATGTGCCACAAATAAGTGCTATATAATCATTATGATCAAACCAATATGTCATAGGGGGATTATGGTGGAAAAAAGAAGTAAATAAGTAAAAGGTAAGGACAAAAGGCCACAAATTTTAGAACAAAGAAGTGCTATATAATCATTATGATCAAACCAATATGTCATAGGGGGATTATGGAGGAAAAAATAAGTAACTAAGTGAAAGGTAAGGACAAAAGGCCACAACTTTTTCAATGGAACACTCTACCATTAATTAAGTTTGAAGTACATAATGAAAACACAAACATCAATGGTAAATAATTATGGTATTGTTTTGTTGATTTCAAAACATCCTTTAACATTGATTTAAGGGACAAATTATGGGAAAGGTTGAAAAACCTAAGATGGTAGTATTGTTGCTAAAACATTAATTAATAATGGTAGTAATGTTGATAGAACCTAGGGTGACAGGCATGCACAAGAAAAAGATTGCATAAAAACAAATTACATCTAAAAATTGGTGGAACAAGATCAAATAAATACATAAATCACTCAGAACAAGTTGTTTCGAAGGAAAAAACATCACCCTTAAGAGATATTATGAGTTAAAACATAATTATACCTAATAGAATTAGATATATAAGAGCATTAAATTTATTGGAAAAGAAACTACACATTAATATGCCTTTTATTAAATCAACCAATATAGGTTAAAAGAGATGAAAACATCAAATAAATTGTATTAGGAAGTGATATGAATTACAAAATGTAGAAGAAGATAATAACCAACAAGAAAAATCATGTAGAAAATTCATATAAAATGCAAAATGCAAAATATAATGGAAACAATATAATAAAAAGAAATAACAATATTATATTAACAACTTTAACAACAATAACAAATAAAATAAAATAAAAATATAATATTTCAAAATAATTTAGCAAAAAATAATGATAGTTTATTGGGCAAAGAGACCCTCTACAACACAATATATTGTCACATATGTTATATTTATAAAAGTAAAAAAAATAATTTACACTTTAGTATGAAGAAAAAATGTACTTTTTTCACTATTTAAGATGGAGGAGTAAAAATAATAATTTACTTTTTACTACTAGGAAAAATGTAATTTCTTCACTGCTTAATATGGAGATGACAAGAAATAGTGCTATTGATGTTACATAATGTGTAATTTATTTTAAGTTCATGCAATATTAAAACAAAAATACCTTAATAACAAAAAATATTTTAGTGTCAACCATATTTGAAATATTAAATAACATAATTTAAATAATTTAAATTAAAAAAATTCTTATATTTTCACTTTCCATAATTAGGGAGATGTGTAATTTATTTCAATAAGCTGGTTGAGTATAATATTTTAACCCTTGTTTGTGACGTAAGGGACCCTCCATGAAAAAAATTCACTACTAAAATGTGCACATACCCTACCTTGTTTAGATTCAAACATGTGTTATCTCAAAATCTTGCACCTTGGTGCAAATCCTATCATAAGGGTGTAGAAAAGTGTAACATCGAAGTGTTACCATTATCGCCTTAATACTTAGTTTCCTCATTTTAGTAAAGGATAAAATCCAATAGAAGGGAGGATTCCATATTGATTTCAATAAATCTTATAAGAAGATGGAATAAATTCTATGTCCTTCAATATTAGTTACTTAAACATACCACAACCTAGAAAAAAATTCAAGCTAATACAAGATGGTATAATCAAAGAAGATTCTATATTTATGTGAGTGAAGTGCCCAAGACAATTTATGATATGTATCATGTGAAATAGGCCAAAGGTTATCCAAAAAAAAATTATTGCGATGTAAACATGTTGGTGAGCCCTGGTATTGCAGCAAGAGTGTTGAAACTCCCAGGGGTTGCCCTACATTACTTTATCAACCCAAGGTTCGTACAAACTTGGAGGTGATAATGCTATATACACAACAAATTCATACTGTCCATGTCATCCTCTTCTTCTTTACAAAAGGGTGCTATTTCTTAAACTATGATAAAAACTGAAAGGTAATTTGATGGAAAGGTATGATAGAAACGAAACTAACTTAATTTGTAGAAAGGAAATGATGGAAATGAAACTAATTTAATGTGCAAGAGGGAAATGACAGAAAGAAACTAAATTAAATTGCTGAAAAGAAATGACAGGAAGGAAACTAAACTAAATTGTTGAAAGGAAACTAATTTAAACCACACTAAACTTGGCCAATTGGCTAAACACACCCTACTTATCTTATGCTCTATCTACCATGCTTCTATCCATGCAACTAAGTTATTCATGACTTAATCCTCATTAAAAAAATGTTTATTTGCAGCTTGGAGAAGAAAAGGGGATAAAGGTGCTAATTGAGGGATAAAAACATGAAACCAGGCTTAGAAGTGGAAATTGCGGGTTTAAACCTTATTAAATATTTATTATGGCACAAAAAATGCTTAGGAGTGGAATAATTTAAAATGTGCAATGGTGGAGTTGCGATGGAGGACGAAAGTGCGATGTGCAATATGCGATATTGCAAAGTTAGAGGGATAGCAGAATTATTGTTCGGGAGCTGGAGCGAAATGAGAAATGCAATGAGGTAAAAACTGTGAAGTGCGACGGAGTAAAAAATCCGATTTGAAATTTGCGATGTGGTAAAATTTGCGAAGTGAAATGGGGCAAAAACCTGCGAAGTGAAATATGAAAGAGCATAAAAACTGCGAAGTGCGAAATTTGATATCGTAATCGCAATATCGCAAAGTTGGAGGGATAGCGGAAGTGTTGTTTAGGAAAAGTTGCGAAGTGTGAAGTGCAATGGGTGACATGGTGGTGGGACCGACAACAGAGTGTGATGACAGTATCACAATCGGTGAAAAGGAGTGGTAAGTCTTAAAGAAAAAGGGAAAAAAATGCGAAGTGCGATGTGCGATGCGGTGGAGTTATAGCAATCAGTGAAAAGGAGTGGTAAGTCTTAAAGAAAAAGGGAACAATGCGAAGTACGATTTGTGATGTGGCAGAATTTATTGCAATCAACGTCGGGACCGGTAAGTGTTAAAAGAAAAAGGGAAAATGATGTGTAGTGCGATGTGCGATGTGGCGGAGTTTATTGGAATTGACGAAAAGGAGCGATAAGTCTTAAAGAAAAAGGGAAATTGATGCGAAGTGCGATGTGGTGGAGTTTATCACAATTGGTGAAAAGGAGCGGTAATTCTTAAAGGTAAAAGGAAAAAAGATGCGAAGTGTGATTTGCGAAAAAACGAAGTATAGAAGCGGGAAGTTAGAGAAGAAAAGTGCAGAGGTCAACCTATAAGGTTTTGAATTCTATTTTGTTGAAATGGCTGCAATAGCCATAAAACGTGCAAACGAAGGAATAGAAGGCAGACTTAGTCATTTTGAAGTGTTTTTGGGAATAAATGGGGTGCGACAGCCGCAATAAGTGAAATTTAAGGGAATAGAAGCATAATAGTAGAGATGGAAGGGAGATGGGAAATGAATCAGGGAGGTGTTGGAGAACGTTTCTAGGACTATTGAGACTTATTCCTGCAATCAAACTTGCTGATTTATGCACGAAAACAGATAAAATGCGTGACAAAAGTAGTGAATAGAAAGCAGTTTTTATGGCTTGTGGGGAGGTCAACCCTGCTCGAATTCTATTCACAGAGATGAGAGGGGAAGGCTCGACAAAAGATTTTGGATTTTTCCTCTACTCTATTACTCTTCATAAGAAAATTAAGATCTACAACAAAGGAGATGAAAGCAAAGACTAAACAAAATGAAAAATAAATGAAATTATCAGAAGCAAAACTATTAAAATGACAGAAAGCATAGAACGAATACAGCAGAGAGGCCGAGGCACATGGATGGGGCCCTAACCCACGAGCCTAGCTCTTTGAAAATTAAATTAGTAAATTTAAATCAGTCTGCCCATTTCATAAAATAATAACGTCATACATTTCTGAAAGTTTGATCACTGAGTAAAATAATAAAAATCTCAATAGCTTGCAACAAAGTTCTGACTAGAATCGACCCCTTCCTAGCTCTATCTCTACTCTATTTATTCTATAGGGAAGCTACCAACATCCCCCTATAAAATAGTGATTGAGTCCACTTGACTCCAAGTAAACAAATATTGAGTGCACTCCTCTTTAAGTTGCTTGGCTACTTCTAGAATTTGAATTTCTAGAGAGAATCATTGGGATCCTTTGTCTGCCTTTGAGAGTTGAGGGTGGATAATCCTTCCATAATTTCTCCTTGATGTATCCTCCAAGTCTTTATGATAATATCCTTATAAAAATGCTTAATAATTCATGATTTTTCACTCAAACGCATATTAGGCACACAGAGTATGTTAGCCTTGATCACCACCTATACTAGCATCATAAAACCAAATAATAATAAAGATGCAAGAAAAGGAGATATAAGAAGGCAAAAAGGTGACCATTAGCCCCTCCAAATATGTCTAATGATGGAGCTCATCATCACCCCCCTACTAAATGGTTGCTCATCCTCTGAGAAACTAATCCTCCTCCTGCATTTCCTTCAAGGCTTTGACAACCCCCCTGATTTCCTGAGGAAGAAGTGTGGGAGTTTCCCCAAGGGGGTAAAAAAACATTACTCTTTTCTTCATTCTCCCATTCTCTATCTTGTGCATATGTGTCATTTTCATCATTCAACCCTAGCAACAAAGGTGGGCTAAGCTTTAGTCCAAACCATTGGATCCTTTTGGCCTACATGGCCCTCTTGTATAATGGTGTCCTTACCAATGCACCCCTCAGTCTTTCTAGAGTATGGTACTCCTTGTTCTTGAGGTTGTGAGGGAGGTTGTTCCATCTCCTTTGGCTGGCCATAATGCACTCATCTTCTATCTACCTAGAAACATCATCAAAGTGGCCTATTACCTGTGTTTAAGTCTGAAGGTAGCTTTAAACTAGTGCAGGGTCCCTTTCAATCTCTCGACGGTTAAGGATGACTCCTCTTGGGCTAAACAATTCTAGTCTGATAAGTAAGGGTTCTCTATTTCTTCTTCTCATGACCCACCATATCTGTTTTTATCTAGTGTCCTCATTCAACATCCAAGATACTAAATACATCAACTGCATATCCCCCATTGTAGAATTGGGGTCCCAAGTATCAAGATTTGTCAGCACAAGGTTATGCACATAAAACTCTACCATCTTTGCCTGATCAACCATGTTAGCTTTCTTGTAGAAATCCATGAATTTCCTACAATATTGGAAAGGTAGGGATCCATGGGAGGCTAGAGTTTTGATTTTAAATAGGAGCCATTGCTCCTTGAGGTACACAGCATATGAGTCAGAAGGGAATCTGTGTTGAAGGGATTATATTCATAAGCCTACCATGGTGGCTACTTGCTGCCCTTTTTGCTACAATTGCTCCTTCATTGCTACATTCTCTGCCTGTACCTTCTATAGTTGCTCCTTCAGAACTATTTATTTGATCCTTTCCTCCTCCCTTGGTGATTTTTCAATGATCCTTCGGCTCGTGGGAGGAGTTTCTGGCTCTCTTTGACTTATCCTCTGACTCTTGTTAGCTCTGAAATACATAGAGGTCTGAATTTTTCTCTTTGCGCTCAGAGGAGCTAAGGTGGAAACTACCTCTTTGTCTTGAGAGGATGTGGTGTTGTGCTATGAGTTTTCTTTTTGCTCACTCTCTGCTACCTCTATGAATTCTATTTCCATCTCCTCTGTCTTTCCTTGGCTCTTTGTCTCTTCCTCTCCTTCTTATGGTTCTTCTTCTGGTTGTTTGGGTTGTTATAAGAGCTTCCCTTGGTCTCTTGTTACTGTGTCAGATATGCGGTATACTTCGGAAGCTATCTCGACTGCTGGTGATGTTGTTTTGCTGTTGCTGCTACTGCGCGGTGTTCAAATATGCAACCCACTCTCGGTACTACTATGTTGCAGGCTCCCTTCGGTCTCTTCCCTAAAAAATCCCAATTCACTGGTTTGGATGAGACGGGATCTCTTTTTATTATATTGCACAACTAATTTTGGAGCGCTTATGTAACTCGACTCAGCTCCAGTTTCTGTTGCAGACAATTGGACCCTCTTCTTGTTAACTAGTTGATACTGCATGTCTCCTCCCCTCCGTATCATCTACTCCACTTGATTTAATTTTTTTCTTTTTCATGCCCAGGTGGCATGACTTTGTAGTTCTCCCTAGTCATACTTCACGACAGTGGCAAGCTAGCTAGCCAACATTCTATCCCTTAAGCTCTAAGTCTGCAAATTTAATTATTTATGTCTATTATGGATGCATTGTGAGGGGTGAGAAGCTATACCTAATTTTACCTGCTGTTGTCAAGGCATTTGCAAGAGCTGGAATTTGGAGACAAGCCTCTTATATGCCGTGTTCTTCCTTATTTTCCTGAGTGAGCAACTTGTTGAATGAGCAGCTTCCTGAGTGAGCTGCTAGTATATTTTCTTGTTGTTTTTTTCCCCTACAGATGTTGCGTGGGGTGCTCAAGATGCCATGGGTGGGATTCTCGCTCTCCTAGGGTATGTTATGCAACTTTTTTTCTTATTTTTCTTTGCATTCCATGAACAACTTTGTTTTTGAAGTAACTTCTTGATTTTTGTAGCAGTTTGTGGCTTGATTTATTTTGTTACGTTGTGCTCAGGAGTGGAGGAATATGGTATATGAAGGTGATGGAAGAATTTATGAAAATGAATGGAGTGAATGATGGGATGGATGGTAAAATAGAAGAAGGGAAAAGAAGATGAATTCTCCCCTGTGTTTTTAGAAACCATTAATAACTTGCAAAATAAAAAACACAGAAAACACAAAGATACAGATGTTTTTTTTTTTTTGAAAGAAAGTGGGCTGCCTATATGGAGGTTTTCAACCCACAAAATTGCCTTGGGTGCCTCAAAGAGGTTTTCACCCATGGATATTTATTCTCTTTTTCTCTCTCTCTCTTTTTTTTAAGAGAAAGCGAGTTTCCTCCTCCATCAAGGTTTTCAACCCACAAGCTTGCCTTGCTCGCCTCAGAGAGGTTTTCACCCATGGATCTTTATTTTATTATTATTATTTTTTTCTTTTTCTTTTTCTTTTTTTCCTTTTTTCAGGAGGTGTAGGGAACTATGGAGTTTCCCATCACATACACCTCTCTGCTCATTGATTTTATGAACTCTGCCCTTGACAAAGGCTTCTTGTAAATTTTAAGTCAGTGACCATTGACAAGCAAGGGGGTTCCTTCCTCATCTATGGTTCTGATTTGAACTGTATCATTATCAAAAAAAAAATCCACTATGTAAGGTCCCAACCATCTTGTCATCAGTTTGCCTTTGAAATATTTAAACCTTGAATCATACAATAGTGCCCAATATCCTTCTTGGGAGGTCTTTTCTTTGATGTTCTTGTCATGCCATACCTTCCTTTACAGCTAAACTACCTCTGTGTGAAGAAGTGCTTGCATTATGAACTCATCCAATCCATTTAGTTACAACAACCTCTCTTTTTGGGCATTTGATAGATCTAGATTTAATTCAGCTACCATTCTTAAAGTATTGAATTCAAACTCAACTGAAAGTATATCCTTCTTACCATAGACTAGTTCATAAGGAGTGAATCATGTTGTTGTCTTCCAATTAGTGTTGTAGGCCCAAGTAGCTTCTACCAATATGTCTACCCAATATTTTTTGCTGCTGCTCAAAACCTTGGTGTGGATGCTCTCTAAAGATCTGTTAGTTACTTCTACTTGGCCATTCACCTGAGGGTGATAGGAAGTAGAAGTTCTATGCTTAATCTAGTGATTCCTCAAAATATTCTCAATGAGGTGAGAGGTGAATTTTGTGCCCTGATCAATGACTATTTCTCTGGGGTACCCAAACTTGTAAAACACATTATCCCTCAAAAATCATCTACTTTCTCCTCAGTTTCTACCTTCATTGCTTTTGTTTTAGCCCACTTTTTCAGGTAATTAGTGCAGACTATGATATACTTCTTTTTTCTGGATGGTGGATCGATAGGTCCAAAAAAGTCCATGCCCCACTTGTCAAATGGCTCAAGAGCCACTTGAGGGTGCAAAGGAATCTCATCCCTTTGTGTGGGTTTCCCCATCCTTTCGGACTGGTCACACCTGCTGGTGTATCTTCTAAAATCTTGATGAAGGGTAGGCCAATAGTATCCTGCCTACAAAACTTTGTAAGCAGTTCTCTTTGCAGCAAAGTGGCCTCCACATGGGCTATCATGACATTTAGAGAGGATATAAAAAACTTATTCCTCCCTCATACATATCCTTAGGATTTGATCACGGCCTAGCTTGAAAAGGTTACCCCCAATCCATGTGAAAGGGGCAGTTTTCTGATGATTCTGCTCCTCTCCTTGAATGAAATATTAGGAGGGAGTCTTCCACCAACCAAGTAGTTGGATATATCAAAAAACCATGGTGAGAGTGCTGATAAAGAAAAGAGATGCTCATCTGGCAGCTGGTCATCCACCATTCCTTCTTCACCTGCAGGGAGAGCTAACCTGGATAAAAAATATGCAACAACATTCTCCTCTCTAGGTTTATCAACAATAGCTAAATAAAATTGTTGCAAAAGTAACAGCCATCTAATTATCCTAGCATTAACATCCAGTTTTTTCATTAAATACTTGATGGTTGCATGGTTAGTGTGAACAAAGGTTTGATATCCAGTTACATAATGGTTGAATTTTTTCAAATAATGGACAATGACTAACATCTCCTTCTCAGTAATAGTATAATTCAGTTCAGCCTTGGACAAGTTCTTGCTGATGAAATAAATTTCACAAGAGATTTTTTCCTCTAATTATCCTAATGCTGCCCCTACATCTTTGTCGGATGCATCAATGTGGATGTGGAAAGGCAGAGTCCAATTTGGACCTCGAAGGATGGGGGCAGTAGTCAAATTTCCCTTAATGATCTCGAAATCCTCTTCACAAGGACCGGACCAAATAAACTCAAAATCCTTGGCCAATAACCCAAATAATGGTGAAGCCATATTGCTAAAATCTTTGATGAACCTTTTATAGTAACCAAATAAGCCTAAGAAACTCCTGACATCTTTTTTCTTTTGAGGAGCAGGTACCCTTTTGATGACAGTGATTTAGTTCAAGTATACCTTTATTCCTGCTTGGGATATGGAGTGTCCTATTACAACCCCAGCTTTCTTCAAGAATTCACATTTTTCTGGGCTCAAGGAGAGATGCATCTCAATGCACCTTCTTAGTACTTTACCCAAATTGGAGAGAGCTTCCTAGAAGTCATCCCCATATGATGTGAGATCATCCATGAATATTTTGACATGGTCATGGACTAACTTAGAAAATATGCTCACGACAACTCTTTGGAAGGTAGTTGGGGCATTTTACAACCCAAAAGGTATGACTCTATAAGCAAAGGTTCCCCAAGGGTAGGTGAAATTAGTCTTATCCTAGTCTTCAGGGTTGTTTTGAATATAATTTTACCCCTGAACCCATCTAAGAAATAAAATAACGTCTTCCCTGGTCATCCATGAATATTTTCACATGGTCATGGACTAACTCAGAAAATATGCTCAGGACAACTCTTTGGAAGGTAGCTGGGGAATTTCACAACCGAAAGGGTAGGACTCTCTAAGCAAAGGTACCCCAAGGGTAGGTGAAATTATTGCTATCCTAGTCTTCAGGGTTGATTTGAATATGATTTTATCCACTGAACCCATCTAAGAAAGAAATAACGTCTTCCCTGCAAGGCCATCCATGACTTGGTCTATAAAGGGCAAAGAGAAATGGTATTTCTTGGTGGCTTTGTTAATTTCTTGATAATAAACACAAATTCACCACTTCCCATCCTTCTTTAGGACTAGGACAAGAGGAGATACCCACTCACTGTCAGGCATAGGATATATGAACCCTGCATCCAATAGTTTTTGTAGCTCTTCTTTGACTATGTCCTTCAGAGCCGGGTTAATCCTTCTTTGGGGTTGTCTCACAGGCTTGCATCCTTCTTTGATGTAAATATGATGTCTTCACACTGAAGGATGCACCCCTTTCATGTCCTTGTATTCCCAAGAAAACACTTCTAGATTCTCTTTCAAAAGTTGGCATAGCTGCTTCTCTTCTTCATTCGAGAGGTTTGGGTTGATTTTCAAAGATTTGGAGGAGCCAAACTCAATAGCCTTGGTGGATCCAGAGGTTGACTCAACTAAGTTCACTTCCATCCAAGGTTGGATTTTAGACTCTTTGACTAAGGTTTCGAGAAGAATGTTAGTGGAGGACTGGTTTTGATTGGCATGGTCGATGAGTTCATCTTCATCAAGCTGCCCCCCTCTAAGAATAACATCTATGGTACACATAGGGGTAGTTTTATATAACTCATATTCTTCATCCTCCAACCATATAGGGATATCATGATCAATGGAAGGCTGGACTGTAGGATATAACACTAGATATTTAGACACAAGCCCATTTCTTATAGTCATGTTTTTGGCCCGACAACTAATATAGGCATCTACAGTGGCTAACCAAGGTCTCCCTAAGATGAGGGGGTAACCATTAAACTTGGTTTTTGGTTGTAGGACGACGAAATCTGTAGGGTACTCCCAAGAGTCAATGGTAACCATAACATCCTCAACAATTCCTTCCAGAGTTACTGTGGATCGATCTGCAAGTTGCATAAATGTTGTGGTTTTCCTTAGAGTCCCTTGGAGGTTAAGTTCAAACATAGTTTCCTTGGTCATGATATTGATGGCAGCCCCTAGATCAATTAGAGTGTTGGGGACTATGACACCATTTATATGCACATCAACAATTGGACTACCAGGGTCCAGGTACTTTGGAAATACCACCTTCCCCAACATTAGGTCAGACAGTTATCTTACCACATTGATGGTGGGGTATCTCTCTTCCTTATCCCAGGTTTCTTGAAGAAATTTTCTTTAATGAGACTATTGTAGATAGAGACATCCTTAATGGCCTGGAGAAGTGGTATCTTTACACAAAAATGTTTCAATTCTCCCAGGAAATTAGTCTCCTCTGGGGTGTGCTGACTAGGGTGGATCAAGCCCTAAGGAAAAGGAGGTTGATGCATCTGAGTGTTACCTTATTCCTTTTCCTTCTCAAACTCTATAGGTGGAGATGGAGGATGGTTTCCTGGGATTACTCTTCCCGACCTGAGATTCACCTCATTTATCTCCACAACACAAGTTGGATAGGATATTTATCCACTGGGAGCCTGTTGTGCCTGTTTGTTGTTTGGGTTCGGATTGGGTTGTGTAGGTATCAGTAGCCTAGGTGGAGCACCATGAGTAAGCTGAGGTTGAAGTTGGGGTGGAGGCATTAGAGCAAGTGGTTGATATTGTTGAGGCCTCCACCCTTGGGACGGATTATTCCACTAAGGTTGTTGTAGAACATACTGCTGAAATGGTTGGGTTACTGGCTGAGGATGATATGAAGGGTTGTAAGGCCAAGTAGGAGGTGTAGACCAGGATGGAGGAGTGGGGGTGTACCAAATTTTGATGGGTGCACTGATTGTTGTGATAGTAAGAGTAAGGTGCACCTTGCATACCTTGTTGATATGGTCGAGGGCCTTGAGACCTTCTCTGGTTGATGAAACAGAGTTGCTCTGGATTTTCTTCCCAACCTTGATATACAACCTTAAGTCTCAGTAAGGAGGGACACTTTTTTGTGGAATTATTCTCCTCACAGACTAAGAAAACCTCTATGGCATTCAGTGGACATTCATTTCTTGGGTGCTTCTTGGTACATCTAGGACAAAATATGGCCAGGGCTCTCTCTGCTTCCTTTTGACCTACATTGTGTCCATTTGAAAAGAAAATATGTGCAACATGTCACTCTTGAAGTCCTCTAGCATGTTTCCAATCTCATGTTTTTTTAATTGGATGTGTTTTGGCTAGCTCTGCCCTTATTCCTAAATTCCCTAGAATGGTTCCAGAAGATGTTTTTTATTGTTTCATAAGGCAATTGATAGATATCTCCTCCTGATAGCATATTCAAGGTTTTTACCATCTCTTCACTGATCCGTCAAAGAAGTACAAGTTTAAGTGATGCAGGATTGAGAGTACAGTGGGCTCTCTTGTATTTTAACTGAAACCTCTCTTCATAGTCCTCTAGCTATTCATCAGGTCCTAGAGTCATCCTAAATATTTCATCCTTAGTTTCCTTGGACCTATAGTAGTCTTTGTATTTTTTTTTCAAGGTCTCTTCCATCTGTGCCCAGGTAGTGATGCTATCCCCAGGCAGACCCATGAACCAACGCAAGGTTGCATCCTTAAGGTTGGATGGGAATAACTTCAAATTTTTATCATTAGAGGTGTAGTCATAAGTCCTACAAATAACAACAAATTCGAACATGAATGTGTCAGGGTCATCAAAGGTAATTCCATGAAATTGTGGAAGAGCTGAGGGGTTAATGTTTTTCATCTTAGTTTCCCCATATGCCTCTCTTATGGGAAAGTCTCTCTAGATCCAAGCCATGGTTAATATAGGTGAGCAGGTACCTCACTTGAAACACGGTCTTCTTCTTCTTCCCTAATAAGATCCTCAAAATATTCATAAGGCTCTCCTATAGTGGGTTCAATCTCACTGCCACTGAAGAAGAGTGAAGGGTGGCTAGGAGGTGATATGGGGGTTTTAGGTAAGATTTTTCTTGGAGTATTCCTACTCCTAAAAGGCATGAAAATTAGATCTTTTTGTATTTTTCAATATTTAGGAAACAACATGAAAAAAAAGAGCATAAAATAATTCTAAAACAAAATAAAAACATCTACTAGACACCTCCCCGGCAACGATGCCAAAAAGTGGTGAGCCCTAGTATTGAACCAAGAGTGCCGCAACTCCCAGGGGCTGCCCTACTTTAATTTCTCAACCTGGGGTTCGTACAACTTGGAGGTGATAGTGCTATATACACAACAAATGGATTCTATTCATGCCATCCTCTTCTGTTGTACGAAAGGGTGCTATTTCTTAAACTATGATAAAAAATGAAAGGTAAATTGCTGGAAGGGAATGACAAAAAGGAGAATAACTTATTTTGTAGAAAGGAAATGATGGAAATGAAACTAATTTAATGTGCAAGAAGGAAATTACCGAAAGAAACTAAATTAAATTGCTAAAAAGAAGTGACAGGAAGGAAACTAAACTAAATTGCTAAAAGGAAACTAATTTAAACCACACTAAACTTGGCCAATCGGCTAAACACACCCTACTTATCTTGTGCTCTATCTACCATGCTTCTATCCATGCAGGTAAGCTATTCATGACTTAATCCTAAATAAAAAAAGTGTTGATTTGTAGCTTGGAGAAGAAAAGGGGCTAAAGGTGCCAATGGAGGGATAAACACATGAACCCAGGCTTAGAAGTGGAAAGAGCAGGTTTAAACCTTATTAAAGCTTTATTATGGCATAAAAAATGCTTAGGAGTGGAATAATTTGAAAAGTGCGATGGTGGAGTTGCGATGGTGGAGTTGCGATGGAGGATGGAAGTGCGATGTGCGATATGTGATATCGCAATTGCAATATCGCAAAGCTAGAGGGATAGAAGAAGTGTTGTTTGGGAGCGGGAGAGAAATGCGAAATGTGATGAGGTAAAAACTGTGAAGTGCGAAGTGTGATGAGGTAAAAACTACGATTTGCGATTTGCGATGTGGTAAAAGTTGTGAAGTGTGATGGGGAAAAACTTACGAAATGCGAAATGAAATGGGATAAAAACTGTGAAGTGTGAAATGTGATATCGCAATCGTAATATCGCAAATTTGGAGGGATAGTGGAAGTGATGTTCAGAAAAAGTTGTGAAATGCAAAGTGTGATGGGTGACATGGCGGTGGGACTAGCGGCAGAGTGTGATGACAATATCGCAATCGGTGAAAAGGAGAAGTAATTCGTAAATAAAAAAGGAAAACGATGCGAAGTGTGATGTGTGATGCGGAAAAGTTATTGAAATAAGCGAAAAGGAGTGGTAAGTATTAAAGAAAAAGGGAAAACGATGTGAAGGGTGATGTGCGATGCAGTGGAGTTTATCGCAATCAACGTTTGGAGTGGTAAGTTTTAAAGGAAAAAGGGAAAACGATGCGAAGTGTGATGTGCGATGCGACAAAGCTTATCACAGTCGGTGAAAAGGAGTAGTAAGTCTTAAAGAAAAAGGGAAAAGGATGTGAAGTGCGATGTGTGATGCAACAAAGTTTATCATAATCGGTGAAGAGGAGCGGTAAGCCTCAAAGGGAAAAGGAAAAGAGATGCGAAGTGCGATTTGTGAAAAGGCGAAGTACAGTAGCGTGAAGTTCGAGAAGAAAAGGGTAGAGGTAAACCTATAAGGTTATGAGGTTTTTTTCATTGAAATGGCTGTGATAGCCGTAAAACATGCAAAGGTAGGAATAAAAGGCATATTTAGTTGTTTTGAAGTGTTTTTTGGAATAAAAGAGGTGTGGTAGCTGCAATAAGTGAAATAGAGGGGAATAGAATCGTAACAACAGAGATGGAAGGGAGATGGGAAATGAAGCAGGGAGGTGTTGGAGAACTCTTCTGGGACTGTTGAGACTTATTCCTCCAATCAAACCTGCTAATTTATGCATGAAAACAGACAAAACGCGTGATAAAAAAAATGAACAAAAATCATTTTTTATGGCCTGTGGGGAGGTCAACCCTGCTCGAGCTCTATTCACAGAGATGAGAGGGGAAAGCTTGACCACAAATTTTGGATTTTTCCTATACTCTATTACTCTTCATAAGCAAATGAATATCTACAACAACGGATCTGAAAGAGAATACTAAACAACAATGAAACATAAATGAAATTATCAGAAGCAGAGCTAATAAAATGACAAAAAGTAGAGAACGAATACATCAGAGAGGTTGAGGCACATGGATTGGGCCCTAACCCACGAGCCTAGCTCTCTGAAACTTAAATCAGTAAAATGAAATCAGTCTACTCATTTCATAAAATAATAACCTCATACATTTCTGAAAGTTTGATCACTGAATAAAATAATAAAAAGCTCAAAAGCTTGCAACAAATTTCTGACTAGAATCGACCCCTTCTTAGCTCTATCTCTACTCTATTTATTCTATAGGGAAGCTACCAACAACCCCCTAGAAAATAGTGATTGAGTCCACTTGACTCCAAGTAAACAAATATTGAGTGAACTCCTCTTTGAGTTGCTTGGCTGCCTCTAGAATTCAAATTGCTGGAGAGAATCCTTGGGATCCTTTGGCTGCCTTCGAGAGTTAAGGAGGGTGGAAAATCCTCCCATAATTTCTCCTTGCTGTCTCCTCCAAGTCTTTATGATAAAATACTTATAAAAATTCTTAATAATTCATGATTTCTGCACTCAACCTAATATTAGGCACTCAGAGTATGTTAGCCTTGATCACTACCTATACTAGCATCATAAAACCAAATAATAATAAAAATGCAAGAAAAATAGATCTAAAAAGGAAAAAAGGTGACCATTAACCCCTCCAAATATGTCTAATGATGGAGCTCGTCACATGTGTGAAAGATGAAAATTATTAGAAATATGTGAAGTTACAATTGAATTGTAACAACCATGGTGAAAATTCCATGTAATCAAAGTTAATAAAGGAAAAATAATAACCACCGTTATGGGACACTTATTCCAAAAATGAATATTGGGAAAAACATCCTAGTGTGGGTTTTCGTTTGGTTTATTATGGATAAGGAAATTGGAAAAGGCAATGGAAAAGGCATTGGAAAGGCAGGAGGCATTAATTGGCACTTTATTTATGAAAATAATGGAAAATAGGAGAAAAGGAGGCGAAAAGTCACAGGTTGCATGTGAGGAGGAAAATAATGGACAATTGAAGAAATTAGAGGCCTCATTAATAAAAAGGCTTATGAGGGTTAGTTGGTACCTTTTTGTCAGTTTAGTTTTGGAGCTCTCTCTCTATTCTCTCTCTCTCACACTCTGGGACACTTAGATTTTTTTTGGAGCACTTCAACATTGGATCAAGAAAGAAAATAGGACAAAGGAAAGCAAGAATCAAGAAAGGAAGAGAAAGATCAAGAGACTATAATGGGATGCTTTGGAGGTATCAATTTGCATGTATGATTTCCTTGCTAGTTTTGGCATGCATGGTTATGCATGTGTGTTCTTGGTTCTTTTGTTGTCATTGGCATGGGTTTTTCTAGGCGAGGAAATGTTTTTTTAGCCTAGCTTTTCCATTTCTAGATAGCCATGGTGTTATGAGTTATCATGATTTTGGTTGAGAAAGATTGTCATATGGATTAGAAACTCAATGAGGTGGTCTCTGAAAGAAAGAACACATGGCCTAGTAACCATTGAACTAGACTGTGGGTTGCATTAAAGTCTTATTTTGTGTTACCTCAGTGGGCCTAGGAATCCTCGACTGATGAATGGCGGGATGCATGGTAAATCCTAGAGGTGGGTGATCCCCATCAGGCTTGGGAATCCTGGGATGAGATATACGGTAAATCCTAGAGGGCGGAGTCTAGGTTAGGGCCTAATGATCTGGTTTGGATTGCAGTAAATCCCAAAGATTAGAGTCTCCGTTAGAGCCTACTGATCTGGTGTGGATTGTGGTAAATCCTAGAGACTATGAGACATTAGAGAGATTTGGTTCAGCCAATATATGGACAGGTGGAACGTGGAAGTCCCAAACAAAGTTGGCTTTTGCATTCATTAATAAGAGTTCCTTTCCTTGGTATTTTATGTGCAAATGTATTGGATCATATGTTTCATTTATGGTTGTCGTATCCTTATTATTTATGTTGGTTATGAGCATATTTTATGACAATATGATATATGGCTCTCATCATGTTTTAATTTGTAAATGAATGAACAATGAATATATGACCTAATAGATGATAATGCAACTAATGTGTTGAGGCATCAATTCTTCTTAGCGATTCTCAGATAAGTATGAGATCCCTATGCTCAGATATATTATTATGACCTGTAGAATGCATATTTGTGACATGTTTAATGAAATTATCGTCATGGCTAGTAGGGTCCAGTAAATTAATTGTTCAATCATTTTCATTTGTATCTTTGTTTCTATAAGTTTCATGGAGTTCTAGATAGTGTCTTGAGTCCTGGCCCTGAAAAAGTGGCACAAAATCTGGAGTCGCTGGCACAGAACTACCTATAAAAGTCATCAGACTAGGCACCTGGTTTATAAATGCCCATGGAGACTTGATAACAATTCTTCCACCTTGTGGAATAGTTTACATCACAGTTGTGGGAAGTTGTTGTTGGAAATATGATGCAGATTTTTGTCCTTGATGGCAACCTATTTGATAAATTTGATGGCAACCTGCTTGATAAAGTTGTCTTTGATGGAAACTGACTTGATGTATTTGTTAATGATGTAAATCTGATGTATCTACAGAGCAGTGCAGATGTAATGGAGAAAGGAATTCCTGTAAGGGCCAGAGCAATGATTAAAATGGTATGTCACAAAGCATACGCGGGTTTGTAAAGGAGAAGTAGCGTATGTACGCGGAAAAGTACGTACCAAGTAGCGTATGCCTATTTGTGCTCTAAATTTATAAAACCAGGGGACATTACCATGGTATTGGCCCACAGTATTGAGCGCTGGATTATATATTTGATCCCATCTAGGAATATCATCGAAATTTGTGTGGTTTTGACTCATGGTATTGACAAAGGCTAAATCTATATAAGGAGAAGAGAATAATAGTGCAAGGGGTGCATAAGTCTAGGTTTTAATGAATACTTCACTTTGAAGTATATCTGCATGGAAGGGTAATAGTTTATTGATTGATCTGAATTAATAATGCACCTATGAAGAGGGATCTCTAGATCTGAAATGACTATGTATTTTCTAGATCTGTTTATGGAATTTTTAGATCTGAGATGAGGTGAATAATTTCTGAAGTGAAGGATAAGATCTGAGCTATTTATCTTTTCTGAAGAGTTGCACAGCCCTACAAAGTTTGAAGATATATATGCAGGTTCGCTTCATAAAAAGCGCGTGCATACGCAGGTTGGCTTCAGCAAAAGTGCGTATGGAATTTGAGATCAGTTCTGAAATATGTGTAGAAGTATACACAGGTTTGTTTATATGAAAGCGCGTATATACGCAAGTTCAGTGAAGTAAAAGTGCGTATGGAATCTAGGGTTTTGATGAAGTATGTGGAATGAATTATCTGATTTGTTTTGCTGTTTTACTGCTATCTGTCAATGATGTATTCACACAGATCTGGGTTGTTTGAATGTTGATTATGCTGCTGATTATGTTGATTAAAGATCAAAGTTGTTGGTTGATTGGTTGATGATTCAATGAATGAATTGATGGGGTTATAAGTTTCAGTTTGATGTATGATGAGCTTGAATGTGTGGAATGGGTCCAGTCTGAAAATCTGATGAAAAGTGGCCTACAAGGTATTTTGTATGGAAGCTGATGGATCCAGTATGAAAATTGATGAAACGTGGTTCGCAATGGTGCTGAGGGTCGAAGCCTTCAGTGAGGGGGTTGTAGCTCCCTTCCAGTGGTAAGTCAAATGAGATAAAGAGCCTCCTTCTGTGGAGAGGCTGCAATGAGAGAAGGGGTAGTATTTCCCTCCAGGAGAGGGCGGGTAAACGAGAGCATGGGGTTGTAGCTCCTTCCGTGAGAGGTCGGTAAATGAGAGAAGGGTTGTAGCCTTCTGAGGGTGGGTCCCACGTCGGTATGAGTCTCGCGCTGCACATGGCTGTAAGAAGTTTTCTTCATAATAAATATTGAAGACGCCTTTACACACAACAAATGTGGTTTTCTCCCGAATTGGGTTTCCACCTTAAATCCTGGTGTTCATGTGTGTTTCTTATGTGTGATGATTTATTCTGTTCTTACTGCACAAGTTTACTGCTTACTAAACATCTAATGAATGAATGATGAAATGATCTAAGTAAATAATTATCTGCATAATGAGATCTCTGGTAATACGCAAGTTTTATTAAGGATATTCGTGTGTATACGCAAGTTGGCTTCAGTAAAGTAGCGTATGGGTTTTAGATAAAGAAAAAGTAAAAAAAATTCAATCAGCCCTAAATACTGATTCACCCCCCCCCTCTCAGTATTTTTCCCATCGGTCGTCCTCCTATATGTCATATGATGGAAAGGAAATGGATATCAGTAGCCGAACTCCCCATGCTATGACAACTACTCTTGATGATACAATATCCCCTCTTCTTGTTGTTGATTCTTCGCTTGATGATCCTACTTTTAACAATTTGGATAAAAATAGTGATACTGCCCCCTCCCCTTCACTTACTCACCCCCCCCCCCCCCACCCCATTGTTTTTAATCCTCTGATTCAGATTGGGGGTTCATCCACTTCAACTCTCCACCATTCCCTTTTCTCTCCTAGAGTGGAGGCTCGACCGACTCTTCCACTAGACCATATAAATCCCCATGTGGACTCTCTTGACCCTCCTCTTTCTATGAAACCTCCACCAAACAATCTTTCCCATTCTATCCTTTTTGGGACTATTCTGAGCGCTCTCTCCCCCACCAATTTGGTGGTAAGCGACTTATATTTCCTGCAGCAATCTAAAAAATTGGAAATGAATTCGCTCACCATCCACTCTTCTTATTTTTCGTCAACTCACATTAGGATTACCCAAATTCGATGAAAAATGTGACCATTCGTCGTAAAGGTTGAGGATGCACCAAATTTCCTTCTACTATTGTGGTCAACATGTTTTTGTGAACAAATCTTGAACTCCATGAGGATTTTATCCTCTCTAAAGAAAATTCCCGATCTCTTACAAATCAAATACCCATGTCATGCTTGCCTCCATGAAAAATTTGTCCCTTAATATTAGAGGTTTTGGGGATACCCATAAAGAAAATTTCCTTTGACACCTTTTGTTAACCATGCATCCTGTTGTTGTATTAATTCAAGAAGAGATGGTTTCTGGGGATAGGGCTTGCTCCATTTTTCTCAAACTCTTCCTACATTGGTATATTGTCTCCACAAATTCCAATGGTATTTCGGGTGGGTTGGTTGCATTATGGAATCCTGTAATGATTAAACTCAAGGAATTCCATATATTTGTAGGCATTCTCTTGACAGGTTTTATAAAGGGTTCGGAGGAGAACCTACACATATTAAATACATATGCCCCATATAATTATAGAACTAATTTTTGGCATAGGTTGGTTGAATGCAGTCTTCTTAAGATTGGATCTCTTATCTTGGTTAGGGAATTAAATATCATTATTTCTAGTGATGATATTTTTGGGTCACAAGGTATTTTAGACCCTATGAGCCAATATTTTCAGAATTTATTTGATAAAACCCCCCTCATTGACATCTCTCCTTCTCCACATTCCCCTACATGGAGAAATGGGTGGTTTGGTACATAGTCCATTGTGAAAAGGCTAGATCGTTTCTTGGTCCATGAGAACCTTATGGAGAGATTTTTACATTTAACTTATTAGGTGTCCTCTGCTCATTTGTCAGACCATTCCCTGATTATTATACATTGGAAATGGGAATACACATGGAAAGGGATCCCCTTTAAATTCAACCACTCTTGGCTCTAAAACCTAGATTTTAATGAATTGGTTTGATAGACATTGAAAACTATGACTTTATCAGAGCATTGTTCGTAGATGTGGTTGATGGGGGGGAAACTAAGAATAATGAAAAGGGTGGTTCATAGGTGGGATAGGGAGAAGCAATAGAATATGCGAGAGGAATTATGTTGGATTGAGAAAAAAGTGGATCAATTATTAAGTGATACCATATACATTGGTTTTTTAATTGAGGATAATGAAAATCAACTCAATGAAATTGAAGCTAAAAAAATATGCATCTTGCATTTGCAAAAGGAAACGTGGCGACTAAAAAATTTGTGTGACTTGGATTGTGACTAGGGACAAAAACATGAAGTTATTCCATAATCTCACTGCCAAAAGGAGACATGAAAATACCATTTGGGAGTTGAACGTGGAAGGAAAAGGAAAATATCCATCTTAAAGGATGTACTCATGGAAGCTATACATTATTTTGGGAGCTTTTTTAGAGAGAGGGTTGGGGTTGATATAGGAAATTAGATTGAATATGTTCAAACCTACCCCCTCCTGTTTTTAGAGGAGGATGATTATGTGGTGTGGGGGAGATTACATTGGATGAAATCAAATCAGTTCTTCAAACTTTTTCCAGTGATAAACTCCCTAGGCTGGATGGAAGGAATGTGGATCTATTTATTCACTTCTTAGATCTTATGGGCTAGGATTTTCTGATGATGGTTGTAGAGTCCAGGATTGGGTGTTATATCTCTATCTATTTAAATTCCACTTTTATCGCCCTTATTTTGAAGATATCCCACCCTTCCTCTTTTATGGACTATAGGCCAATATCTCTTTGCAATAACACCTACAAGCTGATTTCGAATATCATTATCACTCGCATTAAGGAAAAAATCTCTGTTCACATCTCTCAAGATCAATTTGGCTTTCTCTAGCATAGGAAAATACAAGATGCATTAGCTATTTCCTAAAAATGTATCCACTCCATAAAAGCTCATAAAAAAGAGTTTATTATCTTAAAGTTGGATTTATACAGAGCTTATGATTATGAATATTGGATCTTCCTTAGACTAATCCTGCATAAAATTGGACTTTCTACCAATGTGGTGGAATGGAATATGGGTTGTGTTACTTCAGTTAACTTTGTGGTGTTGATTAACAGGGTCCCTTCCCCATTTTTTTGGGATTTTCATGGATCCCGCCAGGGATTCTCTTTGTCCCCGTTATTATTTATTTGAGTTATGGATGACCTGAGTAGACATATTATAGAAGCCAAACGATTGGGACTTTTCTCTCGTGTAATGGTCTCTAGAAAATATTCTATTTCCCATTTACTTTTTGTTGATTATGTTTTAATTTTTGGAGTGATTTTTGTAGCTTAGTGGGAGCATATACAATCAACCATAACAAACTTTGGGGTATTATCTAGGCTTTACATGAATAATCACAAATCACAACACATTCATGCTTCAGATGAATAGATTTTTGTAAACATAATTGTGCTTTCTTTATCCATGGGTACAACCAACTTTAAGAGGGGATTTAAATGCTTGGATTTCAATCTATAACCAAACATATATCTAGCTAGATACTAAATATGGATAATTCAAAAATTTGAGGACATCCTGCGAAATTGGTTACACAAATGGCTACCAATTGGTGGATTCTTAACGCTAACACTTATCCATATACTGGAAGCACTTATACCTTCTCCCCAAGAAGATCATAAAAAATATCATATCCACCATTTATCATTTTATATGGTGAGGTGCTCAGGGAAAGGGGAAGATTCACTTGGCTAGCTTGAAGTACTTCACACACTAGAAGGAGGAGGGAGGTTGGGGTCTGAAATATATTGAGAATTTTAATTGGTCTTTGATCATTAAAATCTTTTAGTGGGCATTATTTGGTACATTCATTAGACTGAAAACAATTGCAGAAAATATTTAATAGGACAACCAACCATAAAATGGATTAGGAGCGGAGGAAGATCCGATAAAAATGGATCCATCATTTGGAGGGGGTTCATGAATATGAAGTATTGGCTACTTGGAAACCTAAGCTGGGATATCATTGTGGGAAATGATGTGGAGATATTCTTGGATTCAATCCATGGCCTTCAAGGGTATCACATATTACTAGCAGAGATCCTGCAAAATTTCATGTTAGAGGGATTCACTATATTTTTCAATTGATATCACAAAAATATCCTCTGAATATGTTTCCCTATTGGCTTAGATCTGGAGACATGGGCTTTGAAAGAACATTGGCATAATGTTCGGATGGGTATGTGGATAGATTATCTCATGTGGGAATCACATTCAGGCCTGGGCCATATACCCTTTCTTGGAATGGGATTTCTTAGGGTATGGAAATTTCAATGAAGGTAATTTAAAGTCACATACCCCCCTCCTACTTAGTGGCTCCAAAACATGGATGGTTGAGAAAAATATAGAAATGACATATGCCCCCAAAAATAAATGCTTCAATTGGCTTGTGGGGCACAATAAGATTCTTACCTGGGAAAATCTTATTAAAAGAGGTTTCCAAGGACCAAGGGTCTATTATGTGTATGGGGAATCACGAGGAACACGCACACTTTTTCCCTCAACATCAGTTGGCAGTTTCTATCTTGATGAATTTTCTCCAACATCTAGATTTAAATGCGGTATGGTGTAACACATCCATTAATCTATGCATAATAAAATGGTATACAAATTTCACAGCTACGAAAACTCTTCCCTTTTTCATTTTCTAAGGAATATGGAAATATAGAAATGCATATATTTTTTATGATCGCCAATTTTATATTTCTTGAATATGCAACAACATTTATGCATTTTACAAGGAATTTAGAATACACATAACCCATGTAATATAGAAATACATATCAACACATATCACATACGAATATAGGAACTATTAGCACATGTAATATAGGATACACATAGCACATAGAAATAAAAATCTCATCTCATAAACGTTTTCAATAAGAAGGACTATAGCAAGGTTCAATGTCTTAGAGCTTTTCAAAAAGCAGAAAAAGGTCCAATGAATAAAAAAGATCCTAGTGATATGTTATCTGGAATTCACATTTCATTTATTCAAGGTACTACTGATAGAAGCTCTAGGATCCTTAGGAGACATTATATTTCCTCGACCTTCAAGCCCCTCTGCAGCATTCGGAGTTCTCTTAGATCGGTAAAGGACCTGGTTTGATCTAGGGATGGTAAGGGTGTTAACTTGATTCCGTGATCCTGTGGGATGCCTTACATCGGTGAAACTGGTCGATCCATTAATAAAATAAGTCATGAGCATGTGACTGACCTTAAACATGGTAGATCACGCTCCTCTGCCTTATCAGAGCATGCTAAAAAGACCAAGCATTTCATTTGCATTGAAGATATTAAGGTTATTGCGAGGAATAACCATTTCCATCACTGTAAGTTAAGGGAAGCCTTAGAAATCGAGAAAATACCAATTAACCTTAACAGGTATGATGGGTGGAGTGTTAGTAGGTGATGGATTCCTACCCTTCATTCTTAGTTGTTGTTTTTTCATCCCTCCTGGTTTTCCCTCTTGTCCTTTCTCTTCCTCTTAACACCCTTTTTTATGGTTTTTTTTCCTTGCTCTTTTTCGCCCTTGGAGATTTTTAATAGATTAAAAATTAATGCAATTTATAATAATATAATTCTTTGTAATTATAATATTTAAAACTATTCACTATAAATAATGTATTGAATATATTAACTATATTATTATTCTTTTAATTAACAAATTAAATTAAGATGTAGTATATATATTTAAATGATATTATTAAATTATAAAATATATATCATAAAAATATATTCAAGTTTTATAGTATATAACTAATAATTAATTTATTTTTTAATTAAAACAATTAAATATCTTGTTTTCTCTTTCCAGTCAAACTAGCTGTTATTTTACAATGGTTAGTTGGAGCGTCTCTTCATCCATTTAAATTGGTTTCTAGATCTGATTTCTCATCTTCTCTTAATCATGAACCAAAATATGCTCATATGTGATTATCACCAAAAAAATTTATATGTATTTTATGGATAAAAAAGCCAAATTCCCAAAAATATATATATATATATATATATATATATATATATAATTAATTATTTTTCTTTCATTAAAGAAACTTTTTCGAAATAGACCCCATCCTATCCATGAATCCATAAACTTATTAATTCTAAAACATTATTTTTCGAAATAGGCCCCCTCTTATCCATGTATCAAAGCATTATATGTAAAAATAGACCCCATCTTATCCATGAATCCATAAGCTTATTACTTCTAAAGCATTATTTTTTGACAACACGATTACATTATATTAACTCAGTTAACACAGTTTTGCCAAATTAAATATTGATATTAATTTTGCGAAATAGACCACGCCTTATTAGTGAATCCATAAATTTCCACGCATGAGAATCTCGGCGCTAGGCTTCATAATGAAGTCCGAAGGAAAAACGCTGCAGTCGCCCCTGCGATCGATCAGAAATTTTCTCATTGTCCCGCTGAAAAAATTAAAGTTTCCCATTTATTTTGAACCATGTAAAGTGTCTCTTCAAGTGAAAAAAGAAGTTGGGAAATAGACATTATATTATTGCTATCCAAAATGGCAAGTATGAAGCATTGTTGCTTCAAGTGGTTTTAGTGCATTCATCCTTAAATAGCTCTTTGATATATTAGTATGTAATTTTTATTTAGTTATAATAAAATTATAATTTGTTTCATATATATTTGATAAATGAATAATTTATTTGAAATTTAATGAATTTATTTTTAATTTTTAATTTTTATTTTCTTAATTATTATGGAAATGTAAATTTTTTGTTATTGTTTTGATAGAAAGATTTTTTTATCATTTTCTTTTAATAATTTTTAAACAAATTCTTTCCATTATCTTGGTTGTTACAAATCCATTCATCCATCCTTCCCAAAACTTACACACTTAGGATTAATTAGAGGGAATTATTCTTAATGACCCATTTTGTAGAACTTGTTCTCAAAGACAATGACTAACATTTTCCAAAGATCACAACGCCTTAATTGCTTCTTACACATTATTCCTCAATTCATTCACTTGATCAACATATTCATCCAACGAAGGTGGGTCAACAATCATGAGGTATGCTAACCATTCTTGCATATGAGTGCTTACATTTAATGTTTAGGACATCCATGTAAGGAAAATTGTTTAAATTATGATAATGGAACATGATGCTCAAAAATTAATTTTTTTCCTTATTTCACCTCGATGGTAATTTTTTCTTCTTCTAGTCCAGTGTGACACCTTGGGGTTTTTCTTTCATTGTTTAGGAGAACCATGAATATGAAGCTTTAATTGAGATAGTGTGAGGAATTCCTCTCTTATATAACATGTTCCATGTAACCCCTTATTTGTTCTCCTACCTTTTATGTTGGTTCTTTTCAATCACTCGTAATGGTTCCTTTTTTGTCTCATCCTATCAAACAAGAGGCTAGGATGACCAAAGGTTGATGCAACTACAAAAAATAAAGAAATTAAGAGCACGAGGTAAATGTTAAAATGAAAAAAGTGGCAAGGGGTGAATTATTTTAAAATCCAAAAAATCTGAGCTATATTGGGCCTTTCGTGGGCCATAACCTTGGTTCCCACAATCTATCAAAATAAAAGGGACTTAATCAACATTATAAAACCCCATTGGATAAACATTCCAAAACCCTATTGGAAATGAACAAAGCATATTAAAGGGAGTTTTAAATGAAATTAATCAAGCTTGCTAAACAAGCCATTCAAAGAAAAGAAAAAGGACAAGGGTGGAACAAATAGTGTCTATGAAAGAGTAACTCAAGTACCGCATGTGCTCCCTCCACAAAAGACTTATGGATCACAATATTGCACAACCTAGTATAAGACTACATGACACCGCTCACAAAGTTAACCCCTTACCATAAAAATTATCACTTACATCTATTAATTGAAGGGTTGACTTAGAAATTGGGTTTTAAGATGTAATAGGGGTGATTGATAACCCTCCCATACCTAAATTTGAAACTCATGTGAGGACACAAGCTAGAGTGAAGTTTGAAGAAGGTATTTAATGTGATATACTAAGTGGAATAACTTTAAATATGGTCCACTTGTTATGCTTTAATAGCTCTTGTCACACATGATGTTTGATCTCACTTGATTCCTTAAGTCCATGCTAGATTATGGTTGAGGTATATACATGTGGCATATACATGCTAAATGATGGATGTTGTAGCCTTGATGACTTGACATGCTACTTGATATACTCTATCACACCTTGGATGATGGATATTCCACTTTTGAGCCAAGAAATTGACACATAAGCTTGACATGTCATTTGGGTGTTACTTGATAACATTTCACTTGATGATGTTTTTACACATCTTGGGAGAGGTTATGGAGCCCATTTCATACATGACAGAATGCCCTAGCTCGAGGGAATTCTCTCCTTGATGAGTTCCACCTTGATAATAACACTTGGCCACCCTAGCATGATGATGTGACATTTGGGGTTCCTTTTGATGACTAGAGGTAACTTTTCATAATAATACATGACATTTTGATGAGGATACACAACTTTTTTATGACACGTTGCATATTTTGAGAGAGGCACAACTTTTGGAGCATTTATATCCCTTGATGTAGATGGTGTCACCACTTTGAGCCCTTTTAATTGATACGTTTCATTTATGATTGACAATTGTATGTTTTGACATCATACCTTTGTTTTAGAGTCATATATTGGGGTCAACTTGAGACCTATCCACCTCTTATCATGGATTATCATGTTTTTAAGGGTTTTTAAGTAATTTTAGCATTAGAGAGGTAAAGCACTTGGTTTCCCTCATATAAATAGTGGAGTACTATCCTCATATTTGATCATTGCAACTTGTGGAGGATTAATACTACTTGCTTATCTTACTAATTTGATATGGATGAATGACTTATACAACTTCATTTTTTAGGTTTTGATGGTGATCGACGGTTATGGTTTCAACTATGAGTATTTATTTATCATGTAAGTGTTTTCTTAAATCATTTTGGATTTGTTTATTGAATGCATGAAGTATGAATGTGCTTATCAAGTAGTGAAGGTGCATTATTTCTCTTGTATTTTCTTAAATAAATCCCATCTTGCAAACCTAGGAGAGATTATGGTGTAGATACCTCCCTTGATATCATTTTTAAGGTAGGGTTTGTATTGTAATACTCTAATTAGTATTTCTACAGAAAGAAACCTATATTTTATAGAGGAATACCCGAGGATTTATCCAAAATCCATTTTTCATTCCTTCCTTCAAGAGAGTCCATAATTTTGATTCCATTATCCCAAAAAAAATAGTAGGCACTAGTATAATTCTTCATTATTTAATCAACCAAATTAAAATATACTTTTATTTTACATTTTTATGGTTAGATTAGAGTTTTTGAGCAATCATATGTCAATTTTCAGCCACAATAAGCTAGACATTATGGCTTAGTTAGAATTTTATCCATAAAAATATATTTTCTTAACTTTTAATGCATTGTTACTTCAATTTTCAACCTTTAGAGTCTTGATATCTTGCATTATTAGGGTTTTTCTATTCCATTTTCAACAATCCTTTTCATTTCAAAAAACAATTCTTTGCAAAACCCTAGTTTAGCTAGTATTTTCAACCCTAAATTGCCTACATTGTTTATTTGTTCAAGGAACTGAATTATTTATGTTGTTGTAACTTAAAATATTGCTAAATATTTTCATCCTTCACGCATGTTTACATAGCCATAGAATTTTTGGGATACCATATGGTCTATTTCACACGATACATATCATAAATTGCCTTGTTTTACCTTTAAATGTTTTCTAAGTTGTGGTATGTTTGAGTAACTAATATTGAAGGTCATAGACTTGATCTCATATTTTTATAGAATTCCTTGAAATCACTAGAGAATCCTTCCTTGTGTAGGATTTTATACTTCACTAAATTGAGGGAACTAAGTATTAATGTGATAATGGTAACGATTCCATGTTACACTTTTCTACACCCTTATGATAGGATTTCCAGTAAGGTGCAAGATTTTGTGGTAACACATATTGGAAGCTAAACAAGGTAGGGTATGTGCATATTTGTATAGTGAAATTGTTGCATGAAGGGAGTCCATTTCCTTGAAAACAAGGGTTCCATATATCAATTGGAATTCAACTAGGCTGTCAAATTTTATTATTCCTCAATTGGATTGTCTACACCTCTACGATACATATCCTTAGCACACATGTGCTAAAAAAATGCCTAGAACTTCCACTATTTGTTGGGTGTATATGGGTATTCAATGTTTTGAGGTAGTTTTGCATCCAATGTTAGGACATTTATTTTTTTGGTTTCCAAGTGTAAATATCATGTGGAAATGGTTCATGCTTCCAAAAAAAAATTATTTTTCTTTGATAAAACACCCTACATACGTATATTTTGACTATGATGATAAAAAAATCAAGCATTTTCGACATCCCCACAATAGAAATAGTTAAGCTTTGGGCTTTGAAATTCCTCCCCTCTAATCGAGATTTCATTCACAATTTCCCATACAAGTGTAGTAGCCCTGGTGAAAAATCCATGTAATTAAGTTAAAAATAATAACCATAGATTTATGGGACACTTATTCCAAGCTGAATGTTTGGCAAAACATCATAGTGGGTGTCCATTTCAGTTAATATGGCTAAGGAAATTGGCAAAGGCAAAGGAAAAGGCATTTGGAAAAGAAAATGGCATATTTTGCACATTTATTTATAAAATAATGGAAATTAGGAGAAAATGAAGGTGAAAGGTCACAAGTTGCATGTGAGGAGGAAAATGAAGGAAATTAATGGAAAATGAAGAAAATAGAAGCCTCTTATATAAAATGGCTTCCGAGGATTAGTTGGGAAGCTTTTGCTACCTTTTGTCAGTTCATTTTTGGAGCTCTCTATTGTTATCTCTCTCTCCCCCCCCCCCCCTTACTCTTGGACACTTAGAGGGATTTTTGGAGAACTTTGGCATTTGAGAAATAAAGGAATGAAAGTAGGAAAACGAAGGAAGCAAGCAAGGAGAAGCAAGAATAAAGCAACTAGAACATAATTATTTGCAAGTATTGATTCTCATGTATGATTTCCTTGCTATATTTGACATGCATGGTATTGCATGTGGTTCTTTGTTGTCTTGGCATGGGTTTTTCTAGGTGTGATAGTGTATTCAACCTAGCCTTGCCATTTTCGGATAGCCATGGTGTTGTGGAGTTCTCATGTTTTGGTTTAGCTAGATTACCAGATGAATTCAAAGCCGAGTGAGGTGGATCTCTGAATATTATTATTTTTATAACAAATAACCGGTTTATGTGTTGCCTCAACTTAGGTCCTAGTGACCCCTGATTCAGATTGTTGTTTACGGTAAACCCTGAGAGGGGTTGCCTCGGTTTGCGGTAAATCCTGAGAGGTTGTTTCCCTTGATTAGGCCTAGGAATCCTTATCAATGAATGGCAGTATATACGATAAATCCTAGAGGGTGGTGTCTCGGTTTCAGGGCTAATGACCCTTGATTCAGACTATGGGTTGTGGTAAAGCTTGAGAGACTAGGAGACAAGAAAATTCCTCATGGTGTAGGTGAAGAGAATCCAGTGATATCCATGCTTATGTTGGTCTAGTGATCCAGGTTAGATCATGGTAAAGGTTCATTTATATTTGATAAGGGTGAGCTGGTTTAGCCTTGGGATGCCCTTGTTGGTTCCTTCGGTTAAGTCCCATATCCATGTTTGGAATATGGCATGAGGGTGATTGGCTGAAGTAAGATTTGGCTAAGCCAATCTATGGTTGGGTGGAACATGGTAGTCCCATCTTCGGTTAGTTTTTACATTAAAAATTGAAGAGCTCATTCCTTTGGTATTTGGTATGCAAATGCACTAGTTATTTTGTGGATTTCATTAATGATATATCCATGGTATTTTTGTTGCTATTATGTTGGTTATAAGCTTGTATTTTATTAGTGATGATGTATGTCTATATCTATGTTTTTTCTTGTAAATGAATACAAAATGTATATGTGGTCAAATATATTGTTTTGCAGCTGAATATGAAAGGCAATAATTCTTCTTAGCGATTCTTAGATAAGTATGAGACCCCTATGTTTAAATCTGTTGTTTATACTTGTAGATGCAATGTTTGTCACATGTTTGACGCAATTCCTATCATGACTGGGAGGAGTTGTATGAGTTATTGATGATGTGATTGCGTCCATGTATTTTTTTAAATGTTATTTATCCTCTCCTGAAGTTTCAAGAAGTTCTGGGAAGTGACCTTGGCTTAGGGGCTAAAAATGTGGCACAAATCTTGGAGCTACAGGCACATAATTGTCCTTTTGGGGCCCTGACTTCTACCTTAGCAAGGCAAGCCTGCGATTAAGGGTCTATAACCACTCCCTTTCCCTCACATGCCCACGGCTAAGGATCAAGAGGGTCAAAATTCAATCCCCCTTTAGGTTTCAAGGGTCTGCGAGGGTGTTTACTCCCTGAAGGTGTTGTTGGTGTTGTGTAAGGTGTGTTTGTTGTGTTTCCATTGGTTCCACTTCCTTAAGGTCATATAGGAGGTTGAATCTCATATTAGTAGCCTCTCGTCACATGTTTACCCTGGTTGGTCAGTTACTTGGGTAGATGTGGGAAGAGGTTGTTATAGAGTGGTATCAGAGCATGGTTGCACTCTCCTGGGATTGTGTGTGTTTGTCGTGCATACATGTCAATTGCATATGTGTCCCTCATGCTTATGCTCTATGTGCTTGTTGTGTATGCATGATGGTGTTGTTTGGTTTATGTTCTCTTTATGTGAGATTTGATACCACGGGGTGGTATCAAAGCATGGTTCAACTCTCAAACTGGATGGGTGGTGTGTTTATCATGCATTTATGTTGGTTTCATGCGTGTGTAGCATGCTTGTTGTCTATGTGTGATTATTGCATACACATGGTGTTTTTCATGGTTACAGTGATGTTCCGATGGGAAATTTGTTGGTGTCGTTGGGACATGTCTCACCATGACCAGTTATGTGTTCTTCATGCATATGTATTGACCATGTATTCTTGCTTACATGTCGCTGCATGGTGTACATGAATTTCTTATTTATGCTTGGTTACATGTTGTTCATGCTTGGGTACATGTCGTTAAATATCGTCAATGCAATGGTTGCTCATGTTTGGTTACATCTTTTTCACGGTTATGTATTGCCCGTGCAAGTTGGCATGGTTGATGGTGTTAAGAATCATGAGGTCATTGTATGAAATTAGGTCATCATGATGATATTGGTATGTTATGATGCTAATGTGTTTCCTGCGATAGAAGATGCATATCATCAAGATGAAGCTACAACACTATAATTTGGGGTAAGAGGATATCGTTATATAGGTATGTGATTCATGGTTTTTATAAGCATTAGCGTTATGTATATGATTTTTAGTTTATTGTTGTTGTGGTTACATGTACGATAAATGTTAGTGAATCAATGTGATCATATGCACATGTGTCAAATAGTCATGTATGATAGTAACCTATGTTGGTATGCATTGCTATTGTTGTTTTAGATAAATTACATGTTGTTAATTATCATGTTATAATTTAACTTATTGTTGTTGTATGTTAGTAGCTTGATGATTAGGTTACATGTTTTTGATGAGCATGATATATAACTTAATGGTGTTGCATGCTAGTGACTTGATGATCAAGGTTAATTCACTAACATATTGATGTTATATATATTATACTATTTTGGATTAGACCATGCAGATGGTTAGGGTTATGACATTCAAGTATGAGTCTACCTAATTATGATAGTGTGTTGTATTATGTCTAAACTAACTATGCATGTTTGACTGTATGCACGAATGAAATTTGCTTATGGGTTTATTCCATGAACACGTTAGCTAGATACTGTTACAAATATCATGATACTATTTATGATTGGGTTGATATGTTGTGAAGTTATATCATGCAAACCTAGATTGATTGTGAAGACAAGATAGCCTCCCCTAAGATAAATTAAGGTATGAGTTTTCTTATGTCGTATACCTAGTGCTTGACTTTTTTGAGTGTTGATTATGTCATCTAGTGGATCTATTTAGGATGGTATCTTTGCAAGTTTTTTGAATGTTTGATTAATTGCATGATATGGGTATATGTGTCTGCAAGATTGCATGAAGAAATGGTATTTCTTTAATATGGTTGTACTAATACATATGTGTTGGGATGGATGATATGTACTTGACTATAAGTAGGTGATAGTTGTAGCATTATGTATTATGATTGATGAATGTGATTTGATTGTGCATTATTACATGGTTGTTAGACTTGGTAAATGTTGATTTTGAATTGATAGCTATGTTGTCTCGATGTTGATAGATATGGATGACATGTGTTTGTTTTGTTACAAGACAACATTATTGGCATAACAAGGTAAGGTAACTAGCTTTTTGTTATGTTTATTTATGCACTGCCAGTTATGTGTCTATGCCAGTATGATGCAGGGATTACATGGCAAGACTGTCATGAAAGTTTGAAGAAGGCTCGGGATGAGCATTCCTTTGGAAGTTTTGGGAACCCATGGGGATTTATTCATCGTGTTTGATTGTTAGTCTTGTGATTTTGGTATTTTGTGATTTGATTGCTATTGATCTATGGTTTTGATTGAGTCTAGTGTATGGCCATAACATTTGTTTTGGTCTCTTACTACTATTGATTTTCCATGGTATCCTTCTTTGTTTCTTATGATTGTCTTTTATGTTTTTAGAGTCTTAGGAATTGATTGGGGAAAGAGGAATTTAATGGAGCTTGGGAAGAGCTGAAGGAAATCCAACAGGTAGTGTAATGCATGAATGGAGCTCAGTGCATGAGTAAGCGCATCGAAAGGTAAGAATATGACAACCGGATGGATTGGTTGAGTCCATTGTGGTAAATTGATGATGACAAGACACTCATGAGAAATGTAAAGTAAATAGATCTAAGATATTATATGCCTTGTCTCTGTTGGGAAATGTTTCTCTCAATATTGTGCATACTGCGCATGGATAAAGGAATGTATCTTAACCTAGACCTTATGATATATGGTAATTATGTTGTGATCATGATTATGATCATGTATTTATATGTATGTATGAATTTATGCATGTTGCTACCTGACAAGATCATGATTTCTTTATGTTGATGTTTATATATGTATCCATGTATGTATGTATGTATGTATGTCATGGCTAACAGGGGAATCATGGATCATGATTGTTTAATGGTAATATTTACATGTATATATGTGTGTATGTATGTCGTTGTATGACATGATAATTTTATTTTTTATGCTAATGATTATATATATGTATGTATGTATGTATCTATCTATATATGTCACTATAGGACATGTTTTTCAAGGATCATTCTTGTGGAGGAATGCTTTATTATGTAGGTTAATGGAATGAAGAGGTTCTTAGCTATGAGGAATCAAGTGGCATATTACCCTGGAAAGATCTATGAGGTTAGCATCATGTGGGCATGAATTGATATTATATCCTTATACCACGCCTATGTTTATGTTATGGGCTGGTAATGTTGAGGAGTGCATCAATGAAGTGAAGGTAATGTGACCCGTGACATGTTAGGATAAGCATGAATAGTGGAAAGGCACTAGAGGCAAGGTTGCTTATGGGATCTGTGTGTGGTCTATGGATGTACAATGATATTATTGTGTATATGTTGTTCATGTTTCATATTCAGTGATTGTACCTATGGTGATGTGTAATTTTGCATATGTAGTGCTTTGTACATATGTTGTTGTATGCCTGTTTTACATATGGTGTTGTGTGTATATTGCATATGTAGTGCTAGGTACATGTTAGATATGAGGAAATGTGTACATATCATACTGTGTGCATGTTGGATATGCAATGTTGTGTGCATATGGTGTTGTGCACATGTTGTATATGCGGCGTTGTGTAAGTATGGTGCTATGTACATCTTGAATATGTAGTGCTTTGTACATATGGTGTTATGTGCAGGCGGTGATGTGTACATGTCTTGCATGTGGTGTTGTGTACATATGGTGTCGTGTACATGTCGTGCATGTGGTGTTGTGCACATGTGGTATTGTGTACACATTGTATAGGTGGTGCAGTGTACATTTGGCATTGTGTACACGTTGTGCAGGTGTCGTGTACATGTGATTAAATGCACACGTTGTGAAGGTAGTGTTGTGTATAGATGGTATGGTGTACATGTTGTGCATATGGTACTGGTATACATGTGGTATTGTGTGCATATCATACATGTGGTGTTGCAAGAATTTGGTAATATGTATGCGCATGGTGTATTCATGGTATCATGACATGTGTATTCATTGTGGTGTACTTTGTATATGTATATGTATGTATATGTACATATATTTTGTTGTACACTGGGTATAGGTGTGTTGTGTTGTGTTGTACTATGTTTTGTTGCACAGCAGGTGTAGGTGTATGTGCTATGTTGTGTTCTGGATGTGGGTGTAAACATTCTGTGGTGTTTTACGCTCTGTGTGGATGTATGTGTTGTGAAGCAAGGGCACTAGGTGCTTGTCAGGTGTGGAAAATGATCCAGTGTGGTTATAAAAGAACAAAGGCAGAAGTAAGGACTGATGAATGATAAGTATCAGTATTTTATTTCAGATTTATTATGCATGTGATATGTGATTTTGAGTTATGATGGCTACATGTGATTTATGATTATTGTTTATGATGATTGAGTTTTCTTTATGATTTTCATCTATGATGGTTGCATTTTGAGCTAACCAGATATGATATGTTTGTACATGATGGTTTGATAAAACAACTAGTTTTACTTGTGTGATAGGAAGCGAACATGATTGCAATTATACCTTGTTGATGAGCTACTAATGAGGTATGATTTGAAGTTATTTCACTTTAATTTTAAGTGTAATGGAAATCATGTTCTTGGTATAGGAAAGAATGCAATTCCCGGTTTGGGATGATTGAAACTGACTGCAAGAATTAGAAGCAACAAAAAAAGGAATTGAAATAGGTAGAAGCATGATGGTAAAAGCACTTTAGGAGTAGGGCAAATATGGGCCAATGGTACGCAATAGTGTCCATTGATTTCCATGAGCATGCTATGATCAGTATGATGGTTTTGAGGTAGGTATATGCCTCGGTTTTGTATATTCTAATGCGAGGAAGAATTTCCAAGGGATGGATTGCCTGGGATAGGGGATGTTAGGGAACTTGGAAGGTGAGTGACTATAGAGAACGGGATTACTGAATTTCCTGAGGGAATGCGTATCAGAGAAGGGAAGGCAAAGGTGGATTTGTTTTGGTCATTAGCATTGCCAGATGGAATCAAATTCACATTGGGAGTGTGCCCGTGAAAAATAAGTCGGCAACTGTTCACTGAGAGTATAGTAGCACATGATTGTAGCGCTAGATGTTGGATGAAGCTTTGGCTTCGACAATGGAATTCTGAATTTCCTGGAAAGGAAGTGAATCCTAGTATTACTTTGAGGGTGGAAGCGTGAGCCTCTAGATTCACTTGTTGTAGATGAAAACATCGTATCCTTTTATTTTTTGGTTGGGAAAATGTTCATATGTATATATGTGGTTGTTATTGTAAATACCGTAATGAGCTGTGTTATAAAGCTATAGTACATGGTATGATTTTCATGATTATTTTTTCTTTTAAGTAGGTTATTCATTGTAAATACTGTAACGAGCTAGGTTATAGAGCTCCATGGGGAAGTATGTTTTCTTTTTTAATAGTTTTGCTGAGGTATATGTGTGGTTGAACATTGAGGATGGTGTCCCCCAAGGGGGAGGGTTCTTTAACAACCCTGCTGAAAATTCCATGTAATTAAGTTAAAAATAATAACCACGGATTGATGGTACACTTATTCGAAGCTAAATTTTGGGAAAAACATCCTAGTGGGTGGTCTTTTTTTTAATATGGCTAAGGAAATTGGAAGAGGAAAAGGCGAAGGCATTTGGAAAGGCAAATGGAATATTCGACACATATATTTATAAAAATAATGGAAATTAGGAGAAAAGGAAGGTGAAAGGTCACATGTTGCATGTGAAGAGTAAAATGGAGGAAAATAATCGAAAATGAAGAAAATAGAGGAATTTTCTATAGAAAGGCTTTTGAGGATCAGTTAGGAAGCTTTTTCTACATTTTATCAGTTTAGTTTTGGAGCTCTCTTATTGTTCTCTCTCTCTATCCCTCACTCTTGGAAACTTAGAGTTTTTTTTGGAGCAATTTGGAATTTGAGCAAGAAAGGCTACAAAGCAGCAAAGATGAGGAAGCAAGCAAGTGATCTAGGTGGATATTGGTGGCCACCCACCTATTCCACTTGGCCCCCCACCATTGTCTCTTTCATTTTTTCAGTTTCGGCATAACTTACTATTTTTAGCAGTTTTTCGGGTCCTGAACTTCCGGAGCCGTTTTGAAACGACGTTTTTTGGGTATCAAAGCGCCAGCAAATTTGATCATCAAATTCGTCCCGAAAGCTGTAGTCCTCAGATAGAGATTTTTAATGATGTATCATGTGCGTCAAACGGAGATAGTATGCCAAAGTTACGTCCCTGGGAAGTTGAAACACCAATTTACCCAAACGGGGCCCATAGTTTTGGCACTTCATCTCCTAGGGTTAGGTTTTTGGGATGTTTAGGGTCCTCCATTGTTTCTCAATAATAAATAGGCCCTGGAGCCTCATTGTAACACATTTCAGAGGCCTGTAGCGGCCACATCTCTTCTCAGAGATAGCTACCAGTGCCCTAGCTAGTTTTATTTCCATTCTGTCTGTAAGCAAATTTCAGTTCTTTGATATTAATGAAATGAAGTGTTATTTCCGCTGTATCTCTGTATTTATGGTTATATGTTTATTCTGTTGCGTTCCTGCATAAATCTGGATCAGTGGTATCAGAGCGGTCTGCTTTTTCTCGATCCTTCTTTGCATGTCCCCAACGAGGTCGGGGTATAAGGAGCTAGGGCTTGATCTGGTGGAACCTTTGCAAGATCGGCCTCGCAAACCTCGACGGACGCCCATGGGGGATGAAAAGAAAGATGAGGGAGCAGGAGATCCTATCAAAATATTGCTCGAGGAGGCCCTCGAAAGACAAAGGAACGTGATGATGGATAACTTTGCTCAGATCCTTCAACGGCTACCCACCGGCGGCGCATCTGCATCCAGCAGCCACTCTGGAGGCGCGACTCCTTTTAAGGTACGAGTAAATTTTGACATTCCCATATTTGAGGGTCAAATAGACGCAGATGCCGTAGATAGATGGTTGAATCTGTTAGAAGGATATTTCTCGGTTCATGACTTTTCAGACCGGGAGAAGATTATTTTTGCACTCCTCAAAGCTACCCCCCATGTTAAGGATTGGTGGGAAACCTACTGTGAGAACAAGGACCAGACAGAACCCTCTCTGTTCTCGGTCGTACCAACTTGGAATTCTTTCCGAGACGCCATCAAGGAACAATACTATCCCGTGGGGAGCTATGAGGACAAGTACATACAATGGACCACGCTGCGACAACAAAGGGATCAAGATGTGCACGAGCTGACGAATCTGTTCCATACCCTGCGCACAAATTTGGGTATCAAAGATTCAGAGAAACATTGGGTGCTAAAGTATCGCAGCTGTCTGCACAGATACATTCAAGAGGAAATGGAGTTCCTCGACATCTCCTCACTTGGTACGGCATACCGGTATGCTGCCAAGATTGAGCAGAAATTCAAGCAGAAGAAGCGAGACTTTGGATCTGCGAATCAAAAGCAAGGAAAAGGTGCTTCCAAACCACAGAACAAAGGATAGAGCATGGTGGCTAAAGACAACCCATCAAAGCCACAAGAAAAGAACAACACCGTAAAGCCAAAGAAGGACACGGGAAAGTGGTGTGATTTCCATAAGAGCTCCACTCACAACACAAGTGAGTGTCGGGCCAAGCAGTCGCTAGTGGCCGAGATGAGGGCTTCTGAGTCAGATGCATGCTCTGACTCCGAATCAGAACCTGAAAAGGCGAATGAAAAAGGGAAACAGATTATTGATGCGGAGCCCAATGCCATTGTTGCCACTACAAAGATCCAAAAGGAGGAACCGGAAGATCCAGAGGAGGAGGAACGTCTCTTCCACTCCCGGATGTGGGTAAAGGGCTCCCCGGTACAGTTCATTGTCGACAATGGGAGCCAAAAGAACCTCATTTCAGCAGACGCCGTGAAGCGGTTGGGCTTGCCGACCACGGCTCACCCACATCCATACACCATCGGGTGGCTTCACCAAGGACGAGATCTCCGCGTCAGCCAGCAGTGCCGCCTTCCCTATAGCATCAAGCCCTTCACGGATGAGGTATTATGTGACGTTGCTCCTATTGATGTTTCCGATGTATTATTAGGACAACCATACTTGTGGAAGCGTCATGCTGTGTATGAGTCTCGACCTCGTGCTGTTATTATTACTTTGGGAAATAAGTTGTACAGGATACCAGAGGTACCACCTCCTATGACTATCTCTTTGGTTACTGCAAAACAATGTAGTAAGCTCATTTCCCAAACCAGGAAATTCGTTTTTCTGATGATCCGCCCCCAGGGCAAGAAGAAGACTGTGGCCACGACCTCCAGACGGGGCCCCTCTGCACGACAACAACAAATGGATAAGGTCGTGGAGGAGTACGGGGACATCTTCACCTCACCCACAGGGGTTCCTCTGCACTGCCAAGTCAAGCACCCGATTGATCTGACCCCAGGTGCGCCGCTACCCAATGGACCGATCTATCGATGCTCTGTTCTGGAAAATGATGAAATCAAGAGGCAAATTCAGGAGCTGTTGCAGAAAGGTCACATCAGACCAAGTTCATCGCCCTATGGGATCCCGATCGTGTTGGTACAGAAGAAGGATGGGATGTGGAGACTTTGTATTGACTATCGGGCGCTGAACAAGATCACTGTCCGGAATAGGTACCCAATCCCACGGATTGATGACTTTCTGGACCAACTCCAAGGTGCAAAATATTTCAGTAAGATCGACCTGAAGTCTGGGTATCACCAGGTACCAATTGAACCCTCTGATGTGTGGAAGATTGCCTTCAAAGCTAAGGAAGGCCTTTTTGAATGGCTGGTCATGCCTTTCGGGTTGACGAATGCTCCCGCAACCTTCATGAGGATGATGGACAACATCTTGTGGCCATTCACCAACTCATTCGTAGTGGTGTACTTGGATGACATTCTGATCTTCAGCAAGACTTGGGAAGAGCACCTTCATCACATCCGACAAGTCCTCCAAACATTGCGGCAACACAAGTTGTGTGCCAATTTGGAGAAGTGCACGTTTGGCATGACCCAGGTTCAATATCTGGGATACATTATTGATGAAATGGGGGTGCATGTGGATCCAGCCAAGATCCAAGTCATTCGGGATTGGCCAGCCCCGACTACTATAACAGAGCTTCGCAGCTTTCTGGGTCTTGCTAATTTCTACCGTAAATTCGTGTTGGGATTCTCTCATATCACTTGGCCCTTGAGTCAAGTCACCAAAGGAGGAGCGAGAGCAAAATTCTTTTGGTCGGAACCTCAACAGAAGGCGTTCAAAGAATTGAAAAATCGCCTCTGTTCTGCCCCAGTGCTCACCTTACCAGACTTGCAGCAGCCATTTGAGATCGAGACGGATGCCTCTGACTATGCTATTGGGGCAGTTCTTACTCAACAGGGACATCCAGTGGCATATCACAGTGAGACATTGTCTGAGACAGTTCGCAAGTATCCCACCTATGACAAAGAAATGTATTCCATTGTGCAAGCCTGTCGACAATGGAAGCATTACATTTTGGGGAAGGAAACAATCATCCACACGGACCACCGGCCCCTGCAGTTCATACAGACACAAGGGAAGTTGCAGAATGATCGCCATCAGAAGTGGTCCACATATCTGCAACAGTTTCATTTGAACATCAAGTACAAGAAGGGTAGCACCAATAATGTTGCGGACTGCCTCAGCCGACCACCGATCGTGGCGCTCACCACCGTGCTCAACTCTTGTGGGCACGAGACTTCTGATTGGCCGCTTCTCTATGAGAGTGACCCGGAATTCGGCCACACTTACAAGGCACTCTTGGGGGGCATGCAAGTTCCAAATTTTCACCTCCAAGATGCACTTTTATGTCACCTGGGACACCTTTGTGTTCCTTCAAGAGAGCGTGCCAAGATGATATGGGAAGCACACTACAGTCGAGTCGCTGGGCATTTCGGGGTCGAGAAAACAGTAGCAATACTACAGAAATATTTCTATTGGCCGAACCTTCGAAAGGATGTCGAGAAGCACATCAGATCCTGCACTGCTTGTGCCATTGCCAAACCGACCATCAAGAAGTAAGGCCTATATACTCCACTACCTACCCCTAGTCGACCGTGGGAATCCATCTCCATGGATTACATGTCGGGCCTGCCCTCTACTAAGAATGGCAATGACTGTGTTTTCGTGGTCGTTGACAGATTCTCGAAGATGGCCATTATGGCGACCTGTAAGAAGAATATCACAGCAGAAGCTACTGCTAAACTCTTCTTTGAACGAGTATGGGTGCACTTTGGGATACCACAGTCTATCATATCAGATCGAGACAGCAGGTTCCTCAGCACATTTTGGTCCAGCCTCTGGTCAATGATGGACACAAAGCTCACCAAGTCCACATCCTTCCATCTCCAAACAGATGGCCAGACAGAGGTCGTCAACAGAATGATTGTACACATTTTGCGCATGTACAATTCAAAGAATCCACGCACATGGGACGAGAGCCTCCCTTATGTACAACATAGCTATAACCGGGCTCTCCACAGTTCAATTGGCCATAGCCCCTTTCAGGTGGGCTTGGGATTCCAGCCACTATGTCCCATTGACGTAGCCATGCCATTTGCAGCTGCTCAGGCCGATTCAGCTCATGTCCAGTCTGAAGTTGACAAAGCAAGTAGCTTCATCGAGCGCATTCAACACATCTGCCAACAAGTTCATGATATATTGGACAGAGCCAATGCCAAGTACAAGCAACGCCATGATCAACACCGGGTGCCACACAACTTCCAGGTGGGTGACAAAGTATGGCTACATTTGCAGAAGGAGCGCCTCACTGGACCCCACCGCAAGCTTTGCCCGCTCCAATACGGGCCGTACACCATAACCAAGGCTGTAGGGAACAATGCATTCGAGCTCAGTATTCCACCATTCCTTGGTCTGCACCCAGTCTTCAATGTGGATCGCCTTCGTCCTTACTTCCCACCTCTCCTGGACACCTCGGACATTGCAGAACAACTCACACCAACTGAGTTAAATCCAGACTGCATGGAACAGGCCACCACAGATTGCATCATGGACATGCAAATCAAGAACACTCGCCAGCAGAAGATCCAACTATATCGGGTTGTCAAAGCTGGCCAACTCCTGCACCAAGGAAAGTGGTTCACCGGGGACCAAGTTCAGCAGAAATTTCCTCATCTCATGGAGGAACTTAACGCAATGGGGACCATTGCTTCCTAAGGGGGGAGGAATGATCCAGGTGGATATTGGTGGCCACCCACCTATTCCACTTGGCCCCCCCACCATTGTCTCTTTCAGTTTTTCAGTTTCGGCATAACTTACTATTTTTAGCAGTTTTTCGGGTCCTGAACTTCCGGAGCCGTTTTGAGGCCCTAAACGACGTTTTTTGGGTATCAAAGCGCCAACGAATTTGATCATCAAATTCATCCCGAAAGCTGTAGTCCTCGGATAGAGCTTTCTAATGATGTATCATGTGCGTCAAACGGAGATAGTATGCCAAAGTTACGTCCCTGGGAAGTTGAAACACCAATTTACCCAAACGGGGCCCATAGTTTTGGCGCTTCATCTCCTAGGGTTAGTTTTTTGGGATGTTTAGGGTTCTCCATTGTTTCTCAATAATAAATAGGCCCTCGAGCCTCATTGTAACGCAGTTCAGAGGCCTGTAGCCGCCACATCTCTTCTCAGAGATAGCTACCAGTGCCCTAGCTAGTTTTATTTCCATTCTCTCTGTAAGCAAATTTCAGTTCTTTGATATTAATGAAATGAAGTGTTATTTCTGCTGCATCTCTGTATTTATGGTTATGTGTTTATTCTGTTGCGTTCCTACATAAATCCGGATCAGCAAGGAGGAGAAAGAATCAAGTAGCTACAATAAGATTATTTATAGGTTTTGATTTTCATGTATGATTTCCTTGCCAGATTTGACATGCATGGTATTGCATGTTGTTCTTTATTGTCTTTGCATGGGTTTTTCCAGGCATGACAGTCTATACAGCCTAGCCTTTCCATTTCCAGATAACCATGGCGTTGTGGAATTCTCATGTTTTGGTTTAGATGGATTACCAGATGGATTCAAATCTGAGTGAGGTGGATCTACGAATATTATTATTTTATAGCACATAACCAGTTTATGTGTTGCCTCAGTTTAGGGCCTAGTGACCCATTATTTGGACTATGGGTGATGGTAAAGCCTGAGAGGTGTTGCATCCGTTTAGGGCCTAGTGATCCGAGATTGGATTGTGTTAAATCCTGAGAGGTGGTTTCCCTTGATTATGCCTAGGAATCCTTTCCGGTGAATGGTGGGATATACAGTAAAGCCTAGAAGTCCATGTCTCAGTTTCGGGCCTAGTGACCCCTGATTCAGACTGTGGGTTGTGATAAATCTTGAGAGACCAGGAGAGAGGAAAATTCCTCACGGTGTAGGCAGAGAGAATCCAAAAATGTCAATACTTGTGTTGGTTTAGTGATCCAGGTTGGATCATGGTAAATTCTAATTTATATTTGATGAGGGTGAGGTGGTTTAGCCTCAGGATTCACTGGTTTGTTATTTTGGTGAAGTCCCACGTTCATGCTTGGAATATGGCACGAGGGTGATTGGCTAAAGTAAGATTTGGCTAAGCCAATATATGATCACGTGGAACGTGGTAGTCCCATTTCAGTTGGTTTTTATAGTCAAAATTAAAGAGCTCATTCCTTTGGTATTTGGTATGCAAATGTACTGGTTATTTTGTGGATTTCACTTAGGCTTAGATAGAGGAGATTCCAAAACATAGAAATCACTGCATGGATGATGCTCCACGAGGGGGAAAGCGCACGTTATACCTTTATTGATTGGAATGAAATAAGCCTCATTGGGAAATGCCAAAAACCACTCAATCAATGTCTTAGTCCTGCTCGAGAGTTCAAAAAATTGTGTCACAATCCCATTCGGGGAGAAAAAGCCCTTTCCGAAATCATGGTTCGAGGAAGTTGGAAAAAAAACAAGAGATATATCCACGGTATTTTTGTTGCTATTATGCTAGTTATAAGCTTGTATTTTATCAATGATGATGTATCGATCTATCTATGTTTTTGCCTATAAATTAATACACAATGTATCTATGGTCACATAGATTGTATTGCAGCTAAATATGTAAGGGAGCGATTCTCAGAGAAGTATGTGACCCCTATGTTTAAATCTGTTGTTTATACATGTATATGAAATGTTTATGACATGTTTGACGAAATTATTTTCATGGATGGGAATGGTCAGATGAGTTCATGATGATGTGATTTCTTCCATGTATTTTTTTAAATGTTATTTATCTTGTCCTGAATTTTCAATAATTTTTGGGTAGTGACCTAGGCTTAGGGGCTAAAAATGTGGCAGAAATCCCAGAGCTGTAGGCACATAATTGACCTTCTGGGGCCATGACTGCTACCTCAACAAGGAAATATTGTGGCTAAGGGTCTATAGGTGCTCCCTTTCCCTCATATGCCCACGTCTAAGGCTCAAGAGGGTTAAAATGCAATCCCTATTCAGGTTTCATGGGGTCTGGGAGGGTGGTTTAGTCCCTGAAGGTGTTGTTGGTGTTGTGTAAGGTGTTTTTGTCGTGTTTATGTCAATTCCACTTCCTTAAGGCCATTTAGGAGGTTGAATCTCACATTATTAGCCTCTCGTTACATGTTTACCTCAGTTGACCAGTTACTTTGGTATATGTGGGAAGAGGGTGTTACAATAAGGCTTTTTGGTAGTGACCTATACAAGCATTAACACGGATAACTTCTAGTATTGTTGATGAGGTATTTTGTTTTCTATTAGTTGAATTTTGTATTTTTGTATTATGGAGTGTGGGTTTTTATTACTTGAACAAAAGAAAAATACTTATTTAAACTGTAATACATCAACCATATTGTTCCAGATAATTTTAAAAGGTAATATTAGAAGGAATGAAATCTTTTGGCAATATTATATGTATCGATTTTATTCCACTTATGTTTCCAAAATATACCATGATTGAATGTGATTCTATATTATGGGTGCACTAAAATTATGTTCCCTATTTGTGGTTCTCATGATATTTTATGTTATTTCTCCTCCAGTCAAATATATGTAATACACAGTCTTATCCCCAAAGGTTTGTCCTCTTTCATGTAATATGAAAGAAATGAATTGCAATCATCTCAACTACATTGTTTTCGGTTAGTCTACATATATTTTACTATGTCACATGTTATGCCCTAAATCTACCTTAGGTTGAGAAAGGCAGAATCTAGGGTAACATCAAACCATGCTTAATCTGGTAGCTAGCCCTACCAGATCGGGAGAGGGCTCTCTCCTGGTCAATCTCAGCAAAAATGATCAGTGAGGCTTGAGATGACTTGAATGAAAGCTGATCTTAGGCTAGGTATATATGCAAAAGAGTTTGATTTGATTTTCAAGGGTGTTTTGTTGGATCAAAGGGAAAGGCAGAATTTGGGTCTGGGAAATGAGCAGTTTTGTAGAGATCTGTTGTGTAGCCAACTCCAAAAAGAGAAGAAAAGAGATATCAACGCCTTAGAAATAAGCCACTTCGAGGGGGCAACCTCCAATACATTACATGAATGAACAATTATTGGATGATACAATTTACAAAACCTCCTTTCTATATAGAGGAGTCCATGGGGCCATAATGTAATCCTAGTGGGCCACAATGTAATCCTAGCCGACCTAACAATAATAATTTAAGGGCACAATAATAACAAAATGGGGGTTACAAGGGTACAATAATAACAATAAGGGGTTTACACTAACAATAATAAGGGGCTATACTAGTGATATAGGGACCCAACATGCCCCTCTCCTTCAAAAAAGTGTTGTCCTCAACACTTGAGTAGCTCCGGGTGCTTCTGTATAAAATTCTCATCCTCCCATGTAGAATCTTCAGTGGGTAAGTTCTTCCACTTGATGAGATACTCTGAAATTGATCAATTCCGTAGTTGTCGAGTTCTTTTTTCCATGACTGCTTCAGGTTCCAATATGATTTTCCCTTCCCCATCAAGTTCTGGCAATACTGTTTGAACTGGAAGATTTTCACCTATAACCTTCTTTAAGCATGAAACATGGAAAACCGGATGTACTCGCGAAGAAGCAGGAAGCTCCAATTTGTATGCCATAGTACCAATCTTTTGCAACACCTTGTAAGGACCATAGTACTTTGGCGATAATTTATTATCCTTCTTAGCTTGCTTGAGGGACATTTGTTTGCATGGTTGTAGCCGTAAAAATACCCAATCTCCTACATCAAAACTTCTCTCGCTGCGATGTTGATCTGCCTGTTGTTTCATTCGATTTTGTGCCAAATTCAGGTTATCCTTTAAGAGTTGGAGAACTTCTTGCTGATGCTCGATGTGATCTTCGACTGCTTGAACCTTCGAATTTTCCCTTAAAGATGATGTAATCGATGGTGGATGATATCCATAAAGTGCCATAAATGGGGTCATTTTTGCTTCAGTATGGAAGGAAGTGTTATACCACCATTCAGCGAGAGGTAACCACTTGACCCATTGTGTTTGTTTATCAGATACAAAACAACGAAGATATTCTTCCAAACATTTATTTACTATCTCAGTTTGACCATCAGATTGAGGATGATAAGATGAGCTATGAGCTAATTGAGTACCCAAACAAGAAAATAACTCCGTCCAAAAATTTCAAGTAAAAATGGGATCTCTATCGCTCACAATAACCCTTGGGCTTCCATGTAGCTTTTGAATTCTATCCATAAATGTAGTAGCAACTGTACTTGCTTTAAATGGATGAGATAATGCACAAAAGTGTGCATACTTGGTAAGTCTATCAACTACCACCATGATGACACTCTTTCCTTTGGACTTAGGTAAACCTGTGATAAAATCCATTGAAATCTCCTCCCAACGTTGACTTGGAATGGATAAAGGTTGTAGAAGTCCTGGGGTCTTAATTGTTTCCACTTTTTTCTGCTGGAAAACCAAACATTTCGCCACAAACTTTCGAATATCAGATTTAAGGCCATCCCAAAAAAATTCTTTCTTCACCCTGTGGTAAGTTTTTAAAAATCCTGAGTGTCCTCCTAAAGGAGAAGTGTGCAATTCCAGAAGAATTTTTTGTTTTATTTGGGAATTCTTACAAAGATATAAGCGATCTTTGTACCATAAGGAATCATTTTTCCAACTAAATGTATCAGATGTACTAGGATCTTGCCGCAACTTTTGAATGAGTGTCCATACATCTTTGTCCTTCTTCCATTCATCTCTTGCTTCGGTTATCCAATCTGGTTGGATAATAGAAATGGCACAAAGCAATGCTTCCACCTCTTCATTCTTTCTTGAGAGTGCATTTGCAACAACATTAAGCTTTCATTTTTTGTAGATTATTTCAAAGTCATAACCCAACATCTTTGTGACCCATTTTTGCTGTTCTTCTGACGATAGTCTTTGTTCCAAAAAGTGTTTAAGACTATCATGATCAGTTTTTACCTTGAAGTGTCTTCCCATTAGTTAAGTTCGCCATTTCTTTAGTGCATGTAGTATTGCTAACATTTCCTTCTCATAAATAGGTTTCTGTAAATACTTTCCTTTGATTGGACGATTTTCAAAAGCAATGGGTCTTCCTTCCTGCATTAAAACTGCACCAATTCCATTTCCTGAGGCATCACATTCCACAATAAAGGTTTTTGTGAAGTCCGGTGTAGCTAAGACCGGTGCTAGGCACATTGCCTCTTTAAGACGTTCAAAGGCCTTAGTTGCTTCAGGAGTCCATGAAAATGCATCTTTCTTCAATAATGTTGTTAGAGGTGCTGCTATTCTCCCATAATTCTTAACAAACTTGCGATAATACCCCGTTAACCCGAGAAATCCTCGCAACTTCTTCATGGTTGTGGGGACTTTCCATTCCTTAATGGCTTTAATTTTGTTAGGGTCTACTTTAACACCCTCGTGAGATACAATATGACCCAGATATTCCACCTCTTGTACTCCAAAGAAACATTTGGATTTTTTTGCATATAATTATTTCTCCTGCAATAGTTTTAGCACCCTGTCAACATGTTCAACATGATCCTTCCAAGACCTGCTGTAGATTGGTATATCATCAAAAAATACAATCACAAATTTTCTAAGGAAGGGTTTGAAAATGGAATTCATCAACCCTTGAAATGTAGAAGGTGCATTGGTAAGGCCAAAAGGCATGACCAAAAATTCATAATGACCCTCATGAGTTCGAAATGTCGTTTTTGGAATATCTTCAGTCTTCATTCTAATTTGATGATATCCTGAACGAAGATCCAACTTGGTAAAATAAATTGCTCCATGTAATTCATCCAATAATTCATCAATCACAGAAATGGGAAATTTGTCTTTAATGGTGAGCTTATTGAGCTCCCTATAATCCGGACACATTCGCCATGATCCATCCTTCTTGTGTACCAATACCACAGGAGCAGAGAAAGAACTTTGACTAGGTTGAATTATACCCGCCTCTAACATTTCTGCAATCATACGTTCAATTTCTCTCTTTTGGAAGTAAGGATATCTATAAGGCCTGATGTTTGGAGGAACACTTCCCGGAATCAAATGAATAGCATGATCATGATCACGAATAGGTGGGAGTCCTTTGGGAGTTTCAAACACCTTGGAATGATTGTCCAAGACTTGTTGGAGATCTGCAGAAATAGATTATTTTGATGTCGGAACTTCTAGTGAGCATAATTGTGCAATTACGCCTTGTTGTTATTTCTTTATAAGCTTTTTCATGACATTAGAGCTTATTATCCTTCCTGGCTTCCCTTCAATACCCCGTAATTCGACTTCCTTTCCTTCTGAAAAAAATTTCAAGAAAAGTTCTTGAAAATTAAAAGCTACCGTCCCCAAAGATCGTAACCATTGTACTCCTAGTACAACATCAACACCTCCCATAGGAATGGAAAGCATTGGACTAGTCAATACATATTCCCCCATGGTTAGCTTGATATTATGGTATTTTCCAGAGAAATTTATAGTTCCTCCATTTGCAACCATCACTTGACATTCTGGTGCTGGCTATAGGAAACAATTTAATTCCTTGGCTACCTTACAATGAATAAAATTATGGGTGCTACCTGAATCAATCAACACTATTACCTTTTTCTTCTTGATTTGTCCTTCTATCTTGAGAGTTTGAGGAGTGGTAATTCCCGCCAGTGCATTACACGATATGGTCGGATTCATTTCTTCCTCTTCTAGGGTTGGTTCCTGGTGTATATCCTCTTCTTGTTCATTTTCTTCTTCCTCTTCACAATCTATGTAAAATAATTTCTTCTCAGCACACTTATGACCTTTAGTGTATTTTCTATCACAATCGTAGCAAAGCCCTTTTTCTCTTTTTTCTTCCAATTGTTGTGGTGTCAACCTTGTAGGTTGTGGAAATCTAGGCGTAGCAACACTTCCTTCTTTATAGAATTGAGTGGTAGGCTTCCTTGTTGCCATAATTTTACATTCAACTTTTCTTGCCAACCTGAATGCCTTCTCCAATGAATCAGGTTCCAAAACACGAACTTCATGTTGGATGTTATCCTTTAAAGTGCCTAGGAAGAGATCAATCCTGTGTCCCTCTGGAATATCAGTTACCCTTATATTCAATTTTTGGAAGTCCCCAATGTGCTGCCCCACTAAACCCTTTTGTTTGAGATTTATCAATTGGGTAAAGAAGGTGTTGCTCTTTGTATCCTCATAATGTGCTATCATTTCCTCCGTAAAAATTGACCAAGTGACAATTTTTTTTACGGGAGCAAAGCCATCGATACCATACAAATGTATTTTGTTCTAAATGTAAAGTTGCAATGCGTACCTTTTGTGTGTTTTGCACGTTATGGAGATCAAAATATTGCTCCATCCGTAGTATCCATGTTACAGGATCCTTTCCATCAAACTTCCTCATATCCATTTTTGGAATATGGTGGTTCTTCCCACCAACATTCGAGTTTATGAAATCACGATTAACATTTATTTTGTTCTCATCATGAGGTTCTTCTCCTATATTTCCGCCATTAGGAATCATTTCCGGTTTTAAGCTTGTCATCAAGCCTTCCATGTATGCTTTTAGATCACTCTTCATGTTTTCCATGTTGTCTTTCATGTCATCCATCTTAGCTTCCACGCCATCCATCTTAGCTTCCACGCCATCCATTTTAGCTTCCATGCCTTTCTTCAAACCGTCCATCTTCACTTCCATGCCTTTCTTCAAAACCTCCATTTCATTTTTTGTTGCTCTTTGCGAGAGTGAAAACTGTTGCATTTGCTCTTGTAATTTTGATAGATCATGTCGCAATTATTCATCTTCATGAGTCATAGTAGAGCCTTCTGAAGGCTTAATGGGTGTTGAATTCTTTTTAGGGGCCATTTTAAAATCCAATATTGATATCTATTCTACAAGTTGCCCTTGGAATCAATTCAACTTGATTCTTCAAACAAGACTTATGTAATTCGGAAAAAAAAATACACACCTTTTACTAGCTTTTAGGAGCTCGATATTGAAATTGAATTATCTCTGTAATTAAAAATATTCGATATCTCAAATTCAGCCTTGTAGTAGCCCTCTGAAGCTTCTTTCAAATGCCACAGGTCTGACCTGATTTGGATTCTCCAAGACAAATTTGTGTCCAATCTCCCACAATGACCTAATTTTGGACTGGTTCAGTAGAGCGAACTTGTACGACTTGCCACGTGTCACTATTTTGTTTTTTGTCTCTGAAATTGATATCCAAGAAACTACAGGCCGTTTACTTGTGACCACTTTTGACAGCACTCCAATCCAATCTCCAAAGAGAGAGTTATTGAACTTTTCCCACGATCACCTCTTTGAGATGAAATTCAGGAGCCTGAAAAAGCACTACCTTCCACAGATCATATCTCCAAAAATATTGCGAACCAAGCTCTGAAATTTTTTGACGAATTTCCTCAGGATTTCAGCTTCGTACCATATGAATTTCAGATTCTGAACCTTCGTAGAAAATTTTTTATAGCGAAAATGCCACGATGACCTGTTTAGGAGCTTGAAAAAAGGCCTAACTTCCACAGATGATATCTCCGAAAATATTGCGAAACAAGCTCTGAAATTTTTAGAAAATATTCCTCAGGATTTCAGCTTCGCACCCTAAAAATTTCAGCTTCTGAAACTTCGTAGAAAAAAATTTATAGCGAAAATGCCACGATGACCTGTTTGGAGCAGCGAAACCCTAGAATCCCAAGCCTCTGATACCAAATGTTGTGTAGCCAACTCCAAAAAGAGAAGAAAAGAGATATCAACGCCTTAGAAATAAGCCACTTCGAGGGGGCAGCCTCCAATACATTACATGAATGAACAATTCTTGGATGATACAATTCACAAAACCTCATTTCTATATATAGGAGTCCATGGGGCCATAATGTAATCCTAGTGGGCCACAATGTAATCCTAGCCGACCTAACAATAATAATTTAAGGGCACAATAATAAGAAAATGGGGGTTACAAGGGTAAAACAATAACAATAAGGGGTTTACACTAACAATAATCAGGGGCTATACTAGTGATATAGGGACCTAACAAGATCTGAATGGGGCAAGGTAGGCACTTGATTTGACACTTTCATTTTGAAGGATATGGGGAGTTTTGAGAAAGGTGAAGGGCTAAAGAGGGCAAGAAACCTTCAAGGATCCTCCCCAAACAGCTGAAAACATAGAAAATTAAAGAAACCCTAGGTAGAGCACTGCAAATCCTAATTAATTCTACCTTTATCCTTGTTTTCTTAACTTAAGAAGAAATAAGAAGGAAAATGGTATACATGAAACAACATTAGACTTACATTTACAGAGAGAAACACATTATCAAATCAAAATACCACAAGAATCCCATAGAGTGCTACAAACCTTGGTCTATTCCTTGCCAAACTACAGAGATGAATGTACAATGATGCTCAAAGCATTCCCAAAAGTCCAACCATGCTAATGACTGAAAAACCACAAAATATAGACAAAAAACCACCCATCCCAGCCTCCAGGGGTCGATCTCACAAGTTTAGGAGCTGTTCCAATAAAATCTAAACTGAGAAAGAGAAAGGAGGCAGTGGAATAGCTTGCCTCTATAAACTAGGAAACTGATTCATTCTATTGCAATTCACTTTTTGATGGATGAATCTACTTCTATGAGTGAAAATTTAACAAAAATTACATCAAGATCCATCAAATTACATCAAATTACATCAAAATACATCATTAGTTTGAAATTTAGAAGTAATAAAGTCAAACTATCAAAAACTAGGCGAAAAACAGAGTTACTGAGTCAAAAATGAGCAAAATCCTCCAATGCGCCACGCCTGATTTCTCTATGCGTCGCGCTAGTTTGCAGCTGATTTTGGAGGCCTTCCCTGTGTCAAAATTTGCTCCAAGTGGGATTTTTGGAAATTTCTTCCTATCTAATTTCCAACACAAGTGAAATTTCTGAATTTGACCTTCATTTGCACCTCCAAAACTAATTTCTCCCAACACTGCTTCCTGTGTGTCAAAAAAGGGGCAGAAAGGTCATTTTTGGAGTGTTTTTTACCCTTTTGGAAGCCCAAAACCTATCAAAATTTCTTGTCCATAGGTAGGCATGCATATTTTTCCATGAAAAATCCAAAAATACTGAGTTTGCATCAAAAGGAGCCCCCAATCTTAAGCGCGCACCAAGTGGCGCGGCACATAGAGCTGAAAAGTCTATTTTTAAGCCCAAAATTTTAAAAAATGCAAAAAGTGTCCCAAATTTTTTGAAATTTGGGCTGAGTGTCCTCCATTATGTGCTATGCTAGGCCAAGGAAGCCTGGGCCAAGATTTGAAGTCTATCATGCCTTTTTTGATGCTTTGAGGCCCTCTTCAACTTGGCCTTCAAAATTTTGATTCTTGCTTTACAAACATGATTTCTCGCTCAATAATGATTGGCCATGTGCCTCAACATGTTATTTTCCTTGTTGGCCTTCTCCAACATCTTTTCCAAATGAATATTTACCCTTTCAAGCCAAGTTTCACGATTAGCCTCAATCTCCTGCTCAAGTGATGTCATCTCAGTTTTACTCCTTTGGGTAGCTTGCCGGTTCTCACGTATGTTTTGAAACTCCATAATGGTTTGTTGATCCTCTAGCTATTTGTTTCTATGCTCAAGGTAGTTGATTATCCACTGGGCTCTTTTCAATTTGAGGGACAAAGTATCTATCTCTGCCTTCTTCTCCTGAATGATCTCCTTGAACTTTGAGCTTGGTGAGTCCAAATGAGTGTCATCATCCTAAATGAGGATGAAATCTGTTTCCTGTTCTCCTGAAGGCCCCTCATCATGTATTGGCCTCTTACCCTTATCCTGTACCTGTACTTCTGATGAAGGAAGCGAGACCCCTTCCACCCCAGGTGGAGATAATACTCGCTTGGCTGCTGCAAACAACCCTCTAGTGCCCCTCTGATAAGTGACAAACATTGGCACACTAGCGATCTGTGTCTCATGACCCTCATACTGATGTGAAGGTTCACCTGCCTCATGAAAAGCCTCTAGAGGTACCTGAGGGGCTATGAAGAAATCAGGAGAAATGAAATCCTCCCATGAAATGTCCTGCAAACCAAGCTGATGCAAAACCACGATTTTGATGAGTGCAAAATGATAGATATTTTTATACTGATGCTCAGGAGTTTTCCTTTGCACTAGGGTGGTCATCTTCTCAATATTTCGGCACATGAAGTAGGGGAGGTTCATCATTCTCACCCTGGTAAAGTGCATCAGCAATCTGATGTGATAGGCATATAAGTGAGAAAACCGGCCCTCACAGCTGAAATATTTGATAATGAGCTTCATTAAAGGAGCATGTGAATCTTTCAGGAACCGAAAGGGAAAAGATCTGCTGATTTGTCTTAAAAAACCGGGCTTGATGTATGGCTCATAGTGTTCCCTGTCAACTTCCTGCCTTTTGTTCCATTGCTCTCCGACATTCGGAATACCAGTTGCTAGGGAGATAGACTCAGGTGTCAAAGTGAATGTCACACCTGCAAGAGTGACCTGGCCATTATGTAGATGAAGAACAAACAATCTGGCCAAATCATGATGATACTGGACTCTAGCAACCATCTCACAAAATTGATAACAAGACTATTGTTGGAAACATGTAATAGCAAGAGGGCAGGCCTACAGCTCAACAAGTGAAGTAGGCTCTTCCCTAACATGTTTACCACTCTTGTGGGGTCTCCTTGGTGCATGCAATTCAGTTGTAGAGTCACTGTCTCGGTCATAAGAGGAATCTATCTCCATGTTTTCCAAAGTCTGTGTTGTCTTAGATGAGTATGAAGAGTTTAGGTGTCTTTGGTTTTTGCTACCAAATGTATGAAAATATGTCAGGGACTATGGAGGGAGAGGGTAAGGGGAATGTTGGGACTATTACCAATTGGAATTTGGGGAATTGAGGGGTTTTAGGGATAGTCTCTAGACTTTGTGATAGTAATTGGGGTTTGGGAATCTTGTAGCTAGGATTTTGGGATAATGGGAATATGGGATGGGGGTAGATGAATTTAGGGATATGGGGAATAGGGAAATGGGCTGATGGAACTAGAGAAACAGTGAGGAAATAAAAAGTGAGGGAGTAACGGGCACAAAAAACCAATGTATAAACCCTAAGGAAAAATTTCTTGAGCAAGGAAGTAGGGTTTGAATTTTTTCAATTAAATCCTCGTAAAAATCATAAGACACACGTTTTATGGTGTTGGAAGGATTGTTTAACTTACTTTGGACCGGAGGCAAATGAGCAAATTTGAGTTTGAATGAAATGGTGGTTTAAAACAGTTGGCAGCTCTACGCACCGCGCCACTAACCCAATGCGCCGCGGCATTTTTGTGCGTCGCGCCCGTGTGCTCTCACCACTGTGGAGGCCAACGCAATGCGTCGCACCAGTCTTATGTGCCGCGCCACTTAACCTATGCGCCGCACCGCTGAAACTTGCACGATTTTGCTCCTTCTTTTCAACACGACCCTTTTTTTCTCATTCTCTCTATTTGAAATGAAAATGAGCCCTTTGAACATGGAAAAGGATTTATATACCCAAGGATTTTAATTTTCCACTCCAAAAACCCACTTTGTGATGTTTTACATTTGACACTTTTTAAACTCTGTTTTAGGCAGTTTGCTTAATTTTTCCTCTGGCTAACTGAATGATCTGCTTCTTGTTTGCCTTGCAGGGTTGCTGAAGTTTGACAAGGTGACCAGGGTTGCCTTTGAAATTATTTACACATGATAGAACTTGAAATTACATCAAAATTATACAAATGAAGGTAAAATACTCAATTTTTCTCAAAACAGAGTTTTGAGAAGAAATACATTTTTAAGCATATGATGATGAAATTTTTAGTACTATAACTTTATTCAAACTCCTCACGCGCCTGCTGACCATTATTGGGAATTCTGAAGACCTTATTGATGAAACCCTAGACCTAATGAGACTGAAAACCTTAAAAAAATGACTCTTAGGAATTTAAGGACAAAAAGTGGGTGCAGATGATTCTGATGAAAGGAAATGGGCCAGCAGACATGAGGGAAAATTTATAAAAAGCCACTACCGTCAGATGATCCATGATCCTAATGGAATGCAGCTAACTGAGTGAGACACCTAATATGAAATGCAACAAGAGAATTTTGATCACTAATGGAGGGATGAAGATACAGACACTAACATTGGCTCCAATGGGGATGGTAGCTCCTTGGAGGTGCCAAGAACTACAGATCTATGGGAAAGCAGGCAGTGCCTTTGTCCATTGGGCTATGGAATCAATAACTTCGAAAAACCAAAACCAGACTTTTGACTCAATTTCAGGACTGAAATCTGACTCAAGACTGACTCAATTTTCAAGACTGAAATTGACTGAAATACTTGACCCAAACAAACCAAACCAAATCTGAAATCAATCTTCAGCTTTATAGCCTTCACCTCGGGCCCCAAACTGAAAGAATGATGATAGCACACACTTGCAATGAAATTTAAACAAACCGTTATGTACAGTGATACATATTATAGGAGAAAACATTTCAAAAATAGTACTATTTGAGTAGCCAACCATTGACTGGCCCACCCGGACAATCTTCTCCATTCATTTCTTTCAAAAGGAAAGCATTTTGGCCTCGATATGCAACAATTATGAAGGGTCCCTTCCAAAGATTCTCAAACTTTCCATGCTTACCTTTATCTTCGTTTCTCGTGTCCCATTTTAGCACCACTTCCTCTATTTGAAACTTGTCCACCTTTGCTTTTCGATCATATATCTTCTTGATTCTCTCTTGTAGCCTGAAAGTGTTCTGAAAAACCTCTTCTCTAGTCTGCTATAAATGGATCATTTGATTTATTCTTCGTTGCATATGATCATCCTCACTGCCAGCTTCCTGCAGAAGTTTAACCACTGGAACTGCAAGAGAGGTCGGAAATACAGTGTCAACACCATACACGAGCTCAGAAGGGGACATGCCTATAGATTTCTTTTGACTTAATCTGTCTGCCCAAAGTGCATTAACCAGTTTCTTATACCAGCTTTTCTAATTTATTTCCAGCAATTTTTTAATAATATTGACCAAGGATTTATTTGAGGACTCGGCCAATCTGTTGCCTTGTGGATGATATGTGGTTGAGTGCCCCAAATTTATTTGATACTTATTACAAAATTCAATCATTCTTTTAGATTTAAAATCTGTTGCATTATCAGTGATCAACTTATTTGGATAGCCAAAACGAGACAAAATATTGTTTTCAAGAAATGAAATTATTACCGAATCCGTGGCCTGCCTAGTGGGAATCACCTCAATCCATTTGGTAAAATAGTCCGTCGCTGTAAGGATCCATTTATGCTGCGCTGAAGAAGTAGGATGGATTTTTCCAATGAAATCCAAACCCCACTGCTAAAATGGAGCACTTACCTCAATGGGCTTGAGCGGTAAAGGCTGCAATTTTCTCCTCCCTTCAAAAATCTGACATTCATGGCAGCTTTTAACAGTTTTGTACACATCATCAAAGAGAGTTGGCCAATAATATCCTGCTCTCAAAATCTTATTGGCCGTTGTCTTCTAGAAAAGGTGACCTCTGCAATCTCCCTTATGAAAGTCTTCCATAACCTGTTTTGCCTCTCCTTCAACCAACAAATTGAGCAAGACACCACCGGTATCTTTCCAACATAGCACATTATTCATGATACAAAACTTGATAGCCTTCAATTTCAGTGTCCTACTTTTGTTCTTAGACATTCCAGGTGGTGGTGACAAATTTTGGAGTACATACACAATGTCTGAATACCAATGAGAAAGAACAAAAAATTCTGATACCTAAACAGGCGAACTTTCTTCATTTTCCTTGGACATAGCAGCAATGAGATTAATGTCCAAGGCATGTAAATTTGACTCAGCCATTAGCATAGCCAGCCCTTGTCCTTTGATAAGATTTGTAGGTTTTATCTCCACGTCATATTCCAACAAGGCTGCAATCCATTTGCCTCGTCTCCCTTTTGGATCTGTTTGCACTAAGACTTCTGTAACAGGAGCATTAGGAACATAAGCAAGGATGTGAGAACGCAGAATATAAACTCAAAAATATTTCAATGCTTTTACAAAGGCAAGAGCTTGCTTCTCAATAATATTATACTTTAAAGTTGCATCTCTTATGGTTCTACTGAAAAATGCTATTGGTTTCTCAAGCTGGTCTCTTTTCTGCATTAAGACTGCTGCCATAGTATGAACCGAAGCAAACGAAAACAAAATGAAATCCTGAGTATAGTCCGGGCTGATCAAAACCGGAGCTAAAGAAAGGGCCAATTTCACTAAATTGAAAGACTTTATTGCTTCCTCAGTCCACTTCACTACACTATCTTTCTTGAGCATGTTAGTGATTTCCCTTAAATGTTCTACAAGATTGGGCACAAAGCGATGTAACAAATTCGTCTTACCGTTGAATGATTGAATCTCCTTTTTATTTCGAGGAAGATCAATTTTCTGAATGGCTTCTACTTGGGAAGGATCAATACGGATGCCATCTTTCGATATAATATGACCGAGTAGCTTGCCTTCATCCATGGCAAACAAACTCTTATTTGGATTGAGAGATATACCGTATTTTCTACACTACTGAAATACAATCTTCAAATGATAAAGGTGCTCTTCATCTAAATTAGAAAACACTATCAAGTCATCAATATAAACAACTAGAAAGACATCTTTTTCATTTTCAAATGCCATATCCACTGCTTGCTAAAAGGTCGCACCAGCATTCTTCAACCTGAAAGGCATTTTAGCATAATGAAAAGTTCCCCACGGAGTGGTGAACGCTGTTTTATCTCTATCATCCTCATGGAATAGAATTTGGCTATAACCATAATAACCATTGAGTAGCGACATGCGGAATGCTCCAACTACTCGTTGAAGTATGTGATCCATTTTTGGCAATGGATAGTTGTATTTCAAAGATACTTTATTCAGATTCCTAAAATCAATGCATAAGCTAATCTCACCTGTTTTCTTGCGCACAGGCACCAAATTAGAAATCTAATCTGAAAATACTATGGGGACGATGATACCAAATTTGTAAAACTGATTCACTTCCTCCTCTATTGAGGGCAGCAATTTTGGATTTATTCTTCTCAACTTCTGTCAAAAGGATTTTGATTTGGCTTGATCAGGATGGTATGTTGAATTATATTTGTATCATATGTCTTCAAATCTGAATAGTCCCAAGAAAATACATCAACAAAAGAAGATAATAAACTGATATACTTTTCTTTTACCTGTGGGGGCAATGCCTTAGACAATTTCACCATTTTAGGATTTTCTGCTGATACAATGTTCACATCCTCAAATCCTTTCTTGGTTGGCGGCAAGCTTGGTTTTCGAGCTACATCATCTTGGTCAAAAAGCTCCTCTAAAGGTATTAGAACTTTAGGAATGACATTATCCTTCAGCTGTAAAACTTCCATCTGATTGACTTCTACATTCGCCTCGCCATCATCATGCTCATCATCAATAGAAGTGTCTTTGAATTTACCTTCATTTTGCAGAAATTCATCAATTTCTTTATCATCTTGAAACACTTGCCAATACATTTGATTGTTAGGGACAGTCAGACGATGCTTCACATGAATTTCAAATTTGTTGCTTGAATTCATCAGAATTTTCAAATTACTTGCTGCTATTGCAAGTGCATCTGCAATGCCATTCTAAATATAAGGGACACATGTCAAAGTATAATCTGAAAACAATCTCAAGATATCTAATACTGCATTGTGGTAGGCCCACATTCAAGGATGCTTAGCTTGATATTCACCTTTCACTTGCTTGATTACTAACTCGGAGTCGCCATACACTGCAATCCTTTTGGAATTTAGCTTTCTCAGAGTTTTCAAACCAACAATTAAAGCTTCATATTCAGCCTCATTATTTGAACAATCAAAAGCCAATTTATAGGAACATACCCTTACATTACTTGGCACTTTGTTTGGGGAGGAAATAGGGCTGCGTATCCAAATGCCAATTCCAGCATCGTCCCTTCCTACTGCACCATCAAAATCCATGGTCCACAAACCATCTTCGTCCTCTTCCAAATGCTGAAATTCTGTTTGCTTCTTTACTTCTCCTAGCTCTCCACCAACATTTTGTTGTTGTTGGGAAGTTGATTTCTCTTCGGTACTATCAAGTATTTCTCTCTCTTTCTTTAAAATCTCTCTAAAATTTTCAGTGATTTCCAGAATGTCTTCTACTTCAATTAATTGGCTATCTACATCATTAAAGCTATCTCAGTATAAAACAAATGATTCTAAATCAGTATGTACATAATTGATTGGATGATTTACCAGTTTCTCCTTGCTAGTAATCATATACTTCATCTTTTTCTCCCAGTATAATTTCCTCATCTGACCAAACACACAAATAGTAGCATAGGATAAATCAAGTTGCAATGTCCCTCTAAGTTTCGCTCCCCAATATCTGGAAAGAAGCATGCCAAATCTAGGAGGAATATCCACCACAACCACATCCATCAAAACATTTTTAGTCGGAATCTGATCCAAACTGACCACCAAATCTTTGATAAGCCCAATGCATCTTACTCCACTAGAATCAAAAGAATAAAGGTCATGATACTTTCTGGTGATATCCAATCCCAATTTATCCATGATTTCCTAGGCATGAGATTATGAGAGGCTCTGGAATCAAACATAGCATTGTGTAACACGTAGTCGTGCAACCTAAGGCTGATGTAAAAAGGAGGTACAACACTATCTAGAGACTCACCATCCAATGCTGGACCAAAAATCAACTCAGGTTGATCATCTTCCATGTTTACCATATCAGATAATGGATCTAAACTCAAAATCTTAGACACCTGACCCTTATAGCTGTTTTTCTTCATCAATTCAGTCAAAGGAATGGATACTTTTAACTTAGCAATTTCATTTTCTAAGTTAAAAACTGAATCTTTCTCTACCTCTTTAGCTGGAACATCCTTATTTTTAGTTTTCTCCTTTGATATATTTGGCTGATTGGATCTTTCATTTGTTGATGGTGATTTTCTAGTAGTGGGATCAGCTATCTCTTTTCCCTTTTTCTGCACAACTAGTGGATCATTCTTTGGTGTTGTCGCTTCCTTCCTTTTTTGAATTAGATTAATGGGTACATCTCTACTTCTCAGTGAATATTGTTTCTGCTGGGCGGTCAAGGCATTCATGTATCCCCTCTGATATTCTTTAGACTCTTCTTCAAGAGTTGTTTCATTCGCCAAGATGAAGTTCTTGTCCCTTTGTACAGTTGAGTTCTCAGAATACTCCTCATCTTCAGTGATAAAATTTGGCATATCATCAGGTGTAAAGAAATGATTCTCTTCTCCAACTACATCCTCCTCATCATCTGATTCCAGACCATGTACAAAATTCTGCTGTAAGGGTGTCTTCACTTGCTACTGTACTGTTTGTTCCTATGCTCGCTGCTCTCTTTGCTTGATTCTAAATTGTGGTTGTTGCTGGCCACGAAAGTTAGGATTTCTGATTTGTGATTCAGGCTTATCAATTGTTAATCTTTCAAACATCTTTTCCATCTTACGGAGCACTTGATCTGAAGTGGAAACCTCTTCCTTGATTTCTACTTTCTTTTCAGCTCTCGTTCTGGCTCTCTTGGCAAGTAAATTTGCTTCAACGCTGATTGCAATTTTCTGCATGTCTTCCAAAGTGGCCAGATCTCTTTCTCTCAATTGATAGGCCATATCAGGATTGAAACCATATAGAAAATTAATCAAATCCAACCCCATCGGTGGCTTTATATCAGCAGGAATTTCGTTGTAAACAGAATTGAATCTAATAAAATAATCTTGAACAGACTCACCAACGTTCTGCTTGATATTCTCATATTCAGAAAGGATCTGAAGAGGGTCTTTCTTCACTTCCCATCGATCAAATAATTGTCTCTTAAGATTAGCCAATGTAGTAATACTTCCAGCCGGAAAAGCTCTGAACCACTTCCTTACTTCACCTCCAAAAGTTTGTACAAATAGTCTCATTGTCACATTTTCCGCATCAATCTCATGAAGGTCAAAGAAATCTGCCATCCTATCCACATGTTGCTGAGTTGTAAAATTTTGAGGAGTTCCATCAAACAATGGAATTTTTCTTTGATAATCTGTGGGCATGTTATCCAAATTTTGAGGTAAGACAAGGGGTGCAAATCGGGCAGCCATTGCTCTAGGTGGATTTACAACTAGGCTTGGGGGTGTAGGAGGAGTCGGAGCAGCTGATGTATGAGGTGTATGTGGTGTGGATGGAGGTGATACTACTGCATATTTTTTATTAGAAATAGAAGGCTGCATGGGAATGGTGGGAATGAAAGAAGGCTCGGTAGGAATTTGTGAACTAGATGTAATTGCGGATGACCCAAGAGTTGTAGATGCAGACTCTATGAATTCAAGAATGTTTTTTGCCACAATGGAATTTTCAATATTCAAGATATAACTGCCAATTGATCTATTGGCCTTTTCAATTTCAATATCTTTGACAAACTCTGGATTTAGGAAAATAGAATCAATAGCACTTTCAGACTTAGTTTCAAACAACGATAGCTCAAATTGTTCGTCAAACTCAAGATCCTCAGGATACTCAAAAATAGCATGACATGAATGAGATTTAAACACATGAATCACAGGACTTTCTCGACGAAGGATTCTCAGAATAAGATTTGGATTTTCATACACAGGAGGTGGATCAGGATCCGGATTTTCCCTGGTGTGTTGTCTGGAGGCCAGTGTGTTGAATTATTCCCAAAAATCAAATGGAAAAAATCAACTTGTTCAGCCTATCAAATTCTAAACTCATCACCAAAAAGTCTAGAATTATCTAATGTACTAGGGCAATTTACAAGTCAGGTGTTACGTTTATAAAACTAGACGAGAGATTGACTGAAGCAACGTTTATCTACTTATGCACCTGCAAAGCAATGTGCAGTTCGAAGGCTACCTGGCATAACTTCAGGCTCCGTCTGTATTTTATAAAACAAATAACAATAACAAGCAAACAATCTTCCCCAGTATGGTCGCCAATATGTTATGGCCTAAATCTACCTTAGGCTGAGAAAGGAAGAATCTAGGGTAACATCAAACCACACTTAATCTGGTAGCTAGCCCTACCAGATCGGGAGAGGGCTCTCTCTTGGTCAATCTCAGCAAAAATGATCAGTGAGGCTTGAGATGACTTGAATGAAAGCTGATCTTAGGCTAGGTATATATTCAAAAGAGTTTGATTTTATTTTCAAGGGTGTTTTGTTGGATCAAAGGGAAAGGCAGATTTTGGGTCTGGGAAATGAGCAGTTTTGCAGAGATCTGAATGGGGTAAGGTAGGCAATTGATTTGAAACTTTCAATTTGAAGGAGATGGGGAGTTTTTAGAAAGGTGAAGGGCTGAAGAGGGCAAGAAACCTTCAAGGATCCTCTCCAAACAGCTGAAAACATAGATAATTAAACAAACCCTAGGTAGAGCACTGCAAATCCTAATGAATTCTACCTTTATCCTTGTTTGCTTAACTTAAGAGGAAATAAGAAGGAAAATAGTATACATGAAACAAAATTAGACTTACATTTACAGAGAGAAACACATTATCAGATCAAAATACCACAAGAATCCCATAGAGTGCAGCAAACCCTGGTCTGTTCCTTGCCAAACTACAGAGATGAATGTACAATGATTCTCAAAGCATTCCCAAAAGTCCAACCATGCTAATGAATGAAAAACCACAAAATATAGACAAAAAACCACCCATCCCAGCCTCTAGGGGTCGATCTCAAAAGTTTAGGATTTGTTCCAACAAAATATAAACTGAGAACTAGAAAGTAGACAGTGGAACATCTTGCCTCTATAAACTAGGAAACTGATTCATTCAGTTGCAATTCACTTTTTGATGGATGAATCTACTTCTATGAGTGAAAATTTAACAAAATTGCATCAAGATCCATCAAATTACATCAGATTAAATCATGATTTTGAAATTTAGAAGTAAGAAATTCAAACTGTCAAAAACTAGGTGAAAAACAGAGTTACTGAGTAAAAAATGAGCAAAATCCTCCAATGCGCTGCGCATGATTTCTCTATGCGTCGCACTAGTTTGCAGCTTATTTTGGAGGCCTTCCCTGTGTCCAAATTTGCTCCAAGTGGGCTTGTTAGAAATTTATTCCTGTCTAATTTCCAACACAAGTGACATTTATGAATTTGGCCTTCATTTTCCCCTCCAAAACTGATTTCTCCCAACACTGCTTCCCGTGTGTCAAAAAATGGGCAGAAAGGTCATTTTTGGGGTGTTTTTGACCCTTATGGAAGCCCAAAACCTGTCAAAATTTCTTGTCCATAGGTAGCCATGCATAGTTTTCCATGAAAAATCCAAAAATGCTGAGTTTTCATCAAAAGGAGCCCCCAACCATAAGCGTGCGCCAAGTGGCGCGGCGCATAGAGCTGAAAAGTCTGTTTTTAGGCCCAAAATTTTTAAAAATGAAAAAAGTGTCCCAAATTTTTTGAAATTTGGGCTGATTGTCCTCCATTATGTGCTCTGCTGGGCCAAGGAAGCCTTGGCCAATATTTGAAGTCTATCATGCCTTTTTCGACGCTTTGAGGCCCTCTTCAACTTGGCCTTCAAAATTTTGATTCTTGTTTTACAAACATGATTTCTTTCCCAATAATGATTGGCCATGTGCCTCAACATGTTCTCTTCCTTATTGGCCTTCTCCAAAATATTTTCCAAATGAATATTTACCCTTTCAAGCCAAGTTTCACGATCATCCTCAATCTCCTGCTCAAGTGATGTCATCTCGGTTTTGCTCCTTTGGGCAGCTTGCCGGTTCTCACGTATGTTTTGCAACTCCATGATGGTTTGCTGATCCTATAGCTATTTTTTTCTCTTCTCAAGGTAGTTGATTATCCACTGGGCTCTTTAAAATTTCAGGGACAAAGTATCTATCTCCGCCTTCTGCTCCTCAATGATCTCCCTGAACTTTGAGCTTGGTGAGCCCAAATGAGTGTCATCATCGTGAATGAGGATGAAATCTGTCTCCTGTTCTCTTGAAGGCCCCTCATCATGTATTGGCCTCTTACCCTTATACTGTACCTGTACTGCTGATGAAGGAAGCGAGACCCCTTCCACCCCAGGTGGAGATAATACTCGCTTGGCTGCTGCAAACAACCCTCTAGTGCCCCTCTGATAAGTGAAAAACACTGGCACACTAGTGGTCTGTGTCTCATGACCCTCATACTGATGTGAAGGTTCACCTGCCTCATGAAAAGCCTCCGGAGGTACCTAAGGGGTTGTGAAGAAATCATGAGAAATGAAATCCTCCCATGAAATGTCCTGCAAACCAAGCTGATGCGAAACCACAATTTTGATGAGTGAAAAATGATAGATACTGTTATACTGCTGCTTAGGAGTTTTCCTTTGCACTAGGGTGGTCATCTTTTCAATATTTTGGCACATGAAGTAGGGGAGGTTCATCATTCTCACCCTGGTAAAGTGCATCAGCAATCTAATGTGATAGTCATATAAGCAAGAAAACCGTCCCTCGCAGCTGAAATATTTGATAATGAGCTTCATTAAAGGAGCATATGAATCTTTCAGGAACCGAAAGGGAAAAACTCTACTGAGTTGTCTTAAAAAACCGGGCTTGATGTATGGCTCATAGCGTTCCCTGTCATCTTGCTTCCTTTTGTTCCATTGCTCTCTGAAATTTGGAATACCGGTTGCTAGGGAGATAGACTCAGGTGTCAAAGTGAATGTGACACTTGCAAGAGTGACTTGGCCATTTTGTAGATGAAGAACAAATAATTTGGCCAACTCATGATGATACTGGACTCTAACAACCATCTCACAAAATTGATAACAAGACTGCTGTTGGAAACATGTAATAGCAAGAGGGCAGGCTTGCAGCTCAGCAAGTAAATTAGGTTCTTCCCTAACATGTTTACCACTCTTGTGGGGTCTCCTTGGTGCATGCAATTTAGTTGTAGAGTCACTGTCTTGGTCATAAGAGGAATCTGTCTCCATGTTTGCCAAAGTCTGTGTTGTCTTAGATGAGTATGAAGAGTTTAAGTGTCTTTGGTTTTTGCTGCCAAATGTATGAAAATATATGAGGGACTATGGAGGGAGAGGGTAAGAGGAATGTTGGGACTATTACCAATTGGAATTTGGGGAATTGAGGGGTTTTAGGGACAATATCTAGACTTTGTGATAGTAATTGGGGTTTGGGAATCTTGTAGTTAGGATTTTGGGATAATGGGAATATGGGATGGGGGTAGATGAATTTAGGGATATGGGGAATAGGGAAATGGGCTGATGGAACTAGAGAAACAATGAGGAAATAAAAAGTGAGGGAGTAACGGGCACAAAAAACCAATGTATAAATCCTAAGGAAACATTTCTTGAGCAAGGAGGTAGGGTTTGAATTTTTTCAATTAAATCCTCATTAAAATCATAAGACACATGTTTTATGGCATTGGAGGGATCGTTTAACTTACTTTGGACCGGAGGCAGATGAGCAAATTTGAGTTTGAATGAAATTGTGGTTTAAAATAGTTGGCAGCTCTACACGCCGCACCACTAACCCAAAGCACCGCGACATTTTTTTTGCATCGTGCATGTGTGTTCTCACCACTATGGAGGCCGACCCAATGCATCGTGCCAGTCTTATGCGCCACGCCACTCAGGCTATGCACCGCGCCGCTGAAACTTGCACGATTTTTCTCCTTCTTTTCAACACGGCTCTTTTTTTCTCATTCTCTCTATTGGAAATGCAAATGAGCCCTTTGAACATGGAAAAGGATTTATATACCCAAGGCTTTTAATTTTCCACTCCAAAAGCCCACTTTGTGATGTTTTACACTTGACACTTTTTAAGCTCTGTTTTAGGCAGTTTGCTTCATTTTGCCTCTGGCTAACTGAATGATATGCTTCTTATTTGCCTTGCAGGGTTGCTGAAGTTTGACAAGGTGACCAGGGTTGCCTTTGAAATTATTTACACATGATAGAACTTGAAATTACATCAAAATTATAAAAATGAAGGTAAAATACTCAATTTTTCTCAAAACAGAGTTTTGAGAAAAAATACATTTTTAAGCATATGATGATGAAATTTTTAGTACTAGAACTTTATTCAAACTCCTCATGCCCTTGCTGACCATTATTGGGCATTCTGAAGACCTTATTGATGAAACCCTAGACCTAATGAGACCGAAAACCTTAAAAAAATGACTCTTAGGAATTTAAGGACAAAAAGTGGGTGCAGATGATTCTGATGAAAGGAAATGGGCCAGCAGACATGAGGGAAAATGTATAAAAATCCACTACTGTTAGATGATCCATGATCCTAATGGAATGCAGCTGACTAAGTGAGACACCTAATATGTAATGCAACAAGAGAATTTTGATCACTAACGGAAGGATGAAGATACCGACACTAACATCACGTATATGGTATAATACTTGACAATATCATGCAATAACTATGTGTTGAGGAAAATATGTTGAATACATAGATGTTCCTTGTAAAAAAATGTTCTATATTATTTTCAATGTGTGGTATCTGTCAAGTTTTTAAAAGGATAATAAATAGCTAGCTTCTTGGTCTTGGAAAAAAGGTCTTTCTAAAATATAAAAGTTCTAACCTATTTCAAATTTGTGAGTTAATTTTGCATGTGCTTACTCTGATATCAAAGTTTGAACTTGTTAATTCCTCTAAACCCAAGGATGACCATGTCAAACCTTGTAGTATTTTCTTACATAGCAATAAGAGTGACTCAATCCTTTAGTTATATATGAAATGATGTTTAGAATCCCTAAGCCACTCACATAATAATTTTAGCTATATATTTTTAAATCAAATATAGCCTACCTATGTCTATGGATATACCTTTGCAATTTGCACATTTAACATTTTAATCTTTCTTTCTTGACCCAATTGTTTCTCTCTTCAAATTTCAAACAATATTTGGTTGCAACTGTTTCATTCTTCAATTCCTTGGTCATGTTTGGTCCTATCTTTTTTATTCTACAATATCTTGATTTATTATGTATTTTTCTAACAAGTATATTTGGATTGAAAATAATAATACTATTGCATTGTGCATATTTTGATTTCTTTAGCAATCAAATCAAGCATTTTCACCTTCCCTAGGAAAATCAAGATTTAGGGTTTAGAAATACTCTGTAGCCTTTTTTTAGGTTTTTCTAAAACAAATTCTATGGAAGTCTTGATGTTAATGAGCTCTCGATACGAAATGAAATCCTTCATGTGTTCCTAAAATTTATTGTTGACAATAGATCCACCCTTTTTTCCCATGGATGCATTGTGGTGTTGAAGTCACCACTAATGATGCATCTTGCGCTTCGAAGGATTTCTTTGACATTCATCAATGAAGATCCATAAAAACTTATATAGATAGGCTATTGGTAAGTAGAAATTGATCACATGGTAGGATTTTCTTGATGGAATATGGAAAAGGATCATTCCTAACCAATGGTTTGATTTTTCATCATTTATTAGATTGAAGACTATTGACTACCACAAAAAACATAATCCTCGATATGCTCCCTTTGATCCAATTGCAAAGGATTTTTTTCCTTTCGATGTTATTCTACTTTTGTCGAGTGAATCTTGTTCCCCCATCTTCATCTCCTAGAACAAGATAATTTGGGGGTTTTATATTTTTATTAAACTTCTAATTTTAGAATCTCGTTTCTCACTTCCCCATCCCCCGCAATTCTAGGAGACAACAATCATCATTTACTAATATTTTTTGAGCCCCCACCTGGATGAGGACCTTTAAATCCTTGTTTCCTTGGATCTCTTTGATTTTTCAAAGCTAGGGATTCAATGATAGCCTGGGTTCCTCTTTCTTTGTCTCCATTTGTATGTTTTATCCTTACTTCACAATTAGTCCTTCTTCCTACTCTCTTACTAGTTCAAGGATGTTGAACCTTTTTTTTCCATCTCATTTTCAGACCAATCATCAATTGAAGCGAAAATTTTAGGATTCTATCTCTACATGTGGTGGGAGATAAGAAATCTTCCCCATATTTTGATTATATCCCTTGTCTCTGATCTACTTGAATTGGAATATAATCCAGCTATGGCATTTATTCATCGATTGTTTTGGATGATTCTTTCTCTTCAATATGCATCTCATGATCTATGAGCTTCTCATCTTTCCCTTCCTTGGATGAGCCATTATGAAGGGGAGAAAATTGGTTGTGGTGTTGGGGGTGATTTTCACTTGCATGCAGCCCTTCAGTCATGCATTAGGCTTAATAAGAGCAGCGAGGGAGCAGGGGAGGAGGATCGTCTTTCTTGGGTACCTTGTATGCACTAGTATCCTTATTTGTTCCTCTTATTCTTTTTGAGGCTTTCCATTGGTCTCCCTCATATTGACATTTTTCCTTATCCACTCCTTTTGGGTAGTTATTTGTAAAATGTCCATAATCATGGAAATTCTTGCATTTGAAAGGTAGTTGGTCATAGTCCACCAGCTGGATAAAGGTCCATTTGTCAAAGGTTGATTATACCACTTTTTACAAACCCTTCTCTAGATAAAATTCCACGCAGATTCGAGCACAAGCGTACATGGTTCCCTTCGGTTCAACTCTATCTATGTATTTTCTAAACATGTTCTCGATGTTTCTGAAGGTTTCTTTATTCCATCAATGGAAGAGAAGGTGAGGTAACTTCAACTTGGTTGGAACCACTATCGGGACATCATTTTATGGATTAAAATTAGGATTCCATCTATCCAAATATAGCCCTTGGGTGCCCATGAATAATGGGACACTTATAAATATTAAATCTTGATCTTCTTTCTTTTAAAATAGGAATGGGAAGAATCCTCTTCCACAGAAAGAGGATGCCCTTTGATGAGTGGTCACCAAATTTTCTCCACCCACTGGTTCAACGTTCTTGAGGAAGGATAGATCTCCATGAACTGAACCCTCAAGCCCTTTTCAACCAAGCATAATGACACACTTCAGGATTGATTTGAGCAGACGTGGATCTTTGGAATAAATTCCAACTTTGGACGTTTGAGACCACGTTGAGAAAAGTTTGGAAGGCTATGTCAAGTGGTGGCGAATGGGGAGTGCGGGGGGGTGGAATGCACCCCATGGAAGCAACAATAGTTGGTTGTGCACACATCACTCAAACTGAACCCTTAAACCCTAAGAAAAATTAGTCTTACTTTGCATTCATTTAAAAGAGAAAAAAAACTTATTTCTGTGTAAGAATTAATAGATAAATTTAGTTTACTTAAATTATGTTGAAAATGCAGCAAGATGATGGAGCTTAGTGAAATGAAGTTGCCTTCACTAAGTGGGCCCGCAGGAAAATTCTGGCGCAAAGTCTATTTTTAGACATATGGAGCATGGTTCGGGGATTCCAGTTTGAGATTCTTGGAGCATTGGTCATGTTGGTAAAAATAGATGAGACTCTATTTTTTTAGGTCGAAGAGGTCGAAGGCTATTTTTAGACTGCCTCTCCTAAAAATATGGAAGTCAAATATTATTTACCCTTAATAATATTTGGACTATAAACAGCAGTTTACTCTCTTGGAGCACTTCAGTTCGAGCTACAGAAGTGGCTCATGCATCTGACAGAGGAATCACATGGTTCCCAAGGGTTTGATGGCATCATGCATGCTTGACTTCAGTTGGACTTCAGTGGCAGAAGTTTGGAGGAGTTAATGAGACAGATAGTGGAGTTGTGTTCTGTTTATTTTAGTTGAACTAATTGAGATTAGTTTAACTAGCTAATCAATTAGTTATGAGTGGAGTGAATTAAATATTATTTAATTCATTAATTAGTAACTCATTATTCAACTCAAAAACACATCAGTTCACTACAGTGCATGATCAGTTCAGTGGAGACCAGTGAAAGAGGTAGATGAAAGGGTGGAGTTAGCTATCAGTTGTGACTATACTGTTGCTATTTGCAACACACAGATAGGTGGAGTAAGCCCATGAGGATTGCGCAGTTCAGGCTGGTGGTTTATCTATATAAAGAGGCCATCCCACAGCATTGAAACACGCAATAGAGGCAAGGCAATTGGCGGTGAGTTTTGAACCAGTAACCTGTTCAAAACTGAGCTAGATTGTGGGTAACTGTATGAGAAAGTACTGAGTACTTGTGAGGAGTATTGTACTGCTTTAGTTACATGATTTCTCCATTATAATATACACAATAGCTGCGGGGTTTTCAGCTATAAGATTTCCCCATACATACTGTGTTAATGTGTATGATGATTTGATGTGTTGTCGCTTGATTTTATTTCCGCGTGTTTGATGATCTGAGTGGAAGAGATTATGTGTTGCATATAAATTCGAATTGTATGTGATCAGGATAGTCTCGGTGGATAATTAATTATTATTCAGCAAATTTCTACATGGTATCGGAGCTATTGAAGCAGAGATTGATCATCACAGTGATTACAAACTTATTTCGGTAGACAGAGTCTGCATGTGGGCCATGTAGCCTCCGGATTCATCTTTCTTCGGAAAGTGAAAGGTCTGGTAAATGCCCCTTGCAGTCAATCTCTGTGCTAGAAATAATTTTTTCTCACAGATCTAGAGCGGTTGAGCTTTGAGGTGGAATTCAAAATTTTGCAGCAGTTTTGTTTTCTTGGTGCCGGTGTTGAAAATGTCTTTCAACGGTTTGCGACTCGAATATGCTCTTGAAGGCAGTTCGAATTATGTTGCATGGAAGGATCGCATGGAGGCAGTGTTAGAAGATAATGGACTGAAGGAGTTCGTAGATACGGATGTCCAAAAGCCCAATGATCCTGCTGAAGTCGAAGCATGGCAAAAGAAGACGGCGAAATGTCGAAGGATCCTGTTGGAGGGCGTCAAGGATCATATTGTATCCAGCCTGCATGGAAAGGCTTCTCCATATTTAATGTGGAAAGCTTTGACGGATCTATTCCAGAGTAAGAGCGACCAAAGGAAGCTGGCGCTCAAAGATAAGCTCGGGAACATCAAGATGGAGAAGGGCGACAGTATCGCCAAATACCTCACGAAGTTCACTCAGTGCAGAGATGAGCTGGGAAGTGTGGGGGTGACTGTCGAAGATGAGGACATGGTCGACCTGGCTCTCCTTGGTCTTCCGAAGGCTTGGCACTCATATCAAGATAGTGTCAATGGTCGGGAGAAGCTGCCGGGATGGGAGTGCCTTTGGGTGGATCTCATGCAGGAGGAGATAAGGAGGACTACTCGAGATGGATCTTCATCAAAGGGAGCTGATGAAGAAAAATGCGCTTTGGTTGCCAAAGAAAAGAAGGGGAAGGGTAATAAAACCTCTCATTCTGGTGCAAAGGGCAAGAAGCAAGATATGGCGAAAGTGAAGTGTTTTCACTGCCATGATCACGGACATTATGCTACCAATTGTCCAAAGAAGAAGAAGAACAAGCAAGCGGGAAGATCTGCAGATGGAGAAGCTTTGGCTTCACAATTCGAGCTTGAATTTTCACTGATCGCATGCTTGGTTTCAAGTGTGATGGGATCGGTATGGTTCTTGGACAGCGGTGCGTCATTTCATATGACGGGAGATCGGGATTTGTTCTCAGATCTGGAGGACAAAGATTTGGGTGTGAACATCGAGATGGGCGATGATGGTAGATACAGTGCGACTGGTATCGGTACCATATCCTTTCAGAGGGAGTCTGGTAAACCCTTTGTATTGAAGGATGTCATGCATGTACCTGGATTGAAGAAGAACCTGATTTCTATGGCGATGTTGGAGGATAAGGGGTATGATGTGGTCTTCAGCGAAGGAAAAGCCTTCCTGTGCAGTAAGACTACTGGAGAGACCCGAAAGATAGGGGTTCGAACTCAGAACCTTTATCAGTTGCAGGTAGATGACTGCGCAACTATGGCATGCAAAGCGGGAGAAGTGGTGAGCCAGGATGATGAGGGCGAACTGTGGCACAGGAGATTGGGCCACCTTCACCATGGAGCTTTGAATATTCTACAACAGATTTCTGCTAGACTTCCTAAGGGCACCCTTGCGCAGTCAGATCAGTGCAAGGGGTGTACTTTAGGGAAGTATGTGAAAGCCACCTTTCACGAGAAGGATAGTCGCGCCACGACGATCCTTGAGAGAGTTCACATAGATGTGTGTGGTCCTTTCTCAGTTGCTTCGACAGCAAAGCACAGGTATTATGTGATCTTTGTTGATGATTTCTCTCGAAAGTGCTGGATCTTCTTCATGCAGAAGAAGAGCGATACATTCGCGAAGTTCTGTGAGTTTAAAGCACTGGTCGAGAAGGAGTCGGGGAAGAAGGTGATTGCTCTAAGGAGTGATACTGGTGGTGAATTCATCTCGGCTGAATTCAAGGAGTTCTGCAGCGCAGAAGGGATTCGGAGAGAGCTCATCGCACCCCATAACCCACAGCAGAACGGGGTGGCTGAGCGGAAGAACAGAACGATCGTGGGTGCTGCACCGGCGATGTTGCATGATCAGGGCCTACCCCTTCACTTGTGGGCTGAGGCATGCAATACAGCAGTGTATGTGCAGAACCGTTGTCCTCACAAGGTTCTTGGCATGAGTACACCGGAGGAGGCTTATTCTGGCAAGAGGCCCGATATTTCCCATTTGCGGATTTTTGGTTCTCCTGTCTACATGCATGTGACGAAGGATGCGAGAAGGAAGCTGGATCCAACTGCTGAGGTTGGAATATTTGTGGGGTATACTGATACACCTCATAACTATCGGGTGTATGTGCCAGACAGTCGCAAGACTGTTGTGCGATGGGATATAAAATTTCAGGAGGAGAAAGCCATGCAGTGTTCGCTTGAGAGGGAGCTACACTTGCATGCAGATGAGGAGCTGTTAGTTCCTAAGGAGGAGCTTCCGAATGTGGATCAGCCACAAGAGGAGGTTCAGGAGGTGGAAGAAACCACCCAGGCAGCGCCAACCATCAGAGGGCGCATGCGCACTACAGAAGCTGAGCGACTGGCTCGGGATGCAGAGAAGGTTGTAGGACCACCTACAACACAGCGCAGACAGAGATAGTCACCAGATCGGTACACCGGATACATGGCTCTTGTGAGTCAATGTGTTGTGACGGAGCCATCCTCTTTTGAGGAAGCTGTGGAGGAACCCGCATGGGTTGATGCCATGATCGAAGAATATGATTCGATCGTCAGGAACAGTGCATGGGAGATTGTTCCAAGACCGGTGGGGAAATCAGTGGTGGGTTCGCGATGGATCTACAAGGTGAAGCAGGCGGCTGACGGGAGTGTGGAGAAGTACAAGGCGAGATTTGTCACCCGTGGCTTTTCACAGATCGAGGGGATTGACTATGAGGAGACCTTTGCACCTGTCGCAAGGTACTCTTCCATACGGACGATCCTTGCTCTCTCAGTGCAGATGGGGTGGCACATTCATCAGATGGATGTGAAGACTACGTTCCTTAATGGAGTCATTGAGGAGGAGGTGTACATAGAGCAGCCTGAAGGTTTTGAGATCTTCAGCAGTGAGTCGCATGTGTGCCGACTCAAGAGAGCACTGTACGGGCTGAAGCAAGCAACTCGTGCTTGGTACACTCGGATAGACAGCTACTTCACCGGGCTTGGATTCTCCAAGAGTGAGGTGGATCCAAACCTGTACCAGATTGTGGTGGAGGGGAAGCTGTTGATCATCGTACCGTATGTAGATGATCTGATTTTGACTGGCGATGAGCAGTTGATACTTTCATGCAAGGAGGATCTTGCACGAGAGTTTGAGATGAAGGACTTGGGCATCCTTCATTATTTCCCGGGATTGGAGATTTGGCAGCGCAGTGGAGGACTGTTTGTTTCTCAGGGCAAGTATGCCCGGGAGATTCTGGAGAGGTTCAACATGCATGGCTGCAAGCATGTTGACACTCCTCTTCCTGGTGGTTGGAGGAAGGAGGATGCTACTTCAGCGGAGGTAGTGGATGCCACTGTCTATCGACAGTTGGTGGGGTCACTTATGTATCTGGTCAATACACGACCCGATATATGCTATGCAGTTAACCAACTTTCGCAAGCTATGGTTAAGCCTACCAAGCTCTTTTGGAAGGCAGGCAAGCATGTATTGCGCTATATTAGAGGCACATCGGGATATGGTCTATGGTACAGACAGGAGGATGGAGCGAAGCTTTCTGGCTTCACTGATGCAGATTGGGCAGGGAGCCCAACGGACCAGAAGAGCACATCTGGAGGAGTTTTCAGCATTGGGTCGACAGCAGTTTCCTGGTACAACAGGAAGCAGAGATCCATGGCACTCAGTTCAGCAGAGGCTATTTGGATGAGGAAGATCCTCGCAGGATTGTTCAGGTTGCATTTGGAGCCTACAGTGATCTACTGTGATAACCAGAGTTGCATTAACCTCTCGGCCAATCCAGTATTTCATGATAGGTCTAAACACATCGACATCATGTACCATCATATCAGAGATTGTGTTCAGCGGAGAATCATGATGCTTTCATATGTTCCCACGGAGGATCAGGATGCCGACATCCTGACAAAGGCGCTCACCAAGAGCAAGTTCGAATTCCACAGAGGCAGGATAGGGGTTGCAGATAATCCATATCTTGCTGAGAGGGAGTGTTGAGAATGCAGCAAGATGATGGAGCTTAGTGAAATGATGTCGCCTTCACTAAGTGGGCCCGCAGGCAAATTCTGGCGCAAAATCTATTTTTAGACTATGTCTATTTTTAGACATATGGAGCATGGTTCGGGGATTCCAGTTTGAGATTCTTGAAGTATGTGTCATGTTGGTAAAAATAGATGAGACTCTATTTTTTGAGGTCAAAGAGGTCGAAGTCTATTTTTAGACTGCCTCTCCTTAAAACAAGGAAGTCAAATATTATTTACCCTTAATAATATTTAGACTATAAACAACAGTTTACTCTCTTGGAGCACTTCAGTTCGAGCTACAGAAGTGGCTCATGCATCTGACATAGGAATCACGTGGTTCCCAAGGGTTTGATGGCATCATGCATGGTTGACTTCAGTTGGACTTCAGTGGCAGAAGTTTGGAGGAGTTAATGGGACAGCTAGTGGAGTTGTGTTCTGTTTATTTTAGTTGAACTGATTGAGATTAGTTTAACTAGCTAATCAATTAGTTATGAGTGGAGTGAATTAAATATTATTTAATTCATTAATTAGTAACTCATTATTCAACTCATGAACACATCAGTTCACTACAGTGCATGATCAGTTCAGTGGAGACCAGTGAAAGAGGTAGATGAAAGGGTGGAGTTAGCTATCAGTTGTGACTATACTGTTGCTATTTGCAACACACAGATAGGTGGAGTAAGCCCATGCGGATTGTGCAGTTCAGGCTGGTGGTTTATCTATATAAAGAGGCCATCCCATAGCATTGAAACACGCAATAGAGGCAAGGCAATTGGCGGTGAGTTTTGAACTAGTAACCTGTTCAAAACTGAGCTAGATTGTGTGTAAATTCATGAGAAAGTACTGAGTACTTGTGAGGAGTATTGTACTGATTTAGTTACATGATTTTTCCATTATAATATACACAATAGCTGCGGGGTTTTCAGCTATAATCTTTCCCCATACATACTGAGTTAATGTGTATGATGATTTGATGTGTTATCGCTTGATTTTATTTCCGCATGTGTGATGATCTGAGTTGATCTAAGTGGAAGAGATTATGTGTTGTGTACGAAGTTCAAATAGTATGTGACCAGGATAGTCTCGGTGGATAATTAATTATTATTCAGCAAATTTCTACAAATTATATGTGTGTGTGTGTGTGTGTTGTAGATGAAGAGCTTTCCGGCTTATCAAGAGTGTTATAGAACATTGGTAGAGGACAAGATGCACAATGATGGGTGAAAGAAGGGAAACCGTCAGGGTTTAATAGTGAAAAGAGTAAAATGAGAAGAGTCGACAAAAACTAAATAATAATTAATATTATATTTTTAATTTTAATTTTTATTTTTAATAAATTTTTATTTTTATTATTTATTAATTCTTATTTTATTTAACTTATTTAATTTAATCCAATATTTTTTAATAATAATATTTAATTATTACGAGTTAATCAGTATTTTATATAATAAAAATAATATTTAAATAATATTAAAAAAATACATTTATGATACTAATTTTTTTTAATTAGATTTATTGCTAACTAAAACTTTTTTTTTTTAGGTTTTTGGTACAACTATAAATTTTTACATCTTCATCAACATATCTAGATACATCACCCCGATCGGGGAAGGGAATTGAACCTGTGATGAGTGCCATAAGAGCTTGCCTCATCACCGTTTAAGCAAGACCCCACAGAAATTACTAACTAAAACTTAAAGTAATAAACATTACTACTAAATGTAAATATAAATAATAATAAATTTTGTGTGAAATAAATTCTTATATATTATTTAATATATATAGTTGATAGAATTAAATATTATAACTTATTAGTAAAGATTATTTCAATTATAATAGAATTTGAGATAATCTTATTATGAATTACTTTATTAGTTTTATATATATATATATATATATATATATATATATATATATATATATATATATATGGATAAGTTTTTTAAATAAATTTTTTTTTTCTTAATTAATTCTTCTCGAAAAATCACAATATCATTTGGAGGGTGGATCTTTTTCTAACTACCCAATGTAATTCATCATCACAACTTCACTTATTTTCATTTATTTTTTATTAAATTATTTTGAAATATTGCTTTAAAATTTTTGATTTCTTGTTATTGTTAAGGTTGTTACTATCAGATTAAAATTGTTATTTATTTTTATTATATTGTTTTCATTTTATTTTTTTTATTGTACATTTTATATGAATTTGCTAGATGATTTTACTTATTGGATATTATTTTCTTCTACATTTTTCTCTTCATATCATTTACTATAATTTATTTCACGTTCTTTTCATCTCTTTTAACTTATATTTATTTTTCAACTTTTTTAACTTATATTGATTGATTTAACAAAAGGTGTATTAATGTTCATATTTCCTTTTCCAATAAATTTAATGTTCTTTTAACTTATATTGATCGATTTAACAAAAAATTTATTAATATTCATATTTCCTCTTCCAATAAATTTAATGTTCTTGCGTATCTAATTATATTAGATATAATCATGTTTTAAGTGACAATATTTGTTAAGGGTGAAGTTTTTTCCTTATAAACAACTTATTATTAGTGATTTAGGTATTGATTTCATCTTCCTCCACCAATTTATACATGTAATTTTCTTTTATGCAATATTTTTCCTGGTGCATGCCTCTCACTCTAGATTCTCGTGGATATCTAATCCCAAATAATTATATTTGTAAGTTATCTTTAGTGTCTAGCCTTCAATATCAATTTGTAGTTTTTTTTTCTTTAATTTAGCAACGTTACTACCATCTTATTTTTTTTTCAACCTTTCCCATAATTTTTTCCTTAAATAAATATTAAAGGACATTTTAAAATCAATAGAACAATACAATAATTATTCACCTTTAATTGGTATTTTTATTATGTACTTAAAGCTTAATTAATGATAGATTGTTCTGATGGAAAATTTGTGGCCTTTGGTCATTACCTTTTACTTATATGATTTTTTTTTCTCTATAATTGGTTTGATTGTAATGGTTACGTATTTCCTTTATTTTGGCAAGTGTGACGTGGATGTGCATGAAATCACAATAAGATACACCTATTTTGGAGCATAGTGGAATTGGATTTTACTTATTTGCTCAATACAAATTTTTTTTGTTAATAATGGTGATATAATTCATGCTTTGTTCATAATGGTCATATAATTCTTCTTTTGTAGTACATGTCTGAAATCATATTAGCATGTACTTATTTTGTAGTTTCTTAAATGTTTCTTTTAAGAAACACACTCATGTTCTCCTTTGCTTTACTTATTTGATTTTTCTTTTTTCATAATTCTTCCTTCAAGTGTGTCATAATGATTATATACAATGTTGTCTAATTAGGTGAAAAGTTCTCTATGGTAACTTTTCTCGATGGATTTATCTTTTATTCTTTTATTTTTCAAAATCTTTTTTTAGAAGTGTTCCAAACTGGATTTTGAAGATATAAATAGATTCAACACCTTAGCTTTGGTAAATTTTTCATGACGTTTTTTTATTTAATTTTGCAAAATCTTGATTAGAAGTCTAATCCAAAGTTTGAAGATAGAAATAGATTCAACAGCCTAAAAATCCCCTATTGCACCTAACATTCTATAGTTTGAAAACCATGTCTAGGATTTCAAAAAAATTCAATTGAAAATTTAGAAAAATGTATTGGAAATATCTATATGTTTTAGGGTGAAATTGTCACCTACTTACACTACTATGTTATATACTTCCTCTTTTGTGGCACATATGTGAAATCACATGCCCCTATTTTGTAGTTTTCTTTTTAAATGAGAATGAGTATTTTTGGAGAATTGGTAACTTCAATAATCCCTCTTAATAGTTTGAGATAAATTGGTTTGATTGTAATAGTTATATAATTCTTCTTTTGTGGTACATGTGTGAAATCACATTCACATACACTTTTGGTAACTTCCATAATCCCTTACAAATTGGTTTGATTGTAATAGTGATATACTTACTCTTGTGGTAAATGTGTGAAATCACATTCATTTACACCTTTGGTAACTTTCATAATCCTTCCCAGGTGTTTGAGATAGATCATAATGGTTAAATACTTCCTTTTTTGTGGTACATGTGTGAAATCACATTCACACACACCTTTGGTAACTTCTATAATCCTTCCTACAAGTTTGAGAAAAATTCGTTTGATAGTAATGGTTATATGCGTTTTTGTTTTCTTTTGTGATACATGTGAGAAATGACATTCACATGCAACTTTGGTAACTTCCACAATCCCTCATAAGTGTTTGAGACAAATTGGTTTGATCATAATGGTTATATACTCTTTTATGGTACATGTTAGAAATCAGATTCAAATACTTCCTTTTTTTTTACACGTGTGTGAAATAAAATTCACTTGCGCCTTTGATAACTTCCATAATTCGTCCTATAAGTTTGAGACAAATTGGTTTGATGGTAATGGCTATATCCTCTTTTGTGGTGCATTTGTGAAAACACATTCACCTAAACCTTTGTTAATTTCCATAATCCCTCCTATGAGCTTGAGCCAAATTGGTGTGATCATAATGGATATATACTTCCACTTTTGCGGTACATGCATGTGTGAGATCATATTCACCTGCAACTTTGGTAACTTCCATAATCCCTCATAAGTGATTGAGACAATTTGGCTTGATCATAATGGTTATATACTCTTTTATGGTACATGTTAGAAATCAAATTCAAATACTTCCTTTTTTTGACACGTGTGTGAAATTACATTCACATGCACCTTTGATAACTTCCATAATTCGTCGTATAAGTTTGATACAAATTGGTTTGATGGTAATGGCTATATCCTCTTTTGTGGTGCATGTGTGAAAACACATTCACGCGCACCTTTGGTAATTTCCATAATCGCTCCTATGAGCTTGAGCCAAATTGGTGTGATCATAATGACTATATACTTCCTCTTTTGTGGTACATGCATGTGTGAGATCATATTCACCTGCACTTTTGATAACTTCCAGAATCCTTCCTAAAGAAAAGAATTATTTAGTTTGTTTTAAAATTCTACTTTTATGCTCAAAGAGCTTGGAGAGAAGCGTCCGGAGATCACTATAATTTTGACATGCTAAAAGACAAGAAAGATCGGTAATGCAACAAAGATTATGAAACTGAGATCTAATGTAGGTGTAAGTAGGGCACTCTAAGAGGAATTGTTTTTCATCCTCAATGTTCATATTCTCGCAGAGATCGCAGATCCTTTCCACCCATGTTGTTTTAACTTATATGTGTGTGTAATTTATAAGTGAAATGACATTGACATTTTTTGTTAGTTAATATTAATGAAAATTCTAAAGATTTTTTAAAAATTGAGTTTAAGTTGTTTGATCTATAACATGTGCCCAACAAATTTTTTCACTATATTAAATCTATTTATGTATTTCAAACATCAAAAATCACATTCTTTCTTAAAATTATATTAAAAATTTTAAATGAAAAAAATTAATTTTTCTCTAAATTAAATTATACAAAACACATTGAAAAACAACAAATCAATATTTTAAAACTTCCCATTTTGAAATATTAACCAATTACTTCATAATGAATATAAAAGCATTAAAAAAACATTGCATCAAAACATCACAAAAATCTAAATCAAAAACATATTATATCTTTTTAAAAATGAAATATATTATATCTTTCTATACATATATACCCAGCACATACATACATAAACACAAATACACACCATCATACTATCCAAAAACGAGACAAGTAATCACTGACCAAAATACAAAGTTGTTACCGATTGCCAACTTTGACACGAGAAATGACACCAAATTATGCGATTTTCGAAGTAAATTTATGCCCCTCAATGCATATTAAATACCCTTTTCCTTTCCAAAAAATACGGCCGAATAGGCCACCGGAAGACGAAACAATTGTCACACGTAAACCAGGGCAACCAATGTTTAAACCCTCCTTCCAAAAAACAGTAATTAAAGATTGACGGAATATGCCCGGAAAACTACAGGCGACCCCGCGTTTTCCTCAGTACGGAATTCATCCCGCCATATAAAAAAATGAAAAAACAGAAATAAATATGTACACATGATGAACCGAATGATACCTAAAAATACGGCCAAATACGCCACCGGAAGACGAAGCGATGGTCACACGTAAACTAGAACAGTAATTAACAGTAATGGTTTTCAAGCTTCTCTGGTTATCTGGTTATCGTTTGTTGAAGAGCTTTCTGGATTATGAAAAGTGTTATAGAATATTGGTAAACGTGATCCATCTAGAGGAGAACACGATGTACAATGATGAATGAAAGAAGGGAAAAAGTCAAGGTTTAATAGTGAAAAGAGTAAAATGAGAAGAGCCAACAAAAACTAAATAATAATTAATATTATATTTCTATTTTAATTTCTATTTTTAATAAATTTTTATATTTATTATTTATTAATTCTTATTTAATTTAATTTAATCTAATAATTTTTAAGAATAATATTAATTATTATGAGTTAATCAATATTTTATTTAATAAGTACTAATATTTAAATAATACTAAAAAAAATACATTTATGATAATATTTTTTTTAATTAGATTTATTACTAACTAAAACTTAAAATAATAAACATTACTAAATGTAAATATAAATAATAATAAATTTTGTGTGAAAGAAATTTTTATATATTATTTAATATATATATTTGATAGAATTAAATATTATAACTTATTAGTAAATATTATTTCAATTATAATAGAATTTGAGATACCCTTATTATGAATTATTTTATTAGTTTTATCATATATATATATACTTTATTTTGTATAAGTTTTTAAAATAATTTATCATTTTTGTTTTAATTAATTCTTATGGAAAAATCACAATATCATTTGGAGGGTTGACCTTTTTCTAACTACCCAGTGTAATTCATCATAACGACTTCACTTATTTTCATTTATTTTTTATTAAATTATTTTGAAATATTGCTTAAAAATTTTTGATTTCTTATTATTGTTAAAGTTGTTACTATAATATTAAAATTGTTGTTTATTTTTATTATATTGTTTTCATTTTATTTTTTTATTGTGCATTTTATATGAATTTCTTAGATGGTTTTACTTATTGGATATTATTTTCTTCTACATTTTGCTCTTCATATCTTATTTCATGTTCTTTTTATCTCTTTTAACTTATATTTATTTTTTATCTTTTTTAACTTATATTGATTCATTTAACAAAAGGTGTATTAATGTTCATATTTCCTTTTCCAATAAATTTAATGTTCTTTTAACTTATATTGATTGATTTAACAAAAAATGTATTAATGTTCATATTTCCTCTTCCAATAAATTTAATGATCTTAGGTATCTAATTATATTAGGTATAATCATGTTTTAAGTGACAATATTTGTTAAGGGTGAAGTTTTTTCCTTCTAAACAACTTATTATTAGTTATTTAGGTATTTACTTGATCCTCTTCTACCAATTTACACATGTTATTTTCCTTTATGCCATATTTTTCCTAGTGCATGCTTCTCACTCTAGATTCTCTTGGATATCTAATCCCAAATAATTATATTTGTAAGTTATCTTTAGTGTCTAGCCGCCAATATCAATTTGTAGTTTTTTTTCTTTAATTTAGCAACATTACTATCATCTTCTTTTTTTTCAATCTTTCCCATAATTTTTTCCTTAAATAAATATTAAAAGACATTTTAAAATCAATAGAAAAATACCATAATTATTCACCTTTAATTGGTGTTTCTATTATGTACTTAAAACTTAATTAATGATAGATTGTTTTGATGGAAAATTTGTGGCCTTTGGTCCTTACCTTTTACTTATATGATTTTTTTTCTCCATAATTGTTTTGATCCTAATGGTTACATAATTCCTTTCTTTTGGCAAGTCTAATGTGGATGTGCATGAAATCACATAAGGTGCACCTATTTTGGAGGGTAGTGGAATTGGATTTTACTTATTTTCTCGACACAAATTTCTTTGTTAATAATGGTGATATAATTCAAGCTTTGTTCATAATGGTCATATAATTCCTTTTTTGTAGTACATGTCTGAAATCACATTAGCATGTACTTATTTTGTAGTTTCTTAAATGTTTCTTTTAAGAAACACACTCATGTTGTCCTTTTCTTTACTTATTTGATTTTTCTTTTTTCATAATCCTTCAAGTTTGTCATAATGATTATATACAATGTTGTCTAATTAGGTGAAAAGTTCTCTATGGTAACTTTTCTCAACTTTTTTTTATCTTTTATTCTTTTATTTTTCAAAATATTTCTTTACAAGTGTTCCAATCTAGATTTTGAATATATAAATAGATTCAACACCTTAGCTATGGTAATTTTTTTATAACGTTTTTTTTTTTTTTTTATTTTGCAAAATATTGATTAGAAGTCCAATCCAGAGTTTGAAGATAGATATAGATTCAACACCCTCAAAATCCCCTATTGCACCTAACATTCTATAGTTTGAAAACCATATCCCAGATTTCCAAAAAAATCAATTGAAAATTTAGAAAAATGTAGTGGAAATATCTAAAACAGGTGAAATTGTCACCTACTTAGACTACTATGTTATATACTTCCTCTTTTGTAGCACATATGTGAAATCACATGCCCCTATTTTGTAGTTTTCTTTTAAAATGAGAATGAGTATTTTTGGAGAATTGGTAACTTCAATAATCCCTCTTACTAGTTTGAGACAAATTGATTTGATTGTAATAGTTACATAATTCCTCTTTTGTGGTACATGTGTGAAATCACATTCACATACACCTTTGGTAACTTGCATAATGTGACAGCCTTGTTTAGAGTTAATTAGCAAGATTAAGCTAAAAGACAATTTGTTACTTTATTTGTTTATCTTATTTTGATAAAAGAAATTCAGAAACATTATTTTACTTTGTATTAATGAGTTAGTAATAAAAGGGAATCTCTTAAACTGTTGGAAAAAGGTTTCTAAGAATAGAGGGTGGTTGGGAACAGTTTGAGAATAGTTACCTACCCTCCAGGGTTAAAAGTAAATCCCAGGAGAGGGATAGGGGTTCTGTAAGTTTCTGGAGAAAAGGAAGAAGCAGGATTCTCTAGAGCTGGGTGGTAGACCAGTGGAGAACAGATTCTGCAACCTGTAAAAAATCCAGTGCTGTCTATCTGTGGCTGGATAGGCCGTCCAGAGGTCACAACAGCAGGTGGAAACTTTGTTCCCGTAGCACCGACTGTTATTCTGAAGCTAGGGGGCAGGAGGAGGACGTCATTCCCTCCCCCTGAAGGTTGGGAGGACCACAGTTTAAGGGTTATTATTCCCCAACAGATAAGTAACAAGAAACACAACTCTTATGCTACAGAAAATTAATATTTGCTAGAATGTAATCAGTGAATGTTACAGTAGCCATTAGATAAGAAACATAGAAACACTCTATTACTATGCTACAGGAATTTATTTGTTATGAGTAGTTATTCAAAGAATGTGTAAAAAAACTCGAGATAATCTTTACGATAACAGTAAAAGAATTCTCCTGTATACAAGACTGTAGCGTAGAAAAGAAGAAAGAAACAGTTCTGCAGCTTTGTAGAAAGAAGAAACAGCACATTACAATACAATGTTTATTATGAGTATGGAAATATCTATCGAATAGTTAAAAGTATTATAATGATTTACTGTAGGGAAAATATTCACTGTTTAATCTAGTACCGGAAATAAATAGGTCGAGAAATTCCCGGGAAAATCATCTTAGCAGAAATACATTATACCCTAGCGAGCTTGGAAATGAGGAGGGGTAGCCCCCTTTTCGTTTCGGCTCTTGTCAAGAAAATCTATTCACGGCTAGAAACTCGGCGGCCGGAACCGGAACCCTACTGTAACGAATAGCTAAACATTGTAAACGGCAAACCCGAATACTATCAACAAGACCAGTGTGTTCTGTTTAAACTCAGAAGTTAGACAATATAGTCAAATAACCAGAAGAAAAAGTAAGACCTCTTGAGGAGAGAAATGAGCCGAGAGCTAACTTGTTTAAAATAAATACAAGGAGCCAGGGTCAAGAAAGAACATTCGATGATTCATATACACGCCTCTGAATTTATATGACACAGCTGCATGTGCTCATAAACATTATCATAACCAGAAACCAATTTACACCCCAGAGAAAAGATATAGGAACGGCATGCAACTGAAAACTCTTGACTAAAACTTATATTATCATAATGTCGGTAAGGATTAAGATGCGATAAATAAACATGAATAACGCATTTAAACGTCGAGTTTTAAAAATGTCATCTTCAGTTAAAAAAATAGTAAATCTAAAGAGAAACTCATGTCGGACAGCCGACCTCCTGCAACATCAAAGTAGTGCATGGACATGCGTTACAAGAACAAATAACTTAGAGTTTGCCTTAGTCAGGAAACAGTTTGGGAGCATGCCCCGAACTAGAATAAAGAGACTAAAGTCCTAGACTAGGCGACTCGCGCCAGTATAGACATGCCAGAGCCACACCATTACAGCTCGACGAAGAAAATGGCGGAATACCTGAAGAGGAAGGGATGAAAAGTCACTGAAAGTTGGGGACAGAACTATACTTCCGCATAACAAGAAGTTTGATTCACGTTACGGAACCCACCTGCAACGGTAGTAGTATACCCTGTTAATGTTACCGGATTAAAAGTGGAACCGGGAAGTTCTATTAGTGGTGAGAATCAAGAGCTTGAGGTTATGATACTGTGCATACCTGAAGGCTATCACCGCAACTTGCTGACAGAACCTTTCAACCTGAAACGCAACAAACAAGAAATGAAATGTAAAACGTATGCAACATAAAACCTCGGTTGTACCTCGAACTTCTGCAAAGCTTGTTGTAAGTTTGGTGGCGGAATAGTACTTACCGAGACCTGTGGTGGTAAGGCACTGCGTGTTTGGAGTCTTCCGCACAGACAAGCTTGGTATCGAACCTGTAAGCATTAGGGATTGCCTGCATAGGAAAAACGCAAACCAGGAATGTAAAAAAACTTATCCATACACTGTAGTTTCAAAGTAGAATACCCCTTGGAATATATATATAAGATTCAGCTGAGACTTAACGGTAAGTAAACAGAGAAAGGTTACCTCAAAGACTAGAGAGCGCCGATCATGGCCGGAAGAAGCCGAGCAGAGGTCGCGCCGCGCCTGAGAAAGGAATTGCAAAATGAAACAGAGTCATGGGCGGGGTCGCCTCTGGTGTTTTCCCTCGCTCACTCCGAGTGAATCGAGGAGCTTAGGATCCGCAAGATCACCGGATTAATGACTCTGATCAGAAGATCACTCGGAAGATGGACACATGGCGTCGGTGAGGAGTGCGAGGCCTTTTACCAGACGGATTTTTCCATATCTCAATAAATGAATTAGGTCTGTCAGAGATCCTTCGGGATAATATCGACGATCATTCCGGAATCAAAGGCAGACAAATAAAGTTTCCATGTGGGAGATTACGTTCCACATAAGGTTCTTAATTATACCAGTAAATGCAAAAGAGGATAGGACTGATATTATTGGTATAATGTATTAACGTTATGTTATGAATCGAATAATACCCTTGTGTTAAAATGTAATTCCCATCTACGGATAAGTTATGAGCTGAGTAGAATATCTAAAGTGGTTTTCTTGTAATATAATCGTCATAATTATATTTAGGATTTTATTAATGTAAAGAATATCATGTACAGAACAGAAATTTTTATGTACAGGTAGTATGATGTTATCTATGGTAAAAAAAATTTTCTGGTAGGTGTGACAAGTGGTATCAGAGCCGGTTACAACACTGGCGACCTTAAGGGTCTACTAACAAACTGTGTGTATATTAGTGCACTGAGAAGAGGAAAACATATGGCATCACAATCACAGCCAAATGACACTCAAGGCCCAACAGTTGTGGACCCAGAAATGTGGGTTCAACTAACTGTGGAGCAGCATCAAAAAACGAGTAGAATGCTAGAAGAACAGTAGCAACAAACTGTTTTTCTGCTAAACACGGTACAACAGCTACAGGAAGAGATGATGAGAGTCCGAAAAGATAATGAGAAATTGTTCCACGATCAGGAAAGGATTCTGAAGAGCATATCTGATAAACAAAATCAAGAGATGCAACAACCAAGTGCAGAAAAGGAGTTATCAATAGAGGCAGAAGACCAGCAAACCAGAAACAACACCAATGGAAGGACTGAAAAGAGCTACTCTCACAGGAGCAAAAACCGTAATAATAATGAAGCAGAATCGGAAAATCTGTCTAAACAACAGAGTCATAAGAGGCTGAAGGTTGAACTGCAAGGGGAATTCCACAAGATTAAGCCACCAATGTTCGATGGCGAGGCGGAGGAAGCAGCTGAAGCATGGCTGATAAACATCAATAAATATTTTCAGGTATATGAGTATAGCAGTAATCTGAAGGCCAGATTAGCTATATACTAGCTGCGAGAGAAGGCTACCCTGTGGTGGGAGGAAGTGAAAAATGTTCGTGGCATCGATGAGCGGGATATTACATGGGAATCATTTCAGCAGTACTTCAAAGATAAATATTTAACAGAAATATTTTATGATGATAAAGCCAAGGAGTTTCATGATCTGCGGTTAGGCCAAATGACTATGGATGAGTATGTCACAAAATTCACCTCCCTGCTACGCTATGTGCCTTACCTTAGGGAGGAAAAGGCCAAGGTACAGATATTTCTGAGTAGTTTGCCTGTTCTCATGAGGCAAAGAATAGAGTTTGTTAATCCCCAAACGATGGATGAAGCTGTCCGGAAAGCACGCATGTGCTACCAGCAGTATAAAACCAAAGAAAATGGTGGTAAGGGTTGGCAGCCCAAGAAAAATCAGAAAAACTCCTCTACTTTTAAAAGCAGCAAAAGCAGCCATTTTAAAGGGGTAGCACGGAATGCAGGTAGTAAACAGTTTAACAGGAACCACCAAAGGATCAGGTGGCCAGCTGAGGAAAAACCCACCGAAGCATCAAGCAAACCAGAACAGGGGCAGAATTCCAAGCCTCCTCTATAGTGTTGGGGCTGTGGGGAAGCACATTACTACAAGAACTGTCCACAACGGAAAAAGAATGAATCTGTGGCAAACTTGCAGGAAGCATCAACAGTGGGGGACGTGGCACGGAATATACCACGAATTAACGCAGCCTTGGAGGATCGGCAGGCTGACTTCCAACCCACAATGATTGAACTGGAAGGTACTCTATTTTCTAAACCTGTGTCGATTTTAGTAGATCCTGGAGCTAGTTTAAGCTATATAAGTCCTAAGCTAGTGGAGTTGAGTAAGTTAAAAGAACATAAATTTAAAAATTCCTGGTTAGTTCAACTAGCCACCGGAGCAAAACGCAGAGTGAATGCAAAAATTTTTGAATGTACTTTGGAGGTTGCAGAACAGAAATTGCAGGTAGATTTAAATATTCTGCCATTAGGATCTTATGATGTGTTACTCGGGATGGATTGGCTGGAAAAGCATTGGACCTTGATAGATTGTAAGGAGAAGACAATTTATTATAGAACACTGGATGGTGCGCGTAAGGAAATTAAGGGAATTAAGAAGCCTGTGCAGTTACGCCCTATAACAGCGTCTCAATTGAGCAAGTGCATCCGGAAAGGATGTCAGATGTATGCCATACAAGTAGGGTATGCAGAATCTAAGGGAAAGGCAGCAGATATACAAGACATTCCCGTAATACAGGAATTTCTGGATGTGTTTCCAGAAAACATTCCAGGATTGCCGCCTAAAAGAGATATTGATTTCACTATTGAGTTGCTACCTGGAGCTTCTCCTATGTCAAGAGCCCCTTACAGAATGAGTGTACCGGAATTGACAGAGCTAAAAATGTAGCTGCAGGAGTTGCTGGACAAAGGATATATTCGTCCAAGCGTGTCACCTTGGGGAGCACCAGTCCTCTTTGTTAAAAAGAAGGATGGAACCCTACGTATGTGTATGGATTACCAACAACTCAATAAGCTGACAGTTAAGAATAAATATCCTTTGCCCAGAATCGATGATCTATTTGATCAGGTGAGAGGTGCCAAAGTGTTCTCAAAAATATACTTGAGGTCTGGGTATCATCAGATACGAATCAGGGATGAGGATGTCTGCAAAACAGCATTTCGCACCAGATATGGGCACTATGAATTTGTGGTATTGCCCTTTGGATTGACTAATGCACCAGCAACCTTTATGAGGTTGATGAATGGCATTTTTCATCAATATCTAGATTGCTTTGTACTGGTCTTTATAGACGACATTTTAATCTACTCAAAGAGTGAAGAGGAACATAAGGAACATCTGAGGATAGTGCTGGAAATACTGAGAAAGCATCAGCTTTATGCTAAATTCAGCAATTGCGACTTCTTTAAGTCGGAAATCCAGTACTTGGGTCATGTAGTGACAGCTGAAGGAATAGCAGTGGATCCCGAAAAGATTAAAACTATCATGGAGTGGAAAGTACCATAGAATGTGGCAGATATCAGATCATTCATGGGCTTGGCTGGATATTATAGGCGGTTCATTGAAGGGTTTTCCAGGATTTCCTACCCTATTACATCCTTGCAAAAGAAGGGCAAACTTTTCAAATGGACGAATGAATGCCAGAACAGCTTTGAAAAGCTGAAGCAGCTCTTAACCACAGCACCAGTGCTGAAGGTTGCTGACCCCAGCAAAGATTATGAAGTGTGTACGGATGCCAACAAAGAGGGAGTTGGTGTAGTATTAACGCAAGAAGGCAAAGTAATAGCCTATGAGTCCAGAAAATTAAGAGAACATGAACAAAAGTACTCTTCTTATGACCTAGAACTTACAGCTGTAGTGCATGCTCTCCGAGTATGGAGGCATTATTTACTTGGTAAAAGATTCGTGCTTAAAACAGACCATAGTAGTTTGACTAACTATTTTAAGCAGGCCGATTTAAACTCCAGGCAAGCAAGGTGGAATGCCTTCTTGAGTGAGTTCGACATGGACATAGAACATGTTAAGGGAAAACAGAATCGGGTTGCAGATGCTCTGAGCAGGAAGTTGCATGGGATTTATGCGATGTACTTTAGCCAACCTATAAGCCAGTTGACAGAACAATTAAGGGAAGAAGCACAAAAAGATCCAGAATACAAGTTCTTATGGCAGCAGATGGAAGCAGAAAGAAAACAAGGTAAGACATCTGAGTACGGAAGCAATGAGGAACAGATGTTAAATTTTCGTGGCAGAACTTATGTTCCTAATCGGGAAGGTCTCAAGGAGTTAATCCTAGACGAGTACCATCGCAGCAACTATGCTGGCCATCCTGGTTACCAAAAGATGCTTTCAGCAGTTAGAAAGATGTACTACTGGCCAGGGATGCGCAGAGACATTGCGGAGTATTTAAGCAAGTGTTTAGAGTGCCAGCAAGTTAAAGTAGAAAATCGGCACTCGGCGGGACTATTACAGCCCATACCCATTCCTGAATGGAAATGGGAAGTGATATCTCTGGACTTCATCACAGGATTACCTCGAACCAGGAAGCAGAATGACTCCATCATGGTTGTGGTGGATAGATTAAGTAAGTCTGCACACTTCATACCTGTGCAATCCACGTACAAGACAGTGCAGATTGCGGACATATTTATGAGAGAAATCTTTAGGTTGCATGGCATACCTAAGACAGTGATTTCAGACCGAGATGTTAAATTTACCTCTGCATTTTGGAAAACCCTGTTCTCAGGTTTAGGTACTCAGATACACTTCAGCACAGCCTACCACCCTCAAACGGATGGGCAGACGGAGCGGGTAAACCAAGTTCTGGAGGATATGCTGCGCATGTATGTGATGCGGCAGCCAGCTAAATGGGAAAATTACCTGCACCTAGTGGAGTTTGTGTATAACAATGGATATCAGGAGTCTCTGAAAATGAGCCCCTTCGAGGCACTTTATGGACGACACTGTCGGACACTAATTAACTGGAGCAGTCCGGAGACAAAATTAATGTTGGGACCCGAGATGTTGGCTTAGCTAGAAGCGGAGGTAAAAAGAATAAGGCAGAATTTGAAGGCTGCGCAAGACCGACGAAAGGTCTTTGCAGATAAGAAAAGGTCTTATCGAGAATTTGGAGTGGGTGATCATGTTTATGTCAGGATTAAACCTAAAAGAAGTACTTTAAGATGGACTTCCTGCGCCAAGCTAGCCCCTCGTTACTGCGGACCTTTCCAAATTCTGGAAAGGATTGGACCAGTAGCATATAGGCTGGCTTTGCCTAGTCATATTAAAGTGCACAACGTGTTTCATGTGTCCTTGCTAAAGCGTTATGTGCATGATGAAAAACATGTAATACATTGGCAAAACATTCAGGTAGGAAGTTAGGATGGAAATAAGACCTAACTAAGATGTTGAATCAAAATATAATCTACTGATTGGCAACCCTGTTGTTTCTCTTTCAGGTAGAACCAGACGGAGAATTTCTGGTAGAGCCGCTACGCATACTTGATCGTAGGGACATTGAACTCCGTAAAAGAGTAGTTACTCAGGTGAAAGTGCAATGGAAGCACTTTGGACCTGACGAAGCTACGTGGGAGGATGAAAAATTTGTGCAGGAAGCTTATCCAGAACTTTTTACCGAGCTGGGTTGAAAACACCGAGGACGGTGTTACTTCCAGGGGAGGGAGATGTGACAGCCTTGTTTAGAGTTAATTAGCATGATTAAGCTAAAAGACAATTTGTTACTTTATTTGTTTATCTTATTTTGATAAAAGAAATTCAGAAACATTATTTTACTTTGTATTAATGAGTTAGTAATAAAAGGGAATCTCTTAAACTGTTGGAAAAAGGTTTCTAAGAATAGAGGGTGGTTGGGAACAGTTTGAAAACAGTTACCTACCCTCCAGGGTTAAAAGTAAATCCCAGGAGAGGGATAGGGGTTCTGTAAGTTTCTGGAGAAAAGGAAGAAGCAGGATTCTCTAGAGCTGGGTGGTAGACCAGTGGAGAACAGATTCTGCAACCTGTAAAAATCCAGTGCTGTCTGTCTATGGCTGGATAGGCCGTCCAGAGGTCACAACAGCAGGTGGAAACTTTGTTCCCGTGGCACCGACTGTTATTCTGAAGCTAGGGGGCAGGAGGAGGACGTCATTGCCTCCCCCTGAAGGTTGGGAGGACCACAGTTTAAGGGTTATTATTCCCCAACAGATAAGTAACAAGAAACACAACTCTTATGCTACAGAAAATTAATATTTACTAGAATGTAATCAGTGAATGTTACAGTAGCCATTAGATAAGAAACATAGAAACACTCTATTACTATGCTACAGGAATTTATTTGTTATGAGTAGTTATTCAGAGAATGTGTAAAGAAACTCGAGATAATCTTTATGATAACAGTAAAAGAATTCTCCTGTATACAAGACTGTAGCGTAGAAAAGAAGAAAGAAACAGTTCTGCAATTTTGTAGAAAGAAGAAACAGCACATTACAATACAATGTTTATTATGAGTATGGAAATATCTATCAAATAGTTAAAAGTATTATAACGATTTACTGTAGGGAAAATATTCACTTTTTAATCTAGTACCGGAAATAAATAGGTTGAGAAATTCCCGGGAAAATCATCTTAGCAGAAATACATTATACCCTAGCGAGCTTGGAAGCGAGGAGGGGTAGCCCCCTTTTCGTTTCAGCTCTTGTCAAGAAAATCTATTCACGGCCAGAAACTTGGCAGCCGGAACCGGAACCCTACTGTAACGAATAGCTAAACATTGTAAACGGCAAACCCGAATACTATCAACAAGACCAGTGTGTTCTGTTTGAACTCAGAAGTTAGACAATATAGTCAAATAACTAGAAGAAAAAGTAAGACCTCTTGAGGAGAGAAATGAGCCGAGAGCTAACTTGTTTAAAATAAATACAAGGAGCCAGGGTCAAGAAAGAACATTCGATGATTCATATACACGCCTCTGAATTTATATGACACAGCTGCATGTGCTCATAAACATTATCATAACCAGAAACCAATTTACACCCCAGAGAAAAGATATAGGAACGGCATGCAACTGAAAACTCTTGACTAAAACTTATATTATCATAATGTCGAAGGGTAAAGTTCCAGGTACGATAAAATAAACATGAATAACGCATTAAACTGTCCAGAATTTCAGAAGTATCATCTTCAGTTAAAAAAAATAGTAAATCTAAAGAGAAACTCATGTCGGACAGCCGACCTCCTGCAACATCAACGTAGTGCATGGACATGCGTTACAAGAACAAATAACTTAGAGTTCACCTTAGTCAGGAAACAGTTTGGGAGCATGCCCCGCACTAGAATAAAGAGACTAAAGTCCTAGACTAGGAGACTCGCGCCAGTATAGACATGCCAGAGCCACACCATTACAGCTCGACGAAGAAAATGGCAGAATACCTGAAGAGGAAGGGATGCAAAGTCACTGAAAGTTGGGGACAAAACTATACTTCCGCATAACAAGAAGTTTGATTCACGTTACGGAACCCACCTGCAACGGTAGTAGTATACCCTGTTAATGTTACCGGATTAAAAGTGGAACCGGGAAGTTCTATTAGTGGTGAGAATCAAGAGCTTGAGGTTATGAGACTGTGCATACCTGAAGGTTATCACCGCAACTTGCTGACAGAACCTTTCAACATGAAACGCAACAAACAAGAAATGAAATGTAAAACATATGCAACATAAAACCTCGGTTGTACCTCGAACTTCTGCAAAGCTTGTTGTAAGTTTGGTGGCGGAATAGTACTTACCGAGACCTGTGGTGGTAAGGCACTGCGTGTTTGGAGTCTTCCACACAGACAAGCTTGGTATCGAACCTGTAAGCATTAGGGATTGCCTGCATAGGAAAAACGCAAACCAGGAATGTAAAAAAACTTATCCATACACTGTAGTTTCAAAGTAGAATACCCCTCGGAATATATATATAAGATTCAGCTGAGACTTAACGGTAAGTAAACAGAGAAAGGTTACCTCAAAGACTAGAGAGCGCCGATCATGGCCGGAAGAAGCCGAGCAGAGGTCGCGCCGCGCCTGAGAAAGGATTTGCAAAATGAAACAGAGTCATGGGTGGGGTCGCCTCTGGTGTTTTCCCTCGCTCACTCCGAGTGAATCAAGGAGCTTAGGATCCGCAAGATCACCGGATTAATGACTCTGATCAGAAGATCACTCGGAAGATGGACACATGGTGTCGGCGAGGAGTGCGAGGCCTTTTACCGGACGGATTTTTCCATATCTCAATAAATGAATTAGGTCTGTCAGAGATCCTTCGGGATAATATCGACGATCATTCCAGAATCAAAGGCGGAAAAATAAAGTTTCCATGTGGGAGATTACGTTCCACATAAGGTTCTTAATTATACCAGTAAATGCAAAAGAGGATAGGACTGATATTATTGGTATAATGTATTAACGTTATGTTATGAATCGAATAATACCCTTGTGTTAAAATGTAATTCCCATCTACGGATAAGTTATGAGCTGAGTAGAATATCTAAAGTGGTTTTCTTGTAATATAATCGTCATAATTATATTTAGGATTTTATTAATGTAAAGAATATCATGTACAGAACAGAAATTTTTATGTACAGGTAGTATGATGTTATCTATGGTAAATTTTTTTTTCTGGTAGGTGTGACACATAATCCCTCACAAATTGGTTTGATTGTAATAGTGATATACTTACTCTTGTGGTACATGTGTGAAATCACATTCATTTACACCTTTGGTAACATTCATAATCCTTCCCGGGTGTTTAAGATAGATCATAATGGTTAAATACTTCCTTTTCTGTGGTACATGTGTGAAATCACATTCAAATACACCTTTGGTAATTTCTATAATCCTTCCTACAAGTTTGAGTGATGCAGGGGCATCCGAAATCCGAAACTGAAGAGGTGGTTAGGAACACAGTTATGCAATTTAGGGCAAAAATTAGTTAAAACTGTTTCTTGATATTTGGTAAAATCCTATAAAAACGAGAGCCTGTAGTGTGTGAGAAACAGATAGGAGAAGCGAATGCAATGTAGTCTTAAAGGAAGCATGTACTGACGATGAAATGCCTCAGATGTAATCTTGTATTCATATATAATAGATGAATTATTATGTGGATCTCTGTGTGTCCATTTGTGTTCTTTTACAGTTAGATATATGCATTTAAATCTCTATGTGAGAGTGTTAATGTTCCCGAATGCTTTTGAATATACATTCTTTGTATATAAATGAATTGCGTGTTTTCCTGTATGTATAAGGTTCTGATCTTTCGGAATCCATTTGAGATTGAGACCGATCTGTGTTAAAAAATTTCTGGATGGGAATCAAGAAGAGATGTCAATTTGAATCAATCAATATCGATTGACTGTGTTGAAGCCACAAGACAGAAACCCGTGGAAGGATTTGACTCTGCAGAAAATGGTTGCAAGAATCCACGAACGTGGGGTTTCTTTGTTAAAACAGTATCAATCTATATTTAAATCAGTGAATAGAATCACGCTGGGAAAAGACGGGTTCTGAATTGAGTAGAGCTCTGTTTTCAATGAGAAGCGTTGAAGTTTCATGATAAGACTAGAACCAAATCAAGAATCACATTACCTAGAAAACGCGTGGAAGGAAGGGAAATAATAAAAGTTTGTTAACATAGTTCAAATCTAGAGTTGAAGGTGAACGGTTTTGAAAGGATTACCACTGGTCTCACGTGGTAACTGGCTTGAGGAGTGGTTTTCCTGAGATTGGAACGTCGTGACCAATGATTTGCTTGAAGTTTTGATCAAAGTTGAAATTTAGAATGAAACGAAACGTTGTTTAGGCGTTCAATTTTATGAATACATTTATGGTTGGTCAAAGTTTTTTTTTCCAGGGTTCTATTAATACCTTTGATAACGTAAGGACGAATGAATGGATGTAAACCAGGTAAAAGATTTGCATGCTATGACCATTTTATGATGGGTGTTATTATAAACAGAATGTTGATTCGAAATTCCATGAGAGTGGCATTGCGGAAGCATAATGGGCCTAAACCCATAGGCCCCAAGATCGAGTTCAAAGTTTTGGATAATGAACCTACAGTTTTGGCATGTAAATGAAGCTTGCAGGTTCATATGATTAACATGAAAGGTGAACCTGCCCTGTGGTAGAATCACTTTTCATCAAGTGGTATCAGAGCAGGAAACGATTTCCTACGGAAAGGAGTTTTGCATGCGAAGAAAGAAGGAGTTTGCGAACGAGGAGGTACAATTTTATGAAGTTTTGTGAAACTTGTGATTTTTGTGTTTTGTGAAGGTAGCAATAGCAGGAAGGTGAGAAGATTGCAGAAAGCTAGAGCAGGAGTATTCAATTGGTTCAAGAGGAGAGAACCAGAGAGATGCCAAAAGACTAAGCTCAAAAGAGAAGCTTGGTGAGGTATCTGGTAGCAAGGAGGACTTGCTATTGCAGAGGTTTTGTTGCAACTCACAGAGAACAATTCCACAGAGGACGTGGGTAGAATTGTTCAGGAGATGTTGCTACAGGAAGATCACAAGGAGCAGAAGAATTACTGACAGATGTAGAAGACATATGACCAGGAGGTCATAAATTTTTGTGCCTTGTGAGTCTGATGCAAGGGCATCCGAACTCCAAAACTGAAGAGGTGGTTATGAACACAGTTATGCAAGTTAGGGAAAAAATTAGTTAAAATTGTTTCTTGATCTTTGGTAAAAACCTATAAAAACGAGAGCCCGTAGTGTGTGAGAAACAAATAGGAGAAGCGAATGCAATGTAGTCTTAAAGGAAGCGCGTACTGAGGATGAAATGCCTCAGATGTAATCTTGTATTCATATATAATAGATGAATTATTATGTGGATCTCTGTGTGTCCATTTGTGTTCTTTTACAGTTAGATATATGCATTTAAATCTCTGTGTGAGAGTGTTAATGTTCCCGAATGATTTTGAATATACGTTCTCTATATATAAATGAATTGCTCGTTTATCCTGTATGTATAAGGTTCTAATATTTCAGAATCCATTTGAGATTGAGACCAATCTGTGTTAAAAAGTTTCTGGATGGGAATCAAGAAGAGATGTCGATTTGAATCAATCGATATCGATTAACTGTGTTGAAGCCACAACACATAAACCCAGGGAAGGATTTGACTCTGCAGAAACTGGTTGCAGGAATCCACGAACGTGGGGTTTCTTTGTTAAAACAGTATCAATCTATATTGAAGTCAGTGAATAGAATCACACTGGGAAATGACGAGTTCTGAATTGAGCAGAGCTCTGTTTTCAATGAGCAGCGTTGAAGTTTTATGATAAGACTGGAACCAAATCAAGAATCGCATTACCCAGAAAACGCATGGAAGGAAGGGAAATAATAAAAGTTTGTTAACACAGTTCAAATCCAAAGTTGAAGGTGAACGGTTTTGAAAGGATTACCACCGGTATCGCGTGGTAACTAGCTTGAGGAGTGATTTTCCTGAGATTGGAACGCCGTGACCAATGATTTGCTTGAAGTTTTGATCAAAGTTGAAATTTAGAATGAAACGAAACATTGTTTGGGCGTTCAATTTTATGAATACGTTTATGGTTGGTCAAATTTTTTTTTTCCAGGGTTCTATTAGTACCTTTGATAATGCAAGGACGGATGAATGAATGTAAACCAGGTAAAATATTTGCATGCTATGACCATTTTATGATGGGTGTTATTATAAACGGAATTTTGATTCGAAATTCCATGCGAGTGGTGTTGCAAAAGCATAATGGGCCTAAACCCATAGGCCCCAAGATCGAGTTCAAAGTTTTGGATAATGAACCTATAGTTTTGGCATGGAAATGAAGCTTGCAGGTTCATATGATTAACATGAAAGGTGAAACTGCCCTGTGGGAGAATCACTTTTCATCATTGAGACAAATTGGTTTGATCGTAATAGTTATATGCATTTTCATTTTCTTTTCTGATACATGTGAGAAATGACATTCACGTGCAACTTTTGGTAGCTTCCACAATCCCTCATAAGTGTTTGAGACAAATTGGTTTGATCATAATGGTTATATACTCTTTTATGGTACATGTTAGAAATAAGATTCAAATACGTCCCTTTTTTTTGACACGTGTGTGAAATTACATTCACGTGCACTTTTGATAACTTCCATAATTCATCCTATAAGTTGAGAAATTGGTTTGATGGTAATGGCTATATCCTCTTTTTTGGTGCATCTGTGAAAACACATTCACACGAACCTTTGGTAATTTCCATAATCCCTCCTATGAGCTTGAGTGTAACATGCATATTAAACAAAATAAAAACAAAACTTACCATACCATAAAAAAAATTTAATCATTGATTATTAGCAAATATCCGGAGCTTATATCTGTACATTTACAATGTTAATTATTGTACCACTTGGTAAATAACCACCACGGTCATCTGCTATTTATGTCCTGCAATTTACTTTTCGTATTTCTTATTGATGATTCACTGTACAGCATTTGTTGATATTAAATGTGTTTCGGATATGGAATTCGGACTTGGCTCTTTAACTTGAGATTAGACCCCAGTCACCATGGTTCACACCGTGTAACAATGCTTACATGTTAAATTACCACCGCATACATATTAAATGTGACTGTTTAACTTGGGTTTTGGGTTCACGGATTTCTCGGTGTGATGGATGATTTATGGTGAATGTTTAATGTCGGAGGCCACTTGTAACTCTCTCCACCCGGCGGTCTCCACGCCGTAGATCTCCACCATCCAACGGTGCACTGTCTCCAATGCCATCCGCAATGACTTGCCTTCCCGCTTCATTTTCTTTTGCTGTTATCTGTTTGTGCTTGGCGGAGGGTTCTGGAACAGCTCCGACCGGTCTGGTGTTTGGCCATGCTCGTGGCCCTTGTCCCGGGTCTGGAGGTAACTTCTTGCTCAGCTATGGTAGTTCTTTCGAGTTTATCGGCCTCCTACCTTACACTGTGTTTACATTGGTCTAATTCAAACGGCGCTGATGGCTTCTCCTCTGGTCAATCGCTACAGGGTTTCCTCTTTATGCACAGTGAGCTCGCCCCGGAGATGATAGGGGTTTCGTTCCTCGGCCGCCCTCATGGAAATCTCGATTACCGACTCTTGGTTCGCTGTCACAGTTTTACCCCAGAGGATTTTCTTCAGGTAATGTTGTAAAGGTTTTCAATAGTTGTTCTCGTTTCTCCTTAGGTTGTTGTTTGCTTGGTAGGATTGCTTATTTGCTACTCTGTTACTAAATACCTTCCTGTTTCAATGGCAGGTAACTTCTTTTACTCCGCACCTGGAAACTGGAAAAATAATTCCATTCTTCATTCGTCTTGCTACAAAGGGTTTAACTCGGCGCTCCTGTTCACAGGTACCCCTTGATTTCGGCAGTTCGATTCTTCAAGGAAAGCTTCGAGGGTTTAATCTGTTCTCCTTTAAAAAGGGTTTCTAATAGTTATGTAAACGGTTGGGGTTTTGTTATTAGTATGTTCTTGGCTAGGGTTCTTGAGCGGGTTTCAGGCTCCAGAATTTGTGTCTGTACATTTATTTATGTGTATAAATTTTCTACTGAGACCTGATAGGGCCTTTTGTCGCTATTAACTTTGGCCTGGCCGTTACTACTAATTTTCGTCCAAGGACTCACAGTCTTAGGGAAGAACATTGCCATTTTGTCCGTATTTACAGTTTTCGAGCTAGGTTTTGGTTGTTGGATATTTGAACAAATCTTTATAAAAAACCGCTCTGTGGCTAGATAGTTTACTTCATCTCTTTTAAGGATCATAAAAGATTTATTTTGCATACTCGTATTTTCCCCGTTTACATGTATTACTCTATGCAATTGGCCCCGTGAATGTCTACTTGCTTATATTAATTACAACTATCGCTTGCTGCCACTTGACCACTTGGGTAGTAACGAGATTGGTTGGCCATATTCTGCTTGGTCTATTTTGTTTTACTCTGCCTTGTAATTTCATTTACATTCTCGCTACTATCACTGTACTATGCTATCCCTGTCAGTTTTAATGGTTGCTTATGGTTCATAATTCGGGTGACCGGACCACCCCTGCTGTCCGAGTGCTACCTTAGCAGAAGCGACATGCCCAGGGCGGAGAGCTGCCTCTCTGCCTTACAGTTAACGCCTTATTTTAGTTGCATGGTTCAGTAATTAGGCTTTAAATCTGAATGATCCTCTTTCTGTGATTTTCGAACGAAGTTATGAGTTTACTACTGCTATAATTTCTCTGTGCCTGTATATATGCGTTCTACAGTATATTTGTAATTCTGTGTTTATCACAACTCTACAATCTTCAGTACCATTCTTTTATCTAGAGTAACTTCATAATCCATTACATCAGAAATATGCAGAAATAACCTTTCAGACAAGCATTTAATATTTCACCAATTACTGTATAGATGCTATCTTTGTATTTACTGCATTCATAGATGAAATAAAATAAACGTGCAGGAATAGCTTTACAGTCTATCAATTTACAGTTAGTATTCACTGTGTGTAGACTTATCTGTGTTCAAGCATCTGTAGGTGCTCGTTTCCTCCCAACCACGAACTGAGTGTTCATATTCACACAGTCCTCCCCCGAGCTTCTTGCCTGGGTGATTATCCTCTGAGATAATTCTGGAGGAGGTTTATCGGACAATCCGGTCCAGCCCTCCAACTCCAGTGGAACAGAACTCTAGGGAGACTCGGGACAATCCGGTCCAGTCTCCGACCCAGCTGACACTCTGTTCTGGTTTTGCCTTCCAGAAACGCAGAGTCTTTTCTTAATGTTGTAGAACCCCAAAACTCTCCTGGAATCTCCTTTTTATTCCTGAGTTTCTGTGGGGAAACTGTTTCTTTTCTGTTCCAACTAACTCCAGGTCCTATTTTTTTACTTTTACCATAATTTACTCAAGAAAACTAATTCTCAGTAATTTTTATTTCTTAACAAAATTAACTTGGTTCAGAATTCCAAATAACAAAAATCATAATTAACTCATAATTAATTAACAGAAACTAAACATCTGTTAGCTGCTAAGAGAGTGGTTACAGTTATCCCCCTCTGGAAGAGAACATCGTCCCCGATGTTCTCATCATAATTCAAGGAAAAAGTTCAGGATAAGCTTCCCGAACAAAATTCTCGTCCTCCCAGGTAGCTTCCTCGGGTCCAAAGTGCTTCCATTGCACTTTAACCTGGGCGATGGCTCGTTTCCGGAGCATGATTTCCCTCCGGTCTATGATACTGTGGGGCTCGACCAGAAACTCCCCGTCTAGTTCTACCTGAATGTTCTGCCAATGAATTATGTGTTTGGAGTCATGAACATATCGTTTCAATAACGACACATGGAAGACGTTGTGCACTCGAATATGACTGGGAAGAGCTAAGCGATATGCTACTGGTCCTATTCTTTCCAGTATCTGGAAAGGACCACAAAACCGAGGTGCTAGCTTTGCACAAGAGGCCCATCTCAGTGTACTCTTCTTTGGCTTAATTCTGACATACACATGATCGCCAACCTCATACTCTCGATATGATCTTCTTTTGTCCGCGTACACCTTCTGTCTGTCCTGTGCTACTTTCAAATTCTGTCGAATTTTCTTCACCTCTGCTTCCATTTCTGCTAGCATGTCCGGTCCTAGCATGAGTCTATTCTCAGCGCTGCTCCAATTAATGGGAGTTCTGCATTGTCGCCCATAAAGCGCCTCAAATGGACTCATCCTTAATGACTCCTGATACCCATTATTATAGGCAAACTCTATCAGGTGTATGTACTCCTCCCATTTCACTGGTTGCTGCATAACATACATCCTCAGCATGTCTTCCAATACCTGATTCACTCGCTCGGTCTGACCATCTGTTTGCGGATGGTATGCAGTACTAAAATGTACCTGCATTCCCAATCCTGTAAACAGTGTTTTCCAGAAAGCTGACGTGAATTTCACATCTCTGTCTGAGATAACAGTTTTAGGAATGCCATGCAGTCTGAAGATTTCCCGCATGAATAAATCCGCTATCTGAACTGTCTTATAAGTGGATTGGACGGGTATGAAATGTGCAGACTTACTTAGTCTGTCCACCACTACCATTATGGAATCATTACCCCGCTTTGATTTGGGTAACCCGGTAATAAAATCCAATGAGATCACCTCCCATTTCCATTCAGGAATGGGTATAGGCTGCATTAAGCCTGCTGGGTGTCGATGTTCTACCTTCACTTGCTGACACTCTAAACACTTAGTTAGATAACTTGCTATTTCCTTCCTCATACCTGGCCAGCAGTAGTCCTTCCTTATAGCGGTCAGCATCTTTTGGTATCCTGGGTGCCCCGCGTAATTGGTTTTATGATATTCATTTAATATCATGGTTTTTAATTCCATTTGGTTTGGAATAACTATCCTCTTCTTATAAACCAGCAACCCGTCTTTGTTGATCTCATATTCTCCATGTCCACCCTGGCCTTCGAGTGCTTGTGTTTGCTGCCACAGGTATTTATATTCAGGATCCTTGTCTGCTTCCCTTCTGATTTGATCCAAAAATCGGGTCTCAATTTGATTAACATACAACTCATAAATTCCGTGTAGTTTTCTGCTCAATGCATCTGCTACCCTGTTCTCTTTTCCTTTTACATGCTGCAAATCTATATCAAACTCACTCAGGAAAGCATTCCATCTTGCTTGTCGTGAGTTTAAATCAGCTTGCTTAAAATAATTGGTTAAATTACTGTGATCAGTCTTTAAAACAAATTTCTTTCCCAGTAGGTAATGTCTCCATACCCGGAGAGCATGCACAACTGCGGTCAGCTCCAGATCGTAAGCTGAATACCGCTGCTCATGATCTTTTAGCTTGCAGGATTCGTAAGCGATCACCTTTCCTTCTTGTGATAATACTGCCCCAACTCCTTCCTTGCACGCATCTGTACAGACCTCAAACTCTTTATCCGGATCTGCTACGCTTAACACAGGTGCTGTAGTCAATAATCGTTTCAGTCTTTCAAAACTCTCTTGGCACTCTTTGGTCCATTTAAAAGTCTTCCCTTTTCTTTGTAGAGAAGTAATGGGAAAGGCTATCTTTGAAAACCCTTTTATAAATCGCCTGTAGTAACCAGCGAGACCCATAAAAGATCGTATATCTGCCACACTCTGTGGCACCTTCCATTCCATGATGGTTTTAATTTTCTCCGGGTCTACAGCTATACCCCTCTTAGATATTACATGCCCCAGATACTGGATCTCTTCCTTAAAGAAGTCGCATTTACTAAATTTTGCATACAGCTGATGTTTTCTTAGCAGTTCCAATACCATTCGCAAATGCTCTCTGTGTTCCTCTGCACTTTTGGAATAAATCAGTATGTCATCAATGAAGATTAGCACAAAATTGTCCAGATAGGGATGGAAAACACTATGCATCAGTCTCATGAAAGTGGCTGGTGCATTAGTTAGACCAAAAGGTAATACCACGAATTCATAGTGGCCATACCTTGTGCGGAAAGCAGTTTTGTGTATATCCTCATCCTTAATTCTGATCTGATGATAACCAGACCGTAAATCAATTTTTGAGAACACAGTAGCTCCCCTCACCTGATCAAACAGGTCATCAATACGAGGAAGGGGGTACCTGTTCTTAACTGTCAGCTTGTTTAACTGCCTGTAGTCCATGCACATGCGCATGGTTCCATCCTTCTTCTTAACGAACAGTACAGGCGCTCCCCATGGTGACACACTGGGTCGAATATATCCCTTATCTATCAATTCCTGAAGCTGCATTTTTAACTCAGTCAATTCTGGTACACTCATACGGTAGGGAGTCCGTGAAATTGGCGAAGCTCCTGGTATCAGTTCTATTGTGAAATCAACATCCCTTTTAGGTGGTAACCCTGGTATTTCTTCAGGAAATACATCTTTAAACTGCTGTACCACAGGTATGTTTTCTAGCGCAGCTGCTTTATCCTTAGACTCAAATACTCCTACTTGTATGGCATACAGCTGGCATCCTTTTCTCATGCACTTTGCCATTTGGGAAACGGTAATTGGTCGCAGCTGTACAGGTTTCTTTATGCCCTGTATTTCCCGACGATTACCATTCTGGTCTCTATAGTAAACAATCTTCTCCTTACAGTCTATAAGAGTCCAGTGTTTCTCCAGCCAATCCATACCCAACAGTACATCGTAGGACCCCAAAGGCAGAATATTTAAATCCACTATTAGCTGTTGTCCACCGATTTGTAGTGCACAGTCTGATATTTTGGCAACAACTCTTCGTTTAGCCCCTGTAGCTAACTGAACCAACCATGACTTTTTAAACTTTTGACTTGGTAATTTGCATTTTTCCACTAAGTTAGGACTTATGTAACTTAAACTGGCTCCCGGATCTACCAAAACAGAAATAGTTTGGGATAACAAATTACCTTCCAGTTCAATCATGGTAGGCTGAAAATCGGCTTGCCGGTCCTCCAATGCTGCGTTAATTCTGGGTATGCTTCTAGCAACATCTCCCACAGTAGAAGCCTCCTGCAAATTGTGCACTGCTTCAGTTTTTCCCCGCTGTGGGCAATCTCGGTAGTAATGTGCAGCCCCACAGCCCCAACATTGCAGTGGTGGCCTCTGGTTTTGTGTCTGTTCAGGTTTGCTGGATGCTTCCATTGTCTTGTCTTCTCCTGGCCATCGAATCCTCTGATGATTCCTTCCAAATTTCTTATTAACTGAACTTCTGGCTGAGCTACGGAAGTTACTGGTTTTACTTCTTTTGAAACCAGCACCGCTTCTGTTCTCTTTCTTTGAATGCCACCCTTTACCTTGATCCACCTTGTTCTTCGATTGCTGATAACACAACCTGGCTGTTCTGATGGCCTCATCCATTGTCTTAGGATTTACGAACTCGATCCGTTCCTTCATATGGGCAGGTAAACTTCTCAGAAACCTCTGAACTTTGGCCTTCTCTTCCCTTAAATACGGTACATAGCGCAGTAAGGACGTAAACTTAGTGATGAACTCGTCCATGGTCAGCTGTCCCAGCCTTAAATCATGAAATTCCCAAGCCTTTTCATCATAAAATCGCTCAGTCAAGTACTTATCTTTGAAGTACTGTTGGAACTTATCCCATGTTACATCTTGGTCCTCAATTCCCCGCACATTCTTCACTTCCTCCCACCATAGGGTGGCCTTATCTTTCAGTTGGTAAATGGCTAGTCGTGCCTTGAGACCGCTGTCGTACTCGTACACCTGGAAGTATTTGTTCATATTAATCAACCATGCCTCTGCCACTTCCTCCTTTTCGCCATCGAACGTAGGTGGCTTTATCTTCCGGAATTCTCCGTGCAGCTCTACCTTCTGTTTTTTATTCGCTTTCCTTTCGTTTTCATTTTCAGATTCAGCTTCATTATAATTTATGTGTGGGAAACTTCGCTGAGACACACTTCTTTCTCTTCGGTCAGTGCCTTGCTCCCCTGAGTGCTGTTCATCTTCTTCCTGAGGTTCTTTATCAGCACTAGGCTTTTCAACCCTTTGATTTTGTTTATCGGAGAGGCTCTTTAATATCCTCTCCTGTTCCTGCATCATCCTAGCATTGTCCTGGCGTACTCGTTCCATTTCTTCCTGTAGCTATTGTACTGTGTGCAACAAAATACGAGTTTGGTGTTGCTGTTCCTCAATCAATCTGTTGGACCGCTGATGCTGCTCTATTCCCAGTTGAACCCACATTTCGGGGTTGCCTTCTGGTGGGGGTTGAATTTCTCCGGCATTTCGCTGTTGCTGTTGCGACGGTGTCCGCCTTGGTTGTCGTTCCATTATTGATCTGACTGACTATTTGTCTGGCTCTTTCTCTCTTCCTGTCTGTGTAATCATATGTTTTATAGCGTTAGTCGACCCAGTTGAGGGCCCATCATTGTAACACGCTCTGATACCACTTGTAACATGCATATTTAACAAAATAAAAACAAAACTTACCATACCATAAAAAAAAATTTATTCATTGGTTATTAGCAATTATTCGGGCTTATATCTGTACATTTACAATTTTAATTATTGTACCCCTTGGTAAATAATACCATGGTCATCTGCTATTTATGTCCCGCACTTTTACTTTTCGTATCTCTTATTGATGATTCACTGTACAGCATTTGTTGATATTAAATGTGATTCGGATATGGTATTCGGACTTCGCTCTTTAACTTGAGAATTAGACCCCAGTCACCATGGTTCGCACTATGTACAATGCTTACGTGTTAAATTACCACTGCATACATATTAAATGTGATTGTTAAACTTGGGTTTATGGGTTTACGGATTTCTCGGTGTGATGGACGATTTATGGTGAATGTTTAATGTCGGAGGCCACTTGTAACTCTCTCCACCCGGCGGTCTCCACACCGTGGATCTACCACCATCCAACGGTGCACTGTCCCCAAAGCCATCCGCAATGACTTGCCTTCCCGCTTCAGGTTCTTTTGCTGTTTTCTGTTTGCGCTTGGCGGAGGGTTCTGGAACGGCTCCGGCCGGTTTGGTGTTTGGCCATGCTCGTGGCCCTCGTTCCGGTGTCTGGAGGTAACTTCTTACTCAGCCATGATAGTTCTTTCGAGTTTATCGGCCTCCTACCTTCACTGTGTTTGCATTGGTTTATTCCAAACTGCGCTGACGGCTTCTCCCCTGGTCATTCGATTTCAAGGTTACCTCCTTATGTTCCGTGAGCTCGTTTCGGAGATACTAGGGGTTTCGTTCCTCGGCCTTCCTCATGGAAAATTTCAATTACCGACTCTCGGTTCGCTGTCACAGTTTTGCCCCAGAGGATTTTCTTCAATGTTGTAAAGGCTTTCAATAGTTGTTCTCAAGTGCTCCTTAGGTTGTTGTTTGCTTGGCAGGATTGAATATTTGCTTACTCTGCAAATACCTTCCTGTTTCAATGGCAGGTAACTTCTTTTACTCCGCACCTGGAAACTGGAAAAATAATTCCATTCTTCATTCGTCTTGCTACAAAGGGTTTAACTCGGCGCTCCTGTTCACAGGTACCCCTTGATTTCGGCAGTTCGATTCTTCAAGGAAAGCTTCGAGGGTTTAATCTGTTCTCCTTTAAAAAGGGTTTCTAATAGTTATCTAAACGGTCGGGGTTTTGTTATTAGTATGTTCTTGGCGAGGGTTCTTGAGCGGGTTTCAGGCTCCAGAATTTGTGTCTGTACATTTATTTATGTGTATAAATTTTCTACTGAGACCTGATAGGGCCTTTTGCCGCTATTAACTTTGGCCTGGCCGTTACTACTAATTTTCGTCCAAGGACTCACAGTCTTAGGGAAGAACATTGCCATTTTGTCCGTATTTACAGTTTTCGAGCTAGGTTTTGGTTGTTGGATATTTGAACAAATATTTATAAAAAAAAATTGCCTGTGGCTAGATAGTTTACTTCATCTCTTTTAAGGACTGTTAAAAGATTTATTTTGGTATACTCGCATTTTCCCTGTTTACATGTATTACTCTATGCATCATTCTGGTGAATGTCTACTTAAGCTATATATGAATTACTACTATCTGCTTGCCGCCACTTGGGTAGTAACGAGATTGGTTGGCCATATTCTGCTTGGTCTATTTTGTTTTACTCTGCCTTGTAATTTCATTTACATTCTCGCTACTATCACTGTACTATGCTATCCCTGTCAGTTTTAATGGTTGCTTATGGTTCATAATTCGGGTGACCGGACCACCCCTGCTGTCCGAGTGCTACCTTAGCAGAAGCGACATGCCCAGGGCGGAGAGCTGCCTCTCTGCCTTACAGTTAACGCCTTATTTTAGTTGCATGGTTCAGTAATTAGGCTTTAAATCTGAATGATCCTCTTTCTGTGATTTTCGAACGAAGTTATGAGTTTACTACTGCTATAATTTCCGTGTTCGTATATATGCGTTTCTACGCATACTTGTAATTCTCGTGATGTCACCCTTACAATCTTTCGCAGAATTCTTTATCTAGAGTAAAGGATAATCTATTACATCAGAAATATGCAGGAATAACCTTTCAGTCAAGCATTTAATATTTCACTGGTTACTGTGTAGAAGCTATCTTTGTGATTTACCGATTAATAGATGAAATAAAATAAACGGCAGAATAGCTTTAATAGCCTATCAATTTATTAGTAATTCACTGTTGCGTAGACTTATCCGTGTTCAAGCATCCGTAGGTGCTCGTGCTTCTCCCAAATCATCGAATCGAGTGTTCATATTCACACAAATTCCTCCTCGAGCTACTGCGATTATCCTCTCGGCATTTCACCTCGAGGAGGGTTATCTATTAACTCGTCCAACCCTCCAACTCCAAAGGGGAACAACTCCTCGGGGAACGCGAAACATCCGCCCAGCTTCCCATCAATCCATCTGGCCTCATTAATTGATCGTTTTTTCCTTCCAGAAACACAGAGTCTTTTCTTAATGTTGCAAAACCCCAAAACTCTCCTGGAATCTCTTTTTTATTCCTGAGTTTCTGTGGGGAAATTGTTTCTTTTCTGTTCCAACTAACTCCAGGTCCTATTTTTTACTTTTACCATAATTTACTCAAGAAAACTAATTCTCAGTAATTTTTATTTCTTAACAAAATTAACTTGGTTCAGAATTCCAAATAACAAAAATCATAATTAACTCATAATTAATTAACAGAAACTAAACATCCGTTAGCTGCTAAGAGAGTGGTTACATTGAGCCAAATTGGTGTGATCATAATGGATATATACTTCCTCTTTTGCGGTACATGCATGTGTGAGATCATATTCACCTGCAACTTTGGTAACTTCCATAATCCCTCATAAGTGGTTGAGACAATTTGGTTTGATCATAATGGTTATATACTCTTGTATGGTACATGTTAGAAATCATATTCAAATACTTCCTTTTTTTGACACGTGTGAAATTTCATTCACGTGCACCTTTGATAACTTCCATAATTCGTCGTATAAGTTTGATACAAATTTGTTTGATGGTAATGGCTATATCCTCTTTTGTGGTGCATGTGTGAAAACAAATTCACGGGCACCTTTGGTAATTTCCATAATCCCTCCTATGAGCTTGAGCCAAATTGGTGTGATCATAATGGCTATATACTTCCTCTTTTGTGGTTCATTCATGTGTGAGATCATATTCACCTACACCTTTCATAACTTCCAGAATCCCTCCTATGAGTTTGAGACAATTTGGTTTGATCGTAATGGTTATATACTCTTTGTTTTGTGGCACATGTGTGAAATCAATTTGATCTTAATGGTTATATACTTCCTTTTAGTTATGAGTAGGATGAAGTTGTTTCCATGGTAAAATGTAAAAACAAATAGTCTAAAAATATATATTTAATTATTTTATTGAATAAAATTATATTATATAATTTTTAAAAATTATGGTAAATTTTCTAGTTATTATTGTCATATCAAAAATATATTTGTCAATGTAAAAGTTAAATATATTAATAATTTATGATTTATGATAAATCTTCGAAAATCACATTATCATTTGAGAATTGACGCATTTCGAACTACTTAGTGTAGTTCATGATCAGGAAATATTAATTTATAAAAAATGGAAATATCTTAATTTGTCAAAGTGAACTTTATTTTAAGAATGCTAACTCTTCAATCACAGGAAATTAACTTATTTGAGAAATATTGGGTCAACATTTCAAAATTTTGAAACGTTGAGCCAATATTTCCCAATGCTATGGAAACATTACATCAAAAGAATTCTAAATCACATAACCCTAAACTCAAAAATATATTACATTGTTTAAAAAAAACTAATAATTTAAAACCCAATAAAAAATAATACACTATTTTCTCATTTACTAACAAAATTACATTTTATATATATTATCTTTGATGTAGTGCTTCTAAATCTATTATATTGAAAAATATTTGGTCAACTTTTCAATGTTGAAAAGTAGACCCAATACATTGAAACATTGACCTAATATTTATTAATGTGATGGATCCTAAACATAACATTAAAGCATTTTGAATTACATAAATCTAAACTCAAAAATATATTATATCTTTCTAAAAAATCTAATAATCTAAAACTCAACTATATATATATATATATAGAGAGAGAGAGAGAGAGAAGCGTCTTGAGATCACTATAATTTTGACATGCTAAAAGGCAAGAAAGATCGGCATTGCAACAAAGATTATGAAACTGAGATCTAATGTAGGTGTAAGTAGGGCACTGTAAGAGGAATTGATTTTCGTCCTCAATGTTCATATTCTCGCAGAGATGGCAGATCCTTTTCCATCCATGTTGTTTTAACTTATATGTGTGTGTAACTTATAAGTAATATGACATTGACATTTTTTGTTAGTTAATCTTAATGAAAATTCTAGAGATTTTTAAAAATTTGAGTTTAAGTTGTTTGATCCATAGCATGTGCCCAACAAATTTTTTCACTATGTTGAATCTGTTTATGTATTTCAAACATAAAAAATCACATTCTTTCTTAAAATTATATTAAAAATTTTAAATGAAAAGAAATATTTTTCTCTAAATTAAATTATACAAAATACATGGAAAAACAACAAAAACACATTGAAAAACAACAAATTAACATTTTAAAACTTCTCATTTTGAAATATTAACCAATTACTTCATAATAAATATAAAAGCATTAAAAAAACATTACATCAAAACATCACAAAAATTTAACTCAAAAACATATTATATCTTTTAAAAAATAAAATATATTACATCTTTCTATATATATACCCAACACATACATACATAAACACAAATACACACCATCATACTATCCAGAAACGAGATAAGTACTCACCGACCAAAATACAAAGTTGTTACCGATTGCCAACTTTGACACGATAACTCACACCAAATTATGCGATTTTCGAAGTCAAACTCACTCACGCCACCGGAAGACGATACAATTTTCACACGGAAACTAGGGCAACCAATGTTTAAACCCTCCTACCAAAAAACAGTAATTAAAGTTGCCCGTCAATTGAAACAGATTGACGGAAAATTACTGAGAAACTACAGGCGACCCCGCGTTTTCTACGGGGAACCCCAGGCGACCCTTTGGGCTTTTGTATTCTTTTGGACTTTTCTATGAATATCAATATTGTTTCGAAGATTGTTTGGATTCGTTTTGAAGTTATTTAGTTGATGGAGAGAATAATTAAATTTGTGTATATCTATTTTGATTTTGGATTTACTAAATGTTTTAAAATTTTATTATTTTTTTAATGATAAAAGAGATTTGTATCTATATTCAATCATTCTATACATTTCATTTTGTAGATTCTGAATTAAATTAAAATGGATCAAAGTTAATTTCATCAAATTAAATTTTAGCTATTAGTGATAACATTATCATATATATAACTATTAACACTAATTTGAAAATCAATTTATAGTAAATTATATTGTATAATATGATGAAAGTTCAGAGTAAAGATGTAACCACCATTTTAAGTGGAAACATATAATTAAGGATTAGTTGTATTGTTGTGTTATCTTCTTTTAAATAAGAATATGTGAACAAAATGAAATGTTTATTTTTAATAAAGATTTACTGTGGAAGCAGTTTCATAAGTAAATGATTGGTAAAAAAAGTAAAATCAAGATCTGATGTTAGTTAGAAAACAGTTTCACAGTTATCCAAGAACTCTGGAATAAATAAAGCATTCCAAGGGGAGTTTTGGGTTGGATCTGTGCACAATGGACACTCTGTGAACTGGAAGCAAGAACTGTTTTTTTTCCAGACAGATAATACCCTGGGTTGGAGTTCTGGACCGGATTGTCCCGTGAACTCCCCAGTACTACTGTTTTCACTGGAGTCGGAGGGTATTGGACCGGAATGTCCTGAGAACCTCCTCCAGAGTTTGCTGAACTAACACTACTCAGACTTGAGCTCGGGGGAGAGCTGTAGGACGTGAACGCCCAGCTCGTGGAAGGGAGGCACATACACTACTTCATACAAATCTCGGGACAGATGAGTAGAATTTGTTTTAGTAGCTGTAAAATCAGAAAGATAATTATTGGATTTCTGGATATTAATTCTATTAGAGGGTTATAAATTTGTCCTGCGCTGAACAGGAGACTGACTGTAGATTAATGACAGGAATGTTTCTTTAATTCCAATTGAATGAATATTTATATTAGAACAGCAGATGAACTATTGAATAATGACAGAATTGTTTATTCATTTCCAGTACCCGTATGAGTTGTAGTTAGAACAAAAAGATTGACTGTTGAAGAATGACAAAACGGTCCTGTTATTATACCTGTGATAATATAAATATACATAGAAGGAGAAAAACTGAGACAGAACAGTTAGTTTATTTCAGAAGCAGTATATAAACTAGAACGGAAGACATCCATAGAATTGTTTCGTAAATCTGTTCTTATTTCAGTAGCAACAGATAGTCCAGTATTGTGAGCTAAAATGAACGAGTTCTTAATGCATACGAAACAAAGCAACCAGAGTACACCATAAAACCTGTGCAGTCTATAGCCAGGAATAAAGCAGCACAAAGAGGCAATTATTCTTTCATCCTTCCTAAAGAAAAGAAAACACCCTACCTAACCATCATAGCAAGGAAGACCGTTAACCCTTAATGCCTGTGAGACGGGCCTCTGGGTTGGTCGCCTTCCCCCTTAGGAGCACTCGGACAATAAGTGGTCCGGACACTTCTTACAATTTAGTTTAAATCAAGAAAAGAACAGTAAAAAAGAGTCACGCCTTAGTTAATATTGCATTCTCATAAACAATAGACAGAGCATTGCACAGTGTGACTGAGTGCAGGTTTCCAAGGCAAATAACAGAAACCAGAATGGGGCGGAATACAAGTAACCATAAATACAACAAGTATGAATGCTTGAATGCACCAATAAACACCTGTAAATGCCTCACGAAATCCAACGAAAGTTTTAAATTGAAAAACTGAGGATATGCACAGACCCAAGAAAACTTAACTATTCAATAAATATAATTTCCTGTTAACCATTGAAAACCCATAAGGTACAGTTCATCGCCAAAAGAATTCCATTAAGCTGTGACAGAGATTACATAACAGAGCCACGCCTAAATGAGACTGCTAGGGCTCATAATACCGCCACCGGCAGAGAGCATAAGAAATTAAAGTAGCGTAACAACTCTAGAAAACAAAGTGATACGGAAACCCTGGTAGGGTATCACAAAATTATATGCGTTCATAGTCATAAAACGTCTGAACTTAACCAGCAAGGCCGCAAAGGCACTTGCCGAAACCTTAACACCAACGGCCGTGAACGCTGGAAAGGGAAACGGCTACCTAGTTCCATAGCAAGGGTTTAAATACCTGTGCGCAGGACGAAGGAAAGAATTTAGCCGTTTTGAACCGATGCTAGCAGTCTAGGAAGCAGCAGAACAGATAGAAGAAGTACCTGGAAAATTAACCAACCCTGCACCTGTAACAAACCCACAAAATGTCAGAGAATGAAGGCTAAGATGGAAACTGTGAAGGTTAATTTCGAAATCAATAGTTTTAAGAACAAAGAACCCAAAAACCTTACCAATGCAAAACGAAGACGGAGAAAGAGTCAGGATTGAAGAATTGTACAGCTGGGTAAGAGGACGTCGAGACGGGGGAATCTGTATCAAACATAAACAGTCAAAAGGGCGCATATGGCACCATCTGGAAACCAAGAATAAGCTAACGAAAACTGTTAGGGTTACCTGCGGATGGAAAATCGACATAACTGGTGCAAGAAACCCCGCAGACCGACTGAGAACCGGAGCAGGAACCCTAGGGCCGCAGTTCATGCCTCTCAATGCTACGGCGAGGTGCGGCAATGACCGAGAAGTTGGTTGCGGGCGGGGTAGTCATTACCAGCCCTAATAAATCTACACCGTCTGTTCCAGATCGCCATCGACGGCTAGATGCTCGCCAGGGCCGGATCGACAGTACAAAGGATAATCCCAAGGCAACAAAATAGTACTAGACCCCAAATCCGATAAGCAATGATATAAATGCATATTACAGTAACTTAAGTTGCATTACGTCCGAAACCTTTAGACTTATCACACGAAAAACTCAATGCCATGCCATGTCACGGATACGTGGCAAGTATAGATAAAGCAATGCAAAGCAAATAAACTTGTAATCACCGTGCTCACAAAACATTGTAACATATGTTTTGTAATGTCAACTGTACATGATTGCTAAGGACCGCTTTTATAATAAAGTTTCCGAGATTATCCGTATAATAATTTTTTTTATTTAGTAATTATTACTGTTGTAATTTTCGTTTTAATTGTTATATGTGACAAAAGACTAATAAAAAGATGGAAAAATATAATTAAATAATATAAGATGTTAATTATTTTTGGAAAAATAATTGCAAATAATATAAGTATTAATAAGTTATTTTTCAATAATTAAAATTAGATTATTAATTTTTTTATTTGATAAATTATTATATCTTATCTCAATGTGAATTTCTTTCTTCATATTATTAAATAATAATTAAAAATAAAATGTATAGATTTTTATGGTGGGTTGATATGGGTGTTTTTATTGAATAATTATTAGGATTATTTTTTTAATGTTAATTTGGAATATTTTAATTTATATTTTTTATTTTGTTATAAAATAATTATATGAATTCAAATTTTGGTTATTTGCTATATTATAATTTATATTTTTATTTGTTTTTAATCTCTATATGAATTTAAATTTTGGTTATTAATGATAGATAATTGTGAGAATATTCATGTGTATAAGAATATAAACATATTATAATTTTTATAATATATTTGATGGTTTCAATGATAAAAATGGACTTGATTATTTGGGTAGTCTAACTTGATGTAACTTATGTAGAAAATTTGAAGTTAATTGAAGAGAATGTGACTCACTAAACATATTAAATGTTGATTCATAGTTCTAGTATAAACTAAGTATAGATAAGAGGAAAAGAATAGATGATCAAGAAGGATATGTGATGGGCTTACTTGGATGATGCTTCATTCTCAGAGGGAATTTTGTATTTCTACAAAACTTGGCATTTCTTTCAAATATGAGACAAGTTTGGGAGATTAAAAATTACCATAAATTTGATGGATTTCACATGTAAATTTGACAGCCCTGACATATCAAGGGAGAGGGATAAGATAGTGGATGAATTATCAATAAATAAATAAGGAACTTGGAGTATACCCATATGCATAATTGAATATACTCACTAGCCTAAATACATTTAACTTCTGATTTATCATGCCCCAAGTGGGATCAAATAACTCTGAGATGCAAAATTTACCTAAAGTTCTATAGTCTAAAAAGAAGGTTTTCATAACTCGAATACATTAATGATAAGTGGAGGATATTTAAAAAATATTGAAGATGTAAGCATATGAACAAAATGTATGTTTACACTTTGTGAAAGAATGATCTATTTTAATGTAAGAAACTAACTTGAGTAGTTTTTATGTGACTGCGAAATCACAATTGAAATTTTACGAACATTCCTCCAAAGCAACCACAAATGTCTACCTAACCAAATCCAAATACCAACACCAAGCATATTCAACGAGTCTACAATAGAGAAAGTACTTACTAAACCTATGTTATATAAATCCAAAGAATCAATGTTAGGTCTGAGAAGGTCCTTCCAAATGTTTAGCCACCTCCTCCAACAGAGAATCCCAAGGAAGAGAAGGAAGTGTTGAGAAACATATAGGGCAATGATTAGAGTGATTTCTCTTTCTTTCATAACTTCTTGTGATGTCTTTTACTTATGTTACTTATTAGATTCTCTTATTATTATTATGATTATGTATTATCAAACACCTACCAAAAACAAGAAGAACAAGAACACAGAATATAGGCTGCAAGCCAAGGCCAAAAACTCTCAACTTGAGAGGAAAACTCGTAAATCGCTTCTCTTCCTTATAGATTATTCAATTGAGAAATTCCAAGACCTTTACACCAAGACCAATACCCTCCAAGACCAAGTCCAATTGTTGAAATTGGCAACAAGAAACATTGAAAATGGCAACCAGAAATGGCACCATCGGGGGCTTCTGATTTAATTTTTCCCTTAATTGAATTGGAAGAAAAATTGCAATTCCATCACATTACAACTTGTATTAGTTAACCGAGTCAGGAATACTTAGTTAGCTTAGGAAATTTGAGTTGAGGGTCAAAGATGAGGCATGTAAAGGATTTTACATGATTTTAAGGGTCTAGTTACAATTATTTGTGAGTTGTAATTAGTTAACTCTATTAATTGAGTTAAAATCAGCTTAACTAGTTCTAACTAAGAGATGAGCTAGTGATAGGTCCAATGAATTAACTCTGATTTAATTCACAAGTAGTGATCAATCAGTTAACTGATATTTCACTATAAATAGCTGTTAAATATCAGTTCTAAGGAAGGCCCAGTTGAGACAAGGGTTAAAGGGAAGATAACTATCAGTTGTACTATTAGAAAATTGTACATGTCATGCATGAGGTCATCAGGAAGCCTTATAAGGATTGCATAATCATTATTTGGGATTTTCCTAATTAATAGGGGCTTAATTAGTCCAAGAATACATAAGGAAGGCATGCCAGGAAGAGGCAAGAAAAAGATTAAATATTGGACCAAACTTGCTTAGATCGAAAGCCAGATTCGAGCAGGATCAAAGTGAGACAATTAACAGAGTGCAGAGGCTTCTCAAGAAGGGAAATAACATTGTATTGTTTCATGATATTGACCATATGCAATATACAAATAGAGGGTTTTTGAGTAATTTCTTTCCCTGGATACATCTTGTGGTGTGCGGTTGGTTTACTTCTTTCCCTTACTTGTTATGTGATTGTGCGATCATGTTTTGTTTCCAAAAATTGTAGAAAGATTCAGTGTTTTGTTTTAGTACATTACAAGATCGAATTGAATCTTATTGTTTTATTTATACCTGGTATAAGAGTGCAAGGAATCACAATATAAGTGAAGAAATTGAGTTTGTTTTTAACATGTACATCGAATTTGTAGATTTATTCTTCGAGACCAACGACATATCAAGATGTATTTCAATGGATTGAGACTCAAATATGCACTAGAGAGAAATTAGAATTACATAGCATGGAAGGACAAGTTGGAGGCAGTGTTGGAGGACAATGGACTGAAGGCATTCATAGACAGTGATATTCCTTAGCCCACAAAAATAGATGCTCAATTTCTTGATGCATGGAAGAAAAATGTAGCAAAGGAAAGAAGGATCTTGTTAAAGGTAGTACGAGATCATATTTTCTTGAGTCTGCATGGAAAGGAAACTCCATATGATATGTGGAAGGACTTAACAGATATGTCTCAGAATAACAATGACCATAGGAATTTGGTGTTTAAGGACAAGCTCAGAAAGATCAAGAAGGAGGAGGGTGAGATGATACCAAAATACTTGAAAAAGTTCACTCAATGTCGAGATGAGCTTGGAAGTGTTGGTGTGATAGTAGCCTAGGATGATTTGGTGAGGCTAGTACTTCTAGGCCTTCCCAATATCTGGCATAGTTACCAGGACAGGGAATAGAGATCTCTTCAATGACTTAGAGGAGAAGGACCTACAACAGAATATAGACTTTGGAGATGACGGGAGGTACAACACAACCAAAATAGGTACAATTACCTTTTAGTGGGAGATTGGCTCCCTTCTCAGACTCAAAGATGTTTAGTTTGTTTTAGGACTAAATAATAATCTTGTCTCTATAGCGGTATTGGAAGACCATGGTTCTGATGTGATTTTTAGAAAAGTAAAGGTGTTCCTTAGACACATCGCCACGAGACGGGTGAAACCGATCAGTGTAAGAGTCAAGAACCTATATTCTCTCGAGGTCGAAGATGCATGAAAATATTTGAGGAGAAAAGCAGAGGTTAGTGACTTGGTGGTTGAGAGGGAGCCTAAATTACCTCTCAACTTGCAGTATTAGAAGCAGTGTCAGAAGGTTGTGGAGTAGCAAAAATTGGAGAATCAGAGAGGAGATCGAGTGGAGGCATCCACTCAAGCAGAAATATCAAGTAGGGGGGAATTTCGTGCCAGATGGGTAGAGGGAGCATAGGCAGCGATACCTCAAGGTGAGAGGTGTGGCGATGTGAAGACATAATCCCAAGAGAAGAAATTGGGTAGGATCCATTGATATGACTTGTTTCATGGATCATATCTGGCTAGAGGGAGCCCATAGTACAAAGTAGCAGGAAGGATCAATAGTTATTGATGCAGCCAGATGTCAGAAAGATAGAAACCAAAGTGACATATGTCAGATACTGCAGTGCAGATACTTCGATTTTGTATGTATAGAACTATCTTTGTAGCTTCATCCCACAGGAATTTTGGTAAATCTTGATCATGTATCATTGCTTTTACACTTTCTTCAATGGATCACTTCTTTCATTTTGCAACTTCGTTTTTTTTTCAGGATTATATGGGATTATCATCTCCCTCTTAACCCCAAATTCCTTAAATAAAGTGATGATTTACTTAGATGTGTATTCTCCTCCATTGTCAGATCTTTTATTCTATTTTATGTAAGGTTCTCTACTTCAAATTTGAATTCTTGAAATTTGGTAAATACTTCATCCTTGGATTTCATTACATAAGCCCAAGTTTTCCTTGAATGTTCATATATAAATGTGACATAATATAGATGACCTCCAAGATATTTAGGATTAATAGGACCACAAACATAAAAATGAATAATATCCAAGATTTCCTTTAACTGTGAAGGACTACTTCCAAATTCTCTCTTGGTGTTATTACCAATGCACATCCTTTGCATACTCCTTTCTAATATACCTTAAGTTCAAGGACTCCATCTACTATCGAATTTAGGGTTGGAAGGATTTTGAAATGGAGATGACCAAATCTTCTATGCTAGAGTTCACATGGGTTGATTTCGATGTGAATTGGAGCTTGAGAAAGGGGATATAGAAACTTGTAAAGTCTTCCTTCGCGAATCCCAATTAATTTAACAAATTCCATTGTTGAGTTTTTACCCCATATGACAACTTTTCCATCAATGAAATTCACTCTATCACCTTTATCTTATAAAATTGAAATTGAGAGTAATTTCTTACGTAAACCTGGAATAAATAAGATGTTTTTGATATGAATATTAGCTCCATCCTCTAGCTCTATCGAGGTTGATCCAATTCCCTACATAGGATAGCTCTTATTATCTCCAAGTTATATGGCGTAAGAGTATTGGGCCTTTTGACAATGTTTTTAGTTACTTGTGATGACCAGTCATCCAAATGCTCTCACCTTGAAATATGTTTGTGAGTGCTAAGAAGAGTCATTTCTTGATATGGATTGCTACCTTTGAACACTTATTGAGAAGATTCTTCAATGTAGTATAGATATTCATGATTCCCTTAGCTAACCTTAGCTTTGAAACCATGTTGAGAAATCTATAGGGTAATGATTAGAGTGATTTATCTTTCTTTGAAAACTGATTGTAATGTCTTTTACTTATTTTACTTATTAGCTGATCTTACTATTATTATGATTGTGTATCATAAAAAAACTACCAAAAACAAGAAGAACAAGAACACAAAATATAGGCTACAAGCCAGGGTCAAAAGCTCTCCACTTGAGAGGAAAACTTGCAAATCTCTTCTCTTCCTTATAGATTCTTCAATTGATGAATTCCAAGACCAATACCCTCCAATACCAAGTCCAACCTTTCTGGATGACGTTATTTCCTTGTCCAAGTCAAACCCGGTCAAATCTATTCCAATAACACAACTTCAACCTCCAACTGTAGAGTTTCAGCCTCCATTGGAGACCTAAAATTTTTGGCCCTCATACATTTGTTTCTACCACATGTGTGAGCTTATTTTATCCTCCCAGGCTTCCTTAGACCTTTTATTGTATTTTTATGAATTTTGGATCTTGAGGATGGCGTCTTGTGACCTTTGCTTGACCTTCTTGTATTCTCTTCTTCAAGATAAAACTTGTAGAGGAAAACCATAGATTTGCTGCAAAAACCCTATCCTTACTTCACATGTGTAAGAGAGAAATAGGCCAAAAACAATTCCTCTTCGTCCTCTTCCTTCTTCATTTCCTTCTTCTTCTTCTTCTTCTTCCTCTTCCTTCTTCATTTCCTTCTTCTTCTTCTTCTTCCTTCAAGAAGCTTGGGTTTCCTCCTTTATATAGGCTTCTCAAAGGTGGACGTGGCTCCTCAAATTAGGTCGACTTGATCTTGGAGGGTATTTTGAAGCTTAAGGGAATTTTTTTTATTTACAATTTACAATGTGCCAAAATGGGTCTTCAACTTATAAAAATGACTCTTTTGACTTACTTACCTAGAAAATGCAACATATTTCCATATTTTTCATGTCTGATCTTGTAGAGCCACCTAGAAGTTACCATAGATTTGTGTTCAGGCCTAGGTATGATCTCCCAAACTCCATTCTTCATTATAGATTGATATTATTCATTCATGGAATCCTTCCATTCTTGGTTATTGGAAACTTATTCAAAAGTGGATGGATCTAGTTCTATTATTTTTTCATGTAGGTTGCATACTCAAAACATCGTTTTCACTTCTTGCTTTCCCTGAATGTACCATGAGCCGATTCATGACCTTTTGCATCTAGAAGTGTAAACTTCAACTAGTTAGGTATTTTTTTGGATTTGGGAATTGCCATAGGTTGTATAGGTTCACTGGGACCCTCATCTTCATGATTTGATTTTTCTTCTTCCCTAGTAACTTCTTCTTCAAATACATAATTTTCTTCATCATCAGAGTCCATAGGTAGATCCTTTGATTTCTTGAATGAAATTATTTCATCAAATATTACATATCAAATGACTTCTATTTAGTGTCCTTTTAAGTAGATCCTATAAGCCTTAGAATAATTACTATATCTAACAAACATTCCATTCATGCCTAATGGATCTAACTTCATTCTCTTGTCTTTTGGTATATGAATAAAGACAGGACAACCAAAAATTTGGAGATGATACATGGTTGTTTTCTTCCCAGTGAACACTTCTTTGAGATTTTTTTTATCTAGAGACCTGTGGGGACTTCAATTTTGTATGTATAGAATTGTCTTTGCAGTTTCACCCCACATAAATTTTGGTAAATCTTGATTATGTATCATTTATTTTACACTTTCTTCAATGGATCGCTTCTTTCATTTTGCAACTCCATTTTGTTCAGGATTATATGGGAATATCATCTTCATCTTAACCCAGAATCCTTACATAAAGAGATGATTTCCTTAGATGTGTATTCTCCTCCAATTTTGGATCTTAATATATTTATTATTATTTATGTAAGGTTCTCTACTTCAGATTTGAATTCTTGAAATCTGGTTAATACGTCATCCTTGGATTTCATTAAATAAACCCAATTTCTCCTTGAATGGTCATCTAGAAATGTGACATAATATAGATGACCTCCAAGAGATTTAAGAGTCATAAGACCACAAACATTGGAATGAATAAGATCTAAGGTTTCTTTTTACTATGAAGCATTGCTTCCAAGTTCTCTCTTGGTGTTCTTACTAATGCACATCCTTTGCATAATCCTTTGGGATCTTCCTTAAGTTCGAGGATTCCATCTACTATTGAATTTAGGGTTGGAAGGATTTTGAAATAGAGATGAAAAAATCTTCTATGCCAAATTTCACATGGGTTGATTTCGATGTGAATTAGAGCTTGAGCAAGGGGAGATAGAAACTTGTAAAGTCTTCCTTCATGAATCCCAATTAATCTAGTAGTTTCTATGCTTGAGTTTTTACCCCATACTAAAAATTTTCCATCAATGAAATCCACTCAATCACCTTTATCTTATAAACTTGAAATTGAGAGTAATTTCTTATGCAAACCTGGAATAAATAAGATTTTTTTCATATTAATATTAGCTCCATTCTCTAGCTCTATTGATGTTGATCCAATTCCCTACACATGATAGCTCTTATTATCTCCAATTTATACAGAGTAATAATACTTTCCTTTTGATAGTGTTTTTAGTTGCGTGTGATGACCAATCATATGCCTTGATTCTCCACTGTAGATCATCCAAATTCTCTCATCTTGAAATGTTTTTGTGAGTGCTAAGAAGAGTCCTTCATATTTTGTCTTCGTCACTTCCTTATTTGGAGTAAATAGGGGATTCCATAATTCTTTGATGCCTTTCTTGATATGTATTGATACCTTTGAACACTTATTGAGAATATTCTTCATTTTAGTAGAGATATTCATGATGCCCTTAGCTAATCTTAGCTCTGAAACCATGTTGATAAATCTATAGCGTAATGATTAGAGTGATTACTCTTTCTTTGATAACTTCTTGTGATGTCCTTTACTTATCTTACTTATTATATTATCTTACTATTATTATGATTTTGTATCATCAAGCACCTACCAAAAACAAGAAGAACAAGAACATAGAATAGGGGTTGCAAGCTAGGGTCAAAAGCTCTTCACTTGAGAGGTAAACTTGCAAATCTCTTCTCTTCCCTATATATTTTTCAATTGATGAATTCCAAGACCAATACCCTCCAAGACCAAGTCCAACCTTTCTAGATGATGTTATTTCCTTGTCCAAGACAAACGTAATCAAATCTCTTCCAATAGCACAACTTCGACCTCCAACTGTAGAATTCCAGCCTCCATGCAACCCTAAAATTTTCGGCCTCCTATAATGGTTGCTACCATACATGTGAGCTTATTTTATCCTCTCAAGGCTTCCTTATACCTTCGATTGGATTTCTATGAATTTTGGATCTTGAGGATGGCTTCTTATGACCTTCACTTTACCTTCTTCTCTTCTCTTCTTCAAGATCAAACTTATAGAGGAAAACCCTAGATATGCTACAAAAGCCATAGCCTTCCCTCACAAGTGTGACAGATAAATAGCCCAAAACCAATTCTTCTTCGTCCTATTCCTTCTTGATTGCATTCTTCTTCTTCTTCCTTCGCTTGAATGAGTGAGATGTGAATGTGTTTCAAGGAGCTTGAGTTTCCTCCTTTATATAGGCTTCTCAAAGGTGGACATGCCTCCTCAAATTAGGACAACATGTTCTTAGGTATGACGACTTGATCTTGAGGGTATTTTGAAACTTAAAGGAACACATATTTTTCTTTAAAAGTTATAATGTGCCTGAAGGGGTCTTCAACTTATGACAGTAACTCTTTTGACTTCTTGACCTAGAAAAAAACCCTAGAAGCACTCAATGGGTGCTTGAACTATAAAATAAAAGACATTGAGCATGAAATCCATGCTCCAAAAATAATAATAATAATTTTATTTAATTTTACAACTTAAAAGGTATCAAAAGTATATTTCATATTTATGAAGACTGAACCTTGTTACACATTTTTCAACAACAAGAACCTATGCCTCAATTCACCCAACCAAAACCTCCCTATCCTGAAAGGTTGACAACCCACAAAGAACACACCCTAGAAGAAGTTGAACTTTTAGGAGAGTTAAAAAATTTGTTTGTCGATATCCTTTGTCTTCAATGAATTAAGGATGTTCATATTTACAACAAATATATTAAGGAAGAATATCTTTGAAGACATGTGAGGAAGAAGAAGGATGACCTCATTATTAATGTCATAGGAAGCTAACTGATATTATGTTAGGTAGAATAAACATCCCCAAGTACTTAGATCCTAGGATCCCAATAGTGGATGTACACATCAATGACATTATAGTTCCAAACACTCTCATTGTTATGCGAGCTGTAATCAATGCCATGAACAAGGAAACTATGCTCAAACTTAACCTCCAAAGATATCTAAGGAAAACATTTGTTGTACTACAACTTGTTGATAGATCTATCAGGTCTCCGTAGTTTGCAATATTGGCATGTACAAACGCTACAGAGCCTGCATCAAACCACTTTAGAATCTGAGGACCTAGCCATCCTAGATTTAGAGAGGGATCTCTCTTTATATGTGTTCAAAGATATGATCTTTAAGGCTTCAAGTATGATTTTAAGCTAGTTATGAAGAACAAGGTTGTTTGTTTTGTTTTTGTTGGACATGATCATATGAAGATGAAGGAAGTTTGTATGAAGGGTGAAGATGTGAGTAAGTGAAAGAATGTTTCAACTGAGAAGACAAGCAAGGAACAACATCAATCCATTGGGCTATGGAGTCATAAAAGTGTTTAATTTAACAACAAGGTTCAAGAGTGGTCCATGGGGCAAGTCATCTATGTCAAAGGATCTCTTTAAGTTGATTTTATGGAATGAAACAGTAAGAAATGAAGGTGGAAGAAGCAAAACACATGAAGAAACAAAGAAGAGTCTAAGATCAGGTAGGTACTTTGAAACTAGCCTACTTTCAACATACTCTTAAGGGAAATTTTCAAAGCAACGGTTGGAGAAGAAACTAGAGGACAGGGCTAATGATAGAATTCTCTAGCATCAATCTTTAATTAGCAGACTTTTCAAGAAAATTCAAAGACAATATCTCAATTTTTACTTAGGAAATATGAGCCTACCAACACTTCGCTAGTTATACTCTATTGAATTACCTTCAAGTTAAAAATCAGCAGAAAACATAAAGGATAAAGCTTTATCAGTGAGATTTAGCATACTTCAAAAGTAAATCCTAATCTATATTTGTTGTTCTTTATTAGAGGAAAATGAACAGAATGAAAACATAAAGAGAACAGAATGAAAACATAAATAAAATTGACAATTACGGTGAGAAACACATCACCATTGACATAGACCAGGATCCCATAAATCAACTATTTGTATTTGATGTTCAAACTAGTTATAATATTCAAGTCCAGTGGGGTTTTACAGCTTCAAACTTCTCATTTCAGCTTATGTATCTTCAATTCCTAACAGAGCTACAATAACTTCAAAAGCTATTTACATACAACATATATCCAAAGACCAACCCCTAAATTGTCTTCTACAAAAATATTTATAGAAGAAAGAGGAGGTGGAGTGTAAGGAGGGTTAATTTTCTCATTTAACAAAGAGTAAGTGCTTCTCAGCCCTTGAGAGACTCAATGGATAAGGAATGACATGTATTAGCCCTTATTAATTGATTTTACATTAAAGCTCATCAACCTTAGTTACTTTGTTGACTTTGGGGGCTTTGGTAGGCTGGTCATAAATTATTAGTTGTCTTTGGCAAAAGATCTCTAACTGTGCATTCATTGTGTATTCTTTCGATGAAATAAGTCCCCAGGTGGTAGTTGAGGAGTAATAGCCTCGATGATGTGGCATTAGAAGGCTCCTTCACTGCTTTTATGATGTACTGGTGGCTTTGAATAATGTTTAGGCCTTAATTATTGCCTTAAGGCCTTTAAAATCACTTCGGAATACTTAAACCTTATAAGATGATTGTGTTCACTAATTTGGCTTTGTCATCTACCCTTTAACTATGCTTTAACATTATAATAGTAGGATTAAGCTTTTAATCTTTCAAACTTGTGCATTAACCCTTTTAATTTTGACTGTTTACTGGCTTTTGCTTTATTTGATCTCCCTGAACTGTTTATCTTTAAAACCTGCTTTAACCTTAAAACCATAGGTTTTGAACCTTTCAACCTTTGATCTTTTGCTCCGGAACTTCTTCAATCTTTTAATCTTCAGTGTTTACTATCTTTTCCTTTATCATTGCGGACAGGCATTTTTAGTACGGTGGAGAGTTTAAGGGAATGACCAGTGCTTACACAGAACTGTCCAAACCCTCGAATGAAGCCAAGTAGCCTTTTACTTCATGTTTTAGCCTTCAAACATAGAGGGCTTTGGCTCTGTCCCTTTGCTAGGTGAGGACAAGGTTTCTGCCCCGACAACCATGATAAAAACCTGCAAAAACAACGAAAAATGTTATAAATACCCTGCGGGCTGGAAAAAATTCTTATAGAGGCTGACGTGGAAGTGGATGAGCATAGGTGGAAGAGATGAATATGCAGGCAAAGGGGTTCTATGGAAATACTTGCAAAAACAGGTTTAAATTTGAATTTTGGAGCGAAAACGGGCAAAGGCGGTTTGGGAATATCGTGAGCGGTTATCGCACGACAAATAAATGGTAAGTGGTTTAAACGCGTTTGAACGCGATTCCACACAGTACGCGATACCTATCCTTTAGAAAACCGCCGGTATCGCACTAATTTGGAGTGTTAAACTCCGGGCGCAAAAATTATGCGATATGTCGCCACAACCGTCAGATGAAAGGGTCAAGATCCGACGGAGCGGATCGACCGCGATGAAAGAGTTGCATGACGGGAGTGAAAGTGGAAAATAGCTAGCAGCATTTGATAGGGCAGGCTTTTTATGTGGTGGATGGTAGGCCCTGGTGGAGTTGGGTCATTGGGTTAGATGAGGGCCATTAGATCAAATGGATCGATGGAGGAGATTCTTCGGCCAAGGTGAATGAATGGTAGGATTTTGGGCAGAGGAAGCATAGGAGAAGAGGCGTAATAGCCGTTGATCTTTAAATATCAACTGTTGGGATTTATTTTTGTAAAGTGTCAAGGCAAGGATAAAGGGAAAAGAGGAAAAGGGAGTAATGGAAAGGTGGGGGCTCCAGGGGTCAGGTACTTAGCACGAGGTAATGGTCATGTGGAGGGGAGAGATGACCAGGGGCTACGGGAAAAGGGTTTATCACATCGGGGAAAATTTATAAAGAAAAAGCGGGTTTATAAAAAGAAAAGGGTGATGCGATGAAGGGGCAAAAGATGCTTAGTGCCAGGTCGTGGGATTTAAGGTCACATGATAGAAAAGCGGGCTGGGGGCAAAGCCAGAAGGGGTTAAAGCCTGTGTTACAAAAGAAAATTTATTTTTAGGCCAAAAAAAGTTTTTTATAGGGTTTTTTAGCTTTCAATGGGCAAAAAAAGGGGTTTTTAAACCATAAAGGAAGTTTTATAGCTTAAGAAGGGATTTTGGGAAGTTTTAAGATTAATGAAGGGTAAATGAGAAGGAGAAAAGGAATTTTTTAGGGGAAAATGGAGGTTTAAAAAGGGCAAATAACGAGTGAAAAATTCTTTAGAAAATGATGGGAAATGGCCTAAGAACATTCTTTTTTAATATCAACATGGCTCCTTGGTGGGTTTTTCTTAATGAAACAACAGTGACGATTACTTGCTGATCTTGGACAACATCATAAGGCTTCAAGAGTGAGAAATTTTCTGTGAAAATGATCTCTTGAAAGCTCAGGACTTATTTTTAGCCATCATTTGCTCTGACAAAATTTACTGATGGCTAACAGTGGCTCCACTTGGGGATGGCAACTCCTTGGAGGTGTCAAGAATCTTTAGAATTTGATCTCTCGGATGTAGACCTATGCCTTTATCCATTGACAACCTCTTCTTATTTGATCATGCAACTTTGAAAGATGATCAGCTTTTATATCAAACAAAGTTATTTCCCAAAAAACTACCTACACGGCCTACTTCCTATCGTTTTTTCTTCAAAAGGTGCATTTGGACTTGCAGACCTTGAACATCAACATTTTATTCTTGTAGAAAATAGGAAAAACTAATCTAAGTCTACCCTTATTTCTTCCATGAGTTCAGATTAGACTGTTGAACTCATAAATTCTCTTCCTAAGATACTATCTGCCAGGATTAGACTGTCTGGCAGATTTTATTCTCTATTTTCTAAAACAGAAATTTAAACATAGTCAAATCAGGATTAAACTGTTTGATTTTCCATGATGTCTATGGCTTTATGTACAAGCTACACATAGACTTTATTTGCAGAAATTTGAAACAAAACTGTGAAGGCTTAGGATCTGAAATTTTTTACAACATCCTTCATTCTTTTTGCAGCTCTGATTTTGATCTTTTTTGAGCTATTCTTTCCTTTTTTCTTGGTTCAGATTTTGAGCATATTAGAACCAATTTTTCATCAATCTTCCAAGTTCAGGTTTTCATCTTATTTGAACCATTGTTTTTTCTATCCTAATGCATTCTACTTGATAAGCCAAGTTTAAACAGTTTAGCAAATATTCCTCACTAACCTATCAGCAGAAAATTTAAATCTATCTTAGTCATGATTGAGCTGTATGACTAAAATAGCAGATTTTCCTTAAGGAGTGGAATTTAAGCTTGAACACTTTTAGAATTTCTCTTTTTCTTTTTGGTATGGGGATGTACCTTTCTTGTTCTATTTCTGCCCTCTTTTTCTTTTCTTTTTTCTGTTGTTTTTGTATTTTTCTTTCTTCAAATTGAAAAAAAGCGTTATATACAATGAATGAAAAGCTCTGAAAATTTTAAAGTATCAGTCAACTGTAATAATTTTTGAGAACCCTGCCATTAACAGAACCTCCAAAGTATTCAACTCCATCCAATTCTTGCAGAAAAAATGCATTTTTTCTGATAGCAGATTGGATAAGATAAGGGCCTTGCCATAAGTTATCAAATTTTCCATGTTTTCCCTTATCTTCTCTTCTTGAATCCCATTTCAAAACTTTATCACCAATCTTGAAATCACTTGCCTTGGTTCTTATGTTAAATAACTTCTTGATGTTTTCTTGTAGTTGTTGTGTTCTGATGTATACTTCCTCTCTAGTTTGTTGAAGATGTATTGTCTTATTTATCCTTCTTGTTACATCATTATCTTTAGACTGTACTTCCTGGATCAGCTTCATTACTGGCACTCCTAAACTGGTTAGAAATATTGCATCAGTTCCATAAACTAGTTGGTAGGGAGACATTCCAATTGATTTTTTAATTGTCAATCTTTCTACCCATAAAGCATGTACTAGCTTATTGTGCCGTGATTTCTTGTTATCTTCCAGCAACTTTTTGATTATGTTTACCAGACTTTTATTTGAGGAATCTGCCAGTCCATTACCTTGAGGGTAATAAGATATGGAATGACCGAATATGATCTGATATTTATGATAGAATTTTACCATCTTGCTAGATCCAAATGCAACATCATTGTTAGTTATAATCTTTCTAGGAAAGCCAAATCTGGAAAGTATATGGTTTTCAAGGAGTGAGATGATGACTGAGTTTGTGGCATTCCTAGATGGGATGGATTCTATCCATTTGGTAAAATAATCTGTTGCTGTGAGGATCCATCTATGTTGGGTAGATGAGGAAGGATGGATTTCCCCAATGAATTCTAGACCCCACTGCTGAAAAGGAGCTTTAACAGTGATTGGTTGTAGAGGTAAAGGAAGTAGTTTTCTTTTTCCTTAAAATATTTGGCATTTGTGACATGCAATAATCATTTTGTGTACATATTGAAAGAGAGTGGGCCAGTAGTAACCAGTTCTAAGGATTTTATTAGCAGTTGACTTCCAGTAGAAACTCATTCTCCTTCATGAAATTCATGCTTGATTTTATCTGCACCATTCTCAGGCAAACATTTAAGCAATAATCCACTACCATTTTTCCAATATAAACATTTATTTAAAACACAGTAATTTACATCTTTTAACTTTAAGAATCTTACCTTTGTTTTAGACAAACCAGGAGGAACATTAAGATTGAGCAAAACATACAAAATGTCAGCATACCTAGATGAATTCAGAAAATGATCTTCAATAATTGGAGTTGACAAGTCATCCTCTTCATCTAATGCATTAAACATGTTTATATCAAGATCTTGAAAGTTGGATTCAACCATAATTTTTGTTAGTCCTTGACCTTTTATAAGCTTAGTGGGCTTGATTTCTAAGTCATACTCTAAAATTACAGCAATCCACTTTCCTCTCTTTCCATCTGGGTCTTGGGTCAATATGTCTTTCACAACTGAATGAGGCGCAAATGCTATTATGTGAGAGTGTAAAATGTAAACTCTGAATTCCTTTAAGGCTTTGAATAAGACAAAGGCTTGTTTTTCCATTATGTTATACTTCAGTAGTGAATCTGTTAATGCCTTGCTGAAAAATGCAATGGGCTGCTCTTGTCCATTCAAATTCTTTTGTAATAGGACAACAGCTACTGTGTGTTCTGATGCAAATGAAAAAATGAAGAAATATTTTGAAAAATTAGGGCTGATAAGAACTGGTGTTTTGGTGAGTTCTTGTTTTACCAGTTCAAATGATTTCTTTGCTTCTAAGGACCATTTAACGCCTTCTTCCTTCTTGAGCATGTTAGTTATGTTTCTAAGGAGTTCAACTAGATTGGGTATGAACCTTCTCAAGAAATTAATCTTTCCAATGAAGGATTGAAGTTCCTTGATGTTTCTAGGATGGTTTATTTGCAATATTCCATCAATCCTCTTTGGATCTATCCTTATTCCTCCTTATAATATGATATGCCCAAGAAGTTTGCCTTCTTGGAGACCAAACAATGTTTTCTTTTGGATTCAAGGACAGTCCAAATTTTCTGCACTTTTCAAAGACCTTTCTCAAGTGTATAAGGTGTTCATCTGTTTTAGAATAAATAGTTATATCATCAAGGTAAATCACAATGAAGTAACCTATTTCTTTTTAAAATGCAATATCCATGGCTCTATGAAATGTGGCACCAGAATTCATTAAACCAAAGGGCATTTTCAAATACATGAAAGTACCCCAAGGTGTAGTAAAGGCTATTTTAAGTTGATCATCAAGATGTACCAAAACTTGATTGTAACTTGAGAAGCCATCTAGCAAAGAAATTCTTTTGGAACCAACTACCTTTTGTAAAATATGGTCCATTTTGGGCAAAGGATAGTTGTCCTTAAGTGAGGCTTTGTTCAAGTTTCTAAAATCAATGCAAAGCCTTATCTATCCTTTTTTCTTTCTAACTGATACAAGGTTAGACACCCACTCTGAGTATCTAACAGGGACTATAATTCCAACATCATACATTTTTCTAATTTCTTTCTCTACCAGAGGTAATTGAACAGGGTTGATTCTGGGCAATTTTTATTTAAAAGGTTTCTGGTTTTCCTTGAGAGGTATCTTATGCTGAATTATTTTTTTATCATATGATTTCAGATCTTCATAACTCCATGCAAACACATCTGAAAATTCTTTAAAGATCTCAATATATTTCAGTTTGATATGAGCTGGCAATGTTTTGGACAGCTTGATTATTTTGGGTTTTTCCTTACTGCCTATGTTGCATTATTCCACTTTAGTTTATATGGGTTCCAGTTTTGGCTTCTTGGCCACATCATTCAAATCAAATAATTCTTCTAAGGGGACCAACGCTTTTGGCATGCTTTGGTTTTTAGATTGCAACACTTCTAATCTTTCATCTTCTAATTCTATGCTAATCTCTATCATATGTTTTAATTCATTTGTTAACATATTTATTTCTACAATCTTGGGATATTTTTCTTCTTTAAGAAGTGGGTTGTCTTCAAAAGGACAGTCTTTATCATAATCTGAATCTGAATTTGATGTTTCAAATTCATTTTTGGACTGTAAGAAGTCTTCTATTTGTTTATCTCCATCAAAAACTTGCTAGTATTTTTCATTGTCTGGAACATCTGGTCTAAACTTGACTTGGGTGGTGCATTGCTTGGTTTCATAAGGTGCAAGAAAAGTTATACGAGCAAAGGCTAAACCATTGGCAAGGACATTTTGGTTTCTTAGGATAAAGATAAGTTGAAATTCATCAAATGTTTTTAACAAATCCATGGCATCATTTCTATAGGCTCTAAGTCTGGGATGTTTGGCACTATACTCCCCATTCAGTTGCCTAATAATCAACTTAGAATCTCCATGATATTTAATCCTTTTGGCCCCTAATTTATTCAATAAATGCAGGCCTAAAAGGAGAGTTCCATACTCAGCTATGTTGTTTGTACATTGAAAATTTAATCTATAGGAATGCCACTCAACATGATTGTTTTCAGTGTTGTGTATCCATATGCCTGCTCCTGCATCATTTTTAGTGCAAGACCCATCAAAATTCATGCTCCAAAGAGGGTTGTTTACAGATTTGTGATTTATTTCATTTTTTTCCTCTCTGTTTTCTTCATTTTTCTGTTCTATACAGGGGTCTACACTACGTTTTTCTGTGTTTAGTTCCTCAAAGTTTTCAATGTTTTGAGGTTTTACTTCTTGATTCTCATGATCTACATCATGATTATGACTATTGTGGACCTCAAGACCTTTACTCTATTTGCTGTAAATTTCTGAATTAGATTTTTTTTTTTAAAATTTCCTCTTTATTTCCCTCTTTATCAATAGCTGAAACTATGTTTGCATGTGAAGTGATTTCAGCATTTGATGATTTTTCATTAACCAACTCTTACCCTGTAGGAATATCGTCATTGAAAAGAATGAAAGTGTCTAGGTCAGTATGTATGGAATAGAGAGGAGAATTCTCTGGTCTTCCTTGGTTACTCACCATATATTTCATGTGTGTTTCCCTATAGAGTATTCTTGGTTGACTGAAGACAAGAATGGTGGCATAAGTCATATCCATCTGCATTGTGCCCTGTAACTTAGCACCCCATGACCTTGAAAGGAGCATGCCATATTTGGGGGGTATATCAGCCACTACAATGTCCATCACTAAACTCTTGGATGGTATTTGGGCTAAGTTAACACATAGGTATTTTATTAAGCCTAGGCATCTCACCCTACTTGAATCAAAGGAATATAAATATTTGTAGGGTCTAGTTACCTCTAAGCCTAGTCTTTCCATAATCACTTTGAGCATGAGGTTGTGTAATGCTCCTGAATCAAGCATCGAATTGTGAAAAATATTATCATGGATGTTTAAGCTGATGTAGAATGGAGGGGTGGTTCCTTCTTGAAATTTTCTTTCAATTTTTGGTCCAAAAATGAGCTCTGAGGTATCATCATTTAATTTAACTGTGTCATGAACATATTCTATGTTTAAAGCCTTCAAAATTTTATCTCTATATACATTTTGAGTGACTAATTCAGTGAGTGGGATAGAGATTTTGATTTTAAAAATTTCATTCTCTAAGTTGAAGGGAATCTGGTTTTTTAAAATGTTTAATTTAGTCTTCTTATTCACTGATTCATCTTCAAAATCAGTTTGCTGATTTCTATTATTTACAGCTGTTAAAATAGTTTTTTCAGGAGCATTAGCTGAAGTGCTAGTGCTACTGGGGTTAACACCCTGTTTTTAATTGGCTTGAGTGTTTTTCCCTTTGTTTAAATCAAAATTTATAGCCACTGTTTTGTGAGTTTCAACTGTCTTGTTGGGGACATTTTTAGGGTTGTTTTTTGCAGATTTATTAGAGGTTTTGTTCCTGGGAGTTTCTTGATTCTTTTTACTTCTCAGGTCATATTTTTTAGGTGATCCTATGATGGAATTTTCAGATTCTCGTTCATAATAATCAGTTTGTGGTCTTCTGTCATCATAAGGTGTATATAGACCATGTTTTCTTTCATAAATGAGATCATAATCCTCATTACTTACTCCCAACATGTTCATATTCTCATCCTCTATTTGTTCATCAGTATCTTCATCCTCATTAACATAATTTTCTTAGAAAGTAGGTCTGATCTGCTGATCATCCTCTCTTTGTCTATTTTGAGGTTGATTTCTCCTAAAGTTCTGATTTTGATTTTGATATTGATTTCTATTTTGGGGAGCTGATTGGTTCTATCTAGATTGTGCTCTCTCAAGTATGCTCATCTTCTTCATCATTTCCTCCATCAGTCTTTCCATCTTTGAGCTAGATGTGGAAGGTGTATTTTCCTCCCTAAATGATACTTTCTTTTCATTCCTCATCCTAGCTCTTTTCTCAATCAAATTTACTTCTACAGCAAGAGCTCCTTTTTGCATGTCTTCCAAAGTCAAAGCATCTCTCTCTCTTAGCTGGTATGCCATTTCAGGATCAAATCCCTCAGGAAATTTGGCCAAATCTGAGCCTTGTGGAGGTTTCAATTCTGGGGGTAGGGAATTATAAACACTATTGAACCTAGTGCAATAATTTTGAACACTTTCCCCAGTGTTTCTTTTGAGGTTGTTATAATCTGAAAGTATTTGGAGAGGGTTTTTCTGACTTCCCATTTGTTTAGGAATGAATGATGGAGGGGTTGGAGGTCATTAATACTATTATGGGTTAAGTTCTTGAACCATTTTCTTGCTTCTCCCCCTAAAATTTGAGCAAACAATCTGAGCTTGACATTTTCATCATCAATCTCATTTCTATCAAAATAGTCAATCATTTTTTCCACATGTTGTGAAGCAGTAGTAACACCACTAGCATCATATAATGGAGTCTTGGACTGATAGTCCTGTGGCATTTTGACTAGAGGTAAAGGAAGGAATAGAGGGGCATACCATGTTGCCATGATAGGAGGTTGTGGAAAAAGTGGGGGGTTTACAGGTGGAGGATGTAAGATGGGAGGGAGTTGGTAAAATGGAGTGGTTTGAATAGTGGGCGTATGGAAAACAGAAGTGGATGGACCAGCAAGATACTGTCGAGCAGATCTTGGATGAGAGAAACCAAAATTATGAAGGAAATGTAAATCAGGTGGGGTAGTTTCTCTACTAGAAGTTTTCTCACCACTATGTTGAGGTGAGTATGAAGGCTCAAAGTCTATCTGATCAATATCATCAAGTGACCTATTTCTGAATGGGTTTCTTAAGTCACCTTATGTATCTAGAAGAGCTGTAAGGTTTTCGAGAGCAGAATTAGCTCTATGGATTGGCCTGTCAACAGTTAAAGTTTTAGACTTAGGAGACTTTCTAAGTATACTTTCTAGATTATCAACTATCTTAGGAGGATTTGGGTCAGGATAGGCTCTAGTATGAATTCTTCTAGAAGCCACTATGTGGTGTTTTCAGACCCAATAATAAGAAAATTTTAACCAAGTATGACAATATATAGTAGGGTAACTGATCTTTAATAAGAAAAATTTAATCCTCAAAGTTTCCTTAACTGAGTTTGTATGATTTTATGATAGTAATGGGTTTTCCAATGGAGTCTTTAGGTCTATTCAGGATTGTGGAGTCACCAGGTGGAAATTTTTAGCTTTTAAAAGGAAAAATGTTTTATGGTCCACCACCAATTATAGGTCTGAATACTAATCTGAAATGTTTTTGGGTTTTCTGAGTTTTTATAGTCCTGTAAGTTATGAGAGTTTCGTAAATTCGTTTCAACACTTAGCTATGGTGATGAGACAAACATAGTTTACTCTTGTGGCTTAGCTAGCTAATTTTTTCAAGGTTTGATAAGGGTCCGTTAGAATCCTAACAAGAACATAGATTTCCACTGATTCAGACAAGTCCTATCATGATTACCAACATGCTTGGTAGTGCTTGAAGAAATCTACTTATACTGCACTGAATACTGAGAGTTTAGTTTTAAGTATTTTACTAAGAAGAGTTCCCCAGTATGGTTGCCAGTATGTCAGGTCTCCGTAGTTTGCAATATTGGCAAGTAAAAATGCTACAGAGCCTACATCAAACCGCTTTGAATCTTAGGACCTAGCCATCCTAGATTCAGAGAGGGATATCTCTTTATATGTGTTCAAAGATATGATCTTTAAGGCTTCAAGTATGATTTTAGGCTAGTTATGAAGAACAAGGGTGTTTGTTTTGTTTTGTTTGGACAGGATCGTATGAAGATTAAGGAAGTCTGTATGAAGGGTGAGGGTGTGAGTAAGTGAAAGAATGTTTCAGCTGATAAGACAAGCAAGGAATAGCATCAATCCATTGGGCTATGGAGTCATAAAAGGGTTTAATTGAACAAAAAGGTTCAAGAGTGGTCCATGGGGTAAGTCATCTATGTCAAAGGATCTCTTTAAGTTGATTTTATGGAATGAAATAGTAATAAATGAAGGTGGAAGAAGAAAAACACATGAAGCAACAAAGAAAAATCTAAGATCAGTTAAGTACTTTGAAACTAGCTTGCTTTCAACATACTCTTAAGGGAACTTTTCAAAGCAATTGTTGGAGAAGAAAATAGAGGATAAGGCTAAGCATAGACTTATCTAGCATCAATATTTAATTAGAAGACTTTTCAAGAACATTCAAAGACAATATCTCAAGTTGTACTCAGGAAATATGGGCCTACCAACACTTCACTGGTTATACTCTATTGAATTACCTTCAAATTAACAATCAACAGAAAGCATAAAGGATAAAGATTTATCAGTGAGATTTAGGGTACTTCAGAAGTAAATCCTAATCTATATTTGATGTTCTTTATCATAGGAAAATTAACAAAATGAAAACATAAAGAGAACAAAATGAAAACATAAAGAAAATTGACAATTACAGTGAGAAACACATCACCATTGACATAGACCAGGATCCCATAAATCAACTATTTGTATTTGATGTTCAAACCAGTTACAATATTCAAGTCCAGTGGGTTTTTACAGCTTCAAACTTCCCATTTCAGCTTATGTATCTTCAATTCCTAATAGAGCTACAAAAGCTTAAAAAGCTATTTACATACAACAGATATCCAAAGACGAACCCCTAAACTGTCTTCTACATAAATATTTATAGAAGAAAGAGGAGGTGGAGTGTAAGGAGGGTTAATTTGATCATTTAACAAAGAGTAAGTGCTTCTCAGCCCTTGAGAGACTCAATGGAGAAGGAATGACATGTATTAACCCTTATTAATTGATTTTACATTAAAGTTCATCAACCTTAATTACTATTGTTGACTTTGGGGGCTTTGGTAGGCTGGTCAAAAATTCTGAGCTGTCTTTGGCAAAAGATCTCTGACTGTGCATTAATTGTGTATTATTTTGATGAAATAAGTCCCCAGGTGGCAGTTGAGGAGTAATAGCCTCGATGATGTGGCATTCAGAGGCTTCTTCACTGATTTTATGTTGTCCTAGTGGCTTTGAACACTGTTTAGGCCTTAATTCTTGCTTTAAGGCCTTTAAAATCACTTCGAAATATTGAAACCTTATAAGCTGACTGTGTTCACTAATTTGGCTTTGTCATCTACCATTTAACTGCGCTTTAACATTATAACAGTAGGATTAAGCTTTTAATCTTTCAAAATTGTGCATTAACCCTTTTAATTTTGACTGTTCACTGGCTTTTTCTTTATTTGATCTGCCTGAACTGTTTATCTTTAAAACCTGCTTTAACCTTAAAACCATAGGTTTTGAACCTTTCAACCTTTGATCTTTCTCTCCGGAACTTCTTCAATATTTTAATCTTCAACGTTTAATGTCTTTTCCTTTATCATTGCAGACAAGGGTTTTTAGTATGGTGGAGAGTTTAAGGGAATGACCAATGCTTACACAGCACTTTCCAAACCCTCAAATGAAGCCAGGCAGCCTTTTACTTCATGTTGTAGCCTTCAAACATAGAGGGCTTTGGCTCTGTCCCTTCGTTAGTGGAGGACAAGGTTTCTGCCCTGACAACCATGATAAAAACATGCAAAAACAACGAAAAATGTTATAAAAACCCTCCGGGCCGGAAAAAATTCTTAGAGAGGCTAACATGGATGTGGATGAGCATAGGTGGAAGCGGTGAATATGTAGGTGAAGAGGTTTTGCAGGAAAAACCTGCAAAAATAGGTTTAAATTTGAATTTTTGAGTGAAAACAGGCAAAGGCAGTTTGGGAATACCGTGAGCAGTTATCGCATGAGAAATAAATGGTAAGTAGTTTAAACATGTTTGAATGTGATTCCACACACTACGTGACACCTGTCCTTTAGAAAATTTTCGGTATCGGACTACTTTAGAGTGTTAAACTCCGGGCGCAAAAAATATGTGATATGCCGCCACAACCCTCAGATGAAAGGGTCGAGATCTGACGGAGTGCATCGGGCGTGATGAAAGAGTTGCACGACGGGAGTGAAAGTGGAAAATAGGTGGCAGCATTCGATAGGGCAGGCATTGTAAGTGGTGGATGGTAGGCCCCGGTGGAGTTGGGTCATCAGGTTAGATGAGGACCGTCAGATCAAATGGATCGACGGAGGAGATTCTTTGTCCAAGGTGAATGAATGGCAGGATTTTGGGTGGAGGAAGCATAGGGGAAGAGGTGCGATAGCTGTTGATATTTAAAGATAAATGGTTGGGATTTATTTTTGTAAAGTGTCAAGACGGGGATAAAGGGAAAAGAGGAACAGGGAGGAATGGAAAGGCGGGGGCTCCAGGGGTCAGGTACTTAGCGCGGGGTAATGGTCACGTGGAGGGGAGAGATGACCAGGGGCTACGGGAAAAGGGTTTATCACATCGGGGAAAATTTATAAAGAAAAAGTGGGTTTATAAAAAGAAAAGGGCAATGCGATGAAGGGGCAAAAGGTGCTTAGCGCCAGGTCATGGGATTTAAGGTCACATGACAGAAAAGGGGGCTGGGGGCTAAGCTGGAAGGGGCTAAAGCCTGTGTTACAAAAGAAGAGTTCTTTTTAGGCCAAAAAAAGGTTTTTTAGGGGTTTCTTAGCTTCTGATAGGCAAAAAAGGGGCTTTTAAACCATAAAAAGGAGTTTTATAGCTTAAGAAGGGATTTTGGGAAGTTTTAAGATTAATGACGGGTAAATGAGAAGGAGAAAAGGAATTTTTTAGGGGGAAATGGAGGTTTAAAAAGGGAAAATAATGAGTGAAAAATGCTTTATAAAATGATGGGAAATGAACTAAGAACAGTCTTTTTGAATATCAACATGGCTCCTTGGCGGGTTTTTCTTAATGAAACAACAGTGAAGATTACTTGCTGAGCTTGGACAGCATCAGAAGGCTTCAAGAGTGAGAAATTTTATGTGAAAATGATCTCTTGAAGGCTCAAGACTTATTTTTAGCCATCACTTTCTCTGACAAAATTTACTGATGGCTAACAAGATCCACGATAACACCTAAAGATATCATAGAGTATGTAATCATATCCATTGATTATTGGGAGTTTCCCACCAAGTTCCTTGTTCTTCTGCTAGAGTCCAAGTTCAATGGCTATCCAATAATATTAGGAAGACTCTATAGAATTTTTTTTGATGAATACAATAGTTGTAGGGCTAATAACATGACCATCAATAATGTGAAATCAAGAAAATAACTTGTATTATACCCACTGGCTCAGCCTCTTATTAAGGACGACTTTCCAACATGGGCCGAGTAATAAGAATAAGAATGGAACTCTTTCCTCTCATCATCCTACCCTATATGTACATTATAAAACACCATTAGTAGAAGGAAAATTGATGAATATAATCTTATTAATAAATTTATGCAAAACCAATACCCTGCCACCATGAATACCGGTGGATTAAAAAAAGACTCATCTATAGGGAAGCCTAGAAGTTCTCAAGAAAATTCATGGGTATATTTTAAAATTATTTTTTATGAGAAAAATAATGTGAAAACCATATATATTATCCCCTGGAAAACCTTGAAAATTAACCCCTCTCTCTCATATAATCAATAGGAACACCTACTCACTCTCTTGAAATATCATGTTGATCCATTTGCATGGGGCTATACAAAAATGAAGGGAGTTAATCCTTCTATATGCAGTCACCTTATATATATCAAGGAGGATCATAAACATGTTTACCATCCACAAAGGTGAATGAACCTGGCATTAAAAGACATTGTGAAAGATGAATTACAGAAATTGTTGGATGCATGATTCATCTATCTAATCTCAGATTGTGAATGGATGTCTCCCCTAGTTGTTGTACCTAAGGAGAATGGAAAATGGATAATATATGTTGATTACAGATGATCTGGAATCAGAGGATAACTTCTCCTTCCTAAAAAAGTGATCATCCTCTGATGCTTTGCAAGTAAAAATGGGTCTTATGTAAACACGAGTTTTATGGTCTCTTCAAGGATAATGAGTTAGTTTTTTATGTGAACTTTAATGAAGAAAAATATAATCATTTAACTCATAAAATAAATCAACAAGAGAGACAACAATATTTTGTGATGGAGTTCGCCCCTCCTGGGCTACATCTCCGGGCCTACTAACACAGCTAGAGTGATCCATATATTTCAGTGAAAAAGAATACATAAATGTGTTGACAATATGAGCGGTTAGTTTCCCCTTCAATGAAATGTTCTCCTGCAAATAGCTCTCACTTTAAAAATCACGAAAACCTATAGTCAGTCATGAAACAACCAACAAGAAAAGGGCTCTCACATCAATACCTTGCACTCCATCTAAAAATGAGCATAACAAGTACATCATATCTACATTGAAGTACTAAAAGAGAGCTTTCCTCAAAAAAACATAATGAGAAAAGACGAAGTCTTTGTGGAACGATCAATTATTTGAGAAGGATAACCTTCTAGTGGAATTTCCTTAACAATCATTTAATACATTCTAAAAGATAAATCTATAGACAACAAGAAGATTCTTTACGATGAAAATATGGTGCAAAGAAGTCTTGGAATTGTCAAAGAAGAGAACTTGTGGAAAATTTGTCATATTCCTGGTTAAAGTCTCATTTAGAGGAATACTTGAAGGAAGCAAAGGACCAATAGAGATCACAAGCTTCGAAAGAATGGAGCACTACAAGTAGGCTTCCATAAGGTATGTATAAAACCTATTTTTTATCAGTGTCCATCATAAGGGTTGAAATTTTTGTTCTAGGGTTTGTATTTTGAACCATAAGAAATTGTAGTGATGATAAACCCTAGTCTTTTTCCCTATAATTTGAGCTCTAGGGTTTTTTTAAGATTCTAGAACAAGGGATAAAAACCTAGAAATACATGAAGTGAAAACCATGATCAAGTGTTTAAACTTAAGGAACCCTAGATGACCTCTTGATTGTATAAAACCAAAGAAAGACATATTTACATCATGTTTTTGGTATTGTACACTTTGATTGGGGTACTTGTCAATAAATATTGTAGGAATAAGAAGCAAAATATGGATGGGCTAAGTCATTGTTTCAAGAGGCATGGTGGAAGGAGGGAACTACACGAACCGTTGAGCATTATTCGTGATATGTGGAAAAAGTAGAAAGTGGAAGATCTCTACCTTGGTTAAACAATTAATGTTAGATAGAAAGCACTATAAATCATGCATCATGTTAAGAACTGGCATCATAAAATAATATGATTGAAACAAGATCTCATGACATCATCATAAGAATCTTGAAAGATAGTTGAAGTAGAAGTCTATGGAAGTCATCAATAGAAGGAAGAAGCTCTTGGTAACCTCATTAGAAGCATAAGTAGTACTTATGGATAGAAGAAAAGTCATCTAGTATGAATCTCATCATACTTCATTGGGAGGGAGAATTTAGAAGATGAGGATAATCAAGATCCACTGCTGGAATCCTCATTAGAAGGCTCGTCTCTTGAAAGATGTATCGCTAAGAATTCCACTTTGGTTGGGATTTCATTGTTTATAAAAATTATGGTATGATTACAAAGAAATGTGGCATGTCAAAGATGATTGAAACACTCTCAATCAAGGATAGGAAGTCGCTAAAGGAAGTCTAGATAACCAAAGAATAAAAAAGGTACATATGCATATGTTTAAATGAGTTAAGTCATGTCATTATATAGTTACAAGGATGCATGATTATGATCAAAGAAAAGGGCTCTCTCTCATTAAAAGGATACATAAAGGCATAGTTCAAATATTATTTATATGAAGTCAACATAAGAAGTCCTCATATGGAATATGAGGTGGTTGTCAAAGTAGATTAACTATGGATGGAAGTTCCTGGGGAACAATATGTGAAACTAGTAAGAAGGGATTGTAAAAGATGCAACTATGGAAAAATAAAGTCAACATCTGATGATTAGAATTAAGGGAATTTTGAGGTCTAAAATGAGCCTCATAAGAAAATTATAAAATAATATTGTAAATAATAAAATAAGATTGGATTACATCATCAAATTTTAGAGGGAAAAAAAGAAAAAAATATTTTTTCAACTCGTATTTTCAACTTATCTCCTTTGGGTTTAATCAAATTTCGAGCAACAACACTCGTTGGATGTAGAATTTGATTCCTCATCCAAGGAGTACCCATATTGCATACTTTTGATGGATCGTGCTACACGAAAATGAGAAATACATGAAAAACGTGATTGCAATCACGTTTTTTCATGTATTTCTCATTTGCGTATAGAAGGGTCCATCTAACGTATGAAACAAGGGTAATCCTTGGATGAGGAATTAAATTTTGCATCCATCGATTAATCCCACTTGAAATTTGGGTAAAACCTTAGGCAGATAAGTTGAAAATATGAGTTGAAAAAACAGTTTTATTATTTTATTATTTTTTAATATTTTTACTTTTTTATTCCAAAAATGCTAAATCATCCCCCATGGTTGACACCATCATCTTGACTCTTATTGGTTGTAATAAATTTTATTTTGGTTGTGAATTTTTCTTAGGAATGCCATTTTAGACCTCAAAATTCCCCTAATGGAGAAATTGGCCATGATATCTCCATGGAAAAGGAGTGGAGACTCTAATGAATACTAGAAAAGAAGAATACCCTTGACACTGTATATATTGGAGACGTGTCAATATGTATGAAGGATATTATTGTTCCAACAAGTAGATGTCATGATGAATGGCCATCACAAAAGGTAATTTTTTATTTGATGTTCATTTCTGATTTTTCGAATGATATTTGTATGGGCTAATACAGGGCTACCAAAGGAAAGGTGTGGATGTCACCTACGACTAATAATAATGTGGGGGGATGGAATATCCTTAAGGATACATGAGGTGGAAAAGGTAGCTATATGAATAAAATCCAGATATGGTCTAATAGATCACTCTCCGATAAAAAGGAAGAAGGACATGACTACCCCGATTTGAGAAGGAAAGTTATGGATGGGCGATGCCCTATGAAGAAGACCCAAATATGAAGGCTCCATAAAATTAAAATGGAATTTATGATATCAAATGGAGGAGCACTAAAATTAGCTGAAGGTCTCATTATCTCCATAGATAAAGAAAGAGCTATTGCTGGAAAAAGTCAGTAATTAAGAGGGAGCCTAGAATCAAGTTTCTAATTAAGAAGAAACTTAGAAGCAATTCCATAACTAAGAGGGAGATTGGAAAAGTCCATGGGAGCTTGGGTACATTCCTTTTATAGGAATGGGTACATTCCTTCATTAGAATCGGTATATCCACCCTAGTTGAGAGGGAGAGGTAGACAAACCATGTAGAAGATCCACATAGACTCAACCGATCTTGTAATATTCTAGGACAAAATACTTGAATCTATTCTACAAATTTTGGAAACCAATTATGATTTCAAAATCACATGAAAAATAAAGAGAAATAATTCAATCACACAACAAAAATATTTATCTAGGGAAAGCCTCAACTAAAAACCCCACTATCTGTATATTTCATTAAGTCAAGAATATGAAATGATACAATGCTTCTGTCAGGCTTGAGATCTCTCTACACTATCTATGACTGTCTCACTCTTATCCAAGCAAGTTTGGTCCAATACTTAACCAATTTATTGCCTCATGATGCTTAGCCTTGCTTGCGGAATCCCTAGGGAAATTGAGCCCATATTAATTAGGAAATTACCAATAATTGATTGTGCAATTATCCAAGGCATCCTGTTGACCTCATGCATCACATGTACAATTTTATAATTATATATCTCATAGTATACCTCCTTTAAATCCAATAACAACTGGGTATTCCTCAGAATTTACATGAAACAACTATTTATAGTGATTATTTAGTTATATGATTTATCGTTGCATGTGAATTAAATCAAATTTAATTCACTGTACCTCTCACTAGTTCCTTCATCAATTAGAACTATTTAAACTGATTTTAACTCAAATAATTAAGTTAATTAGTTACAACTCAAAATAAACTATAAATAGACCCCCTAAAACTTAGAGATAACTCTACATGCCTCCAGTTTGACCCTCAACTCGAATTGACTGAGCTAACTAAGTCTTCCCAACTCAGTTAACTCGTACAAGTTGTCATGTGATGTGGAATTACAATTTCCTTTTAATTTAATTAAGGGAAAATTAAATTAGAAGCCTCTTCTTGTTTCCAATTTCAACACTCCCTCTCAACAAGAAAGGGATTATCTGCTACCCTGATCCCACCTCTATGGAACTCGAATTTTCTTCTTGACAGTGCCTCCGTCAAGACGTCTACATCCTGATCCTCTCTAGGAATGTACTCTAATGGCATAATCATCCTTTGCACACAATCTCTGAGACGATGATACCATATATCAATATACTTGGAATTGTCATGAAAAAATGGATAAACCGAGAGTTTTATGCAACTATGTTTATCACAATAAATCACCGTGAGATCCATCTATTGAACAAACAAACCAACAAGTATCTTCCTCATCTAGATGGCCTCACATGCTACTTGACTAGTAGCCACTTACTCTGCCTCTCATAAACTGAGTGCCACTAATCTCTACTTCTTGTTGTACTAGGAAACTACTACTGACCTAATGGTGAAGATGCCCCCTGATGAGATATTCCTATCATATGGACCCCCTTCCCAATTTGCATGCGAAGCCTTGAATCTTCACTCCCTCTATCCAGATGTACCATATACCAAATTTTGTGGTGCCTCTAAGGTATCTCAACACATGCTTTCCTGCCTTCCAAAAGAGCTTGGTAGGCTTAACCATAGCTTGACTAATCTAGTCAACCACATACCATATGTCTAGTTGTGTGTTCACCAAATACATGAGTGAACACACAAGCTTCATGTAGATGGTGGCATCTAATAATTTACTTGAAGTAGCATTCTTCTTCCTCCAGTTCCCTTCTAGAGGAGTCTCCATGGGTTTACTTCCCTACATGTGAAACTTCTTCAGAATTTGATAGGCATAATTTCCCTGAGATACAAATAGATCCACATCTCTTTTCAAAATTTCCAATCCTAGGAAATAATACAAGAGCCCCATGTCCTTCATCTCAAAGTCTCTTGCAAGATCCTCTTTGCAAGGCTTGATGAGATGCTCATCACCTGTCAGTATCAAATCATCGACCTAATTTACAATGTTCAAAATTTTACCTCCTACCACAATATGGTAAACATTAGCATCTGCTTCACTCTTTGTAAAGCCCAACCTAGTGAAGTAGCTGTCAATAATGGTGTACCAACACTAGTAAATTTGGCCGAAATTCCGACACTTTTGACCAAATGTTAGAAATTTCCCCAAAATTTATCAATTTTTCAAATCCAATCCACAATTGTCGCTATACCGACGTTTGGAGACAAGTGTCAGTATTGCGACACATAGAAGTTAGTGTCGGTCTTGTGACGTTTGTAGTAAAACGTCAGAATTGTGACAAAATAGAGCTATGTGTCGCTATTGCGACGTTTGGAGGAAAACGTCGCTATTGCGACAGTTTGGGCAAAAGCGTCGCTATTGCGATAGTTTGGGAAAAATCGTCGCTATTGCGACAGTTTGGGCTAAGTGTCGCTATTGTGATGGTTTGTAAATTAATTTCTTTGGCCTCTCCTTTAATAAATAATAATCTAACTTGGGTCCCCTTTTTGAATGATTGGAGCAACATAATAAGATATCTTTAGTTGACATCTCACATCGTGATGAATATGGAAGGTGGATATGATGGGACTTCTAAGGAGTTTCATAAAATATTAAAGACATGATGCGCTCACTCCTTGCTTCACTTTTAATGTGAGCCCCCAACCACGGTCAAGCGCGCCGTGTCCCACAGTGTGAGGTCGCGCGACCGGGCATGTTCAGGTCGGGCCATTTCGCTCAAGGGCGCCCATATCAGTTTTGCTAAGTTGTGACCGGCCGGGTGCCTTGTGCATGTTCGGGTGGCCCATTTTCCATTTTCTCCCTTGTGGGATCATTTGTTCTAGCGCACTGTGTCGCACCATGTGAGGTCGCCCGACCAGGCGTGTTCGGGTTGGATCATTTCGTTTTGAGGGTGCCTGTATCAGTTTTTCTAAGTTGTGACTGCCTGGGTCCCTTGTGCATGTTCGGGCAACCCGTTTGCTATTTTCTCCCTTGTGGCATCATTCGGTCGGGCGTACCATGTCAAGCTGTGTGAGGTCTCCTGACCGGGTGCGTTTGGGTCGGGTCAGGCTGTTTCGTTCGAGGGCGCCCGTATCAGTTTTCTTAGTTGTGAATGCCCGAGTGCCTTGTGCTTGTTCGGGCGGCCCGTTTTCCGTTTTCTCCCTTGTGGCATCATTCGGTCGGGCGCGCCGTGTCGCTTCGTGTGAGGTCGCCCGACTGGGCGTGTTCAGGTCGGGTCGTTTCGTTCAAGGGCGCCCGTATCATTTTTGCTAAGTTGTGACCACTCGGGAGCCTTGTGCATGTTCGGGGACCATTTCCCATTTGCTCCGTTGTGGCATTGTTAGGTCGGGCGCGTCGTGTCGCGTCGTGTGAGATCGCCCGACTGGGCGTGTTCGGGTCGGGTCAGGCCGTTTCGTTCGAGGGCACCAGTATCAGTTTTGCTAAGTTGTGACCACCCGGGTGCCTTGTGCATGTTCGGGCGGCCTGTTTTCTTTTTTATCCCTTGTGGCATCATTTGGTCGGGCGCGACATGTCACGCCGTGTGAGGTCGCCCGACTGGGCATGTTCAGGTCGAGCCGTTTTGTTCGAGGGCGCCCATATCAATTTTGCTAAGTTGTGACCACCCGGGTGCCTTGTGCACATTCAGGTGGCCCGTTTTCCTTTTTCTCCCTTGTGGAATTGTTCGGTCGAGCGCACCGTCTCACGCCGTACTGTGAGGTCACCTGACTGGGTGCGTTCAGGTTGGGCCATTTCGTTCGAGGGAACCTGTATCAATTTTGCTAAGTTGTGAATGCCTGGGTGCCTTATGCACATTCGAGCGGCCCGTTTGCCATTTTCTCCCTTTTGGCATCATTCGGTCGGGCGCTTCGTGTCGCACCGTGTGAGGTCGCCCGACCGGGCGCATTCGGGTCGGGTTGGGCCGTTTCGTTCGAGGGCGTCCAAATCAGTTTTGCTAAGTGTTGTGTGGATTAATCCGTCCTATGGACAAGACCAATATCCCTAGTACTAAAAGTATCTAGCAACAAACAGCCAAATAAACTAATCTTTCTCTAAGCATATATGATCTACGAAAATCCCTATAGAGGTGTAAAAGACTTACCGTATGTCCAATGCTTGTTTGAAGTCGTTGTTATCCCTCTCGCGCTTGAAGGAGTTTTCCACGTTAACCTGTAGTCACAAACAAGAGAAATATTACATAGCACCTATATAGAAATCATCATAAACCATGCTTATCATAGTGATCAAGGAATATATGAAATAAACCATTAACTGAAATCTTATTGAGAAAAATGAGTATATTTGTATTAATTTCAAAAGAAGGAAAACCTTACAAGCTCAGCCTTGATGTTGCACAGGACTTCCCACGGTCCGAAGCAGGAATCTCCTTTACTTTGATAAGCTCTGCACTCCTCCAACCAAGATGAATAGAGGTATGTAATCTCTCCTCACAAAATTCTTAGTCAACTAAGTCTGAATCTCAACAGCACTTAACTTCAAATATTCTAAAGCTTTTACTCCCCTTGAGGCTACCCAGTGCTTATTTTTATAGTGGAAAAGAGGAGGTTTTTTGTTCCAACTATGAAGGGATAGAATCCTCCTTCAAAGGGATAAGCTCCTCACATAAAGGGGTTAGCTCCATAAGGTAAGAGATACATGCACCTCATAAGAGCGGTTCTATCACCGCAAGATATTTTCTGGAAGCTTCTAGAATTCACTTTTATTGAGCTTTTTGGAATTTACTTGTGCCTTTTTTATCTTACAGGGGTCCAAACCTTTAACACATATAAAGTGCGTTCAGGTACGCAAGAGAGCTGAACATTAGGTGTGGGACCGCATGCAAGATAGAGAGAAAGTGAGACACCAAAGTTTAGGAGATTGTTACGAACATTTCTCTGATTTTCAAGGCTTGACATGAGGAACTAATATGTTAGACTTGCAAAGGGAGAATTATGAGTAATAAAGAGCTCATACACATAGCAGAATCTCAGGATGACAATTTTCACTGTAACAGATTGCCCCCTAAAGTGCAAAGTTTGGAATAGATGATGCTGAAGTCTGTCATATATGAGGAGTGCAGTACTTTATCATTTCAAGGATCATCCTGCGGACACCCCAGTCGGAACCTGTAAAAACATTCAATGCAAAAAATATATATATCATCGATGAGGTAGGGATTCCCATACTCAGATCAAAACTAACTAGAAACTAATTCAAACTGTTCTGATACAGGAATGATTTTGAGTACATCACAGTATAGACATGTGTAGACACAGTATGGATGCAACCATTTGTTTATAAATAATCCACTGTATAAATGATAACAAAATTCCTCGCAACCTGGATGGTAGAAGCTAGATCCAAGGTCTTGATTTCCGCATCTCGAACTAGTACGATTCTATCCATGTGAATGAATGTGTCGAAGTCAAACATGGTAGAAACCACTTGATTACTAGTCAATGATGTAAAATGTTAACAAGTGTGAGAGTAACCACCAGTAATGTCAATGGTTGTCAAAGTACCCAGTACAATCTGTGAAATGTGAATGAATGAGCTGAAGTCAAACATGTCACGGAATCATTTGATCGAAGGTCAATGATGCAACCTGTCGTCGAAGGTGAGAAACCTGCCATTGAGGCATGCAGATTTCAAGGTACTGAAAATTTCTAGATCAACTTCCTAGATAATGAGTTGTCGTCGATAGAAAGTGATCCGTCGTAGGCAAGCCCACAACACAAAATCATAGATCAAGTTTTGAAAATATATTGGCAAGGACTGACTCAGGGATGGTCAAAATGGATGACAGATATTTTGTAGATGAATGGTTTATTTGAACTGTCCTCTTGAACACACAACGACACTGCAAATGGCTTGGTGACAATTGACCCAAATCTAATACCCAGAAACAAGATGAAGACTTTCAATGAGGTTTGATTAATTGTTAGGAAAAGGATTTCCCAACCCAGGTGAATGAAAGTGTCGTGTTCAAGAGTGGTTAACTGGATTTTCGAAAATTCAAAATACAACAAACAAGTCATTTTTCTCTCTTTTCCCCCACCATTTCTGGCAAGTACCTCTTTATTTTTGACAAGCTTGAGGAGGATAACATTTTCTTGTTTATAAGCTCATCCTTCGGATGAGTCCAACTTGGTTTAAGATTCGAACCCTAAGAAGGATTGGTCTGTTCCTGTTTAAAAATTAAACAGGTCCTTTACTGTTAAATTTTAACGAGACCAGTATAGGAGAAACTCGGTGTTTTTCAATTTTAGGGAGTCAGAAGAAAAAACTTAAGAAAAATCCATGGGTGTATTTTTTTGTAAATTTAGTCTCTCGAGCCTGAAAAGGGATAAAATAATGCGGGAGAGAACTCTATTGACCGTAATTAGTCAATGTATACCTTTTTCGTAAATAGTCCATTTCAGTCCGTAAAAGGGGTAAACTTATACTGCAAGGACAATTATTCATTTACTTTAACGAGTTCGAATAATCAAGTGCTCGACAATCTTTTCATGTTTAGAGAGTTTGAAAAGGGCTTAAAAGAGAACTCTAATGTTTCGCTTTTTCGTAAATTTTTGAAAGAGTCCGAAAAAGTTATAAAAGTATGCTCTTTGTTGAAAAATGATCAATTCTCCTGAAAAATCCAATTTCTACACAAAAAATTGAAACATTACACATACCTGTTTAAGATAAGTAAAAATGCTTTCAAAATATCCTTTTTAAAGTGAAAAATAAATAAATTAAAAATTCATCTATTCGAAAAAACTTATAAAAAGGAATTTTTCAACTTCATTTTTACCGTTCAAGTTCAGAGTGAAAAGTAGAAGCTTTTGGGTAAAAAATTTCCTGTGAAGATTTCAGAAAATCCATCCGACGAAATCGAAAACCGTCAGTCCCAGGTAATCCAAAACCTCTTAATATTTCATTTCATCCATTTACAATTCATTTTTAGGCTTTAAATTTTATTTTTAAGGGATAAAAGTAGTTTAAGAAATCACTCGCGGAGGTCCACAAGTGCCACACATGGGACCTGCGGACCCCAACTTTTTCCTATGTAGAAAAAAGTCGTGGGTCCGAACTTTTCCTACAGAGCATGTGCGTTCCTACGCACTGTGTACAAAGGGAAAGTGAGGTCCCCGTGTTCTTAAATTTCAAAATCAAATTTCTCATTTGGCGCCCAAAAATTTTCAAATTAGATTGTTCTAACATATCTTTTTATGCATTGTAGGATCAGCAAGATGTTGATTTGGAGAGAATGTGAGCATGAGGAGGTGGATGACGCTACGATGCTCAATTTTCCCACAATGCAGGCATTAAGAGCATGCAGTTTGTATAAATTTTGGGCCATTCAGGGCATGAGGGCACAGGTAGACCTCTTGACATGGCTGGTAAACAGGTGGAACGTGCAGGACTAGTGTTTCATTATCGGCGGCCACCGGCTCGAAGTTGAGCAAGAGGATATTTATTTTCTGACTGGTTTTTCCAAGAGGGGCAAACAAATTTCCTTGTTTGGGACTAGGCCAGGTGGCCAAACTGTCGCTAGTCTTCAACAAGAGTTCTGTAATAATGAGGCAGATGTTACACCATTTTTTTGGTCATCTAACTCATTATCATTAGATGAACCCAAGTACACCATGTAAGACCAATTTTACCCTAAGTAAAATTGCTTTCACCATATAAAATAACATTTGTCCATATTTCCTAGTCATATTTAACCCAAAACAAGGAAATTGATTAAATAAATCATTATTTATTTAATTGTTTCCTAGGAATAAGTTATTCAAATCATTATTTAATAATATTCCTAGTTAAATTTGACTAAATCATTTGTAAATAATTAAATAAATCATTATTTATTTAAGTATATTCCCATCGTTTCCCTTAAATAATAAATAAATGATTTATTTATTTCTTATTTACAAATAAAGGAATTGACCCAAGTCAAAAACTCTTTTCCCTCAAAAAAATATAATAAAATATTCCTAAAGGGTGGTTCTAGAATTTGATTAATAATATTTTATTCATGCAACGAGTTCTAGAACACCCCAATATTTTGCTATAAATAGAAGGGTTTTCCCCATTCATTAGTCACCTTCATTGCATTATATCACTATGGATCTACTCTTGGTCACCATTTTCCATTTTTCTTTATGAACTTCCATTGAGTTCCATGTTTGTTTTTCTACACCAATAAGAGAGAGGAATTTTAGATCTGAAACACTGAGGACTTCGAAGAACCGATCCCACTGAGGAGAACCGGAAAACACCTTTTCTTGTTTTCTCTCTCGTTTTCCTCTCGTGTGCCCCATTCTTTAATATAATACAAATCATTCTTTAAACACTTTGCTTTTGTCTTGTCTATTGGATGCATGGAGCCATATTATATTTTATCTCGCTTAATGTCTTTGTGCTTAGATCTAATCTAAATTGCAAGTGTGCGAAATTAAAGATATTTATACCAGAAATCGATGTTAGCTATTTATTGGTATGCGTAGCTAAAGGATCTTTTAGACGAAAGATTCATGCTAACAATTGGCGACTCCACATGGGTTTTCTTTTGCGACCGCTGTCGTTTTATATATTCCTGCATATCCAGTTGTTTCAGACCCTAGGGTTTCTCTCCCCTTTTCTGTTTTTCCTATTTTTATGGTGTTTTTCACCCCTAAAACCCTCAAATAGTCAAATTTTTAACTTCCGTGTGTTTCTGGCCTTATTGCGTAGGTGACAGACATCAGTCGCAGCTGAGACGACAAATATTTCTGAAATCTGCCGCCGAGAGAGCCGGATCTGCAGGTCGCACTTATCGGCCCAAAAAGTGCGACCTGGCCTTGAGGTCGCACTTTTCTGCCCAAAAACTACGTCCTGGACTGCACACAGGTCAGAACCTGTGACCTGCCCTTTTTCTGCATATTTTCCAGCACTTTTTCTAGGTTTGTCTAAAGCTTCTGTCAGGGTTTTCCAGCCTCTGTCTCTGCCCGTTTAGACCTGTTTCTGATATGCTTTACTCAATTAAGAGGGAATCTTGCCCCTTAGGGCTCTAGTACCCTCCACTTTTTGTGGGAGAGTCTTTGCTGTTTCAGAAGTCTGAATTCTCAGAGTTTCAGCCTTATTTTTCTCAGATTTGATACCTCCGTTTCAAATCCTTTTAGATCAACTCTTCTCCCTCTCAAATCACCTCATATCGTTTTGTTTGGGTTCATTTCTAAGGCCACTGCCTTGTCTCTTCTAGTTTTAGCTGATCTCCTCCTTTTTAGCAGCAACCTTGCCTCTGTTTCTTTGCTGTTCTCTGCACCACTTTTCAGCAGATTTCTCCTTTAGATCCCAGTCCCTCCCGACATTTGATCTATTGGCCTCTCTTTAGCATGCTCTGCTTAGTTTTTTCCCTCTTATCGACTAGTTTTGAGAGACTTGCCTTCTTGGGTTAGATTGATGCATTGGTAGCTGCTCCTTTGCTGTTCTTTTAGTCTTATTTATTGCAGATTTATTTTCGGTTACACAACACACTTTTTCTTTTACTCTCAAAACGTCTGGGTTTAAACAATTAAAATTAACGCACGCCACACACTTTCCCTAAGTGAAGAAGCGCCTGGTTAACACCACCTGGCAAAGACTTTAAAATCAATTGTCACTGCACCTTTCTGCCCTTGACCTCACTTGATTTTGTCCCTCCCTGCCCTTGTCGGTTTTTCTTCTTCCTGTCATCAGTGCGCCCCCACGGCGCCTTTCTCGGAGACTTCTTGGCCTTCACCCTCAGTTTCCGCTTGGTCGACTTCCTCCTTCCCGTCGTCATCGAGTAAGTCCTCCCCCGAGTCCGCACTCCAACTCTTCCCCTGATTTCTCGGGTTCTCCCCCTACTCCTGGTTCTCCCCCTGTCACTTTTACCATGTCTACTTCAGGGCCTACTACCAGCAGCAGCCCCAGTACTACTCCTGGGTCTGTTTCCAGTGGAACCACCTCGGGACCTACCTCGACTGCCCCATTGCTCCCTTATATGGCCGGCCTTAGTCTCCCTGACTTCAATCAGCTAATCAATGATCCTATCTGCCATGATGTTAGTTGGCCTGCTATGCCAACAAAGCTCCCTTCCGACATTCCCAAGTTCGAAGGCCTTGCTAGTGAAGATCCCTCCAACCATATCTGATCTTTCCACATGTGGTGTTCATCCAATTCTATTACCGATGATTCCATCCGTCTTTGGTTGTTCCAACACACGCTTACTGGCGAAGCTTCTAAGTGGTATGTTGACCAGCCCACCTCTTCCCATACCACCTTTGCGACCCTTTCCCGCGCCTTCTTATCTTATTTCCAGCTTCCCCCTCGTTATGACACCGGTATCGAAATTTTGACTTCTTTCCGTCAATCGTCTGCGACCCGCCTATTCGATCATGTTAAAGAATGGCGGAGAAGAAAGAGCCTATGTCAAGCCCCTACCTTCGAAGACCGTGTCTATATGGACTGGTTCCTTCGCTCTCTCTTACCTCCCATTGGCAAAGATGCCGCATCCCACTTCCCTCAAACCGAAGAAGCCACCCTCCAAATAGCCTTGAAATATGACCTAATCTATGCTCAATCTGGTTATGTTTATACCGTCCTTCCTGACCTCCCCAGACCCAGTGGCAATAACACACCGGGGGCACCTCATGCCGCCGATAGTATTGTTGGAGCTCTCTCTCATCCATCCACTCAAACTCCCATGAACTATGGTTTTCCTGGGGGAGGGGGCACCTCCCCTTGCACTTCTCCCCCTCCTGGTAGCACACATCCTGGATCCGGCATGCCTCCTCTTTCTGCCCAACCTCCGGTTTACCACACTATTACCCAACCTCATTCTCATCCATATCCACAACCTAGTGCTCCATCTCCTCCAGCATTTGCACCCCCGCCTCCCTAGTCTTCTCAACCCCCGCAACAACAGTCACTGCCCCCTCAAGAGTAGGTGGGTGCACAGCAGAGATTTTTGGCTACCCAACCACGTCACGGACCGGTAACCACTCACCATCCTCCATCTGGTACCTTTGATTACCAGATCCTCATGATGAACTTTGACCAACCGATAACTGTCGACCTTAACCTTCAAACTCAGTCCCGTCTGTACCCTCAGCCTCTTGCTCCATCTGTCCCTGAGTCACCTTCTTCAGGTTCTACAAAGTCTCTTTCGACAACTAATGGTCCCTTGCATATCCATTCGCCCAAAGCCGAGGTTCATACCACGATTCCTAAGGGTCCATTACGCCGCAATGCTGCTTCTGACCAAGCTGCCCATTCATATAGCATAGTAGATGAGCTGGCCCAATCTCCTGCTGCCATTTCAACGCTGGAACTCTTATAGTCGTGCCCCTCTCAAAGAAAAGCTCTATTATCTGCCCTGGGTGCTGTAGATCCCGTAGATGACCAATTGATTGTTTTCGATGCCCATTAGTTAGAGTATCCTCCTCTGCCTGCTCTCGTAGCTTTCCAAATCCCAGTTAAAATCTGGAACGCTAACATTTCCCAGTGCATCATTGATGAGGGGGCATCCACCTGTGTGATGACCGCTTCGGTTTGGAAACAACTCGGATCTCCTGAGTTGGCCCCTCCCATGATCACTCTTCAAGCGTGGGATGGCCACGCCTCCCAACCCATTGGCCTTTTCCGCAACTGTCCTATCACTCTTGCAGGCAAGACTGTTTGCTTTGAAAGTGAAGGCATCGACGCCCCTCTTGATTATAACATTCTTTGGGGCGTAGCTACACCTATGCCATGTCTATTGTCCCATTCGTGGTCCATCGCAAGATGTTTTTCCCTCATAATGGAAAGATAGTCACCATTGACCAGTTGACATATCAAGAGCCAAAATCTCAGCCCTCCCCTGAGTCGACCATCTCTTCTATAGCCAATACACAAACCGTCGATTCTTTGAACAGTGTCTCCCCCGGCATCTATAAAGACTCCTCCTCACTTGGAACCTTCCCTGGTCTTCCTCCTCCTCCTGTCTCTAATCCCAGCTTAGTGAATGTTTGCATGATGCAATCGTCTCGGGCCAACTTTAAGCAGCCCGCTTCGGCTAGTCAGCAACCTCAACCTCGCTAGCCGCAACCTGCTCCTAGCCCTTCGCCTCAACCAGTCGGACCTCTCCCTTCTGACCCTTCTCCCATTGCTAATACCCATCCGCCTCTCTACCCTCCTGGGTCAGTTCCACCAGGTCTCAACCATCTTGGAGCTGTCCCTCCTGGCCATTACCCTGCGGATCAGATACCATTCCTAGCTCTCCCACCAGGAGTGTACATGGTACCTGTCATGGCCACCCTCTCTCTTCCTAACTTGACCCTTGGGATTCCCGTCTGGTACCTTGATCCTCCAGCCGCTACCGTGCCTAGTCAACCCAAACCTTACCTTGCTTTGACCCCAGTTCAACTGATCCCCACGACTTCTCTCGCTGCAACAGTGCCTCAGTCACCTCAACAGGACCCACCTCTTGTTGTGCCCACTTCGGGTAAGAATGGCAAAGCTCACAGGGGGGCATCAAAGGACAAGGCTGTCCCGACAAACCCTGCCCCTCCTCGGCCTCCAAAGCATACCATCCAGTGTGCTTTGTGTGATGTTGTCAGCCACACCACCCATACCTGTCCTGAACTACCTCATCTCAAACCCATGATTAATGCCGTGTTCCCTGAAACCTTTGTTTCTTCCGCGACCGCGGCCAAGAACCCCAAGACTATTCACACCAACCACCCCTGTGCTTTGTGTGATCTCCATGGCCATTACACCCACCTTTGCCCCCGCCTCGAAGACTTCCGCACCTCTCTTGTTGTGGTCCACCATGTCGAGGCCAAGCGCAATGAGTTCACCTCTCCCTTATTTTCACGTTTTTCTTTAGCTGCACTACCAGACATGACTGCTCCCTTTGACATTCCCCCTCCTGATGTCAAGATGATGGAGCCTTCATCCACCATTTTCTACCTATCATCGTCCATGTCACCCTCAGGGAACATTCCCTTAGAATCCTCCCCTGTTGTTTCGCTTGACCTTCCTTCAGCGATCACCTTGGGCTCAAAATCGGCATAAACTTTATCTACTTACTCTTCAGTCACCCCTTGTGGCGATGCACATGTGAACCTCTCTTCTCATGATGATGAGTCAGGTAGCTTCGTCGCATCAGGCAGTATTTCTTCCACCAGTCACCCCATCTTCTATCACGATGATGACATTATGGAAGACATCCCCACCCCTGAATTTATCTATTCCCCCTTACATCAAACCCATGGGTTCGAACCACATCCACCTTGCGGCCATTACATTGACACCCAATGTTTGGGTAAGGGGGCACCCATATTTGAGAGACTAAGAGAAGAAATTCTCCACAACTCTCCCAGTGTATCTGGTCGTGTCGAATCCAGTACCATTATTCTTCCCCCTTTAGAAGCACCTCTAGAGTCCCATATCACTTTAGATCACTCTAGCGATGATACCCCTTATCGTTCCTTCATCTTACATTAGCAACCCAGTCTTTTAGGCATTGTTGTTGACCAACCTATCGGTTTTCTAAGAGAGCATCAGTTCATTATCTCCAAATCCTCTTTTTGGGATAGTGACACCAGGTATGCCAACCAAGGAACTTAAAGTCCATTTGCTTCATATATGCAGTACTACAAGAGATTGGTAATCCTCTATTTCCTTTCTCAAACTACATACCCATAAAAAAAACAAATGGCGCACCATTTCATTAAAAGGTGCTTAGCTTCACCTTTTTCTAAATACATTTTGGCATGATCACAACATGCTTGGGGGCACTTATGCCCCTCAACCATACAAATCCCAGATCTCAGCCAAAAACAGCACTACAACCCCCTTCCTCTGGCAGGTCACACTTTTCAGGTCATCTCCTGGGACCAGTCACAGTTTTCTGCCCAGTACCTGCTACCTTGATTGCAAAACAAACCCCAAAAAGTGAGACCTGGCCTGTTTATGAGCTCTGGGTACCTATTAGTTTTTAGTACCTTGACACTTCACCAGGACACACTTTTCCCAAGAAGGATCTCTTCCCCTCTCCTCAAAATCAGATTTCCTCACTTACAACACTTGTACTCGAGGCACCACTTTGCCTCCATGCTTGCACTTGTTCGTGTTGATTTTCGACATGAGTTACCATCTTGTACTCATGTTTTCATGGTCCCCCATTGGACCTTTACTATGTGGCAACACCATCGAGTCGTCCTTGTTTAGAGCATCCGAGTTGATTCATCATCGCATTTATGGAGTCTATCCCGAGTCCCTTTGTATCCCACTATAATCCTCCATCCTTCATTGCTTCATCCCTCTCTCGTGTCACACATTATGGCCTTCAGTCCCATTGGCCCCTATCCCTCATGATATTGTGTTAGTCACTGCCAAGACATTCGTGCCCTTTATGCTCTCACAAGGGAAGTCGTCCATCTGCTACTCAGTATCCCCCATTTCATCATCATCATTAGTGTCAGTCTTTTCGTCGCTCTACTATTTTCCCTCGTGCCTTCATTGGGGTTCCCTTATTGCCTCACCTATGGCGGACCTACTTCTGTCGACATCAGCTCATTTACTCCAGAAGCCAGGTCTAGGGGGTAGTGTACCTTGGTTCGAGCTCTTCTCAGCATGATAATGATCTATACACTTGATGGTCCAGTGATGCAGCAGCAGCTATTGGTGATTCCCAGGCATGTGTGAGATGTCTCAACCCTCATGAGGGGGTGGCCCTACAGGTAGCCCCCCACATGCCCGGATGACATCTTCATTTCCGCCCTTGATGTAGATCCTCTCATTTGATGATATCGACCTCAACCGCTTGCAGTGTCTCTTTGATTTTCATGTATCAGTCAGATTGTGTGAGCCCTTCCTCGTGTCTAGGGGGCATTTGGGTATATTTGTATCTCATGTACTAAAATCTTCTTAAGTCCTAAAGGTTATTCCAGGCATCGCATGTATGTGGAATTCATCATTTTCTTTATCTGGCTCATGTTTAAGCCAGCACATGCTTCATTATTGCGTTCCGTGGTTTTCCGAGCACCTTATTCTTGGTACTATTGTATCGGCGGGCATAGGTATACCTCCCCCGCCTCCTTTAATACTAGTACTACTTCATCACCTAGAGACTTGTTGCACCTATAAGTCTCGTCTCCTCCGGGTCTAGTCCTTTAGCACATTAGACTACCTTACATTCCTCTCTCTCACTTCCCTCTTGATGCCTAGTGATTGAGTTCTTACAACGTACTTCGGTCATACGATTTGCTCCTAACACTCGTACGTTGGGGGGCAATCTGTTACACCAATTTTTGGTCATCTAACCTGTTATTATTAGATGAACCCAAGTACACCATGTAAGACCAATTTTACCTTAAGTAAAATTGCTTTCACCACATAAAATAACTTATTTGTTTATATTTCCTGGTCATATTTAACCCAAAATAAGGAATTTAATTAAATAAATCCTTATTTATTTAATTATTTCCTAAGAATAAGTTATTTAAATCATTATTTAAATAATATTCTTAGTTAAATTTGACTAAATCATCCATAAATAATTAAATAAACCATTATTTATTTAATTATATTCCTATCATTTCCCTAAAATGATAAATAAATCATTTATTTATTTATTATTTATAAATAAAGGAATTGACCCAAGTCAAGAACCCTTTTCCCTCCAACAAATATAATAAAATATTCCTAAAGGGTGCTTCTAGAATTCGATTAATAATATTTTATTCATACACCGAGTTCTAGACCGCCCCATTATTTTGTTATAAATAGGGGGGTTTTCCCCATTCATTAGTCACCTTCATTGCATTAGATCACTCTGGATCTACTCTTGGTCACCATTTTCCATTTTTGTTTTATGAACTCCCATTGAGTTCCATGTTTTTTTTTCTACACCAATAAGAGAGAGGAATTCCAGATCTGAAACACTGAGGACTTCCAAGAACCCATCCCACTGAGGAGAACCAGAAAACACCTTTCTTGTTTTCCTCTCAGGTGCCCCATTCTTTAATATAATACAAATCATTCTTTTAAACATTTTGTTCTTGCCTTGTCTATTGATGCATGGAGCCATACTATATTTTATCTGCTTAATGTCTTTTTGTGCTTAGAATCCTAATTTGTGCAATGTACTTAAAGATATTTTCACACCATAATCGATGTTAGGGCTATTTTTTATTCGTAGCTAAAGTGATATTTTACAACGAAAGATTCATACTAACATCGTAACGGACAAACGGATTGACATAAAAACCATCATCCCATTCCGACCCGAAAGTTATTGCGCGATTATTACCGGTACTATGTGGCAAAGCGTGTCGCACCATGTGGCTACCCTGCTCCCGTATGCGCACTGTCGGTGGACTCGTTTTCGAAGGCACCATTTTCAATTGGTGTGAAGCCGTGTCGTCAAATGTAAAAGGGCAACTAACTAGAGCGAAAAATGGCAAACGTAAATAATGGATATGGATCCATCATGGTCACTTTTGGTTTCAGAGAGGATCCCCCATGTTGGCTCCACAGAGTATTCCCCGTTGATGTTGGTTGACCCCGAGAACCTAGGATGGTTCGTTGGGTTGTATTGATGGCCCATCATGGTATTGAGAGTTGCACGAGATTGTTCAATCTCTCCTTCATATTTTCGTTGGTCGGACCGCCAAATTTTGTCATCGAGGACTTTCCATACCCCGGACAGATTTCCGACAGTTGATCGGAGACGTACCTCCTCCCGGGTACAGGGGAACAAAGTGGGATGAATCGGTGTAAAATCATTTTCAACAAGTTCTAAATTCTAATTTTTTATTATTTTTGATCGTCTTGACAATTAATAAACAATTTTTTTGAATACGTATGTGGGCCCACTAACATCAGCCCATCTCCACCCTTACGACAAGACAACCGCCATGTACCCACACTAGGCCCGCAGGCCAATCAACATAATTTTGTCTACTTAGAGCAATATCTAGAGCGTCCGACTCTAGATATTCCGCAGAAAGACATAGATGAGATTCCACTCGTATCACAGTAGAGATATGTGACGGTGTTCCAGGACCTTTAGAAGGTTCTCGGTAGGGTGGCCCGAGCAAGGGTCTTTCATCGTGATCACCATCAAAGTGATGGGATGATCGTGTTGTAGACTCATATTTTTGACTTTTTGTGTTATCATTTTTCCGATCATAAGGTTTTTCCAACCTATGATCGAAGACGATGTATATTTTTTAAAACACTTCTATACTATGATATATCACTATTTACCTATTATCCGTGTACATATTATGAATGTTGTTTGTTTCATTGTTTTGATCATTGCAAATGCTTCTATTTATCATACTAGAAGAAACTTCCAGACCGCTACTTCGTATTTAAATGTCTTCGAATATGTTGATATTCAATGTAATCAAACTCACATTCCAAGAGATGAACTTCTAAAATAAATCGTACACATTAGACTAGCTATACAAACCTCGTGTCGTAGTCAGCGTACCAAGTTCGTAATCCAACCCAACAATTGAACCTCGAATTCCAAATGATATGGATTCGTATAATAACTCAATCACCGCACCATACTCAAATAAATGTTAATCGTTGCTCGATCAAGGCTTACCCCATGCATGGATACTAACTCATCAAAGGGTGAATAGATAACTCCAAGCTACGTAAGAAATGTTCCGTGTACTACGACAAGCACCATATCAAAGAAACCAATGTAGGTTTGTAGAGACGCGACATCTCGCAATATCGTATAAAATCCCGATGAGTAGGAATAGTGATAAAAAACACACTTCTAAATCGGGGTGCTTTTCTTAACCTAAGACACACCAACAAAGAAAGAAATCTAATCTAATAAAAAATCTCCACACCAAGTTTAAGCACAATATCTCTTCGCATAAAGTCCATTTTTGGGTTTATCTAGCGATTAATCGTCAAAATCTACTGCTGTGCCCCTTTGCTAGCTGCCATCAATGAAAGGACCATGCCACATGGGTACGAATTTCCTAGCCTTGGCCTTATTTTTGGCTTGATCATAAACTAACACTTATGTCTCCTTTTGAAAAATTTTGAGGGTAACACTTCTATCATATTGAGCTTTTTATTCATTTAACATGAGCCTCGTTTGCCATCGCATTTCGTCGATTCTCATCTAGCCGAGCCACGTACAAGAAACGTTTTTTCCTCTTCGTACGTAGCTAGGAGTAATTCTATGGTTACTTTCATGACGAAATTTCATTCAACCCGCAAATACGGTACTCAAACTATAAAACGAGTTGAAAGGGGAGTGAAACCAATGGATTTTTTTACCGAGGTTCGATATGCCCAAAGTGTTGAAAACAACATGGAATGCCAATTCGTTTTGTGAATACCAATAATTCGTCTAATCATGGTGACTAAAACTTTATTTATGGCTTCAACCACCATTAGCTTGCGTACAACAGCTGAGGAACTATCATGGCGCAGTGCCAAGTTGATCTCAGTTATTTCGCCCATCATGAAATTCGAAATGACTTCCTCCATGATCCGTAATAATGGCTTGAGGAACACCGAACCTAGCAATTATGTGATTGAATACTAAAGTTGCTAAAATAGCCTTGCCATTAGCCGCAATGTATATCGCCTTGCGTACACTTAAAAGAAAAAAATAATCTACCGCTAAGATAATATATGCATGCCCCCCCGGCCGAGTGAGGGTTACATGTAATAAAAATCGATACTCCATTTTGTGAAAGGAACAACAAAGAATTATGGGATGAAGAGGAGAGGTGTTCCACATCTTATGGTCAAAATGTTGGACAATTGTGGCATTTTCAGATCGCATAACACAATCTTCGAATAACGACGACTATAAATAACCAGCGCGCAATATCTTTTAGGCTATGGCATACTGACATATGACCGCCACATGTTCCGTAATGGCAACATATTTAAAACCTTTTCAAATTTTTCATGAATAATATAACGTCGAAAAACAGACCGCTCCACGATGATAGAGCAGGTATCACCAATAATATTGTACTTTTAGGATTGCGTTTTCGTATTTTTTGTCGCTAAGATCGGATATTTCGAAATGGGAAGTTGTGTTTGGAGATAAACAATATTCCATACCATGGATCGATATATTGATAAGAAATAGAGATTCGTCCACAATGGGCTCTTCTACCACAAGCCAAATATCAAGAGAGGGGAAATCACACATCGCCTTTGGTAAATACCAAGATTTCTTTGCCTTGAATTTTTCAAACTCCAAGTCAAATTTCACAGGATGACTATCCATTTGGAATACTTGCCCCCTAGCAATTTTTTGGTTAAAATGTACTTCATAGGGTTGCAATCGTAAATTACTATGGTTTTACGTAACAAGATGTAGTGTCTAAATCTTTAGACAACTCGAACAACCGCCAATGCCAATTTCTCCACATGTGTGTATTTGATCTCACTATTTTACATTCCGACTAAGATAGTAAATTACATGTTCGTTGTTAGATTCGCCTTTCCGAACTAAACCATCCCAATAGTGGAATGAGAAGCAGCCGTAGGCAAAATTTAATCCGGTTGTAGTTGAGGATGCAATAATGGTGCATGGGTCGTGTTTAAGTGCACGAAAGATCACCGTTGATCTCATCCCAAAAAGAATGGAATGTTCGTTTCGAACACGGTAAAAACCTTGTAAGCTTGACATAGTTAGAATGAACTCCACGTAAAAGTTTCCGCTCGCAAACTTTGGAGTTGGCGAAAGTCGAAGGGAGGTAATTTAACAATGGCTTTGACTTTTTTACTTTATCGACGCGAATGCCTCGTTTTCAAAACAACAAATCAAAAGAGACCGACTTCTACACAAAAAACACATTTGTGTGGATTCGCTCTAATTTTATAATGTCGACATCTCACAAAGATAGCTCGTAATTTAGTGAGGTGGTTGGTCCCCGATGCGAGGAATTTGTTGGTGTAAATCATCGAGATATGGTCGCACAATGTGTTTAATGTCATGAAACGTATAAGACATTGCCTTTTGAAAAGTTGCTCCAAATGTTCTTCAATCCAAAGGGTAACTTGCAATAAGCAAATGTCCCCCATGTTAAAAATAAAAAGTTGTTTTTGGTCGATCAAATAGGGAGTATGTTTATTTGATTATACCTGGAAAAGCCATCCATAAAGGAAAACATTTTCACTCATTATTAACAATCATCAATTATTTGACTATATGAGTTGACAATTGTCTTTAGGACAAGTTTGATTAATATCCCTATAATCGATACATACTCGTATGGTTCCTTGTTTTTTAGTCATGAACAATAGTCGATATCCAATCCGATAAGGGAATTCGACAACAAAACTCCGTACGAAGTACTTTTTCAACTTCGCTTCGATAGCAAGAATTTTTCAGGATGCATTTGACGTAGACGTTGACGAACAGTTTGGCATCCGTAAGTCTTAATTTCATACCTACAAATCGACGATCAATTCCCTGCATTTCTTCTCAGGACCAAGCAAACACATCACGGAATTCTTGAAATAGGCTTTATAAGTTTGAATCTCTAATCTTTCAAGACAACAAGCACTCATATGAATGTTTTCAATTATTCTTGGTTTTACCGAAATGTAAATTGGAACCGTCCAGAAATATTTTCCAAATTTAATCAATCGTGATTTCAATGATTTTGGGTTCTTTGAGCATATTCGTTAAGAAAATTAAGGAGAAATCATCTTCAAAATGATCTAGTTCAGGTAAAAATGAAGATCGGTGGTGTATATCTTCCCATGGTGAATCATCAACAGACAAAAATTCACAAATCTACTCATCAGTATGAACAAAATCAGGAAATACCATTGTGTCTGAACTGGATATGGAAGGTGATTCCTCATGGATCCCATTCATTGGATCAATTTTGGTTGAAGAGGGGTCAGAAAGTGACTGTACAGCCTGGTATGAAATTTCAAATGAACTCAAAGGCATCATTCCATCAATTGAATCTAACTCGGAGTCGGAAGGTACGATCCAAGGATCATCAAACATAACAGTGTCTGACGAAATCATGTGAATAGTTACAACAGAAGGCGATACGTTAGCAGGAGGAAAGGAAAAAGTTCCTAGTAAACCAAAATCTTTAATCAAACCTACTCCAACATCCTTATAAGGGATATCCGCTTTACCAACGTGCTGGATTGTTTCTGTAGAGGCTGGGTCGGAAGAAAAATAAGTTAACTAATCTATTGTAACAATCCTTCCTTGATATGGAAATTTTATGAGTTGAAAGACCGAAGAAACAACAACAGTCATAGCATAAGTCCAACTACAACCTAGGAGAAGGTTGTAATCTAGAGGGGCATCAACCACTTCCACATCTAGATTCACGATTTACCTTCGACCCCTATGGGTAAATCTTGAAAAATACAAAAAGGGTGGAAACCTCGACCATCAAAAGCCTTAAGAATCGTCGGAGATTGGTTGAGTGTAGGAGAACCAAGCAATTTCCAACACTGAATCGACATAATACACATTGAAGCTCCCTCATCAATCACAGTCCGATAGATTGGTCTGTTTTTTACTAACACTAGAATTTGGAAAGCCATTTGGTGAGGTAGGCGAGGTGTACTATTTTCTAAATCGAAGATTATAAGGTTAGAATCCTGAATATCTACAGCTCCTATGGAAGACAAAAGCAATTTACGCTGTGCTGGGCATGATTGCGGCACTTCCAAAGATGACATTTCTGAAGGGGAAATAGCTAAGTCTTCAACAATGTTGTAATTCTGAGCAGCTCTTGCATGTGGATTGAAAGCTGATTTACGAAGAACACCTTTAGCAGGTGGTTTGATTATTAAGTTTGGATTTTTTTTCTCGATCTGTAGTAGACCAGAATCAAGAGGAGGTGTAGTTGATGTATTTGCATTATAAGATTCTACTTCTTTACCATCAACAGGATTCTTAGTACCATAATATTGTGCTCATGTCGCAATCCTTACATAAGACATCATCAAAATGGGCTCTTCCGAGGCAATCGAGGTGGAACCAACTATTTTTCTATCTTGAGTTGGAAAAGGATCCTTCAAGACAGTAGGTTGTTGCGAACCTTTAACGAATTTTGCAACCTCTGCTTGATGTGGGCATTCCTTAGTAAAATGATCCTCGTCACAAATGTAACAAGGATAACGAGGTTTTCATTTTTCGTAATTGGATTCATTTTTATCAGTTTTCTCTTTTGAATTCTTTTTGTTTTTATTCTTTCCTTTCTTTTTACCACCGGATCTATATTTAGCCGTAGATGTTTCTACGACATGAATGTCGGCAAAAATTTCGAGGAAAGATTCTCCTTTCGGGGAATCTGGTAAAGTTATAATAGGAGAAGAATTCTTTGAAGATTTATTCTTACTTTTAGTATTGACTGTACCAATCATACCATCAACGGCATGAGACCCTGAAGGAGCAGCAGCCATTTGACCTTGTTTTGGAAGGTTGGGGATTTTTTTGTGTAAAGTACCTGACTGCGTATAAACGAGGTCAAGGTACTAAGCTTGAGAAATTACTTGCTCTTTAGTAACAACACCAGCCTTAGCTACATCTTTAGTGATCTTGGGTAACAATAATTTAACAAACCATTCTGCCAAAATTTGATCCGAAATGTAAACTTTCACCAAACACCTTCTACGTCACCATTCATGAATATGATCAAAAATATATGTGGAGGTGGATTGTTTCAGTGAAGTTAATAGTTCCATGCCATTTTCGTATCTGACAGGCAACTGAAAATGAGTCAAGAAGGTAGTTGCTAACTGACTTAAATTATTAAACGAGCCTCGTGGTAACTCAATGTACCATTTGGCAGCAAGACCAATAAGAGTTCTTTGGAAAAGACGTAAGCGAATCGAATCATCAATAATTGAATTAGACGCACACCAGAGGTGATATGTCATGACGTGATTTGATGGATCCTCTCCTGACTTACCTTCAAATTTTGGTATATCACTGGGCAACTTATGTGGCATTGGCGGCCAGTACGGATAATAGAAAATCGGATCATTCGTAAGGCACGTCAAATCAGGTAAATCCAAAGTTGCAATAAATGGTAATTGACGGTTAGGGTCATGAAAACATTGAGTAGCCAAAGAAGTTCTAGGAGGTGGATACCCAGGATAACTGGGAATTGGATTTGCGTTAGAAATTGTGTAACCTCGCGGAAAACCAGGATTAACCAGACCAAACTAGGGTTGTTGAGGCTGCTGGTAAGTATAGCCAGGGTACGGTTGATACTGATAACTTGGATTTTGTGAACTGGGACCGAATTGAGGATATACCTGGTACGGTTGATACGTGAATTGTGATTGACTTGTGACAACTGTACTTGTACCGGCTTGTCCTGCAGGCATCTGAACCGAAGTCTGAACTGAAGGTCCTGACTGGGGTATAGAGACTTGAGGGATTTGTACCGATGTAGGGATAGATGAACTCGGTGTTATAGATACTCCAAAAACAGGTGTTACAGGTTGAACAGACATTGCAGCAGTTGCAGCAGTTTGAGGTGGAGTCTGAGGTGTACTAGGCGTAGGCTGCTGAACAAAACTAGGTACAGGAATTTGAATGGTAGGCTGGACAGGTTGCTGGGTTGGACCAGAAACCAAAGGCTATCCAGGTTGAAAAGGAAACTGCACATTAGGCTGCATAGGCTATTGATATTGGGATGGATCCCACACCATATTCATTCTGGGGTATTGTCCCGTAGAAGGTTGAACGTAAGGACCATAACCTGGTTGAACATAGGGCTGATAAGTAAGTGGTAAATTTTCGGCTCCTTGAATAGATGACTGACCAGAAGGCTGTTGGTAACCTTGAATTGGGTACTGAACTTGAGGTTGATAACCCTGAGGCATGTACTGAAGCTGGGGTTGATAAGGACCCTGAGGAGTATATTGGGCTTGGGGTTGACCTTGGGGTATGTACTATCCTGAAGGTTGATACCCTTGAGGTATGTACTGTCCTTGGGGTTTTCCCCCAAAATAATATGATTCCATAGTTTTTCCCGGGAAAAAGCTACCTTGAGGTTGCCCCCCAGGTGGCAACTGACTTTCTGAAGGTTGCCCCCCAAGAGGTAACTAACTACCTTGAGGTTGCCCCCCAAGCAGTAACTGATTTCCCTGAGATTTCCCTCCAGGCGGTAACTGACTGCCTTGAGGTTGCGGATTCAGAATATTACCAGACATCATAAATATTTTCTCTGTGTTTGACGTTTCAGTTTTAATTCCACTTAAAACAAATGATAACATGTTTTCAATCGATTGAGGAGCTGCCCCCGAGAAAGTACTAGACAGAGCCTAATATCTTGAAGGAACAGAAGGACCACCATGTAAAAATGCTTCCGGTGTTTTGGAAAACATGGATGACTCTCCTACCATAATGGATGACGGATAGTAAACTCTGGGTGTTGGATGAAATGGAATTCGAGGTGGAGAAAAAGCAAGACCCAGATTCTCTAAAAAATTCATTAAGGATAAATACCAAGCAGTAGTTCAAATAGGGCTGTAGAAAATAGATTCACGTTCCCTAAGATTTAAAGACTAAGGGGGATCGAGAAGAGATAAATATTCGTCTGGATTAGTAAGTTCTTCAATAGAAATTAGTCCAGATGGAAGATCATCAGTGACAATATTTCTTACCCTAGGTGAACCAGGATCGCTAGAAGTTGGCGTAATAAATCTTGAGGATGTTTCTAAAATAGAAGGTTCAGTTTCAGGTTCAGAGATTTTAGGTTCGTTAGCTAGTTCACTGGAAGGAGAAACACTACCAGTAACTTCAGAAACTAAAATCGGCTCTTGAATGTGTTCTGTTATGGGTGTTTGATAATTAGGATGAACTACTATAGATGAAGTTCCAACTTCTGTTGATTTAATCCTACCGCTACTAGATTATACCAGAGCACGAAGCCCTTCAAGCTGACTTGGTGTATATTCAGGGGTTTTCCCTTGTAGTCTCCGGGATTGTCTCGACAATTCTGCCACGATTAAATATTTACTAATCACACGCAAATAAAGAAAATTTCAATGAAAACACCTAAAGTCTCTAAAGAAACAAATAACTGAATCACACGCTTAAAAATCTATGAGTTCAAACCACACACAAACAGTAACTTCCCATACCAAAAACACTAGTTGGTGATGAAATCCAACTTAGTAGAAATTTAATACAAAAAGGGCGGTTGGAACAGTTACCCTGAAAACCTTCTTAATGAAACAGACTGGCACAAGTTTCCTCACAAAACTATCTCGTGTGAAGAGAACCCCCAGAGAGTTCAAGTGAGTCTAGTTGACGTCTGCTCCAAGTACAGTGATATCTTTCCTTCACCGTCACCTTAGGAAATAATCTTAAGTTTGTGGACACTAAGGTTACCAACAATAACAAATATAACTGGGGGAACAGTCTACGATCCGATCCCACGCGCAAGGGCAGAGTAACAAAGCTTAATCCCCTTGAAGGTTCCTCGACATGGTTAATCCGAGGTTTACCGACAAGTGACCCCAGGCTCCTCGACAATGGTTAATCCGAGGTTTACCGTTTGTAATGCACGCAAAATCTTCTATCTTCCCCAATGAAACAAAATTGATTGTCTCAAAGGTTTGGATATGATCTCGTGATTGACTTCTTTAAGAGAAGCTTCCTAGATTATACAAATTACAATTGGATTTATTTCCTACCGCAAGATTTGTCTACTTGTTTGTTTTTACTACCTTGGAGAGTTAATTACTCCCTACTCCAAGATACTAGCCTAAGCTATGTTGGTGATAAGAGCCCTAGAAAATAAAAATATTGCTAGATGAATTTTAATTAAGCGTTACTTTTAAGAGCTATTTCTTAAGTCAATGGGTACAGAAATGAAACTCTGATGGTGTGAAGACTTGACTTCCAAAAAACACTAAAAATGCACCTAAAAATGATAATCATATCATTTCCTTTCAATGAAATTCTAGTTAAGAAAGAGTTGGAGAATGCAATTCTTTTAATAAACAATTCCTTCTTTGAACATTAAGAACAATTGAAAGAAAATATTTTTGTCTTTTCAACAATAACTCAAAATGGAACAAATTATCAAAGCTCACAAGAAAATCCTTTCACTTTCAAAAAATTGAAGCCACAAAACAAGTTTCCTTCAAAAGAGATCTACAAAATTTTAAAAATCACTCAAAACTACAAAACTAATTACGAGATCTACAAACTTTAATAATCTAATTGAATAAAAGCTTTAAGATTTTTTTTTGAAGAATGTTTTACTTATTTATTCAGAAAACTAAGGATCTATTCATTCAGAATAACAAATAGATCAAAAACACTCAAATATGTTTTTATAAAAAATGAAATTCAAAAAGCTATAACAAAGTTTCTTTTCGAAGATTTGCAAAGAAACAGGTAGCTCTATTTCTCAATAAAGGATGATTTCACAATCAGGTCAGATTTAGCAAAAAGACAAAAATACCAATGTAATCTTAGGTACTTCAAACAGTTAATGCTTCAAATCACTACAAAGACCAAGTGAAAAACAATCCAAAACGCAAAACTTCTAGAAAATCTTCAAAACACCAATACTACTAAGATTCATTCACAGAAGGCTTTTAACAGAAACAATCATCAATCTAGGCAGAAACCAAAAACTCTAAATCAAAATAAAGATAAACTAAAGAAAGAAATCTAGAGTTTTTCAAAATTTTAACAGGGTCCGTAGGCTTGCAGAAGTAACAGGTGCGGTACCACACTGTTTACTCAAGCAAAGATGCAAAACTGCCCGCACTGTGCATAAAAGGCAAAGTGCGGTCCCAGGAAAAACTAGAGAAAAACATAAAAGATCTCAAAATTTTCAAAAACAGAGAAAACCTAAGGTACCCAGGTAGATGTCTATCAATAAAAAACCAGGAAAAAAGTTTCCTCAAATCAAAATAAAAGAGAACAAAAAAAAACAAGTTCTTTCCCCAGTGGAGTCGCCAATTTGTTGTGTGGATTAATCCGTCCTGCAGACAAGACCGATCTCCCTAGTACTAAAAGTATCTAGCAACAAGCAACCAAATAAACTAATATTTCTCTAAGCATATATGATCTATGAAAAGCCCTATTGAGGTGTAAAAGACTTACCGTATGTCCAACACTTGTTTGAAGTCGTTGTTATCCCTCGCGCGCTTGAAGGAGCTTTCCTCGTTAACCTGCAGTCACAAACAAGTGAAATATTACATATCACCTGTATATAAATCATCATAAACCATGCTTATCACAGTGATCAAGGAATCTATGAAATAAACCATTAACTGAAAGCTTATTAAGAAAAATGAGTATATTTGTATTAATTTCAAAATAAGGAAAACCTTACAACCTGAGCCTTGATGTTGCACAGGACTTCCCGGGGTCTAAAGCAGGAATCTCCTTTACTTTGATAAGATATACACTCCTCCAACCAAGATGAATAGAGGTATGTAATCTCTCCTCACAAAAGTCTTAGTCAACTGAGTATGAATCTCAACAACACTTAACTTCAAATATTCTAAAGCTTTTACTCCCCTTGAGGCTACCCAATGCCTCTTTTTATAGTGGAAAAGAGAAGGTTTTCTGTTCCAAATATGAAGGGATAGAATCCTCCTTCAAAGGGATAAGCTCCTCACATCAAGGGGTTAGCTCCATAAGGTAAGGGATACATGCACCTTATAAGAGCAGTTCTATCACCGCAAGATATTTTTTGGAAGCTTCTAGAATTCACTTTTATTGAGATTTTTGGAATTTACTTGCGCCTTTTTGATCTTACAGGGGTCCACACCTTTAACACAGATAAAGTGTGTTTAGGTATGCAAGAAAACTGAACATTAGGTGCGGGACCATAGGCAAGATAGAGAGAAAGTGCGACACCAAAGTTTAGGAGATTTTTAGGAACATTTCTCTGATTTTCAAGGCTTGACATGAGGAACTGATATGTTAGACTTGCAAAGGGATAAGTATGAGTAATAATGAGCTCATACACATAGTAGAATGTCAGGATGAGAATTTTCAGTGTAACACTAATTTACGATCGCCTGGGTGCCATGTGCACGTTCGAGCGACTCGTTTGCTATTTGCTCCCTTGTGGCATTGATGTTCGTTCAGGCACGTCGTGTCATGCCGTGTGAGGTCGGCACTCAACTGGGCGCATTCTGGTCGGGCCGTTTCGTTCGAGGGCGCCCATATCAGTTTTGCTAATTTGTGACCGCCTAGGTTCCTTATGCACGTTCGGGTGGTCCGTTTTCCATTTTCTCCCTTGTGGCATCGTTCGGTCGGGCGTGCCATGTGAGGTCACCCGATTAGGCGCATTTGGGTTGGGTCGGGCCATTTCGTTCAAGGGCGCCCGTATCAGTTTTTCTAACTTGTGACCGCCCGGGTGCCTTGTTCACGTTTGGGCGGCCTGTTTGGTTAGGTGCACCGTGTCGCGTCGTACGAGGTCACCCGGCAGGGCGCATTCGGGTCGAGTCGTTTTGTTCAAGGGCGCCCATATCAGTTTTGCTAGGTTGTGACTGCCCGGGTGACTTGTGCATGTTCAGGTGGCCCATTTCCCATTTTATCCCTTGTGGCATTGTTCGGTCGGGCGCGTCGTGTCGCACCGTGTGAGGTCGCCTGACCGGGCGCGTTCGGGTCGAGCCGTTTCGTTCGAGGGCGCTTGTATCAAGTTTTCTAAGTTGTGACCACCCGGGTGCCTTGTGCACGTTTGGGCGATCCATTTGCAATTTTATCCTTTGTGGCATTGTTCAGTCAGGCGTGCCATGCCTTGCCATGTGAGGTCGCCTAACCGGGCGCGTTTGGGTCAGGCCGATTCGTTCGAGGGCACCTGTATCATTTTTGCTAAGTTGTGACCGCCTGGGTGCCTTATGCGCATTCAGGTGGCCTGTTTACCATTTTCTTTCTTGTGGCATCATTCGTTAGGGTGCGTTGTGTTGCACTATGTGAGGTTGCTCACTTGTGGCATTGTTCGTTCAGGCGCGTTCAGGTCGACCCGTTTTGTTCGAGGGCGCCCGTGTCAGTTTTGCTAAGTTATGATTGCCTGGGTCCCTTATGCACATTCAGGTGGCCCGTTTGCCATTTTCTCCCTTGTGGCATTGTTCAGTCGGGTGCGCCGTTGAGGTCGCCCAACTGAGCACGTTCAGGTCAGGCCGTTTTGTTCAAGGGTGCCCGTATCAGTTTTGCTAAGTTGTGACTGTCCAAGTGCCTTGTGCATGTTCGGGCGGCTCATTTTCCGTTTGCTCCCTTGTGGCATCGTTCGGTCGGGCGCACCGTGTGAGGTTGCCCGATTGGGTAGATTAAGGTCGAGTCGTTTCGTTCGAGGGCACCCGTATCAGTTTTGCTAAGTTGTGACTGCCCGAGTGCCTTGTGCACATTCGGGTGGCCTATTTTCCATTTGCTTCTGTGTGACATCATTCAGTCAGGCATGCCGTGTCACACCTTACTGTGAGGTCGCCCGACCGAGCACATTCGGGTTGGGTCGGGTTGTTTTGTTCGAGGGTTCCCATATCAGTTTTGCTAAGTTGTGACTGCCTAGGTGCCTTGTGCACATTCGGGCGGCTCGTTTGCCGTTTGCTCCATTGTGGCATCATTTGGTCAGGCGCACCGTGACACACGGTGTGAGGTTGCCCGAATAGGCGCGTTTAGGTCGGGCCGTTTCATTCAAGGGCGCTCGTATCAGTTTTGCTAAGTTGTGACCACTCGGGTGCCTTATGCACGTTTCGGTGGCTTGTTTTCCATTTTCTCCCTTGTGGCATCATTCAGTTAGGTGCGCCGTGTCGGGCCATGTGAGGTCGCCCAACTCGGCGCGTTCGGGTCAGGTCAGACCGTTTTGTTCGAGGGCATCCGTATCAGTTTTGCTAAGTTGTGACTGCCCAGGCGCCTTGAACATGTTCGGGCGGCCCGTTTTCCATTCGCTCCCTTGTGGCATCGTTTGGTCAGGCGTGCCCTGTCACGCCGTGTGAGATCGCCCGACCATGTGCGTTCAGGTTGGGCCATTTCATTCGAGGGTTCCCGTATCAGTTTTTCTAAGTTGTGACCACCCGGGTGCCTTGTGCAAGTTTAGGTGGCCTGTTTTCCATTTTCTCCCTTGTGGCATCGTTCGGTCAGGTGCGCTATGTCACACCGTACTGTGAGGTTGCCCGACCAGGTGCATTGGGGTTGGGCTGTTTCAATTGAGGGCGCCCGTACCAGTTTTGCTAAGTTGTGACTGCCCTGATGCCTTGTGCACATTCGGGCGGCTCATTTTCTGTTTTCTCCCTTGTGGAATCGACGTTCATTCAGGTGCGTCATGTCGCACCGTGTGAGGTCGGTGCCCGACCAGGCGCATTCCGGTCGGTCCATTTCATTCGAGGGCGCCCGTATCAGTTTTTCTAAGTTGTGACTACTCAGGTCCTTTGTGCACGTTCAGGCAGCCCATTTTCCATTTTCTCCCTTGTGGCATCGTTCGGTCGGGCGTGCCGTGTCACACCGTATGAGGTCGCCCAACTGGGCGTGTTCGGGTCGGGGCTGGCCGATTCGTTCGAGGGCACCCATATCAGTTTTGCTAAGTTTTGACCGCCCGGGTGCCTTGTGCATGTTTGAGCGGCCTATTTTCTGTTTTCTCCCTTGTGGCATCATTCGATTGGGCGCGCCATGTTGCACCATGCTAGGTCGCCCAACTGGGAGCGATCGGGTCAGGCCGTTTCGTTCGAGGGCTCCCGTATAATTTTTTCTAGGTTGTGACTGCCCGAGTGCCTTGTGCATGTTCAGGCGGCCCATTTTCCATTTTCTCCCTTGTGGCATCATTTGTTCGGGCGCATCGTGTTGCGCCATGTGAGGTCGCCCGATCGGGAGCGTTCGGGACATACCGTTTCATTCGAGGGCGCCCGTATAAGTTTTGCTAAGTTGTGACCTCCCGAGTGCCTTGTGCATGTTCGGGCAGCCCATTTTCCATTTGATCCCTTGTGGCATCGTTCGGTCTGGCGTGCCGTGTCGCGCCATGTGAGGTCACCCGACCGGGCATTCGGGTCGGGCCGATTTGTTCGAGGGTGCCCGTATGAGTTTTGCTAAGTTGTGACTGCTCGGGTCCCTTGTGCATGTTCGGGTGGCCCATTTGTCGTTTTTTCCCTTGTGGCATCATTCGTTTGGGTGCACCGTGTGATATCACCTGACCGGGCACATTTGGGTTGGGCCGTTTCGTTCAAGGGCGCTTGTACCAATTTTGCTAAGTTGTGACCGCTCGGGTCCCTTGTGCATGTTCAGGAAACCCATTTTCCATTTCCTCCCTTGTGGCATCATTCGGTCGGGTGCGCCGTGTTGCGCCGTGTGAGGTCGCTCGACTAGACGCGTTTGGGTCAGGTCAGGTCATTTCGTTCGAGGGCCCCCATATCAGTTTTGCTAAGTTGTGACTGCTCGAGTTCCTTGTGCATGTTCGGGCAGCTAGTTTGTTGTTTGCTCCCTTTGGCATCGACTTTCATTCGGGCGCATCGTGTTGCATCGTGTGAGGATCACGCCTGACCGGGCGTGTTCCGATCAGGTTGTTTCATTCGAGGGCACCCATATCTGTTTTGCTAAGTTGTGACCGCCTGGGTCCCTTGTCCACATTCGGGCAACCCTTTTGCCGTTTTCTACCTTGTGGCATCATTCAGTTGGGTGCGCCATGTCGCTCTGTGTGAGGTTGCCCGACCGGGTGCGTTCGGGTCGGGTCGGGCCGTTTCATTCGAGGCCACCTATATCAGTTTTTCTATTTTGCGACCACCCAAGTACCTTGTGCATGTTCGGGCTGCCCGTTTTCCATTTTCTCCCTTGTGGCATCATTCGATCGGGCGCGCCGTGTCACGCTGTGTGAGGTCGCCCGACCAGGCGCATTTGATTTGGGCCGTTTCATTCGGGGGCGCCCGTATCGTCGGGTTTGGTTGGGTCATGTTGTGTGAGGCTGCCCAAGGAAACACGTTCGTACGGGTCAGGTCGAGTCATGTCGTGTGAGGCCTCCAAAGGAAACACATTCGTACGGGTCAAGTCGAGTCATGTACTACTGATGGTGCTCAAGGAAACACGTTCGGGCAGGTCAGGTTGGGTCTGGTGATCGAGTCTTGTCGTGTGAGGCCACCCAAGGAAACACATTTGTATGAGTCGGGTCAAGTCATGTGATGGCGCCCAATTAGCTGGAAACGAGTTCGGGTTAGGTCAGGTCGGTCCGTGCTGTATTGTAATTAAGGGCACCCAAGGAAACACGTTTGGGCAGGTCGGGTCAGGTCGAGTCAGTTTAGGCCGTGCCGTGTGAGGCTGCCCAAGGAAACGTGTTCGGGCGGGTCGAGTTGGGTCTAGTCGGGTCGTGTCATGAGAGGCCACCCAAGGAAACGCGTTCGGGCGGGTCGAGTCAGGTCGGGTTGGGTCGTATGAGGGTGGTTGTATCAAAAATTATAAGTTGTGACCACCCATGTTGCTTGTGCATGTTTGTGCGATCCCTTTTCTGTTTCCTCCCTTGTGCGCCCTTTGTTTGGGAGGGTCAGGTCATGTCGTGTGAGGGTCGTGCCAAATGAAACTCGTTCAGGTCAAATCATGTGAGGGAGGTCGTATAAAAAATTCTAAGTTGTGACCACCCATGTACCTTGTGCACGTTCATGCGACCCATTTTTCGTTTTCTCCCTCGTGCCTTCGACGTTTAGGTGGGTCCGGTCAGGTCGGGTCGTGTTGTACCGTGAGGGCACCCAAGGAAACATGTTCGAGAGGGTCGGGTCAGGTTGGGTCATGTGAGGGCACCCAAGAAACATGTCCGACCAGGTCAGGTCATGTCGGGCCATGTCATGAGGGTGCCCAGGTAAATTACGCATTCGGGTAGGTCGGGTCGAGTCGTGTACTGATGCCACCCAGGGAAACGCGTTCAGGTCGGGTCAGGTGCCTCCTCATAAAATCCAGTGCCTCCTCATAAAATCCTCTCCTCATATAATCGACCACCATTACAGACGTTTACACCACATTTGGTTTAGACATTTAGTAGGTAGGTAGGGTGCCCCTATCTCCCATCTCCATATAAAGTAATTTGGTCACATATTCTTTCTTCTATGATAATGGTTCCTCTCTCTTAAGTCCTATCTCTTTATAATAAATAAAAAAGACATGGCAACAAGCAACAATACTTACAAAATTTTTACATTGAGATGCAAATAATAAGAAACTAATGCGCACAAACAGAGACCAATGAAACTATCATCTTAACCCCTAACCCATGAAACACTAATTCCCAACCCCTAACCCATTTAACCCTCTAAACCCCTAACCCATTTAACCCCTAAACCATAAACCTCTAAACCCTTAACCCCTAACCCCTATTCCATTTAACCCCCTAAACCCCTAGTAAACCCCTAACCCATTTAACCCCCTAAACCCTAAACCTATAAACCCTTAACCCCTAACCCCGTAAACCCTAAACCATTAAACCCTTAACCCTAACCCCTTAAACCCTAATTCCCGACCCCTAACCCAACTAACCAAACCCTTTAAAACCTATTTAGAACTTTCAAATCCAAATCCACAACTCCTAACTTCAACCATTTTAACCCCTAAACCTCTAAACCCCAAACCATAAACCTCAAAACCTTAACCCTAACTCCCTAAACCATAAAACCTCTAAACCCCTAATCCCTTAACCCTAAATAAAATCATTAACTGCTAATTCCCCTAAGCCCCTAAACCTCTAAATGCCTAACCCATTTAACCCCCTAAACCCTAAACCTCTAACCCTTAACCCCTAACCCCTTAAACACTAATTCCCAACCCCCAACCCATTTAACCCCCTAAACCCCTAAAACCCTAACCCATTTAACCCCCTAAACCCTAGCCCCTAACCCCTAACCCCTAATCCCCAATCCCCTAAGCCCTCCAAATTCAAATTAGCTTTGAAGAAGTAATTTTTTTCTTACTTCTGTCTAATTCACTATATACCTAAACCCCTAAAACCCTAACCCATTTAGCCCCCTAAACCCTAGCCCCTAACCCCTAACCCCTAATACCCTAACCCCTAATCCCCAATCCCCTAAGCCCTCCAAATTCAAGTTAGCTTTGAATAAGTAATTGTTTTCTTACTTCTGTCTAATTCATTATATAATCAGATCATGAATGTGAGAAGGCTGTTTGTAGATTATATTATTATTGTATCAAAAGTGTAATTATTTCTACGTAGTTATATCTTTCTAGTCAAAAACCTCATCTTCAGAAATAATTTCTTATCATTTTCAAAATTGACTTCTTCATTGAGCACAACATGCAGCTTATCTAATACTTTATTGAAGCTAAGAGCTCCATCTTTGGGGCAGGATGCTTTTCGGGCGCTAACTCCACTATGTGTGGGGTTAATTAACCCTATGCCTACAATGTTTAATATTTACATATCAGATTGTGTGGGGGTAGATAACTCGTAGCCATATCGCATAGGCCCCATTCACTTATGAAGATTCCCCAAACTCTTCCCCCAATTTGGTTGATCTTGCTAATCTTCTTGAAAAATTTGAATTTTCATTGATGATTGATTTTCCTCTCGCTCAAATGCAAAAGGAAGATGAATTTCATCTTTTTCCTCCATAATTTCCACATTTGACATCTATTGTAGCTATTCATCTATGCTCATCTAGAATCACCACAAGTTGTACTTTTTTTTTGCAATGGATTCTTGATGTTGATCTCGACGAGATTTCTCCTCCTCAAAAAACATATCCTGGTTGTAAGCATGGTTGTGGTATGTTGATGTTCAGAAGAAAAATACAACTTGCAGCCCTTGATCTTCTAGGGGCCGATTACTATGATATTAATGGTGGTGTATTCATACTCCTTCTAAATAACCAATAAAGGGTCAAGGAAATTGACCAATATGTTGTCAAGTTTTATCTTATCCATCTCTGGGGCAAGTTTCTTTTCGGCTAACTCCACTGCTTCTGATCTCAATTTTTCCAATTGCTTCCTTCTCTCATATGATACTTGAGACATTCCCTTTCTCTTCCCTTCTAATTCTGTAATAGTGTCATAGTGATGCCAGCCAACTTCTTTGGAAAGCCTTCCTAGCTGTTAGCAGACAATACTTGTGACCTGGCTGAAGCCTCAACACTTTCAGAGCATCTGAAATGACCATTATCTTCTTTCGATCATATGGTGGGGGAACCCCTTCAAAATCCCTTCAGGCGGCTCATCTGCCATTTTCTCCCTTGTGGCATCGTTCGGTCAGGCGCGTTGTTTCGGGTCGTGCAAGGTCACCTGACCAGGCGCATTCGGGTCAATTCGTTTCGTTTGAGGGCACCCGTATTAGTTTTGCTAATTTGTGACCACCCGGGTGCCTTGTGCATGTTCAGATAGCCCATTTTCCATTTTATCCCTTGTGGCATCATTCGGTCGGGCACGCCGTGTCGCGCCGTGTGAGGTTGCCCGACCAGGCGCATTCGAGTTGGGCCATTTCGTTCGAGGGTGCCCATATCATTTTTGCTAAGTTGTGACTGCCCGGGTGCCTTGTTCACATTTGGGTGGCCTGTTTTCCATTTCCTCCCCTGTGGCATCGTTCGCCGTGTTGCGCCATGTACTGAGGTTGCCCGACCGGGCGCGTTCGATTCAGGCCATTTCGTTCGAGGGCACCCATATCAGTTTTTCTAAGTTGTGATTGCCCGAGTGCCTTGTACAAGTTCGGGCGACCTGTTTTTTGTTTTCTCCCTTCTGGTATCATTCGTTCGAGCGCGCCATGTTGCGCTGTGCGAGGTCTCCCAACCGAGTGCGTTCGGGTCGGGCCGTTTTGTTCGAGGGCGCCCGTATCAGTTTTTCTAAGCTGTGAATGCCCGAATGCCTTGTGCACAATTGGGCAGCCCTTTTTCCGTTTTCTCCCTTGTGGCATCGTTCGGCCGGGCACGCCGTATCGCACCATGTGAGGTCTCCTGACTGGGCGCGTTCGAGTCGGGCTGTTTCGTTCGAGGGTGCCCGTATCATTTTTGCTAAGTTTTGACCGCCCAGGTGCCTTGTGCACATTTGGGTGACCTGTTTTCTATTTTCTCCCTTGTGGCATCCTTCATTTGGGTGCACAGTGTTGTGACGTGTGAGGTCGCCTGACCAGGCGCGTTCAAGTCAAGCCACCCGTATCAGTTTTGCTAATTTGTGACCGCCCGGGTGCCTTGTACACATTCAGGTGGCCCATTTTCCATTTTCTCCCTTGTGACATCATTCAGTCGGGCGCATCATATGAGGTCGCCCGACCAGGCACGTTCAGGTCGGGCCGTTTCGTTCGAGGGCACCCATATCAGTTTTGCTAAGTTGTGACCGCCAGGGTGCCTTGTGTACGTTCGGGTGGCCCATTTTCTGTTTTCTCGCCTGTGGCATCATTCTCCATGTCATTCCGTGTGAGGTCGCCTGACCAGGCACGTTCGGGCCAGGCCGTTTCGTTCGAGCGTGCCCATATCAATTTTGCTAAGGTGTGACCGCCAGAGTGCCTTGTGCACGTTCGGGCAGCCCATTTTCTGTTTTCTCCCTTGTGGCATCATTCGGTTGGGCGCACCATGTGAGGTCGCCTGACCGGGCACGTTCGGGTCGTGCCCTTTCGTTCGAGAGCGCCCGTATCAGTTTTTCTAAGTTGTGACTGTCGGGTGCCTTGTGCACATTCAGGCGGCCCGTTTTCCGGTTGCTCCCTTGTGGCATCATTCGGTCGAGCGTGCCATGTCATTCATTGTGAGGTCGCCCAACCAGGTGCGTTCGGGTCAGGCCATTTCGTTCGAGGGCACCCATATCTATTTTTCTAAGTTGTGACCGCACGGGTGCCTTGTGCACGTTCAGGCAGCCCGTTTGCCATTTTCTCCCCTGTGGCATCGTTCGCTTGATTATCCTTACTAAACCAAAAATTTCATTGAAAATTATCATTCATACCATAACATTACTACTTCCCCCTTATCCACATAAAACTTATTTTTAATTTACCATAATTCATCTTTAATATCACATAATTAGATTAAAAAATCAACCAAAATCCCTAGTTTATGAAATAAAAATTCAACAATTTTATATAATTATAATTTAAATAAATGTCTTAGATCTAATCTCATTAATAATTTTTTATAATCAACAATACCACTTATTTACCCAAACCCCTTATTAACCCCAAGAAAATTCTCACACATTTTATTTAATGGAATTTGAGTGGCCTTAAAAAAACAAATTGTATTTCATTTCAAAATGTCAAAAAATTTTAAATATCAAAAGTTTTAATTTCCCTCGTATATTTCCCTCCAGTTGCATGGTTTGTCCAGGGAAGGAGGGAGGATGCGGAAAATCCCATTTGGAGGGGTAGTTCAGGGTTTCGTTGAGGTTTCGTTGATATTGGGGTTTCATTGTTCTTTTGGTTTGGTTTCTGTGGGTTTCGTTGAGTTTTCTTAAAGGTTCTGAAGTCTGAGGAATCGCACGCAACATCATCACATCTACAAGAATCACACCTATATCTTTGGTGCTTCAATTATAGTAGTCACATCACATCCATAATCTTGGAGACTAGCATTATCTTTGTGAGGAAATATGTATGTAATAAAAAAACTGGAACGTTGATCTGAAGCCATATGTCCTGCATCAAAAACAAAATAAGTGATCTTCAGATTCGTTGATTGCATCCTAGAGGAGTTACATGCAGATTTATTGAAATAGGAAGAAACCTAATGATGCTTTTCTTACCTTAATCACTGAGCGATATTCTGCAACAATTCTTGATGTATTGAGCGGTGACAGAGGGGCAGTTCAGATTTGATCCAGATTTGAGTTGTGTCTATAGAAAAAATGTGAGAGATCCTTCAAATTCAAGGGGGCCAATGTGGCAACCAGATCGGCTCCAAGTTCTGGGAAGTTGTCTATGAAGAACACGGGATCGATCCTACTGGGAGATATCAGGGCACTTCAGATCTACAGCTTGAAAGGGTTAATGTTTACTACAATGAGGCGAGTTGTGGGAGATTTTTGCCTCAATCCTTGCTTATGGATCTCGAGCCTGGCACCATGGACAGTCTGAGGACCGGGCCTTATGGACAGGTCTTCAGACCTGATAACTTCATTTTTGGCCAATCCGAGGCTGGAAACAACTGGGCCAAGGGAAATTACACGGAAGGAGCCGAGCTCATTGATTTTGTGCTTGATGTTGTTAGGAAGGAGGCTAAGAATTGTGATTTCCCACAAGGTATGTGTCTTTTTCAGATTCAAATCCTTGACCTTGTGTTTTTAAAATGTAGGATTTCATTTGCTAAAATGATGTGGGTTTTTGTTGTGTACAGGGTTTCAAGTGTGTCACTCTCTGGGAGGAGGTACTGGATCTTGAATGGAAACCCTCTTGATCTCCAAGATTAGGGAGGAATACCCTGATAGAATGATGCTCACATTCTCTGTTTTCCCGTCTCCTAAGGTGTCAAACACAGTGGTGGAGCCTTACAATGCCACACTCTCTATTCATCAGCTGGTAGAAAATGCAGACGAATGTATGGTGCTTGACAATGAGGCTCTCTATGATATTTGTTTCAGGACTCTTAAGCTCACCACACCTAGCTGTAAGTACTCTTGGTTTTGGGATCTTAGCAAGTTTGGTTTTTTTATGGAATTTATTAATTTTTAATGACATTGAAGTTACCAGGGAGGTGTTTTAAATATATTTATATGCTTGTAAATATGATTACCAGTTTAAAAAATTGTCAATTTGTTTGGGTTCACTTAGGATATTTCTTTTTTTGTTTTGATTTCTTGTTCTATCGAATGAAAAATATTCATTTATGTGGTCGGATTTTCAATATTTTTTTTAATTCTACTCAGTAGGACATTTTATTTTTATACTTCAAGGTCCAAGTTTGAAATATCTTGGTTTCATTTTAGACAAATTCCTCATAATTTTCCATAGATATCGTTCTTAAGTAGGGAGAACATCCAATGGTTTATCACTTTGAAGACTTGTTGCATGCCAAGCTAGGTTATGCTGCCCGTGATAAGGAATTTTTTTCATAGTTTAAACAATTAAACATTGGTGGCACTTCTTCCTTGGAAAAGGAAAATATTCTACGTACAAACCATCAACCATTGAAATTCTGCAATTCGTCAATTCAAACACATATCCATATAGAACAGGAATAATGTCTACAATAATTACATCATTATCTAATAACAAAATGAATCCACAGATGAGATAATAGAGTCTATACCTTATCAGTCGTTCCCGTAGGGATACTTGTTAGCAGATTAATCATTAGACATCATATGCAGTAATTATGATTTTGTACTCATTTTTCAGAATTCACCTTTCCTGAATTATACTCTTCAATAAATTATTGCACAAATTGAATTATTCATGTGTGTTAGTTGGTGCTAAATAAACTACTCAAAGAATCTCATTCCTTCTCCTTGGAAGGCACCTTTCAATTGATGAGGCTCTTCAATTCCTTCTGCAACATATTGCCGAATCATGCTAAAGAATATTAATGATTATAAATATCAGTTCTCTCATTGTAGATTTTCTATGCCTCCCATTCAAAAGCTTGGCATATGTTAGCATCTACTAGTGCCTTATTAACCATCGGAATCTAGTTAAATGAATTTTATTGCTAAAAAGTCTACGAATCAACATAATCATGATTACATCTTCATAATAGTGTGTTTTTTTTCCAACATGGTTTTTCGATTCCCTACAACAATAACAATGATGCACCAAAAGCTGCAATACTAATCTTCCAAAAAATTTGGATACACTTCAGGTTGCTTCTCTCCCTATGTTTTTTAGTCGTATACTGACGACCATACTAAGATTATTAATAAGACAATTGTGCACAACTTATCATTAAATCATCAATCCAAAAAACATTGGGACAAATACCTCCATGTCAAAGTTATGTTAGAACACCACATGTTTGCATTAATCATTCAACTACTAGTTTGTTTTATAAGTTTCAACCCCTTGCATCACATCAGCTTTCAGTGTCCCTCTTTTCCTCTTGCACATCACATGAGCAGATAGAGTAGGAAAAAGACACTGCATTCATAGAGCTCTTGTTGCAAGGTTTAGCTCAGATTTCTTGAGCATGTTTTTTGGTATCAAGCCCCTCTAAGTGTTTATTATATGGCACATTTGTGTTATTTCAATTTGACTTCACCACGGTGTGCTCTTATTACACCTACTATAAGGCATGCTATATTGCATTTGATTTACATTGACTTCTATTAGTTTGGGCATTGACAAAAAAAAATTCCCAATTCCCCTGAGGGTTACATTAGGCATCAGTTTTTTATTTTATCTTTTCTCAATATTTAAATGCATTTATCTCTCATGCCATTGGTTGATCAACTAGGGGTCTTATTTTGGAGCCAGAAACAGCCATCTTGGGACAGAGTAAAATTCCATATTTCCAACCTCCTCTTCGAGAAGATGTATTATATCAAAACAAGGACCACCAAAAATAGGTAGACTTCAATACATCTACTCTGTAGAAAAGCGAGCGTGTCTTTCCAGGTTGAGTGAATCTTACAATACAAATTTAAGAAATGGCTTCCCTATTTATTACAGAAATCAAGGAAAAATTCATGTTAAGCAAGGATTATATGCTAAGGACCTTAAATTTCCTTCATCAATTTTATTGTATATCTCAAGTGTATAATTTAGTAGTTTCTCTTGTAGTGGTTTGTCCCTAATGAGATGCTTTGGTAGACATTGACATCTAGTGTGTTTTTAATTCCTATATTTATATGGCACATTATATTTGTAACTTGCTTAGAGATACTTGACATCATCTTTTAGTGTCATTCTTCTAAGAGAGGTCTTCACCTTTAAGGTATTTCTATTCTTTCAAGAAAGTGCAAATTTCTGTTTCGAGTGTGCATAGAAACTTAAAGTTAATGAGAATAGCATCTTTTGTTATTTGAACAAGTTTTCACCTTTACATTTTACAATCTATATCTTTGATTTGCTCATCTTGCTTCATCTTTTCCTTTATCACTTAGTAAACATTGTATAAAAAATATTCGTTGTAATTTTCGCACTAAGCTTCCTAGGAGATTTTGTTGTCTAATTCTCGGCCAAAGATGGAGATTTTTTAATATATCTAAACTTTTCATTTATTGTTAAGAAAATAAGTTGGCATTCTACTAGATGCATCATCAATGGATTTTACAAAGAACCTTGCACCAACATGCCATATAGTTTGCAGTGGCTCACATATGTTGCAAACTCAGTTGGCAAACATTCTTTAGGGGCATTTGCATTGGACTGCATTCTTGTTGGGAGATTCCTGATGTGTGATTTGGGATTTGTTGATTGGTATTTTGCACTATTTTTGAGTTTTTGCATCGTGTGTTCTCTAGGGACTCCACTACAAATGTGTTAAAAAATGAGGTCAGTTCTTTGGTTGCTTTTTGTTGACGAGGTACATATTGAAATGCTGGAAAAATGATCATTGCTGATTGAGGATGCCAAATTGTTAGACCATGCATATCATTATGATTTTATTTTCCTTAAGGAAAAGGATATAAATTTCATTATGTATGCCCTTCCATTCTCATTTTTCTTTTTTTTGGTGAGTAAATAATTCTGTATATATAAGAAATATTTTTGCAAAAGTAGGGATCCAGATAGAAATTTCCACTCCAAGTACAATCCTTTAGGCACACTCAGTGTCTTGATTTTTATTTTTATATTTTCTGTCAGAGGCTAGTTGCTCCCACATGACAGTAATTTGAAGTCTTTTCATAATAATTTGTTACACATGACTTTCATTTTCTTCTTGCAGAATTTCTAGAAATGAATGGATATCTTGTGGAATGTTGTAAACAAATTTAGTTCTATTACCATGCTCAAGAGAATTTAATGTTTGTCATTATTGGAGGATAGAGATATACCATAAGAGCTCGGTTCTGTGTTGTAGCCTTTTATTAAGACTTGAATCAGCTAAAACCTCGGACCTATTGCAACCCTATATTGAGGCTTGGTTCTATTGAAGCTGCCATACTTTGGACCTCTTCATTGCAGTCTCAGGCCAGGGATATAGCTACAGGATTTTGACATATACTATGTGGTGCACATATATTAAAATATCAGATTATCTCCTATATACTGATGCTTGGACATAAATTTCGAATTAGCTAAGTCACATATTTTTATTTATGAGCTCAGTGTTAAGTTACAAGACTGTGATAAGACTCAGTGACTTATGTTTTGTATACCAATCTAGCTTGTAAAGCTCAGTCCTGTGGAATTGAGCCCAAGAACACCTCAGACTTACCTTTGTGGAAGTAGAGTGGGTATAACACAAATGTGGAGTATATTTGAATGGATATATTGTGGACTGTTGTAAACAGATTTAGTTCTATTACCATGCTCAAGAGAATTTAATGTTTCTCATTATTGGAGGACAGAGATATACCATAAGAGTTTGGTTCTATTTTGTAGCCTTTTATTAAGACTTGAATCAGTTAAACCCTCAGACCTATTGAAACCCTATATTGAGGCTTGGTTTTATTAAATCCACCATACTTTGGACCTCTTCATTGCAGTCTCAGGCCAGGGATATAGCTACAGGATTTTGACATATTTTATGTGGTGAACATCTATTAAAATCTCAGATTATCTCCTATTTACTAATTCTTGGACATAACTTTCGAATTAGCTAAGTCACCTATTTTTATTTATGATCTCAGTGTTAAGTTACAAGACTGTGATAAGACTCAGTGACTTATGTTTCGTATGCCAATCTAGCTTGTAAAGCTCGGTCCTGTGGAATTGAGCCCAAGAACACCTCAGACTTACCTTTGTTGAAGTAGAGTGGTGATAACACATATGTGGAGTATATTTGAATGGATATCTTGTGGACTGTTGTAAACAAATTTACTTATATTACCATTCTCAAGAGAATTTAATGTTTTTCATTATTGGAGGACAGAGATATACCATAAGATCTCAGTTCTATGTTGTAGCCTTTTATTAAGACTTGAATCAATTAAACCCTTGGACCTATTGCAACCCTATATTGAGGCTTGGTTCTATTGAATACACCATACTTTTGACGTCTTCATTGCAGTCTCAGGCCAGGGATATAGCTACAGGGTTTTGACATATTTTATGCGGTGAACATCTATTAAAATCTCAGATTATCTCCTATTTATTGATGCTTGGACAGAAATTTCGAATTAGCTAAGTCACCTATTTTTATTTATGAGCTCAGTGTTAATTTACAAGACTGTGATAAGACTCAGTGAATTATGTTTCGTATGCCAATCTAGCTTGTAAAGCTCGGTCCTCTGGAATTGAGCCCAAGAACACCTCAGACTTACCTTTGTGGAAGTAGCGTGGTGATAACACATATGCGAAGTATATTTGAAGGGTAAATTAGTGCTTCCTTGGAGTTCAGATAGAACACATCTGTAGAAGTGTATACCAATGTTTATTTGAAGCTCAGGTAAGACAGATTTGTGGAGGATTAAAGATTCAACTGTGGAGGGCTTGATGATATTGGAGGCAAGAAAAATCAACAGCAAACTTGAAGTGGTGACAACTGGAGGCTTATACAAGTTGAGACGAAGAGCGACGTTAATATTACTTATTTGTATATGGAAAATATTACTTAAAACTAGCACATTTGGTAGAATTTTTTTTAAATATTTTTAACCAAGCGTCGAAAGACCGATGCCTTAGACGTCGGAAGAGCGACGTTGCTTTTTTAATATTTTTACCTTTTCGTTGGAAGACCGACGCCTTACAAGTCGGAAGAGCGACGTTAATTTTTTTAATATTTTTACTTTTTCGTCGGAAGACCGATGCATTGCATGTCGGAAGAGTGACGTTTCTTTTTTAAATATTTTTAACTTTTTCGTCAGAAAGCAACATTACATAAGTGTCGGAAGCACGACATTGTAAATTTCAGATGATATTTCGTCAGAATTGTGACAGTTGTAAAATGTCGGAAGAGCGACAATTTGTAAAACTTCGGAAGAGAGACATTTTGGAAAACGTTGGAAGAGCGACAGTTGTTTGGAAACGTCTCAAAAGTGTTGCTCTTGTGACACTTTATTGAAGTGTCAGAATTGCGACGTAATGGCTAACCATGTTTTGCCCGACCTCAATCTGTCACTCTTGCAATGCCTATTTGTCAAAATAGCGACGAATTGGCCATCGAAAATTAGGCCAAATTTTCTAGTGACCCTCTAGGCAAGCCACAGATACTGTCACTATCTCTTTTTTAGAGAGAAACATACTTTCAAGATTTGGATTTCCCCAAAAGATTATTACTGACAATGTAGCAGCATTCAAATCCAAAAATATGATTGACTTTTACCATAAATATCACATTACCCTCAAGGTAATGGCCTAGCTGAATCTTCAAAGAAGAGCCTTGTAAACATCATCAAAAAATTACCAGAAGATAACAAAAAGACTTGGAACAAGAAGTTACTCAATGCCTTATGGGCAGATAGACTTACAACCAAAAAATCTATTGGTGCATCCCCTTACCAGCTTCTCTATGGAATGGATTTCGGTTTTCCATCTTCCTTAGGAGTATAAGTAATGAATATTATCCAAGAGTTACAAGTTGAAACAAATGAAATTCAAAGAAGCATTAATCAAACTATTCACTTGCAGCAAACAAGAGAAGAAGTTTATATTAAGTCTCAAGTTATCCAGGATAAGATAAAGAAATTTTTTGACAAAAATAATAAAGAATATGATTTCTACATTCGAGACAAAGTGTTAAAATGGGATTCAAGAAGAGAAGAGAAAGGTGAACATGGAAAATTTGATTTTCTATGGAAATTACCTTATGTTATTTATGGTTACAGAGGTAACAATGCTTTCTTTCTAAAAGAAATGGATGGATCAGATATGCTAGATGGACCAGTAAATGGTAGAATGTTGAGGCACTACTACTCCTCGAAGATAAAAAATAGTTAGTTCCATTTACTTTGATAATTGTACATAAACATTGAATAGTTTAGATTGGATTGGATGTTTTCCTAACAAATTTGATGTCTGAAGAGAATGCCCTAAGCTTTGAGAGGTAAAATATTATAAATATGAATCATTGCAGAGATCATAAGACACTTACAGGGTCATCACAGTCAAAATTCAAAGGCTACTAGTCTTAAATTTCTTGAAATTTCACCAGGAAATGCCATCCCCATGTGGAGCCACTATTAGGGTCCTATAATAATATGGTTCATAATTTTTTAATTGAATTTGATAGTCTTGTAAATATGTACATACCTTGCTTTCTGCAAGTTGCTTTCCCATATTTGAAAATAATAAAAAATGAAAAGAGGGTAAAAGTCCTAAAAGAAAGATCAAAGGACTTAGAAAATAAAAGATAAAAAAAGAATAAAAATGAACCCCAAAAAAAGAAAAAAGAGATAAAATAAGACATGAAAGTGAGCAAGTCAAAATGCCACTACTATTTACTTTTACTACAAGAATAATCATTATGTGCAGATTGTCCAAAATGCCATAATCCATGATCAGTTAAATAGTTTAATATTAACTTTTCATGCTTTGAATTTCATGTTTTACATAGAGAATAAAGATATGTCAAATAGTTTAAACTTGAAAAATCAGTAGATAGTTAGAGAATAAATGAGGAGCTCAACAGTTTAATCTGAGCCCTCATATGAAACAAGGTTGGAATTAGATAGTTTCTTTCTTTAAAAAGAAAAATGGATTTAGGGTTGCAAGCTTAAATGCACCCATGCAAATGAAGTAAAAAATGTTAGAATAATGATGTGAAGGTAGAAAGTAGTTGAGCAAGGCATGTAATAAAACATCATCTCGTAAATTACTAATTTCCCCTCCCGCACAATGTTTCAGTATTCAAAACCTTTAGTTAAAGAGGCTCAGAGAATTTCTCTGACTTCTGTTGGGACCATACCCAAGGCTTAATAATTGATTGGTAAAAATTCTAGATTCCCTTCATAAAATTCGATTTCCTCAACATATTCACCCTTTACCAAAAATACAATCCCTTTTCTAAGATAAAATACCTTTTTTTCTTAGAGAGAGCAATCCCCTCTTAATTAATTTCATTTTCATTCAAAAAAAACTCAAAAAACCTACAAAATACATTTTAGTCTAATTTTATGTGCAAAAAATCAAACTGGGACAAATTATGTTAAATTGCCTATTTACACTTTACTTAGTTTAAATTCTATGTATTTTAATTCATTTCATTCATTATATTTCCATTCCATATTAATTTCTAACCTAAAGTATTAAACCCTTATATAATACCCCTCCCATATATTATTAATTTGTTTATATAAATATCCCCAAAACCCACTTATTTACGTTAAAACTATGGTTTATTTATCCCACATGCTAAATAAAAACCCCCGCTCTTTTCCCCATAGGTTTAAACATATCTTATTTATTTAATCCCACTCCCAATAAACATAAAACACTTGTTAAAAATGTTTTATACACCATGTATTATAAACCAGTGCCATTGGTTATTAAACATTCGTTAATTTTTTATTTAACCATTATAAAATTACCCCACCACACAATAAAGCCCTGGACCCCATACCCGAACGCCGAGAAACTCTAAAAACAAATCTCCATTTTTCGCATCAAAGCCCTCTAATCCGACGATCACCAGGACATGTCACATTTTAAACTGCGCGAATAAAACATATTTCAAACTACACGAAGTGGGTGGTTTTCCACCTTTCTCCCTCCTCCACGTAGCCAAATCCTATTGGATCATATTCAATACAGTAATACCATATACCGCCCAATTCCCATGCGATAACCGCCTATGGTTTTCACCTTTGAAAGCCAAAACCGCCATTTATTTCGACGTGACCGTCAATAAATGTAGGCTCATTTAACCTAAATGTTATATAAACCTTCTCATTGCGCCATCAAGCCTTTTCTATGTTATTTCTGTACATTCATTTCGACTGAAGAAAACGAAGCCTGTACACAGTCTTATGCCTTGAGAACCTGCAAAAAGCCCCGTATTTGTTGTCAAGACTGCAGAAAGCTTCCAGATTCATTTTAGAAACCTTCAAAAGATACCAGAAACCTGCTCAAACAACTTAGAAATTGTTTAAAAGACCAATACCTGCATAAACAGGTATTTTATGATAAAAGAAAGCTTGTTATCATTTGAAAATAATTTTATGAAGGAATTAAGCCCAGAAAAAGCCAATTTATCCAAACAAAGCTTGTACTTGCCCGAAAAAAATTAATTTCCTATTAAAATTTGATAAAACCTCTGTTTTCAATACTGCAAACTAGTTTTTAAGAAAAATTGAATTAATTGTAGCCTTTGCAAACTTTATAAAACTCTAAATTTGTCCAGAAATCCTTTGCAGGTAACCCTAACACTTCTGCACCCAATTTGAATCAATTTTAGCCCAATATTCACTAAAAAAAGTATAAGAAACCCTTGTTTCTTATTTCATAAACCTATGAGAGTATAAATAACAGTTGAAAGCCAAAATTGAAGGTTGAAATCCAAGGAAAGAACCAATTTGTGCTTATTTTATCCAAAGAACCTCTACCAAAGTCAAGAAACACTTCTCTAAACCATTTAATCTTACAGAAGAATCCGAAAAACCTAAAAATAGAGTTTCAGTTATTCAGAAAGCCTAAAAAATGTCAAAATCCAATCCAGATATGTCATCCAAGACCGCGATCATTATAAATCCTCTACAACCTCCTGTTGTAGACATTGAACACACAGCTTTAGTAGATGTGGATTATAAAATAGCAGATCCAATAGTAGAATTCAATCTGTTAGACCTCCACTGCTGGAGTTATGAAAAGTCCTTAGATAAAGTTGAAGAAGTCCACATTTGGGAGTCTAACCTAACCAAATATGTTGTTCCAATCACTCATCCATGCTCAGAGGTTATTAGGTTGTGCCAGAGCTATTATTCACCTGAACAAAGAGCAATGGTGAATGCAAAAAAAGAAGTACTCTTTACAATTACTATGGAGTCCATAAACTAGATGTTACAGCTCAAACCTGATCCCAAAGCAGTTCCTTTGCCAATAGAAGCACTCACAAAGTTATATATTGGTCTTGATTTTCCCAAAAGGTTTTAGATTTTTCAAGTGTTCATGCCTTGACATGTTGAAATTCCACAAATCAACCCTCCATATTCTACTTCAAAATTTCTAGAATGTTCAAGGCATGTCATATCCATGTTGTCATTTATCCTAGGATACTTTACAGATGAGCATATAGATGAGTCAATCCTAGGTTTCTTATCTACCTTTGCACCAAGACAACCTCCTTCTGTAATTTTCAATTATGTTGAATACATAGCTAACAATATCCATGATCAGCTTGTTAAATTGCCAGCTGAAGGATTATTTAGATATACATCATTTATTCTCCATATGTTTTTATGTTTCCAAGCAGACAAGTTTCCAATAACCCTGCAGAAGCTTGATATAGAAGAAAATCCACTTTCAGTCATCTTTTGGACATCTTTGATCATAAAAGAGTCGACAAAGTTCACTTATGCAGAGTTTTCAGACTTCTTTGGTCATCTAGTGATAAATATGTTGACAAATACAGTACAACCAAGAATCAATGATGAAATGAAGAAAGTTCTATAGCTATCAGAGCAGACTAGAACTGGAGATTGGTATTTATATGAGAAACATACAAAAATCAGAGTTTTTGGGTCCAATCTATTACCCTATAAACTACCTAAATATGTGCCAATGAGAGTCTTTTCCTCGGAGTATATCAAGAAAATTCTAAATTATGATTCTATCAACTTTCTAGCAGCCAAAAATAAGACCAAGTTTAAGTTGAAGAATCAAGTAGGACCTTTTATTTGTAATCACAGAGATGTAGGATAAGAAGCAGCAAAACAATTTCTTGAGTATAGATTTGAAGAGAGCTTACCATGGAACTATGATCCACAAGTAATAATAAGCAAAATGAGGGTTAAGTGCAACCTAACACCTTATATACATGAGAAAAAACCAGATATTGAACAGTATGTCAATCAAACTAAGTGGTTAGAAAACACTTTGGTAGATGCAGTTAAATAGGGTGATACTAGTCACACCTTAGAAACTGCAAATCAAGGAGAAAAAGCTACTAAAATAGGAAGAGAAGAAGGAACTTACACTGCTGAGACAACTAAAAATAGGTTTAAACTCAGATACAATAAAAATCCTAAGATCAATCTAGTTGATAAAGGAAAAGTGACTATTGAGGTAGAAGACACAGATGTTCCAGTGACAAATATAGATACTACTACAGTCATTACATATGAACCAGTTACAGAAACTCTAAATGAAGAATAGCTTGATAATTCAAATACACGGGTCATAGAGAAACAACAGAGTATGGAGGCATCCTCCTCATAGATAGCAGAAGAAAAATATCTTGATATTAGGGAAAAATATAAGCAGATTAAGACAAAGAATGAAGAAATAAAAAATGAGATATATTCTCAATATTTGAAGCAAACACCAGGTGTCCAGGACAAACTTTTATCATCTTTTAATTACTCAAATAAAAATTTGATTATTTCAGTGCTCCAACCAACAGTTAAGACTGCAAAGACAGTTGTAGATTACAAGAAAGTTGATCTTGAAGTGCCAAGAGAGAATATCCATGCACTAGATCAAATTTAATTTCATAGGAAAAGTTCAGATATCTTGCATTATACCATAACTACCAAGGATATGAGTGTTCAAAAACTTCATAATACAATCACAAACATGAGAGATGAAATGAAAGTTGACAATGCTTCCTCCTATGCTAAAGATCTTAGGATTAAATCTTTAGAAGATTTGGTTATCCAAGTAGGATATGATCCTGCAAATATCAAAGCTACAAAAGCGTTAGTGAAGAAAAATAATGTTGATATTGCAGCATTGAGGAAACAGCTCAAGTTTCCACCAACAGAACATCCACAGGCCAAAGAAATAGTGCAAGAAGAAAGCCAAAGGGATGATATGATGAACATAATTTTACAATTAACAGTATAGATAAAAGAGATGGAAATTAAAATGGACAAGCTTGTCCATGAAAGAGAAACCAAAAAACCACAGGAAACTCCTACAGTAATTCCCATGGTTACTACAGTTGTGCCTTCAACTCTGGTAGAAGAGTTGGCACCAAAGATACCACTAGCTACTGCAATGCCAGTGACATCATCCATAACTTCAGCCACAGAATCATCTACTACAGTAGCTCAACATTCTGATGAGGCTAGTAAACTAGTAAAATCCATGGAAGAAATGTCACTTCACACAAATGATATTAACAGATTGAAGAAAGTAATAGAAAATATTGAAGGTACAAACAAACTAGCCCAAATCAATGCCAAAATCCATGAACAAAGGGCTAACAGGTTAAATGTAGAATTGAAGAATCTACAAAAAGATTTTACATTGAAAGAGCTAATTCCTTATGTAAAGAATCAGTTATGGAGTAAAATCATTGAAGCCATCAATGATGTTTGGCCATCAATTCAGGTAATCTTTGAGCAGAGATATTTACTAAATGCAGCAAAAGAAGAGATTAAGAAAACCAAATATGAACTAGGTGCCAAACCTGAGCAGGCCCTAGAATTGATCAAGTTTCTCAACAGCAAGAACAAATAAGAGTTGGGAGAAATTAAAATCACTAATAGGACAAGACAATCCTTGAAATAAGGAAATTCATTTCAAAGAAGAATCTGATGAAACAACTTGAAGAGAAATGTGAAAATATGAACATAGCCATAACCAACTTTATGGTTAAATTTGAAAATTTGAGGCAAATAGGTTTGTCTAATATTTTGGTCATAAATGATAAACTCGTGCCACAGGAGGACTACAACAAGAAAATAAGAGATTATGCAAAAGAGCAAGTGGACAAGACAAAAGGACAAGGAATTCCCACGAGGAAAGTTTTACACAGAAGTTTTGAAGACTTGTTTTATCTACATCATGAGATAAAACACTTATTTGTCATAAAACCAAGATTTGTCAAATATACTGAGGCAGATGAGAATTTTAGAAAGATGAAAAAGATAAAAATTCCTGATGATGATTCTTGGGAATCACTCACTGACTTACTATGAAAGTCAAATTGCAGAGAGCAAAAAAAAATAGTTTGATGATTTTTACAGTCAAAAAAGAAAATTACAGCAGTAAAGTATTTTGACAGAGTTTAAAGAGTATAAAAGGTAAAGAGTATCAGAGTCAAAGAGTATAAGATAAAGAAGATAATATTTCAAAACATATTTAAAATATCTGTGCCAGCAAAAAGGACACCAAGGCAGCTAGTTGCACCTAATCCACAAACAATTTTCTATTTTATTTGGATAAATAGGACAACTTGCTGATTTGTTAAGCAGCTGTCACCATTTTGTTGTAAATATATTTTATTTTCCCTTAGATAATTCCTAGAAGCATTCTAGGATAGTTTGTAAACATTTTTGTATAAATACTTCATCTTTTGAAGTATAAGATGAAGTATTATTATGGAATAAATTGTTGAAGATTTCTATAGTCAATATTTATGTACTTGAAGGCTTTGTGTTGCAAGTTTGAGTAGCAGACTGGATCAAATCATCTAGCATCATATTTCAGGATTCATGTGATGAGATATTCAAGTGAAGTACTTTCTACTTGTCATTTTTTATTTTCTCATGTTTTCATGCATCCATTATGTATTCTAAATTTAAATGATAAATCGGGAGTATTATTTCAGGATTTGTTAAAAACACCTTGTCTTTATTGTTTATCATTTCTATTTTTTCTGCTGATTTGCAGAGTAGGGAACCCTTAATTTCTCCCTCTTTTGAATGACCTTTGTCTACTCCTTCCTTATCCGGATCAAAGAATCCTTCATTTCTCTTTATCCCGATCAAACCACTTCACCAAACAGCCTTCCAAGATCTTCAATGGCTTGTCTATCTTGCCCTGAAAACATTTGATTTTTTGAACTTGATCCTAGTTCTGTCTGCTTAAATTTTGACTCCTTAGCCCAATGGACAAACATATCTATCACTACCCATCTCACTAAGTGATTTGTTCTCACCAAACCAAACCAAATGAAAACCAATTTGCATAATCATAACTAGCCTAATATTTTATAAATCCAAACAAAGTTAAATCTTAAAGAGAGAGCCCTCTCTGAACCCTAGGAAGGATAGATCCTAGAGTTTAAAATTATGTTTTTGGTTACCTCTAATGTTCTTAGACTATAAACTAAAATCTCACAACTTGAGAATTATTAGAGTGATAACAACGTCAAAGGATATTCATATGGCTAGCATTCGATAGTGGCGTCAAGAGATAGTTGAGATTGTTTGTATGTTTGAGAAGGAACTGCCGATGAGTTTCATGGACTAGCAGGTTCATCTTCTAATCCACCTAGTAGATGAGGTTGAATTAGTTGGGGTGGTTTCTTGTCGTTGGATGTTCTTCTTAGAGAGGTACATGAATAAATTGAAAGGTTTTGTTCGATAGAGGGCAAAACCTAAGGTGTCTATGGCAGAGAGGTACCTATCATATCAGTCTTTCTATTATGCCAGTGAGTACATCAAGCAGATCGACAGTAGACTAGGTGTGGTGATTTGGTACGATGAAAGGGATGAAGACAAAAGAGAAGGGGAGTTGCTGCAAACGAATGGAAAAAAGTGCTTGATAAAGAGTAAGCGACTTATAATTTTTAAAATTTACACAGTAAAGATTCCTGTTGAACTTCGATATAATGTATATTTTGATCTCATATGTACTATATGTTAGTTTAATTTAATCGTCGAATGCAAAAATTGAAGAAATCCATAAATTTGAAGCGACACAACCGTGGGTCACATTGTATGAACAAAGCAGTACGAAATGGGATAGTGACATGAAAGAATTCAAATGGTTGAATGGTACAAGTGTGCCTTATCCAGATCATTTAAAATAAATATGCCAAAAATATGTCCCAATAGTTGGGTTGTTGACCAAGTGAGAGTAAATACAGTGCAACTGGTCCTTACCCGCGTGCTGAAAAGGATGCACTAAACGTAGGGATTGGGTGCACCCACTCGGTAATAATCTATTTAATTATGTACATTTGGAACTTACTAATGCACCTTTCAAATGTAATTACATCTATATTTCATATTTTAACTGTTGGGTTATTACAAGGCACATGACACTATGATTTTTTAACTTTTTTATAGGTGCATTTTCCCCCATCTATATGGGCATATGGACACCATTTTTGCATAGAAAATGCCGATGATGGACACATCAAACAAGACTGTGGAGTGGAAGTCGAGTTCAGTCAATCTAGTCAATCTAGCCACCATGATCAAAACCTAGTATGATGGATGTTAGGTTATGTCAGAAATATACAAGAGATCATTGAAGTGGATTTCTCTTCTTTCCAATGTGTTATTTTTAGGTGCAGGTGGTGGGACACCTTTGATCGGAATAATGTAAAGAAAGATCGCAATAGTAGGCTGATATGTATCAACTCTAGAAAGATGTGGGATGAAGCTAAGGAGACCTATGTTTTCCCTAAACACTTCAACTAGGTGTTTTTTGACCCAGATGTGTTGGATAGGGATTGGTGGTTCGTATTTAGACATGACCCTAGATCAAAACATATTTTTGAGAACAATAGTGTTATCATTCCAAGCGAGATCGAAGATAATGAGGGTGATCATGAGAACCGAGACTGATATGGTACATGTGTTATTTCATTATTTATACTTTTTAAGATGATTTTTTATAAAGAAGAGGACTTAATTACCTTATAAATAAGACTCTTTTATTCGAAACATTATAATATGTATTTTTAATTAATTGGTAATTTACATTGTGTTAATGTTAAAATCATTTCACTTGATAATTTGCAATTATGTTGATCTTGAAAACAATGACGTACAAAATAAATTTTTTTATTACTTTACAATTATTTACAATTTTACAATTTTACAAATTTAAAATTTTAATAAAATCATTTAAAATTAATACAATTAAAATTTTCATATTAATACAATTAAAATTTTACAAATATTTTACATACAGTTAAAATTAAAATTACAATTACAATTTTACAATTTTACAATTTCACATACAATTACAATTAAAATTACAATTACAATTTTAGAATTTTATATACAATTTCAATTTCAATTTCAATTTTACAATTACAATCATTTCACATTAATACAATTAAAATTTTACAAATATTTTACATACAATTAGAATTATGATTACAATTTTACAATTTCACATACAATCACAATTACAATTTTATAATTTACATACAATTACCATTACAATTTTAGAATTTTACATAAAATTTACAATTACAATTACAATTTTACAATTTTATATCTATATACAATTACAATTACAATTACAATTTTGCAATTTCACATACAATTACAATTACAATATTTACAATTACAATTTTAGAATTTTACATACAATTACAATTACAATTACAATTATAATTATAATTTTACAATTTCACATACAATTACAATTAAAATTAAAACTAAACTTACAATTACAATGTTAGAATTTTGCATACAATTACAATTACAATTACAATTAAAATTACAATTACAATCATTTCAAAATAAATTAAATATTACAATTACAATTAAAATTTTACAAATATTTTAGATACAATTACAATTTTACATATAATTAAAATTAAAATTTCAATTACAATCACGACATAATATCTAATAAATATCATGATTTAATATTAAAAATAAACATCACGATCATGATAAGCATCGTACATACATCATATTCGACTAAAAAACACATTCAAATTCAATAACATCATCTAATCATCGTGATCATGATCATCTAACAAAACACAAGCATTGTATAACATCATCAAAACACAAACATCAAATATACATCTCATGTCAAATAACTGCTATCACATACACATCTATGTGCAAGCTGCACAATAAATGAACATATCTAACATGACCTAACAATATACACATCATGATGATCACCAACATGTAAATTAACTACAACTACAACATGAACATAAAATACATGGACTATATATATATATATATATATATATATATATAATGTCAAAAACATACAATTGTAATATAAATGTGAAATATCAGCTAGTGGTAAATCAACAATAGTAGTACTAGTGGAAGCCTGCTTAGTCAATGGTGCAACCTCGACAAGCTCAGATAGATGCGGATCATCACGTGTGTGTTGATTTGGTGGTGCCTCATTCTGATCAAGATCAAATACCTACTCATGATGACTAGACATGGATAGCCCAACTCGTCATGATCATGAGTACTGCTGGATGCTGCATGTTGTTGATCATGATGACTCGACATGGATGGTCCAGCCTACTCATGATCATTACTGTTGGATATTGCAGGCTGAGAAGGTTGACTCGACGTGGATGGTCCAGCCTTCTCATGATCATGACTGTTGGTCGATGTTGCAGGCTTCTCATCTGCGGCATGAGGTGAACAATGATCACTCCCATGATCATGATGATTAGATGATGAATTTTTTCTCGAATGTCGATGTACTGCGTCTCGACCACGCCTACATCGAAGGGCCCTCCTCAACCACGCCACTAAGCTGGTAGCTCCTACGACATGCCACATCAGGGTCAACATATCACGTGGCATGCTTCTCCACATCGCTATTAGCCTATCATCGATATGTATCTCTCTGATAGTGGTCGTCCTGACTCCCTCCTCCACAAGCAGTTGATAGAGTTGTTCTCCCAACTCCATCCTAAATCTTGTGTCAGACCTTCGCCTCAGACCAGCTGGTACTTGCGCAACATGAGGACCAGGTCTGTCTGCACTGGCTTGATCCTCGGGATCTGCCATCTCTTAATCGTCATCAGGATATACACCTAGATCATTTGGTGGTGGTGGCATCTCATCACCATCAAATGACCTAATTTCTACAAAATATTTATAAGTACACAACAATAATTAGACAATTTCATTAAACAGTTCTTAAATAACATGTTCAAATAAATTTAAAGAAAACACTAATATTACCTCTATCATCCGGTGACTCATCATCTGTGAAGAGGATTTTGGCACACCCTCTCCAATCCAAACTAGCATACGGACAAGGGACCATAACGAAGGCATGCTCATCAACACTAGCTAGCAACTCAAGTGCATCATGTGATATCCTCGTGGGAAAGTCTGACTCACCCCTCTTGGGAATCATCTATCCCCACATCTACATCCGTACATGCAGCATCGACCTACGATGCTGCTGAACAAAAGTAGTCCTCATCTCTGGAAACCTCTGAAAAAATAAAAATAAAATAACTCGGAAGCACAATGGAAGTTCACCATCCCTTGTGCCTAAGCACGACATCTATCTAAAGCTTTATAGAGCTACCGCAAAAAAATCACAGACCACCTCACAAGTCATGGCGCTTGTAATAAAGAATCAACATAAAATAAAAGTGGGCAATGAATGCATTTCCCGTTACTGGTATGGTGTGAAATGGTTGAAATAAATAGTGAGCGGAAATTCACCTCCTCTCCACCGAATGAAGAAATTCATAACTAACCACCGAAGACCTGAAAATCTGCAGGAGACAGTATATCGGTGCTAATGTATCTTTGGGATTACACCAACTAACTCCCTGGTACATAGCCGATGAGGATATCTAGGAACGAGGGAAAGTACTGCCCTCTCCTCGATAGGCTAGTAATAAAATAGATTTCCTCCTCAGTGGGTGCGTACCACTGGTTAGGACCAACCCAAAAATTCTGTCGGTGGGCATTCCACCTAAAGATAAGTTGTCTCAAAAACCCACCATGGCCCTTCATGGATGTAGCCTCCTAATAGAACTTGAGGAGGCCTACCTCCCTTAAGAGTGCTTGGGTGGATACTGTAATAGCATGAGGGTAAATATCTTTCTCCCTCTCTCGTGCCTCCCATAGGTGAACCACGTTATACTGGTTTACCATGTGTTGTTGCTATTCCCTCTCTTCTCTCCTTTGACGTCACTAAATGATTCACATGTTAAATAATTTTTTTTATTAAATGAGACATGTATATATCTATATATATATATATATATATACTTTTTTTTGAAAAAAAAAAGTCGGTGCACCCAAAAAAATAGGCATGCACTAGTACCTGTGCATCTCTTTTTATCGCGCACTAGCCACGGTGCGTCTGGAAATTCGCAATGCATCGAACATCATGACCTATACCTTCTCAAGCAGTGCATTGACTAAACTATCCATCCCAGGGCAGATAATTTTGTCAACGTGCAGCCAAACAACAGCTGATGGTCAACAGTGTGGTCGTTTAACTGATCGTACCGTTGACTATGTACAAATTCGGTAGGGCGGTGCACTGACCAAACTACTCACCCTGGGGTGGATAGTTTCTTCATCGCACCACCCTCTTAGCATCATTACACAGTCAATGGTGCAGTGGTATAACCAACCGCAATGTTGACAATGTACAAGTATCGAAAAGGCGGTGTGCTGACCAAATTATACGCACCGAGGCATATAGTTTAGGAAACACACCGCCCTTCTGACATTAGGGCGCATATTTCGATCAATGCATAGCCCTCCCGAACTTGGACATGGTCAACATTGCAACCGGGTAACCGACCGCACCTCAATTTCTGTAATTTTAAAAAATCACAGTGTGTCATTGCAGTACTGCAACGGAACCGGTGCGGATACCATTAGCACCAGTCGTGGTGCAGCCTATAAATTTACAGGCAGCACTGCGAACTAATGTGAGCCGAATGGCTCAAGTGCACCGTGCAGAAAAATATATATATATTTTTCTTTAATGGTGAATTTTAAGTTATTTTACAAAACTAATCCTCTAAAAAGTTTAATTATGAAAAAAAAAGTAAATTACTTGTACATTTTGGCATCAAGGAGGTATATTTGCTGTAGAATTTGTAAAACTAAATTTTCCCACCATTTTGCAGAATGAGAAATGGAGTCGGTGGGCAATGGACAACAACAATGCATGCAATGGGAGCATCGATGGTAGGGCGTCTCACACAAGGTAAATTTTCACTAGTGCTTGAGAGCTACGAAGCACTGAAAAGTGAAAAATGCATATTTTTTGTCGTGATTTTTTTTTTTATTTAGCCCTATTCTGGTGTGTGGGTTTTTGAGGTGCACCAGGCAGTTTCTTCCAACCGCACTGGGTTGTTTCAGTATTGGCGTGGGTTTTTAGGACACACCAAGGCTGAATCTATGTAGAGCACCCGTGCACTACAGTAATTAGACACACCAGGCAAATTTTTACGCAGAGCACTATGCCCCGGTGTGCGAATTTGTAGTACGCATCGATGATTTTCTAGTGGAATGCACTGGTGTAATGTAGGATGAGAAACTCACCAGACAAAAAACATTTGCAAAAACCTCCACCCTCCAACCTCCTCTAGTAACCTCCACTACAAATGGATTTTTGGGCTATTTTTATAAGGGGTTCCTCAAAAACATCCGCTAGAGGGTATTTTCCTTGTAGTGTGCACAGATCGTATGTAGAGGCAAATGAAAAGGAAGATGGCCCCATCCTCACACAAATGTACTGTACCACCATCAGTAAGCAGAATTTTCCAAAAATATATGGGGAAGGTGGTCAAAGGATGGGGCAAAATGATATGTTCTGGATTTTTCCTTTATATGTTAAGGATGGAAGATGCATTGGCTGCATAGTGATAAGGTTGAAGGATACAAGGTGGAGGATTAGTGAGAATAATATGTTCATGAGAGAATCACGCCCTCGAGGAAATTTATCGCTAATGGGAGAAATGTGAGTGGCGGGCTGAGAGAATATGCTCAGAGCTCCACAACTGGTAAGAGAACCAGAATGGAGGATGCGACAAGGCATGCAACACTAAACTATCAAACGATTGTTCCAGAGAAAGGCAAAGAAGTTGTCAAAATCTCAGAAAATCAAGTAATGTGACTACAAAGGAGCATCCCGAAAAACGAAGTTGAATAATAGGTTGTCTTGATCATAGCCATAGGGAAATCTCGAATGAGAAAGACGGTCTATGAGAGAACTTTGGAGACATCATGGCACGTTAAAACCTTAGTGGGAAAGTTGCAGGCAAAGGTGATGGAAGAGAGATCCAGGCATCAAATGGAACACCATATTCAATTGAAGGAAATTGAGAAACGACTGTGGGTGGTAAAGGAGGAACTCCATAGGGTGGAAAATATAGAGCACCTTCAAGATGATAGAATTGGAGATATGAAAAAAATGTTCTCTATTTCCGTGAAATATATCCATTACCTAGATATCACACTGGAACCGGGATAGGGAGATCTGGCCAAACTAATGAAATATAGGGTTAGAGAGGTAACTGAAGCTAGGATCAAGAAACCGATGATGTCAATATTTGGGGCAACTACAACAGAAAATCCAATGGAGAAGATTGCACCTGCGTTTGGGTTAGGTGTGGTGGAATATCCATCAATGTCCCTAGATAAATGATCATGATTCTATGTCTATTTCTATTTTATTTTATCGGTTGGTTGTGTAGGCCAATTCATATTAATATGATTATAGGTAGGTTTGTAGCTATAGTACAGAAATATAGATATACATACACACTGCTTTCAAGTGGTAAATGGCTATGTAAAAATAGAAGAAAAGAAAATTTTGCAGATATGACTATGAGATACGATAGAAAAAAAACTTTATGACATGTCTCGCTAAGTTTTTTATCAAGGTTATATTTTACTGCAACTAGTTTGGTTTCAAATCTAGCAAACCATCAAGTTATGATGTATTTTAATGTTCCATCGTAATATAGTTTTTTTATATTGACTTAAAAAAATATTATAAGGCTAGAAAATAAATTATTATTTATTTATAATTATTTATATTAATAAAATTTGTAATTTTTTATGTTAATCAATTAATTATAATCGAAATACATAGATATGACTATGAATCTATGACTAACCATATGAATGAAAATGAACAAATATGCTATTATCTAATCTCACTTTTTTCTTTATAATTTGTTATATTAATAAAAAATTTAAATATTTATATTAATCAAGTAATTACAATCAAAATACATAATAGCTATGACTATGAATTGATGACTAACCATATGAATGAAAATGAACAAATACATTATTATCTAATCTTACTTCGATAAAGAGTGCAGTAATGAGAAATCAATCCTTCTCTTATATTTCCATAGAAATGAACCCTTCTCTTAACATCGGTGAATCACCCATACATAATATTATCCTCCCCCCTCCATAGTCATTCGGCTTCAAGGAGACAAATCACATCAAAATATTTTCATTAAAAATCAACGTATTTTTTGTAAAATGCCAACAACATCAAAGACATTCATATAATTTGACATATAAAAGCCCATAATTAAAGAGATTTGTGTATTTTTCCATATAAACAAATATGTTTTAAGATGCATATACTTTTAATATATTTTTTTTCAGAAAAAAAGAAAAAAAAAAGAAAAAACATTGTTTATATATTAAAGATAAACAGTACATATTCAAAGGATGTGTCGTCAAAACATTGTCCAAGATCATCTGAGCAATAATTGGTTGTCATATCCACATCATCATCTCCCATTCTTAGAAGAGTAGCAAAGAGAAAAGGGAAATAATCATAAAGTATCACAGGTGAAAATCCCATATACAAGAGAAAAGTGAGATCCATCACAAACATGGTCCACATAGTGATGGTAGAGGAAGCCTCGAGATGAAAAAATATAACAAACTGAGAATGCAAGAAGAGGAAAGCAGAGTCACCAATATGAAAATCATCAATAATTAGCACAAGAGCCCAGATATGATCATGTGTTACACGATAAACCACAACCAAAAAACAAAACAAAAAAGGCATTTTTGTAATCATAACCCAGGACCAATGATATTAGCAGGCTTGCTTGACTGGCTCGCTTGCATGAGTCCCGACACAGTAGTGCCAAGAAAAACCATGGATCATTGTACCAAAGCATCTAATACCTGCAATGGAAATCATAAGAACATACCAAAGGGAAAATGATTGATAACCAAAAACGATGGCCCAACAACAATAGATTATAAGAGTGATCGCGGAAGAGAAACCACATAATTATTTAGCAATTGATCCCCCCGTAGAAGAGATATGTGGATAATTCCCGTAGGAATAGAGAGGCATTACTTTGAATGGAGATCTGCACGATAATTGATCTCCCTATATGTATGCAATATAGGTGGATCATTGAGATTGTGAAGCAAGTTCTTCACCCGAGAGATCCATCTCTATAATCCTCTTGGCTAAAAAATTGTCTTACCACCAATACCATCAATGACGACCTTCGCATCACCATAAATATTAAAATATTGTAACCCTAAATTATATGCCACCCACAACCTGCTCCATAAAGCAAGAAGCTCTCCCTTAATGTTAGTGCCTTTCCCTCCATTCCAAAAAATATGATAATGATCCAGATTTTCCATTTTAATCCACGCCCCATAGCCATAAAAACCCTCTTGTTGAGCCCCATTAAAGTACATTTCCGGCAAGGTTATAGGATGTGGACAAATACGGATAGACATATCCTTCGTAGATGCATCATGATGAGGTTGGGTAGCCAACCAAACCATGATTTCCCCAAGAACATGAGCAATGATTGTTGGTTTTCCTTTGAAAATAAAATGGTTGCCAGCAAGCCAGACCTCCCACGTCATATATAAAGGCAAATATTTATAATTACCTTTATATGCTCCCTATACCTCGAAAGTGTTTATGAAATTTTCCGGACACCATCCCGATCCAATGATATAATGAGAGAAAATATACCATATCTTGCGGGTGAATAGATGGGATAAAAATATGTGTGATGTTGATTCCTCCTAAACATGAGAAAAATAACACCATCCCTGCCCATGGAAACCATGTTTCATAAGCTTGTCCCATGTCAAGATTCGGCCTTTCCAAGCTAACCAACTAAACAAGAGTATCCTGAGGGGAATTTTCCAACTATAATACTTCCTGAAAGGGGGTGGGGTCCTCTCTGGTAATTGGTTTAAAATGATGTTAGAGTACACTTCCTTCACAATCAACCCTTCCCCCTTCATACCCCCTTCCCAAATGATTTTATCACCTTCTTGATAATGACATAACCCCCCTTCTTGTAGGGATTTTTTGTACCGATGCCATGAGCGTGCATCCTCCTCTGGTAGCCCAAGTTGTGCTGCAGACTTCCACTTCTGAACCCCCTTTTTCTAGCATAAAATCAGTTGCAATAAATAGAAAATACCCCTGTGTGCCAATCTACGAGTGATATTTTCATCCAACAGCCTTCCTTCACCGATACCCAAAATACGATCACAACCCAAGACAATATTGTGACCATTCCCAAATTTCCAAACTAATCTGTCAGCAACCAAATACATCATCTTCTTAAAACTCTTCCATATTATAGATTCTTTATTCGATATGAGAATTGACCCCCTGTATATCTGTAGTAAAGGGTTCCCCTGAACATATTTGTAATGTATTATATAATACCAAATTCCATTTGAGTTGATAGCCCTCTAGAATGATTTAATTAGAAGAGCATTTGAAAATGAGCGCACATCCAGGAGACCCTGCCCTCCAACTTCCTTCGGAGTCGAAATTTAATTGAGTTTGCATAAGTGTAGTTTCTTGGTCTTGGAAGCACTGGACCATAGTAATTTTGATACCATCGCACTGATCCAAGCCACAATGTGTACATGAAAATAAAAAATATGACCCCAGTAAACCACGTACTGTAATAACAGTTCTTGAATAAGAATGTATCGCCCCCCTACAGACTACCATCTGTGTGACCATTTGAGAATTGTTATTTAAAATTTTTCCACTAGCCATAGCCAGTTCTCCTTCTTGTAACCAAATGGCTTCAATTTAAAACCCAGGTACTAAAACCCACCCGATAACAACTTGGCTTGAACCCCTAGAAACTCTGTAATATAATTGATCTCATTCATATCACCGGATGCATATATCAAAAAATACTTTCTTTTGTTGATATGAAAGACAATAGTAGCACCAAACTGAAGGATAGTATAATGTAAATAGAACCATTGGCTCTGAACAAGCCTGCTAAAAACGAGTAAGTCATCTACAAACAAAGAATGTGATATATTAATAGTAGGGGAGAAAGATAAACCCAAAATGTAACCATCTTGTTTAGCCATCAATATAAGTTTGTTGAATCCATCCATAATAAGAATGAAGATTAGGGGATATAAAGCACATCCTTGTCAGAGCCCACGACCATCCATAAAGAAATCAGAAGGGGTACCATTGATGATGACCGCGTACCTGACCGAAGAGATACATGCCATAATCCACCTTATATTCGGCAAATAAATTCCAACCTTTAATAGCACTAGTTTGATGAAATACCAATCCACTGTGTTATCACTCAGAAAAAGTGAAACATCATTTGACATAGTCTTAGAAGTTCATTTTTCAAAAGTATGGTCATAGAGTTCATTAGGAAAATTTGAATTTTTTCATATTAGCCTATCCTAAGGTCCAAACCCAGCCCCATTCAAGTCATATCATGTCCCATCAATCATCATTTGTTGACATATTTCATTTCCCAAGCTTTTGAATTGAAAAAGTCACTTTCGCCATTTTTTATTGTTTTTGTAGCGAATTACACAGTAAAAAGGCAGTTTGCGCTACGAAGTTGCTAATACTTTCATAGTGAAACTGCCTGGAAATTAACTAACTACGCTACGAAAAGAGTTTTTTCTATTTGTATTTTCAAATTCGGTGCAAGGTGTCAGTCAATGATTACAAGTGTTAGGGTGGATGTAATTCGAGTCGGCTAGGCTTAAATCAAGGTACAAAAGACATGGCTGAGGTCATTATTACTATTTTTAGCATGCATGAGTCATGATTAAACCATGAGTTGTCATCGAAACTTTAAAACATTACCCAATTGAGTCTTTTTTCATTCTCCACTTCATCTTTGCATGCTACTGAGCTCTAGAGAGTTGTTTCACCAAGACAACCTGGTTGTTGGCATCTTCAAAAGTTGTAGGTGTCGCTAATCAAGTGAGGCAAAGAAGGTATAAAAGCACCATGGCTGCAAAGAGGAAGATCAAAAAAGGTGGCCACTACCTCAGATATGAGCCATCAGAAATCAATTTGTTGAATGAAGAACCAACTGCCTTAGAAGTTTTCAGAAGAACAGGGAGTTTGTAGTTTTTCCAAAGATTGCAAGGGTGCCATGTGCAGGTTTCTAAGGAGTTTTCTATCAGTTTCAATGGGACAGCTTCAAAGGTGGGAATGTTTAACCTCAATGTAACACTGGAGACCATTGCAGCAACAACAGGGATCCCTAGAGGAGGAGAACAATGGTTCAAAGGCTTCAAGTTCAAAATGTAGGACTGTAAGTAATTTATCAAGCCAGAGCATAGTGAGATTGATCTCACAAATTCCATCCCAAGGTGCTACATGAAAGACAACTTATCAAAGCTGCTACTAATCATTCAGAAGTACTTCACCTGTGAAGGGAGGTATCATATGATTTATTCCTACCACCTCAGGCTTTTGCTACATTTCGTTGGTAAGAGGTCTCTTGATTTACCTTTTTACTTATACAGAAACTTAGATAAAATCCCAGACAAAGTTCAAGCTAAATCTAAAGGAAATGAAACCTCACTCTTTCATCATGGTTTTATCAAGTTGTTGGTATTAGAAGATTTAAAGAGATTAGGTAGAGACTGGTCATATTTTCTGTTCATAAGTGGTTTTGAAATAGATGACATCACTCCTAAAAGAACTCATAAACCTATAGATATCCCATCACCTTCAGTGGCAGATAAAATTGAGCCAGTTATTATGGAGACAGAGCCATTGCAGAAATATGCCACACTCAAAGTTACACCTACAAAACAAAAGCCAATAGTGAGCAAACATGGCAACAAGAGGGTTACAAGAAGACAAATAGTGGCCAAGGGTAACTTAGAAGACATTCTTCATGCTATTGATATTTAAGAAACTCCATAGTCCAAGCTGAAGATATAGATGAGGGAGAAAAGAAGCTCAAGAAATCAAAAACAGCTAAGAAGCTAGAGTTTGAAGGCAAAGATGCAGGATTCATGTTTCAGGCTAGGAAACCAATGACAAGACATGCCAGAAAGGTCTTGGAATGCATTAAAGAAGCTCAGAAGGTCACTGAAACTGCCCAGCCACCACCAAGCATCATTAACCTCTCATCGCCTGCAAAAGAAGATCTGGTCATCAAGAAAATGAATGGAAAAGAGAAAATCATTGAAAAAACAGAGATTGAAGTCCTTAAAGAGCAGTGAAAGCTGGAAAATGATGAAATATCAGTCTTAAAGAAAGAGGCAAGGAATCACAAGGTTCAGAAGGTACAGTTTGAGAAAATGAAAAAAAATTGGGAGGATCAAGTCACAAGTGTCTTTAAGACCTTGGACAACACAGAAAAATTGATCAGATGGAATAAGCCATTGAGAGGAGAGGTGAAACATAACAGAAAAATGAACCTGCACTTACAGTCTGAGAACGGGACACTAAAAGACCAAGTTAAAGACTTATAATAACAACTGGAACTGATTCATGAAGAGTTGGAGAAAAAAGGCTTAAAGATGTTTTGTGCGATACAACAACCCCCCATTTATTTTTATACATAGGGACCCTTTAGAAATAAATGGGAAATTCTTTTAAAATTTCCTAAAACAAAAAAATTAGAAAATAAATATTTTCTATCTTTGCCTTGTTCTTTTAAAGCACATCGCAAATCACATATCTTAATAAATTTCAAAAAGACCCATAAAACTTAGAATATGCGAATTTTGATATGTGCTCAAGCTTCTCTGAAGATATGATTTAAAACTTTGCAAAAAAGCTTCAATCATAGTTATATTTACTTTATCGCACCGCACTTCATTTAATCAATAAAAAAAATTAAAAGCAAAATGATATAAGTTGTGAGCCCACAGACTCGATGAGAAAATAGACTAATAAATATAAAACCTTCTGTTAGTCTCCTATACCAATAGGTTTCATCTTTCATGATTGTCTTGATTGAAATATGGAATATGTTCAAACCTTCTTTCTCGAGCAAAGGTGTTCCATATTCTTGAAAAACCAAAAAATCAAAAAAGTTAAAAATATGTAAAGAGGGTATACCCTAAAAGAAAGATCAAAGGGTAAAAAGAATAAAATGGTCAAAAAAGTGAAAGAAATGAACCCCAAGCAAAAAATAGACCAAGGAAAGTGTGCAAATCCAAATGCCACTACTATTTCATTTTTGTAAATAAATGATTGTGTGCAGCTTGTTAAACTTTTCCACAATTCATGAATAAGTCAAAATGTTTAAACTTGACTTACTCATATTTCAATTTCATGTTATAGATTAGAGAATAAATATCTGACCAATCAGTTTAATCTTGGCAGATGAGTAGATAGGTAGAATGAATAAAAGGTGCTCAACAGTTTAATCTGAGCCCTTGGATGTAATAAGGGTAGAATTAGATAGATTTGCCTTGTAAAAAGAAAAGATTGAAAAGGGTTTGCAAGTCTAAATGCACCCTAATAAAGAAGAGAAAATGGTAGTGTTAAGTAGATAGGGTAGGTAGATGGTGCTGCAAAGTGTTATCTGATGAATGATGCTGCTACATGTTTTTGATCATTCACTTTCATCACAAGTACTAAAGCAGAAAATACACTGGAAAATAACAGCAAGAAAAAGTCAAATTCATTAACTTCCCTTATCATTTTCCCCTCAAAAGTTTTACTAATTTTCCCCAAAAGTACTAAGGTAATTGGAGATCAAAGGGGCTCAAGGCATTTCCTTGACTTCTGGATGGACCGGACCCTCGGCCTAATGATCAAAAAGACCTAAGTACTAGAGATAATTCATCATTGTTATCTTCCATTTTTAACTTTCTCCTAAGCAAAATCACATTTTACTTAGGAAACTGATGCATAATTTCATAAAAATCCCTCAAGATAAAATTGCTATTCTAAGAAGTGTTGGAGATAAAATGTTGCAATTTACTTCACAAGTGATCACTTTCTTAGATATGTAAAAATATATTGAGTTTCCTTGTCCTTTGCCATATTAACATTTAACTCTATTTAATCCCTAGTGAAATACCCTATCCTAAGTATATAATTCCTTTTTTTATATATACCCCAAAAACCCCTTTATTATAATGTTTTGACCAAAGTATTTACCTCCCTAATATTCATTAAAACCCGCTTCTACAAGCCCTTTGGTTAAAATATAGCGTTATACATTAATCCCGCCCCTATGGTGAATTAGTTGTATTAATTAATTTACCATATAATAAAAATATATATACAAAAAACTTTAAACATGCGATATGTATGTTTAAAACACAAAAATTTGAATAAAACTAAAGTTTTAATTCCAAATAAAACTTCGGAAAAGTTTCGTGCCACCGTGGATTGTCCACCTGGCATTCCACTTAACCAAACCTCGCCGTAACCCCTTTCTTACGCATACGGGATTAATTAGTCATCAGGACTAATTAATAACCTTTTATCCGCCTATTAGATATCCCCCGGAGTGATTAAAAAAACGTTAAAAAGTGTTTAAAGCCCGACGGGCCCACATCTGAAACCTCCGCTTATTCCCCCATCGCTTCAGCCGTCGGATCAACCCTCCGCAGATCAATGATCCACGTGAACCCCGCTACCCATCCTTTGTGAGAACGTTAACCAGCGGGGAACGGGCGGTATTTGAATAGTCCACCATCCACGTGGCAAACGTTTTGTGGAATCGCTCCTCCCGCGATCAATACCACCCTCGACCAAAAGCGGTGCGGGGACTTACCGCTTACCGCTTACCACCTGACCTTGCTTACGTCAGCCCGTACATCGATGACGTCACTCCTCGGAAAAACAAAAAACCCTTTTAACTTGTAAATAAGCCATTTTCCCGTGTTTTCTGTTATTTTCGTTGTTCGAAAACGACAGTGCTCCCCGCTGCGATTTTCGAATTTCCACTATAATTGACCGATTTACTCCAAGATTTCGCTGCGCCCGTGTTCAAATACAGTCCCGCCATCACCTGTTACCTGTTAAAGAACCAGCCTCCTTCTAAAAACAGGTATTTATCCTTTTCCGCCCCGACTGCAAGTAAAACTCAGTTTTCGTTGTTTTTCGCTGAATTAGTGATTAGAATCATCACTGAGTCTTCCCCAGAGGTTTTAAAACTGTGTAATTGTTCCCTGGTCCAACAACTTGTGCCAATTTCCTTCATTTAGAAATACCGCCCGGCCTGTGAGGAAAACCAAAAACCTCCATTTTGAATCCACAAGAACCAAAATGGAGGCCCCGGCAGCTCTGAATATCACTCCACTGAATGCTCCTCACCGTGAATTGGAATATTTACCTTTGATAGATGAAGATTTCCAAATTAAAGATTTGCATTTTGATGAAAGTCCCCTATTGAGTTATTGTCGCTGCAGAGACGAATACTCAAAGGGGCAAGATCTTATAGGGTTGTGGGAATCCAATCTCCCAAGGTATCTCATCCCTTCAGTCATTTATTTCCCAGAAATCATCCATTATTGCCATTCAAACTATGATCCCACACGGAGGGCTGTAATAGCTCCTGATCAAAGTGTTCTGTTTCCCATCACTCCCCAGGCTATCAATGCCATGTTACACTTTGAACCAGACCAAGAATTAGCACCATTGTCCATGGAAGGATTGATTGAAAAAACCAGGCAATTAACCCCAGAAAAGCTAAAATCCATGTGTCAGAATTTCATGTTACCTGAGCATCAGCCAAAAGGGTCTCCTCCCTATGGTTTTTACTATTTCAATACATTGGGAAGGCTCATTGTAAATATAATATCTTTTGTCTTGGGATTCAACACCAGTGAATATGTGGATGAGATAACCTTGGCTTTGCTATCCGTTTTTACTCCGGGGCAACCTCCTGAGATCAAATATGACTTTGCTTCCTTCATAGCCAACAAGATCCATGATCAATTCATAAGGCTAGATACTGAAAAAGTTTTTAAATACTCCTCAGTCATCTATCATCTCATTATCTACTATCAGTCAGAAAGGTTCCCTTTCCCTGTTCAAAAACTTGATGCCAAGGGAAACTCCAGGTCAGTCATATTTTGGTCCCCCATAATTCATTTTTCCTCTGATTCTCCCTATTCCTACACTGAATTCATTGACCAGTTTGTATATCCTGCAACAACTCTGTTAACAGGAATTCCTCCCCCAAGACTCAGTAATGAAATTAGAAAGACCTTGCAACTGTCAAAGAGTTATAAAGTTGGGGATTGGTATTTGTATCAAAACCATACAGTCATCAGAATTTATGGATGTGAATTACATCCATTCAGGTTACCCAGATATGTGCCCATGAGGATTTTTGCCTTGGAATACTTCAGGCAAATGAACAATTCAGATGTGATCCATTTTTGTAATGTAAAGAAGAAATCTCAGTTAAGGATCAAAAGCCAATTAGGTCCTTTCATCTGCAACTCTAGGGAGGCTGAGAGAGAGGCAGAAAATATATTGCAAAGAAAATTCCAAACATCTTTCCGATGGGTTCCTTATGACCCAGTTGGTTTTATTTGTGAAAAGAGATTAAAGAATAAATCATCTCCTTATATACACCACAAAATTCCTGATCTAGAACAGTATGCAAATCAAGATGAATGGGTTGAAGGAACACTTGTTGAGGAAGAAAGTGAAGCAGACAAAATGAATAAAATTATGAAAGATGTTGAGAAGAACTTTGACCTAGAAACGTGTGGTCAAATGCAGGTACCCTACATTGGCACTTCTTCAGCAACAACTCTACAGCACACATTACAGGAAAGCAGTCCATCAGTTGCAGTAGAATCAAAGGGCAAAGGAAAAGAACCTGTAATCCAGGTTATTGAAACTTTGGTCATGGCAGAGAAACCACAAACTTCCAAAGCACTTGAACAATCACAGGTTTCTCCCACTCAGGTACAGCATCCACAGATTCCAGAGTTACAGACTCCATCAAATGTGGAAATAGGGAAGAAAAGGCTGGTTTCAGACACCACTCCTCCAAAAGAAACCTCACAGGTACATCAGGTCAAGAAACAGAAACCAAATCCACCTCGAGATGTGGAAATTATAGATGAAGTATTTGATGATGGAAGGGAAGATAGTCAGCAAACTGGCACAGCAAGTGAAACAAACATAAGCCAGAGAGGGAAAGCTTTACAAAAGAAATTAAGTACTGAGGTATCCTCTTTCAGACCACCAAAGACAGACACAGGGGATATTAAAAGAACCTTCATTAATATTAAAGCAAAGAATGATCCATTGAAAATGAAGGTATATGATCAGTGCATGAAGATGGCTCCCCAAAATCAAGAAAGGATAATGTCAGCATTTGACCTTTCACAAGGTAAAATGCTGATGAGCCACTTCAAAACAAAGGTGCCAAAGCCCACTTCAGCAGCTGACTACATCAGAACAAATTTTGAAGTTTTGGCGAAAGATATCCATCCACTGGACCAGATAGAGCTACACAGACAAACTGGGGAAATGGTCTATTCTACTCTTACCAATAAGGCCATGGCAGCTATAACGCTGCAGGATTCTTTGAATAACACAGCTGCACAATTGCACATTGAGAAGGCCTCTTCACAGGCTAAAGATAATAGAATAAAGTCTTTATAAGACATAATCATTGGCTTGGGTCATAACCCCAAAGACATTAAAAGTATTGAGGCATTAATAAAGAAGAAAGATGATGACATAGCTGCACTGAGGAAGCAGCTAAAATTGCTAGCCTCAAGGCACCCTCAGACCCAAGAAGTTCTAAAAGGGAATTCACAGGAAGAAATAATGGAGTTGCTCCTAAATATGACTGAGCGACTAAGTGAAACGGAGAAGGAATTAGAAAAAGCATTGCAGGAACAGGAAACTATCAGGCAGACATCAACAACAGGTACTACAACAACAGGGCAGCAGATACAGCCATCCCAGGTAAATACTTCTGGTTTGAATTCTGATGAATTAATAAAGCAGATGGAAATTCTACAACTCAGGGTCACAGAACTCCAAGAAACAAAATTGCAATTAGTAAAATTGGAGGAAAAATATGATACATCAAAAAAGACAGCTGCTGATAACACCAGGGAGATAAAAAGGTTGGAAAAATTGGTTCAGGCTCTGGAAAAAGATCTTTCATTGGAGAAGCCTTTAAACGAAATAAATGACATCCTGTGGGGTAACATCATTGAGTTAATAAAAGATATTTGGCCCTCTATTCAAGCTATTTTTGAACAAAATGAGTTGGTTAAAATAGCCCAAGAAGAAATAAACAGAACCAGACATGAATTGAGAGGCAGGCCAGAGCAGGCCAATCAACTCATTCAATTTTTGAACACCAGGACAAAGCAACAGCTTGCAGGGTTAGGGATTGATGACAGGACAGGCACAGTTTTGGAAATAAAGAGAGTTTTCATTAAGAGAACTTTCATGCAGAATTTAGAGAGGAAGTGTACAGACATTTTGGTTGATATCAACATTTTCAGAGAGAAATTTCAAGCTTTGTTGGATAGTGGATTACCAAGTCCTATGCTCACAGAAGATCAAATAATGGACTTAGAAACCTATATAAAGAAAATAAATGCTCATGCTCGAAATACAGCTTCTTGTTCTCCTAGTTTACCACAATCAACATTACCAACAGGGAGAAATATCTATGATAGAGTAAGGAATTTATTTCATTTGGAACATGAAATAAGGTATCTGTTTCCTAATGAGCCCACCTTCTACAAACTCACAGAAGCAGATGAGACATTGAGGAAGCTCAGAAGAACTATGATACCAGATGATCAATGGTGGAGAGAAATGTCGGAAATTTTATGAAAATTATCTTCAGCATAAGAATTTTATCTTTTACTATTATGTGAAAAGTAAAAAGGAAAACAGATGAAAGAGTATCAGATGAAAAGGTTAAAGAGTATCCGTAGGAACAAAGAGTGTCCAACAAGCCAAAGAAATACTGCAAGGGACAGCACAGAGCCCTATTTCAGCACTTACCTCCAGCACGTCCACGAAGAAAGGAACAACACATCGGCAGTTACCCATTATTCTATCCACGAGACCATTTGTATCTTGTTTGTTTGTAAATTATGCTTTAAGTCAGCCTAGGTTATTGGCTAAGATAGTGTAAGATTGTTTAAGATTATTTTGTGTATAAATAAACCCTCAAAGAGAGTATTGAGGGTGGATTCTATTACTCTGTTGTAACATTGAGATTTTCGGAATAAAAGCATTTTGGAGAAATTTTTTGTGGCTTACTGGATGACGATTTAAAGCACTAGACTTGTTGCAGGATTCATGTGTTGGACTACAGTTCAATAAGTCTTTCTATCCTTTGTCTGAAGTTTTATATTAGTTTATAATATCATTATGTCCATTTCTGAATAATTTACATAAAGGATTGAATCAGAATTTACTTAATTGTACTCTGATTTCAGATGTGATTGTTCTTAATTTTTTCCTCTAAATTGGTTATAAGCATGAATTCTTAAATGTTCTTGCTTTGCTAATTTAAACATTGTTGATTACTATAATAAAGAATTCTTCATTGCTCTTTGTTTGTAGTCATCTCATTTCTTTCTTTGAACATGGTGAAAGATTCTTAGCTGCCTTTCATCCCTTCAAGATCATCCCATCCACTTTAAATTTTAAGGATTGTTCTCTGTCTAGCTATCTTGCCCTGTAATACCATCTTGTGCTTAGAATAGAAATCCAGTAAAGCCATCCTTTGACTCCATAGCCTGCTCTTTGTTTGTAGTCATCTCATTTCTTTCTTTGGACATGGTGAAAGATTCTTAGTACACCTTTCATCCTTATAAAATGTCCATCCCACTTAAATTTTAGGATTGTTCTCTTGTCCAGGTCTTTTACTGTAATACCATCTTGTGCTTAGAATAAAAATCATTAAAATATATTTGACTCCCATAGCCCAATGGACAAAACCCTCAACCTTGCTCGTAGATTTCATTTCCCCAAGCAAACTTTGCATCTCTTAGCCTAAAACCTTACTAAGAACAAACAGTTCCTATAAAGAAAGGCACTCTGGTTTCACATGTGTCAGGTGTTGCATCTAAAGTTGGTTTGTGGTTACCTCGGGTATACTTTCCTCTTCCACAACTTCAAGGAAAACCTGAGTGATAACATAGTGGCGACCATACTGGGGAACTGAATCATTTATTGATACTATTGTTTGATTTATGAGCTATAGACAGAGTCTGAAGATCAGCCAGGTAGCCTTTGAAATTGCTTTTGCTCTGCAATTGCAAAAGTAAATAAATGCTGCTTCAGTCTATCTCTGATTTAGCTTACATATTGAATCTTAGTTTCAAAATTTTCAATCAGACTCTCTAGTTTAAACAGATCTTTGAGGAAATCTTAATCACATATCATTATTTCTTGAAGAATTTGTAGAAGTTGTATTTATTTTTCAATTAAAATCCAAAATCCAAAAACACATAGTCTAGGAAAGCTGGCTTCAGAAAGGATTCGACATACTAGGTCAAACCCCGACCCCAATCCACTACCAATATTTGAAAATCCAAATCTGATTCCCAGGATTCTTAGAAGACAAGGAAGTCAAGAAAGTTCTGAAAGAGGAAGTCAGGAGAGTACAGGAAGTTCTAAACCACTTTCTAGATCTGCATCTTGTCCTGTGAAAATTATATATATTGATGACATTCCTTTCGATGCACGATTTGAAACATCTTTGTTTGTGAATTTTTCTGAAACTGAATTATCTAGATTAGTTCCAGATCCATTGTTCTTTGAAGATTTGCAATACAGATTTGTTTCACATCATCTTGATAGAGAATTGCATAACTCCATCCAGTCTGAGCAAACCTTTGAAGAAAGTTCAAACATTTCTGTGATTACTGAAGCATCTCCAAGTTCAGTCACTTTTTCTCAAACTTTTCAAACACCTGTTATCCCTTCTACTCCTCCATCTCCTCCTGCCAGACCATCAACTCCTATCACCCCACTTTATCTTCCAATGGCTAATCGATATGCCCCTTTACAGTTACCAGACAGCCCTCCAGCTTTACCTCAGGATTACCAGAGTAAGATCACACCTTTTGATGGATCAGGTACTTATACAGCTCAACAACACACCAAAATGATGACTAATTACTTTGAGTTTTATGATATTGATACTGATAATATCCGAATGAGAATTTTTGTTCAGAGTCTTACTGGAGAAGTTAGAACTTGGTTTAGGGCTCTTACCCCGAACAGTATTGCTGATTTAGAAGCTTTGTATAGGGCATTCTTGAACAGATGGGAGAAAAAGAAGGATCCTCTTCAGATCCTTTCAGAATTTGAAAAATTAAGAAGAAGACCAAACGAAACCGTACAAGATTACATCATAAGATTCAATGAATCATATAATGCAGTTCCTCTAAACCTAAGACCCCCACCTAACAACGTGTTGGTCAAATTTCCAGATGGTTTTGACTTCAATATAGCTTATTCCCTTAGGGAAAGAGCTCCACAAACACTAGAGGAAATGCAAAGCATAGTGGTGAGTGTAGAAGCAAATCTGATAGAAAAACGGGCCAGAGCTAGGGCAGAGAGAAGAATGCCTATGAATGAAGAACCTTCAGCTTTTGAAAAGAGGCTGGATGTAATCATTAAACGTATGGAAATATTAGGAGACAGAGTGGAAACCATTGAAAGAAAGTCTTCTACTGACAATCAGAATGTTGCAAGAAACCTGAACTTTAGGAGGAATCTGAATCAGAATAGTGGAAAGAATGTTCCTGATCAGAACATTAGGCCACCCTTTCAAGAAAACTTTGTTGAAGGCTCAACTTCTGAAGAACCTACAGAAGATGTAGAAATAAACAATGTAACAGATGAAAAAGATGAACCAGAGGTTTTCCTATCCCAGGATGATCAAGAAAATCACATCCTTGAAACATTCCAAACTCATTCAGGTGAGACTTTTGATTTCAAGGAAGGCTATGACACAGCAATCTATGAGGTTCATAAACAGTATAACTTGAGAAGTAGGCAAATTGAGGTGCCAGAGAATACCAAACAGAAAACAGCAAAACAAAATGTCAAAGGTAAACAAAACATTCCCCCTGTACAAAACATTCCCCAAGTACAAATTTTGTCTAGGATAACTCCCAATTCTTCAAATCCAATAATTGAAGATGTCTCTGACAACCAACCAAACAATAAACAACAGTCTAATACATCTCCTCCTGTAGGAAATGTAGAAGAAACAGTAGAAGTTAGTCCTGAAACACCTTCAAAACAAAACTTCATTCATGAAAAAGATAAAAACATTGAAGACCCAAAAAACAGAGAAAACCCAACTGTGCAAAACACTAAAACTCAAACAGAAAAACCTTTTAATCTAGAGGCTGAAATAGGCAAACTCAAGATAGCTGTTCCTTTATCAGAATTGGCTAAACATGATGTCTATAGGAGTCAAATTACCAAGTCCCTAAACATTAACATTACTGGATTAGATGATTCAGTAAACATTCTTGATGATCAACCCAAACTTCTTTTTGGCCCTGAGGTTAATGGCAAACCAGAAAGTGGAGGAACTCCTCCATTTTATGTAAGCTTGAATGTTCATGATAAGATACTCCATAATGCAATGCTTGATTCTGGAGCATCTCACAATTTGATGCCAAAAGCAGTAATGGAGAGATTGAATCTAGATATTACCAGACCATACAAAGATTTGTTTTCATTCGATTCGAGTCAGGTAAAATGTTTAGGTTTGATTAAAGATCTGTGTGTCACTTTGGTACAATACCCTGCTAAGTCTGTTTTAATGGACATAGTAGTTGCTGATATTCCACCTAAATATGGTATGTTATTGTCTAGATCTTGGGGTGCTAAACTTGGAGGATCAATTCAACTGGACATGTCATATGCAACTATTTCAGTATTTGGTCAGCCTAAAAGATTATATAGAGAAACTTTGATGAAGTACTTAGTGAGTAGCCATGAGAAGCCTGAAAACTTCCCTGTTTATTCTGTACATTCTGATATGGATTCTTTTATTTTATACAATGCTGAGTCAGATCTTCCTACTGAAATAGAAGCTCCAGAATTGGAAATCACAAACAAAACCACTGTTAAAATTGAAGAAATCTCTGAAAACAAAGAAACAACAGATGATCAAGAAATACCTGAAAAAACTAAACAACTAGCTCCTGTCAAGAAACACTTTAAAACAATTGATGAAGATTATGAACATGAAATTCTATGGCATTTAGAGTTTGATGGCTCAGTAAATAGACTAGGGGCAGGAGCTGGGATTTGGTTACATAATGTTGAGAACAATTATGCAGAGGGTCATGCTTATAGGTTGAATTTCAAATGCACTAACAACATGGCAGAGTATGAAGCTCTTTTATTAGGGCTTAAACATGTCAAGAAGTTAGGAGGTATTAGGGTATCAATCATAGGAGACTCTGAACTAATCATCCAACAGATTAAAGGAGAATGTTCAACAAAAGACATGAGACTGAAACAATACCGAGAGATAGTTGTAGAGATTCTCAACACATTTTTACAAGCCCAACTTGCCAAGATTCCGAGGAAACAAAATTTGCATGCTCACGGTTTAGCAATGTTTGCTAGTACATGCAAGTTACCTTTCGACCCTAATCATCAGTTTTCAGCTGAAATTAGGCATAGGCCTGCAATACCAGACAATCTTTTGAATTGGCAAGTATTTGTGAATAACAATCAAATCAATAATTTTTTGACACTTCAAAATGAGTTTTCTAACTGTAATATAGATGAGGATATAACTATTGATGAATCTGATCAAGGAAAAGAACAAAAAATAGAAATTTCAAGAGAAAATGCAATTCATATGCTACATCCGACCACATTCACTAAAAAGGACATGCAAAATTTGAAACAAATGGAATCTGATGAAATCATAGAAGATGAGACAGAAATCATCAACTTAAAAGATAATCATTTGCCCAAAGGATTAACTCCTTTGGAAGATCTTTTTGACTCAAATGATATTCCATTTAGACCTAAAATGGAACCTGTAAAGGCTGATATGGAAGAATGCAACTTAGGAACCCCACAAAACCCCAAAATTGTCAAGTTGTCCAAGTCTCTTCCAAAAGATCAGAAGGTTAAATATGTTGAACTATTAAAAGAATTCCAGGATGTTTTTGCCTGGAGTTATGAAGACCTCAAATCTTATGATACATCTATCATTCAACACACTATACCTTTGAAACCTGATCAGAAACCTTTTTAACAAAATCTTAGGAGAATAAATCCTATTTTATTACCCTCAATTGAAAAGGAAATCAAAAGGATGTTTGAAGCAAGGATTATAGCTCCTATCAGATTCTCAGAATGGGTTTCTAACCTAGTACCGACAAGGAAAAAGACAGGAGAAATTAGATTGTGTGTCGACTTAAGAAATTTGAATAAAGTTTCTTTAAAAGACAACTATCCTTTACCAAAAATGGACCACATTCTGCAAAGGGTAGTAGGATCTTCGAGAATATCACTACTGGATGGATTTTCAGGGTACAACCAGATTCTGGTTCATCCTGATGATCAGGACAAAACAACATTCACAACACCATGGGGTACGTTTAAATATGTCAAAATGCCATTCGGGCTCAAAAATGCAGGAGCTACATTCCAAAGAGCAATGGATATTGCTTTTGCTAGAGAGATACATGATTTTCTGGTTATTTACCTAGATGATTTAACTGTTTTTTCTAAAACAGATCAAGAACATTTAGATCACCTAAGGCAAGTATTTATAAAGTGCAGAAAATATGGGATTTCCTTAAACCCTAAGAAGTCATTGTTTGGTTTGGAAGAAGGAAAGCTTTTAGGACATATTATTTCTAAAGATGGCATTAGGATTGATCCAGAAAGAATTCAAGCAATTTTGCAAATACCCCACCCCAGAAACATAAAAGAATTGCAAGCATTCATAGGAAAAATAAATTTCTTAAGAAGATTCATTTCTAGTCTAGCAGAGTTACTTAGATTACTAACTAACATGTTGAGGAAAGATTCAAGCATTGACTGGACTGTAGAAGCCAAACAATCATTCGAGGAAATTAAAATGGCTTTAACAAGAACACCAGTTCTGACCAGTCCTAAATTTGATAGAGACTTTATTATTTTTTCATTTAATTCTGAACATACTGTTGCAGCTGTTTTACTTCAGAAAGATGACCAAGGGTGTGAAAAAGCCAATAGCATTTTTTAGTAAAGCACTGAGGGATGCATCTCTAAAATACAATATTATGGAAAAACAGGCTTTTGCATTGGTAAAAGCAATCAAAGATTTCAGAGTTTACATATTATATTCTCATGTGGTAGCTTATGTGCCTAATGCAGTAGTTAAAGATATCTTGACTCAAGATGGCATAGAAGGTAAACGAGGTAAGTGGATAGCTACCATTTTGGAATATGATATTGAGATTAAGCCAACAAAACTTATAAAGGGCCAAGGTTTAGCACAACTTATGACAGAAACCAATTGCCAAGCCTTAGACCTCAATGAACTGGATAACGAGCAGGAGATGGCGACTCCTCAGATCAGTCAAGCCTTCTTAGATTCACCCTGGTACACTGATATAATTCATGTTTTATTAAACCTGCAAGCTCCTCCAGGGTTGTCCAGAACCAAAAGAAGATTTTTAAAAATGACATCTCTGAAATATTGTATTTTAGATAGCACTCTATTTTGGAAAAATCATGAAGGAATCTTGTTGAATTGTCTCTTAAAAGATGAAGCTGATAAAGTACTTAATGAATTTCATGCAGGGGATTGTGGAGGACATCTCTACTGGAAATCAACTGCAGAAAAAATCTTAAGGGCTGGTTTTTACTGGCCAACTTTATTTTCTGATGTTAAGAAATTTGTAACAACTTGTCATAAATGTCAGATATTTGAGGGTAAAAGAAATTTGTTACCTCTGCCTTTAAAACCAATTTCCACAGAAAGACCTTTTCAACAATGGGGTTAGATTTTATTGGAGAAATTCATCCCCCTTCTTCAGGGCAACACAGATGGATTTTAACTGCCACATACTACTTCACTAAATGGATTGAAGCCATCCCATGTAGACAGTCCAATGATTCTGTGATTATTGGGTTTTTAGAAACCAACATACTTTCAAGATTTGGTTGTCCAGAAAAGATTATAACAGACAATGCTGTTGCATTTAAATCAAAGAAAATGATTAGTTTCTGCCATAAATATCATATTACTTTAGGCCATTCAACAGCCTATTACCCCCAGGGTAATGGACTAGCAGAATCCTCTAATAAAAGCCTTATCAATATCATCAAAAAATTATTGGAAGAAAACAAAAAGAATTGGCACAAGAAACTGACCAATGCATTGTGGGCAGACAGACTTACAACTAAGAAATCTATCGGGACTAGTCCATATGAGTTAGTTTATGGCATTGAAGCAAGATTCCCATCATCTTTAGGAATTCCTGTTATGAAATTACTTCAGGAGGCTCAAGTAGAGCCAAATGACATTCAAAGAAGAATTAATCAAACAATGCACCTGCAACAAACTAGGGAAGAGGTATACCAAAGATCACAAGTCTTGCAGGAAAAGCTAAAGAAAATGTTTGATAAAAGGACTAAATCAGAAGATTTTCAACTAGGTGATAAAGTCCTGAGATGGGATTCTAGAAGAGAAGAAAAAGGGAAACATGGAAAGTTTGATTTCTTATGGAAAGGGCCTTATATCATTCATTCCTTGCAGGGAAACAACACTTACTTTTTGAAGGAGTTGGATAATTCAGAAGTTGAAGAAGGACCAGTCAATGGTCGAATGCTCAAGCATTATTTTGATCCCATTTACTAGAATGTTTGATTTTTCTAACTTGTACATAATATATCCTTTCTCCTAATGCAGTTTTGGATTGGATGGTGACTTTTTGGAATTGAAGCCCGAAGTGAAGGCCCTAAGTTCCAAAAGTTTCACTATCATATGTAAAATAAAGCTACCAGAAGAAGGAAGATTTCATACTTTCAGTTTGAAGACATTTTGAGGCATCTGACCTGCTGTTCTTGACTTTCCACAAGGAAAAGCCATCCCCAAGTGGAGCTAGTGTTAGCCTCCTATACCAATAGGTTTCATCTTTCATGATTGTCTTGATTGAATTATGGAATATGTTCAAACCTTCTTACTTGAGCAAAGGTGTTCCATATTCTTAAAAAACCAAAAAATCAAAAAAGTTAAAAAATGTAAAGAGGGTATACCCTAAAAGAAAAATCAAAGGGTAAGAAAAATAAAATGGTCAAAAAAGTGAAAGAAATGAACCCCAAACAAAAAATAGACCAAGGAAAGTGTGCAAATTCAAATGCCACTACTATTTCATTTTTGTAAATAAGTGATTGTGTGCAGCTTGTCAAACTTTTGCCACAATTCATGAATAAGTCAAACTGTTTAAACTTGACTTACTCATATTTCAATTTCATGTTATAGATTAGAGAATAAATATCTGACCAAACAGTTTAATCTTGGCAGATAAGTAGATAGGTAAAGTGAATAAAAGGTGCTCAACAGTTCAATCTGAGCCCTTGGATGTAATAAGGGTAGAATTAGATAGATTTGCCCTTGTAAAAAAGAAAAGATTGATAAGGGTTTGCAAGTCTAAATGCACCCTAATAAAGAAGAGAAAATGGTAGTGTTAAGTAGATAGGGTAGGTAGATGGTGCTGCAAAGTGTTATCTGATGAATGATGCTGCTATATGTTTTTGATCCTTTACTTTCATCACAAGTATTAAAGCAGGAAATACACTGGAAGATTACAGTGAGCAAAGTCAAAATCATTAACTTCCCTCATCACTTTTTCCCTTAAAGTTTTACTAATCTCCCCCAAAGTACTAGGGTACTTGGAGGTCAAAAGGGCTCAAGGCATTTCCTTGACTTCTGGAGGGACCGGACCCTCGGCCTAATGATAAAAAAAACCTAAGTACTTGAGATAATCCATCATTATGATCATCCATCTTTAACTTTGTCCTAAGTAAAATCCTATTTTACTTAGGAAACTCATGCAAAATTCCATAAAAATCCCTCAAGATAACTTGCTATTCTAAGTTTAAGTGTTGAAGATAAGATATTACAATTTACTTCAGAAGTTATCACTTCCTTAGATGTGCAAAATGTTTTGAGTTTCCTTGTCCTTTGCCATATTTACATTTAACTCTATTGTACTAAATCCCTAATAAAATACCTTATCCTAAGTATATAACTCCCTTTTCATAAATATCCCAAAAACCCTTATATTATAAAGTTTAACCAAAGTAATAATTTTCCCAAGTATTCATTAAAAACCCCGCTTTACAAACCCTTTGGTTAAATATATCTTTATATTATAATCCCGCCCTTATGGTAATTAAATAATGTTTATTGGTTACCATATAATAAAATATATATACAAAAAACTTTAAACATGCGATATGTATGTTTAAAACGCAAAAATATGAATAAAACTTCGGAGAAGTCTTCCGCCACCGTGGATTGTCCACCTGGCATTCCACCTAACCAAACCCCGCCGCAACCCATTTCTTACACATTCGGGATTAATTAGTCATCAGGACTAATTAATAACCTTTTATCCGCTTATTAAATATTCCCCGGAGTGATTAAATAACGTTAAAAAGTGTTTAAAGCCCGACGGGCCCACATCTGAAACCTCCGCCTATTCCCCCATTGCTTCAGCCGTCGGATCAACCCTCCGCAGATCAATGGTCCACGTGAACCCCGCTACCCATCCTTTGTGAGAACGTTAACCAGCGGGGAACGAGCGGTATTTGAAAAGTCCACCATCCACGTGGCACACGTTCTGTGGAATCGCTCCCCCCGCGATCAATACCACCCTCGACCAAAAGCGGTGCGGGGACTTACCGCTTACCGCTTACCACCCGACTTAGCATACGTCACCCCGTACGTCGATGACGTCATCCCTCGGAAAAATAAAAAACTCTTTTAACTTGTAAATAAAGCCATTTTTTCCATGTTTTTCCTGTTATTTTCGTTATTCCGAAAACGACAGAGCTCCCGCTGCGATTTTCAAATTTCCACTGCAATTGACCAATTCACTCCAAGATTCCGCTGCGCATGTGTTGAAGAACAGTCCCGCCATTACCTGTTACCTGTTAAAGAACCAGCTTCCGTCTAAAAGCAGGTATTTATCCTTTTCCGCCCCGACTGCAAATAAAACTCAGTGTTCTTTTTTTTTCGCTGAAATAGTGATTAAAAATCGTCACTCAGCCCTTTCCAGAGGTTTTAAGACTGTGTAATTGCTCCCTGAACCACCAAATTGTGCCAATTTCCTTCATTTTAGAAATCCCGCCCGGCCTGTAAGGAAAACCAAAAACCTCCATTTTGAATCCACAAGAACCAAAATGGAGGTCCCGACAGCTCTGAATATCACTCCATTGAATGCTCCTCACCGTGAATTGGAATATTTACCTTTGATAGATGAAGATTTCCAAATTAAAGACCTGCATTTTGATGAAAGTCCCCTATTGAGTTATTGTCGCTGCAGAGACGAATACTCAAAGGGGCAAGATCTTATAGGTTTGTGGGAATCCAATCTCCCAAGGTATCTCATCCCCTCAGTCCTTATTTTCCCAGAAATCATCCATTATTGCCATTCAAACTATGATCCCACACGGAGGGCTGTAATAGCTCCTGATCAAAGTATTCTATTTCCCATCACTCCCCAGGCTATCAATGCCATGTTACACTTTGAACCAGACCAAGAATTAGCACCATTGTCCATGGAAGGATTGATTGAGAAAACCAGGCAATTAACCCCAGAAAAGCTGAAATCCATGTGTCAGAATTTCATGTTACCTGAGCATCAGCCAAAAGGGTCTCCTCCCTATGCTTTTTACTATTTCAATACATTGGGAAGGCTCGTTGTAAATATAATATCTTTTGTCTTGGGATTCAACACCAGTGAATATGTGGATGAGATAACCTTGGCTCTGCTATCCATTTTTACTCCTGGGCAACCTCCTGAGATTAAATATGACTTTGCTTCCTTCATAGCCAACAAGATCCATGATCAATTCATAAGGCTAGGTACTGAAAAAGTTTTTAAGTACTCCTCAGTTATCTATCATCTCATGATCTACTATCAGTCAGAAAGGTTCCCTTTCCCTGTTCAAAAACTTGATGCCAAGGGAAATCCCAGGTCAGTCATATTTTGGTCCCCCATCATTCATTTTTCCTCTGATTCTCCCTACTCCTACTCAGAATTCATTGATCAGTTTGTATATCCTGCAACAACTTTGTTAACAGGAATTCCTCCCCCAAGACTCAGCAATGAAATTAGAAAGACCTTGTAATTGTCAAAGAGTTATAAGGTTGGGGATTGGTATTTGTATCAAAACCATACAGTCATCAGGATTTATGGATGTGAATTACATCCATTCAAGTTACCCAGATATGTACCAATGAGGATTTTTGCCTTGGAATACTTCAGGCAAATGAACAATTCAGATGTAATCCATTTTTGTAATGTAAAGAAGAAAGCTCAATTAAGGATCAAAAGCCAATTAGGTCCTTCCATCTGCAATTCTAGGGAGGCTGAGAGAGAGGCAGAAAATCTATTACAGAGAAAGTTCCAAACATCTTTCCGTTGGGTTCCTTATGACCCCTTTGGTTTTATTTGTGAAAAGAGATTAAAGAATAAATCATCTCCTTATATACACCATAAGATTCCTGATCTAGAACAATATGCAAATCAAGATGAATGGGTTGAAGGAACACTTGTTGAAGAAGAAAGTGAAGCTGACAAAATGAATAAAATTATGAAAGATGTTGAGAAGAACTTTGACCTAGAATCATATGGTCAAGTGCAGGTACCCTACATTGGCACTTCTTCAGCAGCCACTCTACAGCAAGCATTACAGGAAAGCAGTCCATCAGTAGCAGCAGAACCCAAGGGTAAAGGAAAAGAACCTGTAGTTCAGGTCATTGAAACTTTGGTCATGGCGGAAAAACCACAGACTTCCAAAGCACCTGAACAATCACAGGTTTCTCCCACACAGGCAAAGCACATCCAAGTTCCAGAGTTGCAAACTCCATTAAATGTGGAAATAGGGAACAAGAGGCAGGCTCCAGATACCACACCTCCAAAAGGGGCCTCACAGGTACATCAAACTAAAAAACACAAATCAGATCCACCTCCAGATGTAGAAATTATAGATGAAGTATTTGATGATGGAAGGGAAGATAGTCAGCAAACTGGCACAACAAGTGAAACAAACATAAGCCGGAAAGGGATACAAAAGCAATTAAGCACTGAGGTATCCTCCTTCAGACCACCAAAGACAGACACTGGAGATATTAAAAGAACCTTCATTAATATTAAAACAAAAAATGACCCATTGAAAATGAAGGTATATGATCAGTATATGAAGTTGGCTCCCCATAATCAAGAAAGGCTAATGTCAGCGTTTGACCTTTCGCAAGGTAAAATGCTGATGAGCCACTTCAAAACAAAGGTGCCAAAGCCCACTTCAGCAACAGATTACATCAGAACAAATTTTGAAGTTTTGGCAAAGGATATCCATCCCCTGGACCAGATAGAGCTACACAGACAAACTGGGGAAATGGTCTATTCTACTCTCACCAACAAGGCCATGGCAGCTATAACGCTGCAGGATTCTTTGAATAACACTACTACACAATTGCAAATTGAGAAGGCCTCTTCACAGGCCAAAGATAATAGAATAAAGTCGTTAGAAGAAATAATCATTGGTTTGGGTCACAATCCCAAAGACATTAAAGGTATTGAGGCATTGATAAAGAAGAAAGAGGATGACATAGCTGCACTCAGAAAGCAGCTAAAATTGCCAGCCTCAAGGCACCCTCAAACCCAAGAAGTTCTAAAAGGGAATTCACAGGAAGAAATAATGGAATTGCTCCTAAATATGTCTGAGCGACTAAGTGAAACGGAGAAGGAATTGGAAAAAGCTTTGCAGGAATAGGAAACTATCAGGCAGACATCAACAACAGGTACTACAATAACAGGGCAGCCGATACAGCCATCTCAGGTGAACACTTCTGGTTTGAATTCTGATGAATTAATAAAGCAGATGGAAAGTCTACAGCTAAGGGTCACAGAACTCCAAGAAACAAAATTGCAATTAGTAAAATTGGAGGAAAAATATGACACATCTAAAAAGACAGCTGCTGACAACACCAGGGAGATAAAAAGGTTGGAAAAATTGGTTCAGGCTTTGGAAAAAGATCTTTCATTGGAGAAGCCTTTAAACGAAATAAATGACATTCTTTGGGGTAACATCATTGAGTTAATAAAGGATATTTGGCCCTCTATTCAAGCTATTTTTGAACAAAATGAGTTGGTTAAAATAGCCCAAGAAGAAATAAACAGAACCAGACATGAATTGAGAGGCAGGCCTGAGCAGGCCAATCAGCTCATTCAATTTTTGAATTCCAGAACAAAGCAACAGCTTGCATTGTTAGGAATTGATGATAGGACAGGCACAGTTTTGGAAGTAAAGAGAGTTTTCACCAAGAGGACTTTCATGCAAAATTTAGAAAGGAAGTGCACAGACATTTTGGTTGATATCAACATTTTCAGAGAGAAATTTCAAGCTTTGTTGGATAGTGGGTTACCAAGTCTTATGCTCACAGAAGATCAAATAATAGACTTGGAAACCTATGTGAAGAGAATAAATGCTCATGCTAAAAATACAGATGCTTGTTCTACTAGCTCGTCAGAATCGACATTACCAACCAGGAAAAGTATCTATGATAAAGTGAGGAATTTATTTCATCTGGAACATGAAATAAAGTATCTATTTCCGAATGAGCCTACCTTTTATAAACTTACTGAAGCAGATGAAACTTTAAGAAAGCTCAGAAGAACTATGATACCAGATGATCAATGGTGGAAGGAAATGTTAGAAATTCTATAAAAGTTATTTTCAGGATGAAAATTTATCTTTACTATCAAGTAAATGGTAAAAATAGGAAAACAGATGAAAGAGTATCAGGTGAAAAGGTTAAAGAGTATCCGTGGGAATAAAGAGTGTCCAGCAAGCCAAATAAATATTGCAAGGGACAGCACAGAGCCCTATTTCAGCATTTACCTCCAGCACATCCACGAAGAAAGGAACAGCACATCGGCAGTTGCCCATTAGTCTATCCACGAGACCATTTGTCTCTTGTTTGTTTGTAAATTATGCTTTAAGTCAGCCTAGATTATTGGCTAAGATAGTGTAAGATTGTTTAAGATTATTTTGTGTATAAATAAACCCTGAAAGAGAGTGTTGAGTGTGGATTCTATTACTCTGCTGTAACATTGAGATTTTCGGAATAAAAGCATTTTGGAGAAATTTTTCGTGGCTTACTGGATGACGATTTAAAGCACTGGACTTGTTGCAGGATTCATGTGTTGGACTACAGTTCAATAAGTTTTTCTACCCTTTGTCTGAAATTCTATATTAGTTTATAATATCATCATATCCATTTCTGAATAATTTACATAAAGGATTGAATTAGAATTTGCTTAATTGTACTCTGATTTCAAATGTGGTTGTTCTTAATGTTTTCTTCTAAATTAGTTATAAGCATGAATTCTTAAATGCTCCTTCTTTGCTAATTTAAACATTGTTGACTACTATAATAAAGAATCCTTCATTGCTCTTTGTTTGTAGTCATTTCACTTCTTTCTTTTGAACATGGTGAAAGATTCTTAGCTGCCTTTCATCCCTTCAAGATCATCCCATCCACTTTAAATTTTAAGGATTGTTCTCTGTCTAGCTATCTTGCCCTGTAACACCATCTTGTGTTTAGAATAGAAATCCAGTAAAGCCATCCTTTGACTCCATAGCCCAATGGACTGAAAGCTCTCAACCTTGCCCTTAGTTTGTGGATTCCACCATTTTCCCAAAACAAACTTTGAATCTATAACTATCCTAAAACCTTTCAAGAACAAAGATAAATCATAAAGAGAGAGCCCTCTCTGGATGCAGATTGGCTAGATTCTGCATCTAAAAGGTTGGTTTGTGGTTACCTCGGGTATACTTTCCTCTTACACAACTTCTAGGAAAACCTGAGTGATAACAGGTTGCAGGCCTTTCATTTACACGTTTCAAAGGATATGGCCACTAGCTTCAGATGAAAAACTTCAAAGGTTGGAATTCTGAACCTTACAGTGACTCCATAGAGCATAACATCAGCTATAGGAATCCCTAGAGGAGGTTAACAATGGTTTAGAGGTATCAAATTCACAATGAGGGATTGCAAAGAGTTCATCAAGCAAGAAGATAGTGAAATTGATCTAACAAATGTTATCCCTAGGATTTTTATGAAGGATAAATATGCAAAGCTATTGATGGTCATGTAGAAGTACTTTACTTGTGAAGGAAGGTTTCAAATGGTCTACTCCTATCATCTCAGACTTCTTCTGCATTTTGTAGGTAAGAGGTCACTTTACTTGCCTTTTTATTGATATAGAAGTCTAGGGAAAATGTTAGATAAGGTTCAAATAAAAATAGAAGGAAATGAAACTTATCTTTTTCATCATGGTCTAATTAAGCCATTAGTGTTAGAGGAATTGAGGAGGTTAGATAGAGATTGGAATTCCTTCTTGTTCATGAGTGGTTATGAAATTGATGTGGTTACTCATAAGAAAGCCTCAAAACCTAGAACTACTTCATTAGAAATTGTGGCAGAAGAATTTGAAGAAGAAGATAGATCACCTCCAGTAGAGCCAGTGGACATGAGAACATAGCCTTTACAAGAGAGTGACATCCCTCAAATAACACCTACAAAACAGAAGTAGATAGTCAGCAAACAAGGAAGAAAGAGAGTCACTAGGAGCCAGATATTGGCTAAAGGAAATTTCGAGGATATCTTTCCTGAAATTGAAATTGAAGAGTCACCCATTGTGCAAGCTAAAGACATTGGAGATGGAGGAAGAAATCTGAAGAAAGGTAAGACTGCTAAAAAACTAGATTTTGTAGGTGATGATGTTGGTTTCATTTTTCAACCTAGGAAGCCAATGACCAGGCATGCAAGTAAGGTCATGGAAAGAAAAGAGACTCAGAAAACCAATGAATCTACCCAGCCACCAAGAATTATAGATCTGTCTTCAACAACAACGGAGGAATTGGTTCTCAAGCAAAGAAAAGGCAAAGAGAAAATGATTGAAAAATCAGAAATAGAAACCCTCAAAGAGCAGTTGAAGAAAGAAGTTAAAGAGATATCAGTTTTAAAGTTGGAGGCAAAGAAAGATAGAGCTGAGAGGGTCCAATTTGAATATATGAGGAAAATCTAGGAAGAACAAGTCACGAGTGTTTCAAAAACCTTGGACAATATAGAAAAATTGATAAAATGGACTCTGCCACTAAGAGGAGAGGTCAAATACATAAAGAGGATAAACTTGCACTAACAATACAAAAACAGAGCATTAAAATATTAAGTGGAATATCTTCAGGAGCAGCTGGATTTTATTCAAGTGAAGTTAGAAAGGAAAGGGCTGAAGATGAAAGTGGTAGAAGAATCGATCAGCCAATTGATTGTAAATGAAGATGAAACACCACACGAGTAAAAATTTGAGTTGGAATGTGTTTGATGAGGTTCATGACTTAAAAAGAACCTAAATTTAACCCCTGGAGATAAATTTTTGAAGATAATCTTGAATTTAGCAAATTTTGTTTTTTTGGATAGTTTCGTAGCATACCCCAAGCTTGAGGCTAGAAATATGATACAAAAATTTATGTAGGTGCATTTTTTCCTTAAAACTCAGTTCTGTCAAGTTTGATGAAGGGATATCGACTATTTTCAAGGTTTCTTGGCATAATAAAGGTGTTGGAATAGCAAAGGAGTCAAAGAGATAGATGGAAAGCAAGTTTTCATACACTACTAAAACTCGCTACGAAACTGCCTAAAGTGCCCTATTTCGTAGCGAGGAGATTTTTGAAGAATTTTGAGCATATCAACAAAACATTTTCCAGCTGGAGACCTCCAACATGTCAGTGGACCATACCAGTAGATATTAATGGCTCAAAAGGAGTGCTACACATCCAGCTCATTATTTAAAACAATTATTAAAGTGAAGGGTTATCCAGTCCTAAAAACTAGGACTGTGTTCCACGGATCTAGGGATGTATTAAATATGTAAAGTGATGGCGATTTGTCCTTCGAGCATGTAATATTAATTATGTAACTGTTTCACTGATAGGAGAAACAAATGTAATAAATAGGAGATAGAGTCCTATTAGGAGTTTGTTTACTTTAAGGATAACTGTCCTTTTTTTGTTTCAAGTTAGTGGTTTCAGCTAGGATAGGTGTCAGAGTAGAATTCGAAGATCTAGCCAGTTGGGCAGATCATCTAGATTTTAAAGAATCTCTATTTATAGACTAAGCATCGAAGAGAAAAGGGTTGGAGAATATTGCACCAAATTCCTGCTTGTATGTTTTACCCATTATCAGTAATACAAAGTGACATTCTACTTCCAAACCTTATATTCTCATGAGGTTTTCAATGTGTTATTGATATGTATCTTTATGTTTAATCACCTGCAGTATAGTGTTTCTCTAATTACTTAGAATTCATAATACTATTCTCTGACTTCCCTTAGGGGTGAAATTACTGTGTTTTCCTATGTTATGCGTATGAATTATCTTTTTTAAAAACCTCTATCTACCTCAGCTTCCATGAGAAGAACCACTGTCACTAAGAGTACTGATGTTGACTTCATAGTCCAATGGTAGCAAGCCTTCATTTTTTAACCTACAATCATACAAAAAAAAGTCACAATTCATAGAGTTAGCCATATAGTATTATCTTTATTCAAAATCATAAACCCCATTTGAGAAAGCCCTCTCAAACTGAAGAGGTTAATCTCCAGTTAGAAGTGGTTTGAAAGGGTTACATTGAGTTGATTGATGAGCATCCAATCAAGATCAATTTGGTGATAACGTTTTGGTGCATCTTGTTAGCGCTCGAATCTGCCTCAGGATGAAGAAGGCAAAACTCGAGGCAACATCAAACCAAGCTCAGCCTCGTAGCTAGCCCTACGAGGATAGGAGAGGGCTCTCTCCAGGTCTATCTCGATAAAATGAGCAATAGGGTGCGAGATGAATTAAAATGGGAACTGATTTTAGGCTAGTAAATTGATAGGAAAAGGGGTTTTAATGAATATCTGAGTTTTCTGGGCAGTATGGGGACAAAGGACAACATGAGTAGGGAAATTAAATGAAAGATGCAGATTATCTCAGTAGGCAAGATAGGCAAGAGCTTAAGCATTCAAATTGAATTTAAATGGGGTGAAAAGAATGTTTAAGATAGCTGAAACGGGCATTAATGTATGAATCCTTTTCAGGCAGAAGAAAACACAGAACTTGAACACTTTTCCAAGGCAGAGCAACAATTGAATTCTACCTCTCTTACTTAAAAGCGTTCAACAAAAAATGATTACGAATGAACTGCAAAACATTACAAGACACATATGAAAACAAAGGAAGAAACACAATCCTAAGTTATTACCACAGGGATCTTATGAAACAGAGTTGCAACTTTCATTTAAATCTCTGTCAAAACTGTACAATGAAGCTTTCCTTCACACCACTCCCACTGCTTTCCAGAACTCTCCCCTTTTACAAGTGGTTTTTCAACACAATAAATAGATTCCTCTATGAGAAAACAAATCGACCAAAATAAGGGATCTGTTTTATCATCATTAAACAAATAAAACTAAAATCCAATCAGCTTTTCTGAAGATAGAATAGCGCTCCATTTTCTACTTGAATCTGTTGATGACAAATGAAAGGGCGGAAACTGTAGCTGAAGACCCTTCCGAATCACAACTGAAAACAAAAATAGGCCCCCAATCTTACCGCTCTACTGTTTTGGATATCTTCTCTCTAAATTTATATTTGACTTTCACCATTCGAATAAAAACTAATTTTAAATGAATTTTTCCTTTTGACCAAGTTGCGCCATTTCCAGGTGCGTTTTCTCCCTTTAAACATTCTCATCATACATATGAAATAAAAAACTGATCCCATAGAGAGTTATTCATAGCGCATTTTTGTGTCGATGCCATGTTCATCGAGATGGAAGCAAAGTATCAATTTGAAAAAGCAGACTTTTATGTGCCCAATAAGGAAATAACCACGTAGCTCAGGAGGGAAACGTGTACATTTACAGGTTTACCAATTTCTGAAGAATGTGCACATGGAAAAAAATAGACAAGCAAAAGACAAACCACAGCTATAACCAACACAACAAATTGTAACACTTCCAAACCATTCCGGACTGCCACCTAGATTTCTGTCAAAGCAAATTATAATTCTAACAATAATCTCCACCTTTGCCTGCTCAAGTTTGAGGATTGAATCAGCAAATGATCGAATGCTTTCTGCTACTTCACTGCTTGAATTCTTCCTGCGTTTTTATGAATGGCCCTTTCCTGAGATCCATTTTCCTGGGGTAAGAGAGCTTTGACATTACTAGGCAACTCATTTAGCAGCAATCCACCTGACATGGTAGTTCTCACATGCTCAAAGAAGAGAACCTGCACAACTACACGCAGAGGTAAACGCTCATTCTGTGCAGCATGCATGCAGGCATCCATTGATAACTTCTTACAATCCATCAACCTGCATATATTTTTCCTTTCACTCTTTGTCAGCCCAGGATGCTCCTTAAGATATATGTCGATAGCCCTGTACAAACCATCATGCGCTGGTCGTTCAATATCGGATATTGATTCAGCAAGATTGATAAACTTTGACAGGGGTAGATGTGTGTCATGGGCTATTTCTACAAGATATCCATCAATGAGCTTTGAAACACTCAACTTTGAAGTATGGGTTGCAGAAGTCATCCTTCTACCTTCAGAAAATTCTAAAGTTTCAGCAGACCTTGTTCTCTGCCTCTCGTAAGGCAATTGTGCCTTTTCTGGACTCTTTCGAGGACTCTTATCCTGCATCAGAAAATTCTCTAATATGCATTGCACGAGATCTACATCATACATGGAAGCTTCTTCTAACTGGATGCCTATCCTCCTTTCAAGTTCCATTTCAGATGAAGTTTCTACTCCCAGTATAGTAGCAACCTTCAATAGCTTTATCAAAAAGCCGTAGGAAGTTGATCCTTTTTCAGGTGGTAATAAGCTCACAATAGTTTCCACAAGATGTCTATGTTTTGCTGTTGTCTCCACATCATTTGAAATTGATCCATTTTCATTTTCTAAAGTACCTCTATGGTCATGATCCTTCGAAATTCCAGGTGACCAACGAAGAGTGTAAACCTTCAGGGCCTCACCTATTAGCTTATGTGACATTCTTCCCTTGGATTTAATAGCAACTATTACTCGCTCATACAAATCAATATCCAGTTCAAAAATGTCTTCAACCCATCAATCCTTTGGAACATAGCGATGTTTAGTATTTTGTATTCCATTCCATGGAGGACTATTACTGTTTCCTACACATGGTTGGCCATTTACTGACTTGACTCTTGTGTAAGTGAAGGACCGATCAACCTCTGAAGGATCAACTGAAGTCTTAGAAGCAATTGAGTCAATACATCTTCCTACAACCTTGAGGTCTTCTGACCAGGGTAAGAATGATTTGGCAGCCTGCAATACAATAATGGAATCTTTCCATCTTCGAAATAAACTCGAGCTGAAAAACACCTCAGTCTTATAGACTAGATTCCCTCTCTCCATAGCTTCTGTCATCCCAAGATATTCTGCAGCACAACGAACTGCAATAACATAGTAGGCATTGAGTGTAACAACAATTCCATGGCAGAATTTGGCATATAGCTCAAAAACTTGAGGCCCTCCTGGAAAATCAGGACGATCATTTGAATCTGAAAAATTGCTAAATGTTGATGAGTTTGGGCAGGAGGGCTCAACGCGACGCACGCATGCCCAATGCGCTGTGCGCTCTATGTGTGTCGCGCGCATGCAAAAATACACTGGCTTTTGATGCCCAGTGCGCCGCGCACTCCTTATGCGCCGCGCGCTACTTGTATGCGCCGCGCACTGACTGTCAGCACAATTTCGGCCTCAAAACAAAAAAATCATCTTACAACCCTTCAATTAGATCTTTTTGGATGCAAATTGCCCTTCAATCAATGAAAATATCTTAATGACTTTGATTTTGGCAAATTCACTTTGTAAAGCTGTAGAGTCTTGGCACTTTGACAACTTAGACACAAACTCTGATTTCTCGTTTCCTCTGACTTTTGGCTTTGAAATGATGACTTTTTCTTGATTGGTTTCCTGCAGGTGTTGGAGCTGTTGAAACCTGAAGATAACCAGAGCTTCATGAAGTATTATTACAACTGATACTATTTAGAATATCTTGGATTTATTTACATGAAAATGAAATACTTTATTTTTTCTCAAAACAGAGTTTTGAGGAAAAATATATTTCCAAGCATATGATAATGAAATGACTAACCATGAAAATATATTTCAACCTTCCCTACGTGCCTTTGGCATTATACAACATTTTGCAAACCAAATTGTCAAAACCCTAAACCTAAAAATCCTAACAGACTCTTTGCTGACCAAAATCATCATTTATGACCGTGAATGACGAGAAATGAACTTTGGGTGAATTTTGGCTTCTGGCGGAGGACTGACAAGACTGAGTCTAACATTGGCTCCAATGGGGATGGCAGCTACCGCTTCTTGGAGGTGCCAAGAACTGCAGATCTTTGGGAGAGCAGACAGTGCCTCCATCCATTGGGCAATGGAATCATTATTTCGAAGAAACGACAAAAGACTGATGACTTAATTTATTTGACTGGAACTTGATTAAAACTTGACTCAAACCGACTCGATGGCAAACTGAAATGACTTTGAAAAAACTGACTCTAGCAAACTAACTCAGAATGGCTAAGACCTAAACTTAAAACTTAAAACTTGATGGCAGTACATGACCACCTGTGTTTCTTGCAAGACAATATACCATCAAACTATATCATAATGCAAATGTAACCAATCAAGTAGATGCCTTCTTGATTGATTCGCCTGATCAGATCTGCTGGCCAACAATAGATACTGGTAACTGGGCATTAAAAAACACAACTGACCATGATCTCCTTCATCACTGAATACAACAATAATCACCTTCACTGCTGACTGCAACAAATCTACCATTGGATCCTGAAAAACACGAAGATTTACCTCTTGCTGAAGAAACAAGGTGTCTTTCTCTCCTGCTTCTAATTCTGATCTTCCTTCATTATGTACTTCAGTAACAATATGTTCCTGGGCTTCAAAAAACTCTAAACAGGTAGATGAGCAGATCTCCTCTCGTAAAAACATTTCAACACATGAAACATATGAAGAAGAATCTGAATGGAAATCTTGAATGGTTTGATCTTCTGTAATCCGAAAATATGGTAGGTCATCTTCATATAATAGGACAACCGGATTTTCATTACAATCATCAATCATGAGAAAAGAAACTTCCAAATATTCTTGAAGCTCAAACATGACATTTTTATCATCTACCATAAATTCATCCAAAGGAACTGTTTCACTTACTTGACTGAAGATCTCATCTTGTTTTTCATGAACTAACTGAATTACCTCTTTATGAAGACTCTGTTCTGATGAACTGAAAACATTTGGATTCACAACTGTGTCTTCTGCATTCCAGATGATCTCAACAGCAGAGTTCTCCTTGATGGGTTTCAGCACAAGGTATGCTTGGTCATCACAATCTGAATGTAAATCTGAAAAAGCTGACTGGACATTATCACAATCTGTCATTGAAACATGACTTCCCTACGTGCTGTCTTCCCCTGTGTGCAGATCTGAAATGAAACTCTCTCTTTCATCATTTTCAGGCATATGATCTTCAACCTGCTGCAAAGTCTTTTGAGCATCCTGATGGGTATCCTCTAAGTTCTCTTCATGTTGCTGAAATGGATTTTCATACAGGGCTTCCATGATCTCATCATCCATGAAATTATCATCTTCATAATATTTCTCTAGGCTTTCAATAAAAGTAGAAGCATATTTGCAACAGTCACGAACTAAATTTAATGATGGATAAGATACTAGATATATTTCAATGAACAGGGCATGAAAATCCTTTAAACAGTAAATACAGGCCAGCGGAAAATTTTCATACCAAGATTGGGCTTCACCTTCCAGAGTGGCCAGGAATATCTTCATCAAGCAATCTTTAGGAAAATCCACCTTCAACTTGCGAATATGCATGTGAAATCTAACCAGATGTAAAGCAACATCCTTCTTACCATCATTGTTAAACGTAGGCAGACTCCTTGACCAATCTACTTTGGGCATCTTCTTCGGAAAACCTGGAATGTGATCTCGGCTCATGGGAGCATATCTTCTTGCGATCCAGTCCATCTTGAAAACCTTGAAGCTACTGATCTCCCTGTAGTGAAGTCACCATGAAGGATTGATTGTCTGGCTCTTTTAGTGAATGGAGTCGCCAGGTGAATGATTTCAGCCTTGAGATGTCTGACTGCTCTCTACCATCAGCAATCGGATCTGAACTTTGTCATCATGTACTGGGGCAAGAAAATCTACAAGTCGAATGTCATATCAACAGCAAACCATCTCCCTAGTATGGTCGCCACTATGTTAGTGCTCGAATCTGCCTTAGGCTGAAGAAGGCAAAACTCGAGGCAACATCAAACCAAGCTCAGCCTCGTAGCTAGCCCTATGAGGACAGGAGAGGGCTGTCTCCAGGTCTATCTCGATAAAATGAGCAATAGGGTGCGAGATGACTTAAAATGGGAACTGATTTTAGGCTAGTAAATTGATAGGAAAAGGGGTTTTAATGAATATCTGAGTTTTATGGGCAGTATGGGGACAAAGGACAGCATGAGTAGGGAAATTAAATGAAAGATGCAGATTATCTCAGGAGGCGAGATAGGCAAGATCTTAAGCATTCAAATTGAATTTAAATGGGGTGAAAAGACTGTTTAAGATAGCTGAAATGGGCATTAATGTATGAATCCTTTTCAGGCAGAAGAAAACACAGAACTTGAACACTTTTCCAAGGCAGAGCAACAATTGAATTCTACCTCTCTTACTTAAAAGCATTCAATAGAAAATGATTACGAATGAACTGCAAAACATTACAAGACACATATGAAAACAAAGGAAGAAACACAATGCTAAGTTATTACCACAGGACACCCATTTTCAACAGAGATGAAACTTTCAATTAAATTCACAAAATCAGATAATGAAGCTTTCCTTCTACACCACTCCCACTGCCTGTACCCTCCTTTACAAGTGGTTTTTCAACACACAATAGATTCTCTAAGGAGAAACAAATCGAATAAAATAAGGGACTGCTTTATCATCATTAAACAAATAAAACTAAAAGCCAATCAGCTTTTCCGAAGATAGGAATAGCTACCCATTTTCATTTAATCATGGATGCACAAATGAAAGGGCATAAACCTGGGGGAAATGGGTTGACCTCTTCCGAATCGTCACAACTGAAAACAAAATAGCTCAATCTTACTGCCCAGTTGTTGTGGATATCTTCTCTCTAAATTTAGCTTTGACTTTCACCATTCAAATAAAAACTAATTTTAAATAAAAATAGCTTTTGAATTTTGCCTTTTGACCAAGTTACGCCATTTCTAGGTGCGTTTTCTCCCTTTAAACATTCTCAACATACATATGAAATAAAAAACTGATCCCATAGAGAGTTATTCATAGCGCATTTTTGTGTCGATGCCATGTTCATCGAGATGGAAGCAAAGTATCGATTTGAAAAAGCAGCCTTTTATGTGCCCAATAAGGAAATAACCACGTAGCTCAGGAGGGAAACGTGTACATTTACAGGTTTGCCAATTTCTGAAGAATGTGCATATGGAAACAAATAGACAAGAAAAAGACAAACCACGGCTGTAACCAGCACAACAAATTGTAACACTTCCAAACCATTCCGGACTGCCACCTGGATTTCTGTCAAAGCGAATTATAATTCTAACAATAATCTCCACCTTTGCCTGCTCAAGTTTGAGGATTGAATCAGCAAATGATCGAATGCTTTCTGCTACTTCACTGCTTGAATTCTTCCTGCGTTTTTATGAATGGCACTTTCCTGAGATCCATTTTCCTGGGGTAAGAGAGCTTTGACATTACTAGGCAACTCATTCAGCAGCAATCCACCTGACATGGCAGTTCTCACATGCTCAAAGAAGAGAACCTGCACAACTACACGCAGAGGTAAACGCTCGTTCTGTGAAGCATGCATGCAGGCATCCATTGATAACTTCTTACAATCCATCAACCTGCATATCTTTTTCCTTTCACTCTTTGTCAGCCCAGGATGCTCCTTAAGATATATGTCGATAGCCCTGTACAAACCATCATGCGCTGGTCATTCAATATCGGATATTGATTCGGCAAGATTGATAAACTTTGACAGGGGTAGATGTGTGTCATGGGCTATTTCAGCAAGATATCCATCAATGAGCTTTGTAACACTCAAATTTGAAGTATGGGTTGCAGAAGTCATCCATCTACCTTCAGAAAATTCTAAAGTTTCAGCAGACCTTGTTCTCTGCCTCTCGTAAGGCAATTGTGCCTTTTCTAGACTCTTTCGAGGACTCTTATCCTGCATCAGAAAATGCTCTAATATGCATTGCACGATATCTACATCATACAGGGAAGCTTCTTCTAACTGGATGCCTATCCTCCTTGCAAGTTCCATTTCAGATGAAGTTTCTACTCCCAGTATAGTAGCAACCTTCAATAGCTTTAGCAAAAAGCCGCAGGAAGTTGATCCTTTTTCGGGTGGTAATAAGCTCACAATAATTTCCATAAGATGTCTATGTTTTGATGTTGTCTCCACATCATTTGAAATTGACCCATTTTCATTTTCTAAAGTACCTCTATGGTCATGATCCTTCGAAATTCCAGGTGACCAACGAAGAGTGTAAACCATCAGGGCCTCACCTATTAGCTTATGTGACATTCTTCCCTTGGATTTAATAGCAACTATTACTCGCTCATACAAATAAATATCCAGTTCACAAATGTCTTCAACCCATCAATCCTTTGGAACATAGCGATGTTTAGTATTTTGTATTCCATTCCATGGAGGACTATTATTGTTTCCTACACATGGTTGGCCATTTACTGACTTCACTCTTGTGTAAGTGAAGGACCGATCAACCTTTGAAGGATCAACTGAAGTCTTAGAAGCAATTGAGTCAACGCATCTTCCTACAACCTTGAGGTCTTCTGACCAGGGTAAGAATGATTTGGCAGCCTGCAATACAATAATGGAATCTTTCCAGCTTCGAAATAAACTCGAGCTGAAAAACACCTCAGTCTTATAGACTAGATTCCCTTTCTCCATAGCTTATGTCATCCCAAGATATTCTGCAGCACAACGAACTGCAATAACATTGTAGGAATTGAGTGTAACAACAATTCCATGACAAAATTTGGCACATAGCTCAAAAACTTGAGGCCCTCCTAGAGAATCAGGAAGATCATTTGAATTTGAAAAATCGCTAAATGTTGATGAGTTTGGGCCGGAGGGCTCAACGCGCCGCACGCATGCCCAATGCGTCGCGCGCTCTGTGTGCATCGCGCACGTGCAAAAATACATTGGTTGTTGATGCCCAGTGCACCGCGCACTCCTTATGCGCCGCGCGCTACTTGTATGCGCCGCACACTAACTGTCAGCACAATTTCGGCCTCAAAACAAAAAATTCGTCTTACAACCCTTCAATTAGATCTTTTTGGATGCAAATGGCCCTTCAATAAATGAAAATATCTTAGTGACTTTGATTTTGGAAAATTCACTTTGTAAAGTTGTAGAGTCTTGGCACTTTGACAACTTGGACACAAACTCTGATTTCTCGTTTCCTCTGACTTTTGGCTTTGAAATGATGACTTTTTCTTGATTGATTTCCTGCAGGTGTTGGAGCTGTTGAAACCTGAAGATAACCATAGCTTCATGAAGTATTATTACAACTGATACTATTTAGAATATCTTGGATGTATTTACATGAAAATGAAATACTTTATTTTTTCTCAAAACAGAGTTTTGAGGAAAAATATATTTCCAAGCATATGATAATGAAATGACTGACAATGAAAACATATTTCGACCTTCCCTACGTGCCTTTGGCATTATACAACATTCTGCAAACCAAATTTTCAAAACCCTAAACCTAAAAATCCTAACAGACTCTTTGCTGACCAAAATCATCATTTATGACCGTGAATGACAAGAAATGAACTTTGGGTGAATTTTGGCTTCTGGCGGAGGACTGAAAATACTGAGTCTAACACATCTGCTGGGATTCTGAAGACATATTTCCCGAAGTTTTTTTGCAATGAGTGAAGCTGAAGTACTCTTGGAGGTAGCAAGAGCTCATAAATTTTTGAGGTTCTAGAACTACCTTGGCGACTCCATTGTTGAAGGATTGAAAAAATCATAGCATCATGGTGATTCCACTATAAATATGAAGAACTTAGATATTTTCATTCTTGTTTCGAAGTATGCATGTGTATATTTTTCAGAAATTTATGGTTTCCGAAATTATTTTCCAAAGGATGCATATTTTTTAAGGAATGGTCCAAAATTTAATGGAGAATATTTGAGTTTGACCTTGAAGCATATATCATATTTTCGTGACTTTAATGAGCTTCTTAGAGTCAGACATGAATATATTTTCATCACATTTTTCTATGATTCATTTCAAGGGAAATGTAAACAATGGATTGAAAGTTTTCCTGTCATATCTATTAAGTCATTTGCATATTTTTGGGCGCGGAAATGTGAAGCTGGGTTACACTTTTGTGAGAATCAGGGGCCGAAAACGTTTTTCGGCAATAGGTCAGCCGACCATTTTATAAAGTTCGACCGAACTCGTGATTCCGTTTAGATTGACGGCACACTAACGGCGTGGGCAAACAGAATTTTCGTCGGAGATGAGAAAACCGGCGACAAAAGTTCGGCCGAACTTCTAACAAAAGTTCGACCGAACTGTGAGTTTGAACGAAATTTTACTTTTAAAAAAGTTCAAACGAACTAGGTTTTATAAATAAATTGCCCGCGATGTTTGTTTCTTTAGTTGTTTGATTATTCGTGGGTTGTCTGTGACTGTTCGCTGCTCTTTTCGCGCATTTTTTCCCGTCAGCCTGTTGCACCTCCCATCCGTGACTGTTCGCTGGTCTGTTCGTTGCTCCTTTCGTCGACGGCGTTTTATGTGACTGTTCACTGCTCTATATATCAGGTATGTTCCAGTGAACGTCTTGCAACTTGTATGACTCCTTTCTAGAGTAATGAAATGAACAAAAAAATGATCAACTATTCGATTTTTTGTTTTTTAGCTTTGTTTGTTGTGTTAAATTGTTTTAGTTTTATATTAGGTTTGACTTGAAACAAAAATTTAGGGGCATATAGGCAGCCACAATAGTTTGAACGCTTAAATAATAATAGTTAGGATATAGGCACTAATCGCTTAAACTCCTCCCTTTCTTCCTCCCTTTCATTTCTTTTTCGGTATTTGGCCTCTGTCACCTTTGATTTCTAAATGCAGATCGTGGGATTCTCCAGTAATCGATTAGATTTTTTTAATGTTTCTTGCATGTATCCTCTTGAATAAATAGCAAGGAAAAACAAAAGTCGTGAATCTTTAAGGATGTGTATTCTTGATCTACCTTCATTGCCAATTTGTATTCTTGCTCGACTTATGAAATATCTTATCAATGGGAACATCGTGGCTCTTGTACCAGGAAACTAAAATTATTTTGTCCACGTAACTGATTTATGTCTTCTCTTATTTTCATGTTTACCTTCATTTTCACAATCTTCAACTTGGTATCTGCAATTTTTTTCTCCAACCTTTCTAGACTCTGGTTTCTCATAGAAGACTTCCCTTCTGGATAAATGGAGTGTGGTGGATTCCCTTTTCTAGCCCTATGCAGATTCATTTCTAGCTCCCTCAGCGTGCTCCTTAACTCTGCAGTTTTTCCTTTAAATCTTTCCATTTTGGGTACCACTTCCCTTTAAAATAGATTGCTAATGGTTACACATAATTTCAACCTCCTTATTTTATTTTATTTTAGTAAGAAAAATACCTTGGTTTATATTATGTACCAGGAACAAAACAACAAGGACTTTACATAGCACTTTTATCATGATCCTCCACTCCCGAAGTTACTGAATATGTCAGATTTTCGCCACATAACGAACAAAGAAAAAATGAAATAATACAGCCTAAAAAATACCATTTCAAAACAGAGAAAATCTGTTATCCCCACCCCTGAAGAGACCAAAAAGTGGTATGATTACTTAGTTTTATCAAATAAAAGAGAGATCATTCTCGCTTAGCTTAAAAACTATTTAAACTTAACATTAAACTAGCAATTGCACCACATAATGTTGCAAAGGAAACTTTGTAAGGAAGAGCATAGATGAAGAGAAATGTGATATATTACATTATATAAATGTAAATGTAGCCTAAGTTTGAGTGAAATATTTTCACAAAACAACCCCAAAAGTATTAACCATATGTGTTCGTGTTGATGACCCTATAATCACTTCACAAACAAATTTCAAAATGGTTAATCAAATGTGTTAATGTTAAATGTTGAAACGCATGCTTTCCAACGTCGGGCCTCTTGTAGCCAACATGTGAGAAAAGGTGTAGTCCAACGCATTAAGGTCGCACTTTGAACCACTCCACCATGAACTCTGATTCCAGATGTGATTCTGGCGACACGATGTTGCATCTGAAGTTGCTCAGGAGTGGGCAGGCTCAAAGAGAGGGGATGAGAATGTGGGATTCAGGGTGGTTGTGGTTATGAATTTTTTTACCGATGTCAATCACAGGGCTTGAAAATTCTTTTGTGATTTCTAGTACTAAGACGGGTTAATGGAATCTATTTCTCGAGTGTTTTCCTAAACCAAGAACAAATGACCTTCTGTGATGCTCTTGGAAATGTTGTAGCCATCCTACAGTGAATGATCTAGCTCTCGTAGGGCATTGTTGTTTCCAAGAAAGGTGAATCAAATGAATGCAATACAATTTTAAAGATTAAAATACTCTTGTCTAACTTCCTTAGGCCTTTAACAGGTGTGTTGTTTACATGTTTTTTTTTCCAATGGTCTGGAAAATTTTCTAAGGTACCAATATGATGGTCGAAAATAGTTCTATCATCTAATACATGAGATCAATGACTCACAATGAGACCCTGGAATCTCACAAAGATCGCTCTTTCACCACCACATCTTCGAGTTGTCACTTGACCTCCACTTAAAATTTAACTTCCTCTCACCGCCATTGATGAAATTTTCAAGATCAACAATATTTACACATCTTCTCATTGGGGCTTCAGCGATAAGAGTTGTCAAGTAATGAACCGTCATATGGAACAACCACTATCTATCAAATATTTCCCTTTTGGTTATATGGCAGTTGCTAGGAGGGAGGTCTGGATACTAAATGTGTTCAAAATTTGATAAAACAACTTTACATTACACAAAAATTAATTTTTTGGACACCAAGGCTTTCAATTTAAGAACCACCAACCCTTTTTATAGAGATAATTAAAGGAAATAGTAAACTTCTTCACACCACAAACTCACACGATATAAGAACTTAAATCTCTTTTATTTAAGAATAGTTTCAGAGGTGTTTGTGATGGACAATCATCATTATCTGATTATGTTATGTCATCTATGTTGGCTATGTTTGCAGTTTCCTTGTCATTCAAAAGTTCCCTTGCACAAGTTCGACAATTCTAGGTTGTATGTCCATATTTGTGGCAGTAGAAGCATTATGCTAAACCATTTTTTTTTTCATTTTTCTTTTGGAGAATAGTGCAAGATCATGTTGGCCACCAACATTGAACCTTCTGAATTTCCCCTTGTTTTCTCAACTAAAATTAATGATACCATTTCTTCTAATGGTTGAGAGGAAATATGACTTAATGTGAATACAATGTTTCTATACTTGGTAGATAGGCTATTTAATAGAATTTCTTTAGCATCATCCATTTCTACATGCCAATTTCATCTAATTTCCCAAAGAGAGACATTAACTCATTTATATGATTATAGAGAGGTGTCTCATCATGCATTATAAGACTAAAGAGCTACAATTTTAAAGATAAGTTTGTGTTCATAACCTTTTCCCCAAATAACTTACTTGACAGATGTTACCAAATTTCATGAGCTTATTTTTATAAATCAAGTAGATGCATTTGGGTGTCTAAAAGACCTAATCCTATTATCGCCTTAGCCTTATCTTGTTTGTTTTCCCATTCAATTAAAAGCTTGGCATCAGTAGGAGCCTTTTCGGTTCCTTTACTATACTCCACAAGCATCTATTCATAAGATGCATTTGAATTTTAACTTTCCATGTATGGAAATTGATGACATTAAACTTATATAAAGAAAGAGATTCCATTTTTTTATTCTTTTAGATTTGAGATATGAATATATGATTCGCCTCTCGCACTACCACCAACAAGTTGACTCGCACTACAATTTAGCTTGCAACACACAAACACCTCCAACAAGTATGCCACCCCTCAACACAATAGAACAACAACATTCAACAAAGAACAATAACATACATCAACATTCAAATTCATCGTCCGACGTCAAAGTTTGATCCTCAAATTTGATGGCATGTTGTCTCTTACACTGTCTCTTACGCCCTCAGGCTATCTCTAATTTTCTTCTCATCAAAGAATGATTACATGGTACAGATATTCATGTGGTGAAAATCACAACAAGAAAACCCAAAAACCGTGCTACAATGAAGGATATGTGTGTATGTAGAAGTTTCTGATTACCTCTAAACAACAAGAGAGAATGAAGATTCCATCAACAACACAGAGTTTTAAAACTCAATTTGCAGAATGAACAGAAACAATTTAGGACAAGTTTTCTTAATTCATAAAAGAATAAAAGAAATACAAAATCAGCAATCTAATTCTTTTTCCTTACGAGGGATTCACAAAGTATAACAGTGGAATGTAAAACAACAATGCTCACAAAATTCTTTGTCCTAAGAACCACACATACAGTGCTTACAAACTTGCTGTGTTTTTAGCCTGTGGGCCACAAAAGTTTCTTTGTTCCTCTTCTTTGTCTTTTTCAATAGTATAACAATGAAATAATCTTAAATTCTTACTATTAGCCTTCGGGCTCATTCCTTTTATAAGGAGCGGTTACAATAAAACAATTTAAACCGACCAACAAAGCCAGACTTCAAATTTCATGAAATACATTTGAACTCCTCATCGCATCCGTAAGTCCATAGGCGATTGGTAATACAACAACCAAAAGGTTTATGACCTTTGCGCTTTATAATTGCGATGTGTGCGATGGTGGTGGGGACCACATCGGATCGCAATGTCGAAGTGATCAATACAATGGAAGTTAGAGGAACGTTTTCTATATTGCAATTGCGATTGCGATTGCGATTGTGATTGGTCGCATCACAACATTGGCAAACATTCGTTCAACAGTCCTTTGTGGACGATCACTTGAAAACTTGCGATACGATTGGAGCGGGGTCCACATTGCATTGGAGAATGACAGTAGTGCAACGGACATGCAACAAACTTTGCGATGCCACATTTGCAATGGAGGTTGGACCTCATCGCATCGCCGAAACTCTTTGGTGTGCACGTTTTAAGAACCTTGAAATTTTGTGATGCGATAGTGTTAAAACTATCATCGCATCGCATAGATGCTTGTGATGTAGTGAACTTGTGCCACCTCGTAACATTAACTCTGCCGATATGTAGGTAAGGCTTTAAAGCCTAATTCAACCTGTAATCAAAGATCTGCACTGCTGGTGAGACTTTGAGTCTGAGCCATTACTCTACTTCTGAGAATTCGGCTACCGCCTTAGATAAAATATCAAGCGGTCGATTCTTATCTATTTTTCACTTCACTTGTGCGAGCTTTCCAATCCTTTTTCAATTCTACAGGAAGACGGAAACCACCTTTGCTAAGGCTTCAATGTGCCGCAATCAGTCCTTCTGCAATTACTGCTGATTGATATCAGAAGTTGGAATTAATTTCCAACACTCCCCCTTAATTTCAATTGCTGGGTTTTTCAGCATACCCAAGCATTCCCTGAAATAATCAAAGCTTTTCTGTGACAATGGTTTTGTGATGATATCTGCAAACTGATCCTTTGTTCTGCAGTGCTGCAAAACAATCTCACCATTGTTAACCAATTATCGTATGTAATGAAACTTGGTGTCAATGTGCTTTGTCCTTTTATGAAAAACATAATTTTTAGATAATTCTATCGCTGAGCTATTATCACAGTAAATGGTTGTGCCCTTTTCTTGTTCGTGACACAAATCTCTGAGAACTCTTCTCAACCATACTGCTTGGCATGTTGCTGCTGTTGCTGCCACATATTCTACTTCTGTTGTAGATAAAACAACTATTATTTGCCTCTTGGAAGCCCATGAAACTGCTCCCGATCCTAAATGAAACACATATCCTGATGTGCTCTTTTGATCATCAACACTTCCAGCCCAATCACTGTCAGTGTAACCTGTCAACATGAAACTTTCAGAAGAGGAGTATAATATACCAAACCCCTTCGTTCCATTTACATACTTTAGAATCCTCTTGGCTTCCTGCCAATGAGCTTCTTTCGGTCTTTCCATGAATCTAGAGATTAAGCTAACAGCGTGCATAATATTTGGCCTAGTTACAATCAGGTACATAAGGCTGCCAACTATGCTTTTATACAACTTTGGATCAAAATCCTTGCCACTATCTTCTTTACTCAATTTCAACTACATTACTGTTGGAGTCACAACTGCCTTGTTGTTCTGCATGTTAAATCTCTTCAACACTGCTTCTACATATTTAGCTTGAAAAATGAAAACACCATTTTCACTTTGGTCTACTTCAATTCCAAGAAAATATCTTAAGAAGCCCAAGTCAGTCATTACAAATTCTCTTTCCATGACTGATTTAAAATCAGCAATGAGAGAAGCATCATTTCCTGTGAAAATTAAATCATCTACATATAGAACAACGATAAGTATCTTACCGTCATTCTCCATTATGTAGAGTGTGGGTTCTCCATCACACTTCTCGAACCCATTCTCAATCAGGTAAGCATCTATCCTGCTGTACAATGTTGTTGGAGCTTGCTTCAGCCCATAAAGAGCTTTCTTCAGCTTGCATGCTTTATGCTCTTGGCCTTCAACTTCATAGCTTGGGGTTTGATCAACATATACCTCTTCTTTTAACACTCCATTTAGGAATGCAGATTTAACATCCATTTGATAAATATTCCATTTGTGTTGTGCCACAATAGAAAACACTATTCTGAATATTTCCATCGTTGCTACTGGTGCAAAGGTTTCATCATAGTCTTTGCCTTGTTGCTGCTTGTAGCCTTTAACAACAAGTCTAGCCTTGTGCCTTTCGATCTTGCCTTTAACATTGCTCTTAGTCTTATAGAGCCACCTAACTCCAATGGCTTCTTTGCCTTCAGGGAGGTCCATTAACTCCCATTTTTTACTCTTCTCAATTGCACCAATTTCTTCATTCATTGCTTCAATCCATTTATCATCATTTACAACATATTAAAAATGAATTGGGTCATCAACATGACAATTCAAAGCGAATAATGAATTCAGACCGGTATTGTTACTTACATCTCCTTGTTCATAAATCTCACTCAGATTTCTGAATCTTGGTCTTCTTGGTGTGCTTTGATTTTCATTTGAACTTGAGGGCATTCTAGATCCCTGCAATGTGCTTGGAGTAGCACTTCCTTGACTTCTCAAGGCTGTTCGAATTCCAGTTTGTGGTGGTGGAGGAGGAGCCATTGAAGAAGGGTTAACAACTGCTGTTCCTTCTTCTTCTTCTTTGTGAGACAGAGTTGTCTTCACGTTCACAGTCTTTTCTAGACTTCCATCCCAAGCTTCTTCTTCACAGAACTGCACATCTTTGCTTACTATCAATTTCTTGGTGGATGGATTATAAATTTTGTATGCTTTTGACTCATCACAGTAGCCAATAAAGACACACTTCTCCCCCTTACTTTCAAGATTCTTCCTTAGCTGATCCAGTATATGTGCATATGCTACATAGCCGAATACTCTCATGTGAGTGATAGTTTTCTTTCGTCCACTCCATGCTTCTTCTGGTATTATGTTCATGACAGCTTTAGTTGGGCATCTGTTCAAGATGTAAACTGCGCAAGTGACAGCTTCAGCCCAATACTCATGCGGAAAGTGTTTTGCCTTCAACATACTTTTGACCATGTTAAAAATGGTCCTATTTTTCCTTTCTGCAACACCATTTTGCTAAGGTGTATACCTTGCGGCGAATTGCTTTTGTATGCCATTCTCTCTGCAAAACTGTAGAAATTCCTTAGAGATGTACTCTCCACCTCTGTCAGTTCTAAGCACTTTGATATAATGCCCACAATGCTTCTCAACAAGAGTTTTGAAGTGGCGAAGTTTCTCAAACACTTCACTCTTATGTTTTAACATATACACCCATGTCTTTCTGGTGTAATAATCAATGAAAGTTAAAACATATTTTTTTCTAGCAAACGATGGTATTTGCATCGGTCCACACATATCAAAGTGAACAATTTCCAAGGGTTCCTTTGCCCTTATACTCTTTCTTGCTGGAAAGCTTTCTCTATGTTGCTTGCCCAAGATACAACCTTCACAAAGGTTGTCTGGCTTCTCAATCAATGGCAATCCCTTTACCATTCCCTTTCTCTGCAACAGATTCAGGCCTCCGAAATTGAGATGTCCAAATCTCAAGTTCCATAACCATTTCTCATCTTTCATTTGCTTTTGAAAGAATTCTTATGTTACAGGTGCAATAGTTCTTCCTTCTTTCACATCTGCTCTGATTTTGAGAGGAAACATTCTATTGCTAGTCATCTGCACCTCTGTAATGATCTTATTACTTGGAGGTATATCTATGATTGTACACACATCATTTTTGAAGAACACATTGTAACCTTTATCAATGAGCTGTCCAATGCTTAAAAGATTACATTTCAGACTAGGTACATAGTATACATCTGGCACAATCTTCTGTTCTCCATTTCTTTCTAGGATACTGACTCTGCCCTTACCCTTGACAGATATCTTACTATCAATTCCTATTGTTACCTTAGATTTCACATTTTCATCCAGATTGGCATACATTGCTATGTTTCCAGTCATGTGATTACCACAACCTGAGTCTAAGAACGAAACATCTTCTTGTTTGTCTTGTGCAATGTTACATGTTAACAGCACAATATTTGGGCTCTTATCTTCTTCATTTGCAAAATTAGCATTTTGCCTATTATTCATGTCATTTTTCTTTTTCTTACATTCATTGGCATAATGGCCTAATTTCTTGCAATAATGACATTGGACTTGGGATTTGTCATACCTTTGTCCATGAGCTTGCTGTTTGTTTGAACCTTCATCTTAGTTCTGATTGTAGCTCCTTCTGCTTGTGCTAGCAGGATTATTTCTACCTCTATTTTGGCTTCTTCCTCGACCTCTATTATTTTCTCTGCCACGACCTCTGCCTTGGCCGAATGACATCTTAGTCTTAAATGCTTGCTCCAAAGAGGAATCTGTTCCTTTACTTAGTCTTTGTTCATGAGACATAAAAAAAGCACTGAGTTCATCTACTGTGAACTGTGAGAGATCTTTTGTCTCTTCTATTGCTACCACAATAGCTTCAAATCTTGAGGGTAAACTTCTCAAGATTTTCTCTACAATCCTTCTCTCTTCAAGAGTTTCTCCATGAGATCTTATCTGGGTAATCAACCCAATAACATGAGTGAAGAATGAATCTATTGTATCAGATTCCTTCATTAAGAGAGTTTCAAAGTCTATCCCCAGCATCTGCAATTTTGTTGTCTTCACCTTCTCCATGCCTTGATAGGCAGTTTTGAGAATATCTCATGCCTCCTTAGACTTTGTTGCTACCGAAATCCATGGGAAAACACTCTCATGTACAGATTGAAAGAGATAAAATAGGGCTTTTGAGTCCTTCTTTCTATTATCCCTTAACATGTCTCTTTCTGCTACTGTCAAAGCAGCCAACGCTGCTGCATCTGCAGGTTCAGGGTAGCCATTTTCAACTAGCTCCCATAATTCCTGAGAAGCAAACAAAACTCTCATAGTTATGGACCAATAACTATGATTCTTCCCATTAAACTGTGGAAGTTGGGAATTTGTCAAACGATTTCCAACATCTGCCATATTTAACTATATAAGTAAAGAAAAGATACTGACTGTATAATAAAACAAGAAAGAACTTTCTCTGTTGTAGAAAATCTGCTCAATATGCTTCTTACAGCTCCTGCAGTGAGAAAACAAACTCTGTTTTGTCTCACTGAGTGCCTAGAATAGCTCTGATACCATGTAGAAGTTTCAGATTACTTCTAAACAAAAAGAGAGAATGAAGATTCCCTCAACAACACAGAGTTTTAAAACTCAGTTTGTAGAATGAACAGAAACAATTTAGGACAAGTTTTCTTAATTCATAAAAGAATAAAAGAAATACAAAATTAGCAATTTGATTCTTCCTCCTTAATAGGGATTGACAAAGTATAACAGTGGACTGTAAACCAACAGTGCTCACAAACTTCTCTGTCCTAAGAACCGCACATACAGTGCTTACAAACTTGCTGTGTTTTCAGCCTGCGAGCCACAACAGTTTCTCTATTCCTCTTCTCTATCTTTTTCAACAGTATAACAATTCAATAATCTTACATTCTTACTATAAGCCTTCAGGCTCATTCCTTTTATAAGGCGTGGTTACAATAAAACAATTTAAACCGACCAACAAAGCTGGACTTCAAATTTCATGAAATCCATTTGAACTCCTCATGGCATCAAGAAGTCCATTGGAAATCGGCAATACATCGGCCAAAAGGTTTATGACCTTTGCACTTTACAATTGCAATGTGCGATTAGCGATGGTGGTGGGGACCACATCGCATTGCAACATTGAAGCAATCAATACAATGGAAGTCGGAGGAACGTTTTCTATCTTGCGACTGTGATTGCGATTGCGATTGTGATTGGTCTCATCACAACATCGGCGAACATTGGTTCAACAGTCCTTTGCGGATGATCACTTGAAAACTTGCGATGCGATTGGAGTGGGGTCCACATCGCATTGGAGAACGACAGTAGTGCAACAGACATGCAACAAAATTTGCGATGTCGCGATTGCGATGGGGGTGGGACCTCATCACATCGTCGAAACTCTTTGGTGTGCATGTTTTAAGAACTTTGAAAGTTTGCAATGCGATAGTGTTAAAACTATCATCGCATCGCATCACTGCTTGTGATGTAGCAAACTTGTGTCGCCTCGAACCATTAACTCCGTTGATATGTAGGTAAGGCTTTCAAGCCTGATTCAACCTGTAATCAAAGCTCTGCGCTGCTGACAAGACTTTGAGTCTGAGCCATTACTCTGCTTCTGAGAAGTCAGCTACCACCTTAAATAAAATATCAAGGGGCCGATTCTTATCTATTCTAACTTAAATTAAACAAACACAACAATACAACAGAGAATCGTGAGATGAAGCTCACTGAAATTATTGAATTTCACTGCACGATTACATCACACTTATATAGCAGATTGCAGTCACCTAATCTTCCTGAAGAAGAGGAAACAAACCTAAATACATGGAACCAATTTCTAAATACACACTCTCGTTCAACAACTCAAACTAAATCTATTTCTGCATGATCTAAATTATTCTCACATCCTCCCTTAATGGAGAAATGGATTTTATACAATACCTAATTGACTTCTAAAAACTTCAAATTTGATTTTACCAAGAGGCTTAGTAAATATATCAGCCATATTATCCTTGGTATTACAAAATATTAATTCAATTTCATTTGACTCAATTTTCTCACGTACAAAGTGGTATTGTAACTCAACGTGTTTTGTTCTGGCGTGGTATATTCGATTATGTGCTAATTTGATAGCACTTTTATTATCATAATTGATGCATGTTGAACCACTTTGCGCCTCTTCAAGATCTGCAAGAATTCTCCGCAACCAAATAGCTTCACAGGTGGCATTGGTCAAAGCTTTGTACTCAGATTCTGTTGACGATAAAGAAACAGTTGGCTGTTTCTTACTACTCCAAGACATAACCCCTCATCCTATATGAAATGCATAGCCAGAGGTAGATTGTCTGTCATCTAGATTTCCTGCCCAATTTGAATCAGAAAACCTGTCAGTGCAACATCAGATTCATCAGTATACATAATACCTAAATTCACTGTTCCCTTTAAGTATCAGATAACTTTCTTTGCAGCATTCTAGTGATTTCCTGAAGGCTTAGCCATGAATTGACTAAGGATACTGACTGAGTATGCAATGTCTGGTCTGGTAGTGGTGAGATAGTTCAAACTTCCCACCGACTGACGATATAATGTTCCATCTGCCTCTTTAGTGCCATCTTCTTTGTATAACTTTGCATTCTATTCTAAGGGAGTTGACATAGATTTGCAATCATTCATATTGAAATTTTTAAGAATTTCCTTTGTATATTTGCTTTGAGTGATCAATGTTTTACCAGTCTCTCTCCATACATCAATTCCTAAACAGTAATGCAATTCACCCAAATCTTTCATTTCAAATTCCTGCGACAACTGAACTTTAATTTCTTCAATTAACTTGCAAGCACTGCCTGTGATAATGAGATCATCCACATACAAAGATATTAAAGCAACATTTCCTTTTTCATCTTTCTTAACAGACAAGTTAGGATCATTTTTGCTTTTCACAAATCCATTCTGAAAAAAGAAGGTATCAATCTTTACATACCATGATATCGGCACCTGTTTCAAACCATATAAGGCTTTTCTTAACCTGCAAACTAGATGCTCCTGTCCCTGTTTGACAAACCCTTCAGGTTGAGCCAAATAAACTTCTTCCTTTAAGTCACCATTCAGAAAAGCAGATTTGACATACAATTGATGTATATTCCAATTATGTTTTGTAGCTAAGGCAATCAGTAATCTAATTGTATTCAATTTAGCTACTGGTGCAAAAGTATCTTCATAATCAATTCCCTCCTGTTGAGCATATCCTTTTGCAACTAATCTTGCCTTAAATTTATCAATGCTACCATCTGCTTTAAATTTAGATTTATACAACCATTTGCTTCCAATTGGAACTTTGTTTTTAGGGAGTTCCACTAATTCCCATGTTTGATTTTTCATAAGAGAGTCATATTCATCATTCATAACATTTCTCCATTGTTCATGTTCTTTAGCTTGTTCATAATCAACTGGTTCTACAACATTCATGATATTAGAAATCAAGGCATAATCTCTATACCTTGCAGGAAGCTGGGTTTGTCGGGTTGACCTTCTTGGTGCTACAATACCTGTTGGAGTTCCATCCATGATTCTTCGGCTTTGAGGTGAATCTTCCTCTCGTGATGACTCACTGCTACTGGATGTGCTCATACTGCTCTCATCCTGATCTTGAACCTGTACCTGTACCTGTTCCTGTTCCTGTTTAACCAAAGTATCAAGTTTGACATGAGCATCATTAGATATATGCCATGCATCATTCTTTGTATCACATTTATCAGCTTGCTCATGAAACACCACATCTCGACTTGCAAACAGTTTATGTGAACTTGGATCAAACAATTTATAGGCTTTCTGATCTGCACAATACCCAATAAAAACACACTTGATTGACCTTGCATCAAGCTTTATTCTGTTAGCCTTAGGAATATGTGCAAAGGCAGTACATCCAAAGACTCTTAAATGACTGACATCAGGTTTGTAACCATGAAGAACCTCAAACGGAGTTTGAAAAACTAATTGCTTAGTGGGACATCAATTCTTCAAATAAACAACAGTATTAATGGCTTCTGCCCAGAAACCATTAGAAATATTGTTACCTTGAAGCATACAGTGAGCACATTCCACCAGCGTTCTATTCCATCGCTCAGCAACACCATTTTGCTGAGGGGTATGAGGTACTGTGAACTGTTGTTGGATCCCATTAGATTTAGAATAGCTGTTAAATGCACCTGACTTATATTCACCCCCTTAATCAGATATGAGTATTTTAATGTACTTACCTGTTTTTTTTTCCAGTCATAGTTCGAAACTCTTTAAAATACTCAAATATATCACTTTTCCTTCGAATGAAATAGACCCAAGTGTACCTAGATCTATCATCAATAAAAATAACAAAGTAGGAAGCACCACCAAGAGACCTAGTTTGCATAGGTCCACATACATCAGTGTGAATTAATTCAAGTATATCATATTGTCATTTCTCGGTATGAACAGGAAACTCTTCTCTATGCTGCTTACCAAGTGCACAAGCTTCACATGGTAAATGTTAACACTTCATAACAGGAAGACCTTCAACCATTGATTTTCTTTGCAACAATGATAAATCATTGTAATTTAGGTGCCCATACTTGTGATGCCATAACTCTGATGTTGATGTCTCTTTGGATGTCATTGCAACATGGCGCTTCACTGTCACATCCAATCTATATAATCCTCCAACCCTGGTACCTGTAGAAACAACCCTGTAGTGGTCCTGAACATCTTTCACAATACACCCCAATTTACCAAATTCCACTTTTAAATGATTATCAGTGATAGTGGAAACAGATTTCAAATTATTTTTGAGAGCAGGTACATACATCACATCATGAATCTGTCTCATTTTTCCATTAGGTAAGTACACATTTATTATGCCATAGCCTTGGAATTTAAGCTACCTATCATCCCCTAGGTAAATGTGTGTGCCATCAGATTTCTCATAATATTTATCATACCATTCTTTATTACAAGTCATATGTGTTGACGCACCAGAATCTATGAACCAAGCATTCTCATCATCAGTTTCAGCAGACAATGCAGCATCAGAAAGAAACAACTTAAGATTTTTAAATCCATCAGTAACTGAGGTGTCTCTGTTTATGAAATTTCCATTATGCCTTCTATGTATTTGATTTGATTCATGATTCTTTCTTCTAAAGCAATCTTTAGCTAGATGTCCAAGTTTTCCACAATAATCACATTTAATGTTCCTCTTAACATAAGAGTCAGGAGGTGTCATACCTTTCTGATTTGCTTGAAAACGACCTCTATTCCTGTCCCATGGTCTCCCTTGGAATGATCTTTTACCTCTTGCAGTCAAAGCCAAATCAGAACCATTTGACTCGAGTTCAAAATTTTTCATTCGCTCTTCTTCTTGAAGAAGAATTCCAGCCAATTCTTCAAATGTAGGGGGTGTTGGTCTAGCTGAGAGTGCTGAAATAAAGACTTTATAGTCTTGGACTAACCCCTTCAAAGCAACAGTTACCAAATCGGTACTAGACACCTTTTCACCAATATCACCAAGCTTATCACTCAAGTCTTTAATTCGGGAAACAAAGTTGCTAATGCTTTCATTGGCTTCCATTTTGATAGATAGCAGCTTTGTTTTGAAAAATAAAATACGGTTTGCATTAGTAGTTTCATACAAACCTTTGAGAGTGTCCCATGTCGCCTTGGAAGTTTCACAGTCCCGAATGTGAGGAATAATATTGTCCTTCACTGACATGCGTAGCAGCACCTTTGCTTTCATTTCTCGCTTATCCCAATCTGGAATTGCAGCAACAGCTGTAGGCTTGGGCTCGTCACCTTTAACAATTGTCCAGAGATTGTATGCCTCCAGAATTGTGATCAGCTTAAATTTCCAATTTACATAATTTTCACCATCAAGTTTAGTGGATTCATTTAAATATGAATCGGCAAGAGGATTAGCCATTGTTGTGAGCAGTAATGACGAAATTCAAAGATCTAAATATTCAAAGATCTAAGTTGCAGTTTTTATTGAATGCAATGATGCACAATTGAATCCTCAAAGCCCACGAGGAAAAACCATTTTCAAATAAAGTGTCAATGACGTCCTATACTCCATATCATAAATTCCATGAAAACAAAATCTTTAAAAGATATATTACGCCCTTTGTTTGGTTTGATTTTTTTAATCAAAAAACACTTCAAACAAAACTTGCTCCCTTTTAAAAAAATGGTCACTTTCAATGGTCACTTTCACTTTCATTGGCTTTTCATGACAAGAAAAAATATAAATTTGTTCAACGCACAGCCTTTTTCAAACTCCGGTTTCAAACTTCGGCTTCCACGACCAAACTGCTGCCACACGATCTTAAAAGGTGAAGTAATTTCACTTCTGAACTTCACGGCTGCCAGCGACTCGATTAAAAAAAACGCACTGAATTTCACCTCCTCATCGAAGCTTGTCAAGTACGCAGGGCAATCTTAAAGGGCTCGTTAAATAAAAATCGTAGGCAATATTAAAAAAAAAACTCGACCAACAATGTTTACAAATTCTGCGCAATGTGTTGAGCGGAATGAAGTTCAAACAACACAGCAAAATGTTTGCTGTCTGTCTGCGTGATGCAAACTCACGAATTGCAAAAAAAATGTGAAAGTGCTGGCACGAACAGCAACCTCTGCACTCCACGCACTGGCAGCAAAGAAACAATGCGCTGTCTCAGCAGCGAAAGACCAATCACACAGGCGGCCCAACCTTCTGATGGGTTTCGAAAGCGGATGAGCCAGAGCTCACTCCAATACCCAAACACAGCCTATGCTCTGATACCAACTTAAATTAAAAAAACACAACAATACAACAGAGAATCGTGAGACAAAGCTCACTGAAATTATTGAATTTCACTGCATGATTACATCACACTTATATAGCAGATTGCACTCACCTAATCTTCCTGAAGAAGAGGAAACAAACCTAAATACATGGAACCAATTTCTAAATACACACTCTCGTTCAACAACTCAAAATAAATCTATTTCTGCATGATCTAGATTATTCTCACATTCTACACTTCACTTGTGCGAGCTTTCCAATCCTTTTGCAATTATACAGGAAGACGAAAACCGCCTTTGATAAAGCTTCAATGTGCCACAATCCAATCCTTCTGCAATTACTGTTGATTGATATCAGTAGTTGGAACTAATTTCCAACAGTGTAGGAAATGGTTGGAGGCGTTCCCTCTACCAGTTTTTGTATCAAGAGATGGACCCTCCCTGGGCAAAAACCATGGATAATAAAAAAATAATATTTTTTTTCTAAAGACACATTACAAACATCTAGGATGATATTACTTTTGAGCTTCCACATTTGAGATTTGAGTGAAGGAGATTCTTATCCCTCGCCACAAAAACAATTTATATTTTCTTTAAATCAATGAAGGATGAATCACATCTCTTGATGCACAAAGGTTTGAATTCTGATGTCAATGCGAAAAAAATATATATGTAACCCATGATGCTGAGATTCACGTCTTCCCTTCGACCTATGCTTAAAAAATATCTGAATAAATGAGCACAAATATTATCTGCCACGATGTGCGAATGATTAGCGACATGCTACGTTGTTCTGCCAACTATTAGCGGTGTGCTACGATGTTGATGGTGCTAGCTTGGTCACATGTAGCTGCTTCGAGAGGAAGTAAAGAATGAAACAAGAAAATAAGAGAGTGCAACAAGAAGTGTATCTTTATTTTCGCAGGCTACTAAAATGACATATTTGAACTCCTACATTGCGGATCTTGACACCATTCTATGATGGAGTAAATGTATTCGGATAGAAAAATCTCTAGTCACATAGAATGATCCAATTATCCAAGCATTTATACGCTCATGATTCGGTCAATCAAAGTTATTGATTCTTAGGCCATCGCCCAAGGAAATAGGAAGACTCAATTTTGGATCCAAAAAATAAATAGAGTAAGCAACTTCATAATAAATTGAATTTCATCTTAATTCTAGATCTACTGGTGTCGAATGTAATCAAATCTCTCAAGTTGCAAACCTTAAAGTAATCTAATTTTTGGAGGTGAAAACATTTTCCAAGGTTTTACACTAAAAGAGATATTTGCATCTTGAGAAATTTGATCTCTCTATATTTTTTTTTTTTGAAGCTTGGTAGTACCTTTCATTTTCACCTTTTTTTTTTTTCTCATTTCTTTTTTTTACTCCATCTTCATCAACATGTCCACATATATCACCCGAGAAATATAATTTAACCTAACCTCTCATGAGTGTTATAACAGAATGTCGCATCACCTTTTAACCAAGACTCCATGAACGATCCCTTTAAACTTTTGTTAAATCCAAAATTAAAATAAATCTTTATAATAAACAACCATAAAAAAAAAATTAATAATAAAAATAGTAATAATAACGTAAACATAATTCATAAACCAATTTAACATTATAATATCTAAGTCTACGAAAAGTATAAATAAATAAAAATTATTAGATGACTTAAACTAACTTTATAAACTAAAACATTTTGAAGCAAACAATTATTTATTAATTTATAGTTCAATAATTTATAAGATCTCCATTTAAAATTTAACACATTTCAATGTGATTCATACTATATATATTAAAATTATATATATTGAGAAATTATGTCATTTGACATATTTAAAAGTTAATTTATTTGGTATTAAAAAAAATTATTAATATACTTTCAGATGTTATTTTTATTATTTTTATGTTTATTTATATCATTAATCTAAAATTAGTAAATAAAATAGTAACATAATTATTGGTAAATTTTGATAAATATTAATTTGTAATAAATATTAGAAAAAATATTTATCATTCACTAATATGTTATAATTTAATTAAAAATAAATAAATATAAATATAAATACATTTAATATAAATAAACAAGTTATTATATTTAAAAATGTAACCAGACAATTTGTGGGGTCTTGATTAAATGGTGATAAACTTAATTGTTATAACATTCATCATAGTTTCAATTCCAAGGTGATGTATCTTCCTTTACCTTGCAAAGTTTTATATTTTATCTTTTCGTGAAAGCTTGGCTTTTTATTCTCTACAAGGCAACAATGAAGTAGAGATGCAGATGGAGATGGTGTCCCCAGGAATTATATGGGCATTATTAGTTATGAGTTTGCTTACGATTCCCTCAATTACAGATCAAGATTCTACTCAGAGTCTTTATAATAGAAAAACTTTAAAAACCATCCGGGAAACCCGTCTACTCAATAATGGTTCACTGCTAAAAAGTGTCATTCCCCAAACAGAATTGACGTAGGAAATGGAAGACTACATTGAACTTGAGAAATTTGCGAAAAATGGGCATCATTATTGCTTAGTTTCTTTTACTGTATGAGCTTCCTCTTTATTTTATAATAGCATTTCTCGGTATTGCTTTGTTTTTTTTACTGTATGGTAGCTTCTCTTTATTTTTAAATAGCATTTGACGATATTTTTTTTTCACTGTTTGATAGTTTTATTATTATTTTGTAATAGCATTTGAATCCATCTTGAATAATTTGATGCGATGTAACTGAAAAAATATCTCATCGGATTTTTAATGGCCGACACATTAAACAAAAATCATTGAATTTGATTTAGAAGTGATTAATATTAAAAAACTAAAATCATTATATTTTAGTTAAAAGAACTTAGGTAATGAAATACTTTAGATGTTGTGGTCCGCTGCGTTGTTTGGTCCCAAAAATTTATAAGTTTATTCTGAGAAAGAACTATATACTAACCTTTTTTATTCTTGCAAATCACTAAAATCTTGGGTGATTGATTTATTATAATTAATTATTATTTTAATATAATAATTATTAAAATAATTTTATATATATATATATATATATATATATATATATATATATATATATTATTTTATTTTATTTTAGATATACAAAAATTAGAGATAGAGATGTTATAAGATAATATAATTCATTAACATAATAATTAATTTAAAAAAACATATCTTATAATTTAGTTAGACACTTTCAAATTAAATTAATTAATGTATAGTTAAAATATTTATTTATATATAGTTAAAATATTTACCTATGAGTATTGTTGATTTCTCTCACAACAACAACACCTTCCTGGATAACCTTGTAATATGAGATGGCTGGGAAGATTGGCCTGAGAAATTCTAAATGCTATTTGTGGTTGTTGCAGCATATGTCAATAGAAGAGATTGTCTGTCAGAGCAAAAGGAAGTGCGTTCGATACTCGCATGCGAACGCATCAGAAATTCTAAACGTTATATGTTTCTCAATGTTATTTGTGGTTGTTGTAGCATATGTCAATGGAAGAGATAGTATGTTAGAAGCAAAAAAAATAGTACGTTAAAAGCAAAAAAAAATGTATTTGACAGCATTCCAGAAATATTTTTATTATTTGTAACTGTACACGCAATATATAGTCTAAAACAAGTTTCCCTTTCACTCGGCCGTCAAGATAACTGGTTGGGCCTAATATATTGAGATTAGCTTTCACTAGTTCACTGTATGACCTCAATCCATCACCTTAATTAAAGCATACTAAATATATGTCAGAAATGGGTTTTCAATGTCTTCTCACACTACTACATAAAGGGGGTTTTAAGACAATATTTAAGACAATTTTTGGGTAAATTGTCTTAACTTAAGACAAAAGAAAACTTCTGTATTGTCTTAAATATTGTCTTTAAGCGGGTGTCTCAAATTAAATTGTCTTAAAATATTGTCTCTATAAAGACACTACATAACACAAGCATTTTTGTCTCTCTAGAGACAGTTTCATTTTTGTCTCTCTAGAGACAATAGTAGCACTACAACACAAAGTGGGGTTTTAAGACAATTTTTGGGTAAATTGTCTCAAATTAATGTCTTAAAATTTGTCTCTATAAAGACAATAGTTGGAATTAAAGACATATTGTCTTTATGGAGACAATTTCTTTAATCCTATCTATTGTCTTTCTAGAGACAATATAAAACAATGAATCTAGAAAAATATTTCACCATTAAAATAAATCAATATAAAATTATTTAATTAAAAAAAATCTACAATATCATTGAATAATTTATATTAGGGTACAGTGGAATCGAACCACCAACCTCCTGCATAGCAGGTGCTCTTCCATTGAGCTAGCACTCTAAAGAATTATGTGAGGAGTTATGGCAGTCCTTGAAATTGTATAATAGGCATTGATTTTTAAAAAACATTCAACACATAATGGCATAATCCTTGTAAAATATATAATCATGCAAGCCCTTATTTTTAACTTAATAAAAAAATAACTCAATGGAGTTAGCTCAGTGTGACACCCTTGTAGCTTGACTTGCACAAAAAGCTAATAATAAACAATAATCTACAAACAAATTAATCTAGCCATACAAAGAAAATTAATTAGAATTAGCACAAGCAATACAACCACTACCCAAAGAGCTACACCAACTTGCTAATAGATACTGATGACACATATGATGTACACAACAAGCCATGACTGCATCGTCAACTCATTCAAGACAGATTGGGCACTCTGCTCATTCACTGTTACTAATTTCTTTGACCACTTCTTCAATGTAAACTTTTGAATGTATAGAACTAGAATCTCCATTAACACACATTTAGCTTTCTAGAAGAAAACACCTTGCCTACTTATACAGAGTAAGGCAGCTATAAATAGTTAGCAACAATGGCTTTAGTAACATACAGAAAAGGGTTGTGAAATGTTTAACTTCAGCCAGAGGAAAAAAAATACTGTATTTGATGAAATTGTTTGTCTAATATAAAGAGAGTTTAGTAAAAATGTTGTGGTAAACACAAGTTTGGGTTTAAATTATAAATTTAGATAATTCAAAATCAAAGAAGGTTTTAAATAATTAAAAAGTAACTATTGGCTGGCTAGATGACCCTCCCTGAAATGGCCATTACCTCAGCTAAGTAAACCTTGCTGAAGAAAGGGCCTTGCCTTCTCTATAGTTTAGGGCTCTTCCTTTCACTAAGGAAAAGGGGTTTGCTTCTCCTGGCTATTGTCTCATAGTGGTTTGGAGTTTTGAGGACTCGTGGAAGTCTTGTGATGGATGGAACCTCTATACAAAAGTTCAGTCTAGAGATATCTTTCCAACAGAGAGTGTTTGGCATCAGCTCCACTTGATTTCATATTACCTAGGACTTGAATTCCACAGAAATCCAAGAAGAAATCTTCAGTGATATATAAAGGAATGTATGAAAAGTATCAACCATCATAAAAAATAAATTGAATTATGTGCTCTGCTGCATATACAAACAAGATTCTGAAGGGAGGATAATTACACTGCAAGAAGTGCAGAGGGTGGGTGCACTCAGTCAACTCTTTGACTATCGTTGTCATTGTAACACATGAGGGTGTGAATTCTATCAACTCTGTATATGTATGTCATTGTGAATTATATGTTCTGTTATATATACAGACAGGATGCCCGAGGATAATTGCACTGCAAAAAGTGCGGAGGGTGGGTAATGTATCAACTCTTTGTATATGTGTCTGTCATTGTGAATTATGTGCTCTGTTATACATAAAAACAAGATGCCCAAGGGAGGATAATTTCACTGGGTATTTATCATCTTTGTATATTGATTCCATTGTAATACATCAGGGTGAGAATTCTATCAATTCTTTGTATACATGTGTCCCATTGTGAATTATGTGCTCTGCTACATACATACAAACAAGAATTTATCATCGTTGTATATTGATGCCATTGTAACACGTCAGCATGAGAATTCTATCAACTCTTTGTATATGTGTGTCATTGTGAATTATGAGCTCTACTATATACATACAAATAAGATGCCCAATGGAGGATAACTGCGCTGCAAGAAGTGCAGAAGGTGGGTATTTATCAACTTTGTGTGTCATTCTAATTTTGTACTATACAAAGGGTGTGTATTTATCAACTCTTTGTGTGTGTATTGTGTAATTGTAATGATGTACTAAATTTAGATGGTTAGCTGGGACTTATTGAATATAAATTTTAACACAAACCCATTTAAATCACAATATGGATCTGAAATATTGAAACCTAGGATATGCAACTTCTAGGTACATATGGTACTAAGGTCAGATAGATAGGTTTAGTTGTGTAGTAGTGTTGAATGGGAGGTTTTCTTGTCCTTAATGAGTTAATGGTTAAGAACATGTGTTTCCTTCTAAAAGGCCACAAGTTCAAATGCAAAGGAAGGTAAGAACATGTGTTCCCTTCTAAAAGGTTACACAAGTTCAAATGAAAAGGAGGGTAAACAGTATTTACTCCTCCCTTGATTTTAACAGTAACTTAATTAAAAATTAAAAAATGAATCTGTGAAGATTTTCTAATCATGTTTCCCTAATGGATCTTTAGTGTTTAAAGTAAAAACAGTTGTTGTATTAGTGAGAAATTCCTTGTTTTATATCCAAGTATCCTATGCAGAGAACTGGTAGACTAGTAAAATCGAGTTTTCAAAAAAAGAATTAATGGCATGGAAAACAGAATTTGACATGCATAATGGAAAAGAGATTTTGACAATCATACTTGGATCTTTGGAAGTAAGAGTTCCAGTCTGAGAAAAATCACAGTTCAAACTTTTCTAGCCTACAGATTGATAATATGCATTCATGGCATAAGCAGTATGAGATACCATTGTATTTGGTAAATAGCAAGGACCCCCTTGTTGAATAGGCCTACAGTCAATGCCCTGCCCACAAGCATAGTTCAAATTTTCTTTCAAAGATTTTTCATCAACACCGGACTTGGCAATGCACCAAACTTTCTCTATAGGAAGAGCTGCAACAGGACCACTAAAACGTGGAGCAGCAGGAGATTGACTTGCACTCTGCCACATTCACAGGTTATCTCCTCATTAAGGATGGTAAAATTTTAGATACTTTAGCTTATTCAGATTTAATTTTTTCTCTAGTAATGCTGAGGAAGAGGATATAATATCTTCAATGTATATACCCTTCTGCCTTTTGCTCTCTTTTGTAAGACATAAGTATTTTGCAATTATAAACACAAGAATATTGGTAAACCTATACAACTCACCTTTAGGATGTTACCTCGTTTATTATCAAGGACAATTCCTCTGACCATGTATCTCCTATCAAATTTCCACTCCAACAACTGCATATAATGGGGTTCAAACTTCAAATTTGTGCAGTCTAGAATGACAAAGTTATAATCTAATGAAAATATAAATGCACTCAGAATGAACAACTAAAAAAACAGTGACAAACCGATTTATTCCTTTATTGAAAGTGCACCCCTATTCCTCGCTCGTGGAGAAATATGGAAGTTGCCAGCAGACATGTTACTGGTTTTTGGAAACAATTCTCTCTCATGTAAAATGACCAAAACAACATTACACAATATAAATTCAACCTTATTTGGAAACATACATGAACAAACTATTGTGCCTTGGGGGCTATGCACCCCAAGAAGAAAAAATTTCATTGTGGAGATAACTAATGAGAACAAAGCATGTCAGCTGTTATATCAATGACATCCTTTAATACTTGGAATACACAATATGTTAATTTAGTGTTTAGGTGGGGTTTGTTAAGAATTAGTGCACAAGTAAGCACAACAAGAAAGCTTGGTGGAGAAGGATTTAAGCCATTCTCTACACATTGTATTGAACTCATGATATCAATTTATAAAACATGGATTTGACCACTTTCAAGTTTTCTTGGTTTCTATAAGTGCTCGGTTTCTGTAATATGATACCAGAGCCAATTTAATCCGCTAATTGTGTTCTTCACTTGCATTGAATGATGATATGGAGAATCAAAAAAGTGATATTAGATTTATGAGTGTGTGAGAGAATGAAGACCTACAGACTGCTGTAGGCAGAGACAGATCGAGGGATCACTAGTGTAGCACACTGAAGAGTCAAAAGGCTTTCATTGAAACCAAGTATTGTTTCCTTTTTTCAAAGCAAGTTCAATTTCTTTAAATTTCAGCCACCATTTCTAGAGGTCATACAGAATATTGGTATAATATAGCAGTGCAATCATATAGAATCTGTAGAGTCATACAAAATCGTAGAGAATCCATATGGATTGTACATAATTTCTCAAAAAAGTGCGGAAAATTTAGATTTATGAGATTTTGACCAAGTTCCACTTTTGTGCTTACCTCTTGTTCCTGAAGTTTGTTGAAAGTCCTCTAATTAGAGGTCACATGTTTGGAGGCTCCATTATCCACATATCATCCGATGCTAGAGATGCTGTTAGACTAAAGGCATGAGACCATGGACAAGCGTGTCTCAATCTTGGGTGAAAGTTCATCCACTCCAGCTGATGCATCTGTACTCCTTACAAACTGCCTTGGTGTTTTTTGTCCTCCTTCTCATGACATTGAGAAGCATAGTGGCCAAACTTCTGAAACTTGAAACACTTATGTGGCTCAAGTCCTTCTTTCACTGATTAGAGAAACTTGAATCCTCTTTCTTCCCTTTTTGACTCTTCTTTCTTTACTGCTTCTTCATCTTTCTGATGAGGGAAATATTCTGCTCCTCTTATACTTGTGACACTGTCCAGTATTGTCTTCTTCTGGGTGAATGCTTCCCATAGCTTCTCAAAGGTGGAAAGCTTTTCTGAGGCATAAAACCATTGGAAAAAAGGATTCCAAGAAGAAGAGAACCCATTTAAGACCATGGCTACTAGCTCTTCACTCTTGACCTCTTTTCATGGAGTTCAATAACCTTCATTGAGAAGGTGGCTATGGTATTTGTCTTGCTTATCTCGGTGGATCTAAGATTTTTCCACAATAGCATATTTTGATGGATGTTTTCACTTTGATATAGAGTGACTAGAGCATCAAACATATCCTTACATGTGGTCTTCTCGGAGATATGAGGGATCAAGTAGTCCTTCACAGAAGGATGACTTGCTTGGTCATGGCTATTTAATTTTTATCCTATGCCAACAACATGTAATCAGTTGGCTCAATAATCTTTTTGTCAACATAGTCCTCATGCACCTCTAACAATGTTTTTACCTATGTGGTCTTCTAGGAGATATGAAGGATCAAGTGGTTCTTCATAAAGTGAAGGATTATTTGCTTGATCATGGCTATTTTCTTCTTATGCTCTACCAACAACATGGAATCAGTAGGCTCTACAACCTTGTTATCAACAAAGTCCCACAGATCATGCACCTCTAACAATGTTACCTGACGCATCCACTAGACAAAAAGTTTTAGGGACCTTCGAAGGTCTTCGTATCTGAGACTAAATGTACTTATACTGTTGGTCCTAAAACACCCTGCTAAACAAAACAAATTGGAAACCTAAAAACAACCTATGTGCTATTTCTCAAGCATGGATCTTGGGCATGTCATCCCTAAAACTGCCTGACAACTTTCTATCACACAGGTTGCATCCCTACCGTATCCATACATGGATTCATGGAAGGTTTCCGCAAATATACGTGGATACCATGTCAAAATCAGACTGTGGTGAGTAGATTCTTTACTTTGGAAACTAACATAAAAGTTGTAGATCGTTAAAGCTGAAAACAACAATCAAAATTTCTGCTAATGTTACTTACCCACAAACACATACTGCTGATAAACAAACCAGTAAGCATACAAATCAAAATAATCAAAAAAGCACTACTGATTTTGTATTAATTCTGAAAACAGAAACCTAAAGCTACAGCTCAAAACACAAACTTTCGAACCACAGAATGGTGTGCCCTGTTTCTCCTTTATAGACTAGGAAGAAGATTGAGACAATGATTCTATATGCATGCACAACAGCATGTCGATTGGCAGTGTGAACTTTAAACATAGCCATGCCAAAAATAAGGTGTGCTCTCCTAGAGATCTCCATCCTTCAGTGTGCTCAGAATCCTCAGGTAGGAGTGTCCCTACTGACTTTGGGAACTGCGCCCTTTAAATTTTTGCAGGAAGAATTATATAAAGGAAAACAGAGATCTAGCACTGAACTGTTGAAGAGAAAAAAACCATCTAAAACTGGAAGTGGACTGAATATGGTGCATGCATCATGCATGTGCTCCCTGCCTATCACTCCTTTAAACACTAGTGTGTCCTCAACACTGTTGAATGGACTTCTAAACGAGGGTGTTGTACTGGTGTATGCTATTCTGCTGAAGTAAGATCACTGTAGCTGGAAAAATCTCCGAGCCACATTGGTAAACTAGCACCTTTTGCCAGTTGGGTCCTCTACCCTGAGTGATACACAGCTTTTGTGGTGGGCACAATTACTGATTTGATATCAATATGTGGATTTCTATCTTCTACACCTTCCCCTCAAGCCACACTTTGGCTCAAGTCTCCTTACCACTGCCTTTCAACCCAAATTTTTGCTTTTGTTATTGAAGTATGGATTTCTATTTCCAACATACATAGAGTTTGCTTTTATCCAACTATTATAATCTTTAAAAACAAATTTTAGACTGTGGACATGGAATGTGAAGAATTTCTCCATCTACCCTAAATTATATCTAATATTAATTTTTGCAGGCTTGGTTGTGTCTTATTAAGTTTTGGAGAATTAGTCTTTTATGATGCACACCTTTTTCCTACATGGTCATACCAAAATTGATCAGGGATATTCTTCCAACAGATATGATGGTGGCTAAAAGGTGTTGTCCTGTAGTATAGCCAATTTTAGTACAGTTGATTCGACATTCCCTTTCAATGGAGGTTTAGCTGACTCTTAATATTTTTTCATTTGAAATTTAATTGGGATTAGGAAGGTTGATTTAGCATCTTATTTACAACAGGGCTTTAGGAAAGTTGATCCAGATCAATGGGAATTCACAAATGAATATTTTCTTCGGGGGCAAAGGAATTTGTTGAAAAATATTCACAGACGCAAGCCTATGCACAGTCATTCTCAGAATCCCCAACAAGGTGCATGTAATGATGCTATAAAATATGAACTGGAGGAGGAAATTCAGAGGCTCAAGAGGGATAAGGGTCTGCACATGATGGAGCTTGTTAGAATTAGGCAGCAACATCAAGGTACCGAGATGCATATGCAGACCTTGGAGGATTGTTTGCAAACCATGGAACACCAACAACAGAAAATGATGGAATTTCTGGCCACAGCTGTACAGAAGCCTGGATTTGTGGCACAGCTTGTGCAACAGAGTGAAATCAATAAGCTCCTTGAAGCAGCTAATAAGAAGAAAAGATTACCCAAACAAGAGAACTGTTCAGAGGCTGGGGAAACTGAGTTGACAGACACTCAGATTGTGAAGTATCAACCTGCTTAAGGTGATGAATGTAGTGCAGTTCCGTTGAGGGTTTTTAAACACAGACCCAATTTTGTGCTTGATACATAATTTGTGGTATTATCACCAAGTTCCACTTTTGTGCTTACCTCTTGTTCTTGAAGTTTGTTGAAAGTACTCTAATTAGAGGTCACATGTTTTGAGGCTCCATTATCCACATACCATCCGATGCCAGAGATGCTGTTAGACTAAAGGCATGAGACCATGGACAAGCCTGTCTCAATCTTAGGTGAAAGTTCATCCACTCCAGCTGATGCATCTGTACTCCTTGCAAACTGCCTTGGTGTTTTTTGTCCTCCTTCTCATGACATTGAGAAGCATAGTGGCCAAACTTCTGAAACTTGAAACACTTATGTGGCTCAATTCCTTCTTTCACTGATTAGAGAAACTTGAATCCTCTTTCTTCCCTTTTTTACTCTTCTTTCTTTATTGCTTCTTCATCTTGCCGATGAGGGAAATATTATGCTCCTCTTATACTTGTGACACTGTCGAGTATTGTCTTCTTCTGGGTGAATTCTTCCCATAGCTTCTCAAAGGTGGAAAGATTTTCTGAGGCATAGAACCATTGGAAAAAAGGATTCCAAGAAGAAGAGAACCCATTTAAGACCATGGCTACTAGCTCTTCACTCTTGACCTCTTTTCATGGAGTTCAATAACCTTCATTGAGAAGGTGGCTATGGTATTTGTCTTGCTTATCTCAGTGGATCTAAGCTTTTTCCACAATAGCATATTTTGATGGATGTTTTCACTTTTATATAGAGTGACTAGAGCATCGAACATATCCTTACATGTGGTCTTCTCGGAGATATGAGGGATCAAGTAGTCCTTCACAGAAGGATGACTTGCTTGGTCATGGCTATTTACTTTTTATCTTATGCCAACAACATGTAATCAGTTGGCTCAATAATCTTGTTGTCAACATAGTCCTCATGCACCTCTAACAATGTTTGTACCTATGTGGTATTCTAGGAGATATGAAGGATCAAGTGGTTCTTCATAGAGTGAAGGATTATTTGCTTGATCATGGCTATTTTCTTTTTATGCTCTACCAACAACATGGAATCAGCAGGCTCTACAACCTTGTTATCAACAAAGTCCCATAGATCATGCACCTCTAACAATGTTTGTACCTGACGCATCCACAAGACAAAAAGTTATAGGGACCTTCCAAGGTCTTCGTATCTAAATGTACTTATACTGTTGGTCCTAAAACACCCTGCTAAACAAAACAAATTGGCAACCTAAAAACAACCTATGTGCTATTTCTCAAGCAGGGATCTTGGGCATGTCATCCCTAAAACTGCCCGACAACTTTCTATCACATAGGTTACATCCCTACTGTATCCATACATAGATTCATGGAAGGTTTCCAAAAATATACATGCATACCATGTCAAAATCAGACTGCGGTGAGTAGATTCTGTACTTTGGAAAATAACGTAAAAGTTGTAGATCGTTAAAGCTAAAAACAACAATCAAAATTTCTGCTAATGTTACTTACCCACAAACACATGCTGCTGATAAACAAACCAGTAAGCATACAAATCAAAATAATAAAAACAACACTACTGATTTTGTATTAATTCTGAAAACAGAAACCTAAAGCTGCAGCTCAAAACACAAACTTTCAAACCACAGAATGGTGTTCCCTGTTTCTCCTTTATAGACTAGGAAGAAGATTGAGACAATGATTCTAGATGCATGCACAACAACATGTTGATTGGCAGTGTGAACTTTAAACATAGCCATGCCAAAAATAAGGTGTGCTCTCCTAGAGATCTCCGTCCTTCAGTGTACTCAGAATCCTCATGCAGGAGTGTCCCTACTAACTTTGGGAACTGCACCCTCTAACTTTTTGCAGGCAGAATTATAGAAAGAAAAACAGAGATCTAGCACTGAACTGTTGAAGACAAAAAAACCATCTAAAACTGGAAGTGGACTGAATATGGTGCATGCATCATGCATGTGCTCCCTGCCTATCACTCTTTTAAACACTAGTGTGTCCTCAACATTGTTGAATGGACTTCTAAACAAGGGTGTTGTATTGGTGTATGCTATTCTGCTGAAGTAAGATCACTGTAGCTGGAAAACTCTCCAAGCCACATTGGTAAACTAGCACCTTCTGCCAGTTGGTTGCTCTACCCTGAGTGATACACAGCTTTTGTGGTGGGCACAATTACTGATTTGATATCAATATGTGGATTTCTATCCTCTACACCTTCCCCTCAAGCCACACTTTGGCTCAAGTCTCATTGTCACTGCCTTTCAACCCAAATTCTTGCTTTTGTTATTGAAGTATGGATTTCTATTTCGAACAGACATAGAGTTTTCTTTTATCCAACTATTATAATCTTTAAAAACAAATTTTAGACTGTAAATATGGAATGTGAAGAATTTCTCCATCTACCCTAAATTATATCTAATATTAATTTTTGCAGGCTTGGTTGTGTCTTATTATGTTTTGGAGATTCTTTTATGATACACACCTTATTCCTACATGGTCATACTAAAATTGATCAGGGATATTCTTCCAACAGATATGATGGTGGCTAAAAGGTGTTGTCCTGTAGTATAGCCAATTTTAGTACAGTTGATTCGGCATTCCCTTTCAATGGAGGTTTAGCTGACTCTTAATATGTTTTCATTTGAAATTTAATTGGGATTAGGAAGGCTGATTTAGTATCTTATTTCCAATAGGGCTTTAGGAAAGTTGATCCAGATCAATGGGAATTCACAAATGAATATTTTCTTCGGGGACAAAGGAATTTGTTGAAAAATATTCACAGACGCAAGCCTATGCACAGTCATTCTCAGAATCCCCAACAAGGTGCATGTAATGATGCTATAAAATATGAACTAGAGGAGGAAATTCAGAGGCTCAAGAGGGACAAGGGTCTTCACATGATGGAGCTTGTTAGAATTAGGCAGCAACATCAAGGTACCGAGATGCATATGCAGTTCTTGGAGGATTGTTTGCAAACCATGGAACACCAACAACAGAAAATGATGGCATTTCTGGCCACAGCTGTACAAAAGCCTGGATTTGTGGCACAGCTTGTGCAACAGAGTGAAAGAAATAAGCTCCTTGAAGCAGCTAATAAGAAGAAAAGATTACCGAAGCAAGAGAACTGTTCAGAGGCTGGGGAAATTGAGTTGACAGACAGTCAGATTGTGAAGTATCAACCTACTTAAGGTGATGAATGTAGTGCAGTTCCGTTGAGGGTTTTAAACACAGACCCATTTAATAGAATGGAATCATCTTTAAATAATTTGGAAACCTTTTTCCAGGATGTGGTGTGGATAGTGGAAATTCATCTCAAGCGGGTCTTACAGAGATGCAGGGAACATGCTTTCCAAGTATGTGTATTTCACCAACAATTTCAGATATTCAAGGATCATGTTCATTATCCGAGATGCATTTTTCATCCCAGCCTTCTCCACAGTTGGCGAAATCAATAACTCATGAAATTCCTTGTCAGATGAGTTTGGTACTCTCTTTCTCAATGTGAAACTTCTAAGGGTGTGGAGACTCTTAACTAGAGTGGCAAAGATGAGAGAGAGTCTTACATGGGATCGAAGACCAGTAGCATAGATGTCAACTTAGAACCAGTAGCGATGGAGATGGAGGAGGATGAGAGGGCTGCAGGGAAAGTCATCGCCAGTGGGAAGCTAACTTCTGGAGTTAATGATTTATTTTGGGAACAGTTTCTCACAGAGACTCCGGTCTCATCAACAGATACACAAGAAGCCGAGTAAAAAATATAAATTATACAAGCTCTTGTGTTACATTTAAAATATAAATGATGAACATAATGACTTGGTCAATTCAACCAACTATATAATAATCTTCTCAACTAAATTTTGATCCCAAACTTTCCTATTTTGCATATCCCATGGAAGAATCAACCCAGCAAAAACTACACTACCAATTTTTTTGCATCATAAGCTATTTTTGCTGGGAAATAGATAAACCCATTTGTTAATGGTTGGTTGACCAACCTTTCGAGCAGTGGATTATACACTCATTGGTTTAATACACCATAACTGTTCTTCAGTACTATCCACTCATTGCTTTAGTACACCCTAACTCTTTTATCGAGCATAAGGGCAATCTAAGAACCACCAATTACTACATTTGGTGGTATTAAACTGAGAAAATAATGCGAAGGGTCCATATAACTAATTAGATTCAAGGATATAAAAGTGATTTGATGGCCTAAGAATATTGACATCCCATTGTTGGGTAACATTGCAAGGCATGCTATGCCACTGCCTGCTTCACAGAACCCATAATACAGAGGACATGAGGTTTGATGAAGTTTATTACTGCGTTCAATGCATTAAACTATTCCTATTGCATTAGTGCTTCACTACCTACTGAACTGGACTTTCAAAAAACATGACACTAAAATTGTGCTTCAATGCAACATTTATGCCATTTTTTTTGCTTAAGATACAGGGATTAGAGGGCAGTTTCTGTGAAAAATTTACAACCACAATCTGAAAACAAGGACCTACTTGGAATCATTAAATTCAATGCTATAAAGTGTAGGCATTACACTTGCCATCCTCCCTGCCCAAGGGGTATTTTTAGCTCTATGTGTAGGTTTTTTGTTCACCCTCAATAGCTAAGAGGTTGGACTCAAATTGTCCTCCCTGCCCAAGGGGGGATTGTTAGCTCTATGTGTAGGATGTTTGTTCACCTTCAATAGCTAAGAGGTTGGACTCAAATTTTTTTCAACCAATTAGTGCATTTCTTCGTTATTCGAATGCTTTACTAGGCTACCTACTTGATTTAAGCTCCCTTTGGTAAAGGTGCATTTGGGAGTATGGGAGGAATGAAAAAATGTAGTTGATCACTACAGAATGCACATTGAGGCCCAGATAAAGTTGATTGATGAATGGTACAATAATGTATATAGAATAAGCTCTGAAGGGAGTCCCAAAGTAATTTTGAAATCTAACCCTATCCAGAAGCTTTGCATCCTAGAGTGGGAACGCACTCTTTCCCAACCTTTCATGGATACCAAAATTTTCTACTCATTGTTATATTGCCTTACTAGGGAAATTCCATGTCAAACATGCATTCCTCCATCAATGAGGCACTTTATAATATTGTGCTGGAAGGAGTCCATGATACTCTTGGCTCCCTCATGCAAGATGTAGAGGTGAAATTTAGGTGAAATTTGACACACAGAAGTGTATCCAAGGGCTTAAGAGGCATTTAGGCAACATGAAATCCATGGAGCAGGTTGTAAACATTATGGACTTGAAAGGCCAAATGTGTCACTCCAAGGGCTTAAGAATAATTTAGGAACTATGAAATCCATGGAGCAGATTGTAAACATCATGGACTTGAAAGGCCAAATGTGTCACTCCAAAGAAAATGTGGGATTGAATGACACAAAAGATAAGCCCACAAGATCCATAGAGCAGGTTGTAAACATTAGGGACTTGAAAGGCCAAATGTGTCACTCCAAGGGCTTAAGAAGAATTTAGGCACTATGAAAGACTTAACTTCTATTAAAGTAGTCAGCCCGCCTATTAAATTATACAAGCTCTTCTGTTACATTTAAAATAAAATGATGAACATAATGACTTGGTCAATTCAGCCAACTATATAATAATCTTCTCAACTAAATTTTGATCCCAAACTTTCCTATTTTGCATATCACATGGAAGAATCACCCCAGCATAAACTACACTACCAAAAATTTCTCCATCATAAGCTATTTTTGCTGGGAAATAGATAAACCTATTTGTTAATGGTTGGTTGACCAACCTTTCGAGGAGTGGATTATACACTCATTGGTTTAATACACCATAACTCTTCTTCAGTACTATCCAATCATTTCTTTAGTACACCCTAACTCTTTTATCGAGCATAAGAACAATCTAAGAACCACCAATTACTACCTTTGGTGGTATTAAACTGAGAAAATAATGCGAAGGGGCCAATATAACTAATTAGATTCAAGGATATAAAAGTGATTTGATGGCCTAAGAATATTGACATCCTATTGTTGGGTAACATTGCAAGGCATGATATGCCACTGCTTGCTTCACAGAACCCATAATACAGAGGACAGGAGTTTGATGAAGTTTATTGCTGCGTTCAATGCATTACACTGTTCCTATTGCATTACTGCTTCACTACCTACTGAACTGGATTTTCAAAAAACACGACACTGAAATTGTGCTTCAATGCAACATTTATGCCTTTTGGTAGCTTAAGATACAGGGATTCGAGGGCAGTTTCTGTGAAAAATTTACAACCACAATCTGAAAACAAGTACCTACTTGGAATCATTAAATTCAATGCTGTAAAGTGTAGGCATTATACTTGCCATCCTCCCTGCCCAAGGGGGATTTTTAGCTCTATGTGTAGGTTGTTTGTTCACCCTAAATAGCTAAGAGGTTGGACTCAAATTGTCCTCCCTGCCCAAGGGGGATTGTTAGCTCTATGTGTAGGATGTTTGTTCACCCTCAATAGCTAAGAGGTTGGACTCAAATTGTTTTCAACCAATTAGTGCATTTCTTCGTTATTCGAATGCTTTATTAGTCTACCTACTTGATTTAAGCTCCCTTTGGTACCTAGACTATAACAAGGTAAAGGTGCATTTGGGAGTATGGGAGGAATGACAAAATGTAGTTGATCGCTACAGAATGCACATTGAGGCCCAGATAAATTTGATTGATGAATGGTAGAATAATGTATATAGGATAAGCTCTGAAGGGAGTCGCAAAGTAATGTTGAAATCTAACCCTATCCAGAAGCTTTGCATCCTAGAGTGGGAATGCACTCTTTCCCAACCTTTCATGGATACCAAAATTTTCTACTCATTGTTATATTGCCTTACTAGGGAAATTCCATGTCAAACATGCATTCCTCCATCAATGAAGCACTTTATAATATAGTGATGGAAGGAGTCCATGATACTCTTGGCTCCCTCATGCAAGATGTAGAGGTGAAATTTAGGTGAAATTTGACACACAGAAGTGTATCCAAGGGCTTAAGAGGCATTTAGGAAACATGAAATCCATGGAGCAGGTTGTAAACATTATGGACTTGAAAGGCAAAATGTGTCACTCCAAGGGCTTAAGAAGAATTTAGGAACTATGAAATCCATGGAGCAGATTGTAAACATTATGGACTTGAAAGGCCAAATGTGTCACTCCAAATAAAATGTGGGATCGAATGACACAAAAGATAAGCCCACAAGATCCATGGAGCAGGTTGTAAACATTATGGACTTGAAAGGCCAAATGTGTCACTCCAAGGGCTTAAGAAGAATTTAGGCACTATGAAAGACTTAACTTCTATTAAAGTAGTCAGCCCGCCTATTAAATTATACAAGCTCTTCTGTTACATTTAAAATATAAATGATGAACATAATGACTTGGTCAATTCAACCAACTATATAATAATCTTCTCAACTAAATTTTGATCCCAAACTTTCCTATTTTGCATATCATATGGAAGAATCACCCCAGCATAAACTACACTACCAAAAATTTCTCCATCATAAGCTATTTTTGCTGGGAAATAGATAAACCTATTTGTTAATGGTTGGTTGACCAACCTTTCGAGCAGTGGATTATACACTCATTGGTTTAATACACCATAACTCTTCTTCAGTACTAGCCACTCATTTCTTTAGTACACCCTAACTCTTTTATCGAGCATAAGGACAATCTAAGAACCACCAATTACTACATTTGGTGGTATTAAACTGAGAAAATAATGCGAAGGGGCCAATATAACTAATTAGATTCAAGGATATAAAAGTGATTTGATGGCCTAAGAATATTGGCATCCCATTGTTGGGTAACATTGCAAGGCATGATAAGCTATTTTTTCTGGGAAATAGATAAACCTATTTGTTAATGGTTGGTTGACCAACCCTTCAAGCAGTGGATTATACACTCATTGGTTTAATACACCATAACTCTTCTTCAATACTATCCACTCATTGCTTTAGTACACCCTAACTCTTTTATCGAGCATAAGGGCAATCTAAGAACCACCAATTACTACATTTCGTGGTATTAAACTGAGAAAATAATGCGAAGGGGCCATATAACTAATTAGATTCAAGGATATAAAAGTGATTTGATGGCCTAAGAATATTGACATCCCATTGTTGGGTAACATTGCAAGGCATGCTGTGCCACTGCCTGCTTCACAGAACCCATAATACAGAGGACAGGAGGTTTGATGAAGTTTATTGCAGTGTTCAATGCTACAACAAAGTACATTTATTCACAAAACCTACAAACCCTAGATTTGAAATTTATTCCTGTGGTTGGTCAGGGTTCCTTAACTAGGTTTCTAAGGGATTTGGAGGCACTGGAGATCTCAGTCCTACAACTGATTCATACATTTAGAAATATTTAAGTGTTTGACGTGTTTGAAAAGCGAGAAATGAGAGAAAGGAGGAGAGCACTAGACCTGAGCTTTGGATTTTTTTGCGTGAGCACTTCGTTCTAGACTCTGCACATCATGGATGTTGAGAGAAAATGAGAGAAAATCCTGCTGTCGCAGTCGCTATGTCAAGATGACGAGGGACAACAGTTACTGTGGCTCCTGGAAATCTCCATGCTGCTCGGGACACAAGTTACTGTGGCTTATGGAAATCTCCACCCTACTCTCCACTTTTTCCCCTTTACTTATGAGCTCCCGCCGAAAATAGTTACTGTGGCTTATCGCAATCTCGACGCTACTCTCCAGTTTTCCCCTTTGGTTATGGGCTCCTGCCATGGAAATCTCCACAATGCTCCAGTTTCCCCCTTTGATGATGGCGAAGGGCTCCCGCCATGGAAATCTCCACGATGCTCTCCAGTTTCCCCCTTTGATTATGGGCTTTTGCTGGACAATGGCTTATGGCAAACTCCATGTGTGGCTTATGGAAATATCGCTCTCCAGTTTTCCCCTGCAACTAGATTTCGGGCTCCCGCGGGTCAATTGAGCGAGTAGCAACCAATTTTGGGGCTCCCGCCATGGCAATATCCACGATGCTCTCCAGTTTCCCCCTTTGATTATGGGCTTTCGCCAGACAATGGCTTATGGCAACCTCCACTTGTGTCTTATGGAAATATCACTCTCCAGTTTTCCCCTGCAACCAGTTTTTGGGCTCCCGTCGGGTTAGTTTTCGGGCTCCCGCTTGAGCGAGTAACAACCAGTTTTGGGGCTCCTGTCAGATTTGCAGTTTTCGGGCTCCGGCCGGGTCAGTTTTCGGGCTCCTGCTTGAGCGAGTAACAACCAGTTTTGGGGCTCCGTCAGATCAATTGAATGAGTAGCATTTTTCCAAAGGGATATAGAAACTTGAGTGTATTGCACAAATTATTGAACAACTATAATAAAATACATGTAAACCACTTGAAAAATAATTTGAAACAAAACATTCGTGCAAAATATATAAAGGTGGTTAGAGTTGCAACGAATTAGATTTCTTCATGTTGCATTTTTTATATTTATTACTATGATACAGGTTAATGCATATTTAATATTAATTTTTATATTTATTACTATGATAAAGGTTAATGCATATTTAATATTAAGATTCATGTGTAAGGAATGAAAATATGGTTAGGAGGATGTTTTTCTTTCTTATTTTTATCATTAAAGTTTAGGGTGACATTAGATCCATAATCAAGATCCATAATCATCAATAAAGGAAATATATGTAATATTGAGAGACTATGTTGGGATGAAGATATATTTGACAAATGGTGGTGTGCTTATTATTTGGGATCATTTTCATTAATGGTTTTTCTATCGGGATTTTATTTATATTTTCACTTATGGAATGGTAAGTTTACCTTTTAAGCACAAGACAAACTAGATAAAGTGATGAGTGACATTGATTTTCATCATCTATATTTCATGCAATATATCACAAAAAAGGCCATTTTCATAGTTCATGTAATATATCACAAAAAATGCCATTTGCATGTTCACCCACTTCTTTAATGATTTTGCATAGAAAAACATAAAATATTGACAATTGGTTGCCATAATATATGTGTAAAAGATCTATTATACATGTAAATATGTAGGTCATTTTTCAAGACCTAACTATATGGAAGAGTCCATTTACCTTCAGGCCTAAAATATTTATTGATGAAAATGTCGATATGGATGCCCATGACTATGGACTACTTCTATTTGGTACAAGATTTAAAATCTACACTATTACAAAATTGGGTGTTAATTTAGTTTAGTCTATGCTGGGATGCATGTTTCATCATATCATAGGAGAAACTCCTAAGAAAATGAGGGTAGAAGGCAGAGATCTCACACCAAATCCAAGGTTTGTTAATTTCATGGTCTCTCATTTGGATTCTATTTCCATTACTGAATTGCATACTCATATTAATAAATGAAAACCATTAAACTAACATGATAATGTATTTGGAATTTACTTGCAAAAAAAATAAATTATGGTTTGCCCCTTTTTCGTAATGAAAGTAGATTTCTTTCTCTAGACTAGCCCGACTTAACCAAAAAGTAAATGTATAATTTCAATGCGAATATGATAATAGCCAACCTCAATTTAATTTTTTCTCTTTATGTGGTGTCACTTGTGTAATTTTAATTGATATATTAAATTTATTGAAGTGTCTTTACTAATCCTAATAGGTAGAACTAGTGGACTGCAATTCCAATATGAACAAATATCATTCCACTATGGAGATTTAAATATTTATAAGTCATTAGTAAAACTTAGTGTTTGATATGTTTCTCAAGAAAGGAACCTATTGGAAAAAAATGGAAAAACAAAATGCATTGAGGTATAAAAAAATTTCCATGCACACCATGGAACTAAGCTACTTCAATAAAATTTGTCCTCGTGTCATTGATAGAATTTCCCCTTATTAACTAATTGATATTGTGATTGTTAACTTATTTGATAAATTGGAATATATCATCCACTAATTATACATGCGTTTTATTTCAACGTTTTTAATAATAAAGTGTCAAAGGTTTAGTTAAGAGCTAGAGGAAATAAGGAGTAATTCAATTGGTAAATGCTCTTGTAAAAGAGTTCATAGAGCTCTCAATACAAAATCTTATTAATTATTTTAGGGTTACTAGTTGGTATTTTAGTTTCTAGTTATTATTGTGCTCCATTTGAAGACAAAGAAAGGTAAACCTATGGGGATTGAAAATGTACCAACCTCCCTTAGAACTTTTAATACATTCATGAGTGAGGGAAAATATTCTTTGAAAAATGAAATAAACAATAGTTCATTTACTAAGTAATAGATAAATATTAATAATATATAATATATATATGATAAATATAATGGAGCAATTTGTAACACCCACTCCCCAACCATTTTATGTACCAATGCATTGAGTAATGGCATGTCACCACCCCAATTTCCTTATATCAAGTGACATCATAATAAATAGATGCAAATTTCAGTTGTACAGCTAACATCGTTGACACTCTGCAATCCTGCCTATATGTTCACCAAAGTAGATAACACTACCAAAAAACACCTTATGTAGTAGTGTCTGAAAAAAACCTCAATAAAATATGTAAACAAGGAAAATTAATGTCACTTATAAATTATAGACCCCACGCGATGTAGATCGTCACCAGTTCAATCCACTATGACACCCCTTCAAATACAATAGATTGTCGAATCATCGTCGACCAATATCCTTCAGAAAATCTCATCAAGCACACAATCGACAAAGATCTTCAATGACAACGCAAACCATTAATGGATTGTCCCTCATATAATTAATGAACAACTTGGAAAATAAATATCCCCCTAGACCAATTAGTGACCCCAAGAGACTCATTTGTGATCAAATTCAACATTCAAATATGTTTCCAACTCCACCAACCAAAATGAATGCACTTACATAGCAGTAAAGATCCTCATAAATCCCTCGATCAACCAATCCCAAACCAAAGAGGAGCATGAAGATCCACAGGAGAAAAGGTTCAAAAGAAATACCACATAAGACAACCAGCTAGTGCATCTCAAATAGACCACAATGAAGACCAACAGGTAGTAGCTAAGATCCTCAGAAATCCCACAATCGACCAATCCCAAACCAGAGAAGGAACAGGAAGATCCACAAGAGCAAAGGTTCAGAATAAAGACCACGTAAACAACCAGCCAGTGCGTCTCAAATAGACCATAGAGTGAACCAATAACTAGAATGGAAATCAAAATCTCATCAACTACTAATCACTAGTTAAAATCAAATCATCAACATATAAGGCAATAATAAGGTATTTACCTTCTACCAAGATGTGATCGAGGTTTGCATCTGCTTCACTTATGGTGAAGCCCAAACCAGTGATATAATTATTGATCTTGGTGTACCAAGCACGAGGTACTTGTTTGAGACTATACAATGCTTGTTTGAGTTTGCACACATGAGACTCCCGATCAAATGTCTCAAGAAATTTTGGTTGCTCGATGTACACCTCCTCCTTAATAACCCCATTGAGAAATGTTGTTTTTACATCCATCACGTGGATCTTCTACCCCATCTGAGTAGCCAGAGAAAGAATTGATCTAATGAATGAGTACCTTGCTATATGAGGAAAGGTCTCCTCATAGTCAATATCCTCAACTCGAGAATACCCCTTGGCAACAAATATGGCCTTATACTTCTCTATGCTTCTGTCTGCTACTGGCTTCACCTTGAAGATCCATCTCGAACCCACTCTTGATTTATATGATGGTCTTGGTACCACTTCCCAAACGTTCTTCTTTACAATGGATTTGTATTCCTCCACCATTACATCAACCCATATAGGTTGCTCTATTTCTTCATCAAAATAGGATGGCTTAGTCTCCATAAGCTCATCCATAAGAGCCATGTAGCCAGTGTACCTCTCAGGTGACCTCGTTTGCCTACGCAAATTTGAAGGAGCTCCCACATTCTCCCTCGCATCCTGCACAAGTATATCAGCTTCCCTGGTTCTTTTTCTACCTTCTTTGGATGGTTTTTCTTGAGTGAATGTCTCCACTCTCTGCTCCTCAATATATTTGTTGCTCCAACAGTTCATGAGGCTCCTCCTTTAGAGCTAAAAACTACTCTTCTGGTGGGATCTAAAGATCCCTCTCAAGAGAGCACCACATCTCGTTCTCCTCATTAAAATTTCCATCCCTTCACACAACTATCATTATGAGGGATGGAAAGTACACATGATAGTTGTGGGGAGTTTCTATGTAACCCATAAATGCAACTTATTTGTTTTTTTGGTTCTCCAACCATGGAAGTGTAAGCACCAATGCTTGGAGGTGACCTAGAATGGATTGACTGATATGAATAACTAAGGGAATAAGGTGCCATGGAGGAAGCACATGTATTAAAGAGGGGAAACTAGGATTTTAATCAAAATGCAATAATTAAGAAGTGGTGGATGAATAGTACGAAGGGGATTCTCATCACAATACGTTGATAATGAAAATGGGTATTAGTGAGGATGGAAAAATACCAAAAATTTGTTCAAATAAGGGGATTTAATAATTGGAAATAGCTTGGATAGAATAATAGGTGGGGAGAATATGTCTAGAAATTTGGAAGAGAAAAAAGAAGTGATGGCACAAGGAGGTGAGCACATTCAGTTATATGGATCATGATTGTCTAACAGGAAGCCTTGGTTTGTAAGGTATTGATTAGCCTATGAAGAGAGATATCATCACATAGAAAGAAGAGGAAGAAACACTTAATAATTTGCTCTAATTGTTTGAGCTAGAGGAAGGTCAAGTAGTATACATGATACATCCTAAGAAAAGTGGATTGAATCCAAGCCAACCGCCTTATGAATTTTAAAAGCCTAGAGGTAATCCCAACCTTTTTTTTTCTACTTTTGACTTGAAAGCACCTTTTCTTAGTAGTTTGGGATATAGTAGTAGTGAAAACAAAATGAAGATGGGAATAAAAGTATAAGTGGCATATGTTATGTTTGAATTTTAGTTCAAGTGGGGGAGCATGCCTAATTATTCAAACATGTCCATAAGGTTTTATCTTGGTGAACAACCTAACCAACGATATTGTTATAGTAGTTCTAAGAACTTTATGAAGGGTGATGGTGGTGAAAAACCGCATCGATTCTTATGTGGATTCATTTTGATGGTGAAAAGGATTGTAGTGCTAGCTTCTGAGTTGATAAATTTCCTAACCACATTGTGGGGGAATATTCTCTAATGGTGCATGAAGTTCATATAGATTTATCCCTAGGGTGTAGCTAAGGCCTTAGACGAATTAAAGGTGATATTTTTATCTAAGTTATAGAGGATAAACATTGAACAACAAAAAATCACTAAACTGAAGGAGATTAAGAAAATGGTTCGAGAAAGTTCTCAGGAGTATGATGAAAAATTACAAAACTAGATCAACAAACTCTCCTATACTCTCCATGAAACTCAACACAAAGAATGATCCATTCAAAGTTTGTTGCTCTTTAATAGTGTACCATTAAAGCAATAGTCATGGGTGACACAAGGGGATGCCTTATCTTAGGCCACGAGGATAGAATCTTGTAGGGTGAACATCCATTTTACTAAAAAAAATCATTCTTGGTAGGATCTAAGAGAGAATTATGTAAGGAGTTCCTTCTAAGTAAAGGACATTGGTATTACTATTGTTAAAGGGGTTGGCCTACAAGGATACATTGGTAGTTATTGATGCAAGAGCATAATTTCAACAATTTATTTCAAAATTTGTATTTGTCCTCCGGAAGGTCTTAGAGATTTAGAGAAGAGGAAGTTGGTTTCATGGTTGCCCTATAATTTTGTAGAATTTCTAATTTCATATTTAGGATAGGAAATTTTAGTAATTTTAGGTATAAGTTAATATGTTGTTTGATTTTTAAGGCCTCCTAGTAATTAGGAAAGTTGAGTCTTATGATTAGGTTTACTTGTGGCATCCTATGTATTTTTCAAACTCCAATACACCAAGGCAAATATGTGGAGGATATTTGGGGGAAATGTGATTGTCCATAAAATGTAGATCGGATTTTGGGACATTGAAGCTCTTTTACTTTGACCCTACTAGTTCTTAGAGGTTGTATTTGGAGCAATTAGCAGGAAAAAACATAACATGCCCAAAAATATTAGTGTTGGAGCACTTATTGTTTGGGAGAAAGGATAAGGGGTTCTAGGAGTTAAGGGGTTTAAGGGTTTAGGAGTAAGCGGTTAAGGATAAAAGGTAAAGGGTTAGGGTTTATGGGGTTTAGGGGTTAGGGGGTCGAGGTATATGGGTTTAAGGATTAAAGGTTAATGGCTTAGTGGTTAATGGATTTAGGGATAACGATTAACCATCAAGGGCTTACATGTCAGGGATATAGGGGTTAAGTGCCTAAGGGTTATGGTATTTAGGTCTCAACAGGTTAAGGGGTTAGGGGTTAATGAGTTTAGGGGCTAGGGTTTATGGGTTAAGGGTCAAGGTTTAAGAGGATATTGGATTAGGGTTTATGGGGTTCAAGGATTCTAAGTTAGGGGTTAGGGGTTAAGGGGTTAGAGGCTTTGGGGTTAAGGGATCAGGGGGTTAATTTATTATGAGTTATGAGTGTAGGGGTTAAGTGATTATGGCTTTTGGGTTAAAGGGATATGGACTTTAGTGGTTACGGGTTAAGTGTGTATGGGTTGTGATAATGTGGCCCCTAATCCCCTTGTCACAACTATTGGGGGTTCACCTATCAATTTTTCTCATTGCCTTACCTATAGATGTCAATTTCTCTCATTGCCTTACTTATAGTATGTCTTGGAGATATTAGATGTCATTTAATTGAGCTATAGTGATAGGTGATAGCTATGCATAACTCACTAAAGGTGTATCAAGAGGCTATTATTCTATTGGCTATAGAATCTGACTCTTTTTATTTGTAACTTAGAAAAATGGAAAAGATGTGGAGACAATCTCCATTCTTCTTCTTTCACCGGGCCATGTAAAATAAATGAAGCAAATAGTCTCAACCCCTTGGAGAAGGAAAGTTGAGAGCAATAATTAGCATGAACAAACAAAGAATCCAATGAGTTAAGCTTAGAGGGATCTCCCTTTGTAAACAAGCATCCATAATCTCGTTAGAGTTAGTATGAGTATTTACTAGAAGTTGAGTAGTCTTCACATCACCAACCACATCCAATAGAAAGGTACCAACCCCTATAATAAAAATGAAGTCTCCAAATAAGGTGTCGTTAAATCCAGTAATATCATCTTATGTATCTATTACAATATGATTTGGAAAGTACGTTTCCATACATGTGTGAAAGAAACAATCCATTAGGTTAGCAAAAGGAAGTCTTTTTGAAGACCTCAAGAAACCCCCTTGAAGGAGACAAGAAGGGTTTGAAATCATGGAAAAAAAGGCTTCATATATTGTCTATCACCTGTCAAACAGAGTGAACAAACACATAGCACAATTTATGGTGTTGGATTGATTGAGATGTTTATTTTTGGATGGATGGATTTACATCTCTTTAGCCAATAGACAAACCTCATTAAGTATTGTTGCAAGTATGTTATTGACAGTTGAAGTTTCATTAAGACTTAGAGGTATAAGATTTAGACTTGTATGTTGTCACCTATCCAGGTGTGATGATACGTTGTGGAGGTAGGAAAAATTTCTATTTTTTTAACTCTTGGAAATATTCTATACGCTCTTGAGAGAATTTCAACCTTTTAAATAAAATTATAAACAAATGTAAATTCATGCGATAATTAGTAATTGATTTGGGGGTGACTCAACAAATTGTAGCATGTACTTGGCTTGTTGAATTTGTTAGTAAGTTAGGGTTTGATAAATTTGTAAGTTTCAGTGGGATTTATTGCGGTTGTGTGTGTTTTAGAGAAGCCAGTTTGGAGTCGTGGTTATGCTTCCTTTATTGAATTTGATTTCTTTGGTTCTTCTTCTTGTGCATGCCCACTGTGGTATCTTCTCGTTTGCAAATATTTTCTCATTCTGTACAGAAAAAATTTCTTGTTCCATCCTTGAAAAAGTTGCACAATTGTCCTGATTTATCTTTGCAATACCTTGAGTTGTCTCGCTTCTTTCAATTGGGCTGAAATTGTCCACCTCAAGAGGGTTGTTAGTTGTTGTCTAACTAAATTGTTACAACATTTTTTCTTGTTTTATTTATTTATTTTTTCTTCAAGGAGGTGTTTCCTTTAAACTCTAGAAGAAGCATTGCAAGTGCCCTAATTATAGCAGTCATCAGAAGATGTCTGTGATCATGGGCAAGACAACCCTCGGAGGGTGAAAATTGGGTATGTTATACCTATGGAAAACTTTGGCTAACATCCAATTAGATATGTTATATGTAGTTCACAATTAGGAGATCGTAGACCATATTGTTGCACATAAAAATGCACTACTCCTCAGATATCAGGGTAAGTGCAAGGGTATTTATTGAATATACTTTAGTCACATGATAAAACTATCCCACAACTCTATAGTAGAGAGACCAACATGGAACAACAAACTTAAAATCAATCGATGCACTCACTTTCGTGGGAAGTTCATGAACATTTTTATTTTATTATATAATGCACTTTTACCCACATCTAGAGATCACATGAAAATGGTATTCATAATAAAGTTTTCTGGGTGAAGAAATTCATTTTTCCTGCAAGATCAGGTTATGTAGCTATAATTTCTCATGTTTTTTCGTACATCCAACTAGAAACACATCTTGTAGGAATTTTGAAGGAAATCCCACTCAAATTATCAGAGAATCTCCAGGTGATCTCATTAAAAAGTATGTTTCTCCTCATATGTTGATTATTCTTTCTCTTCACTGTGTTTTATATATAAATTCATTTCAATTCATTCATGTCATATATACTCTGGCTCCTGGTTCCAATTTAAAGGTCGAGTTCTCAACATTGTTTGTTGTTCTTTATTTGGAATGTGCTTGTGGTTTGAAGAGGTTGCAAGAGATGGGAATCTCAAATAGTTGTTGACCAGGCTAATGTATGTTTTATAGGTAGAATGTGCGGCTCCAATCCCCACATTTATTATGAGCTTAATCAATTAGTAGATAAGCTTTCCGAGGAGGCATTCAAGTATCCATGAACTATCAGCAAGATCAAGGTTGTGGCACACAAAAAAAAGGAGACTCACAAAATTTAACAACAGCCCCTACTCCTGCAGCTGACAACTTGTCTCCCTCAAGGACCACTGTCTTCTCCTTCATCAGGCAATACTTTCTCAACAACTCACTCAACTGCATCATTTCTATACCCCCAACAATCTATTTATGTTATTGTGCCTATAACATTTTTCGAATAATTTGATGTTTCATATCGGTGAATGTAAAATGCCAATTTCCTATTTGAAAACTAAATTTGCATCCCTTGTACCTAATGATCCTTCTTTGTTGAATATTTTCTTGAATGGAATTTTGTTTACTCATTTTTATCATTTAATGATTTCTTATATGTCAGGATTCTTCTCTATTTCATGCCTTACAACGTGTCCTCTACAACATCTGGTGCAATTCCTAGTTTAAATTTTTTCACATATTTAAAAAAATAAACAATTTTAGTTCATGGAATGTAACTCACTTGACAATCACCTTGTTATGAAGTATTATGTTAAAATATGAGATTCAAAGTTCAAATCCCCTTGAGTGGCAAACCAAAAATTAATATTTTTTTATCTATTTATTTATTATATTTTTAGAATGTGGTTTAATGAAAAAAGGAATAAATACAATATAAAAGAAATAAATATGACCCGATTAAATTTCATGTGGCTTGAATATCTAATTTCAAAAATAAAAAAAATATAATTATCCATTATCCACTCATGGAATTTCAATGCAAACTTATGAATGCTAATGATTTTGTCTTAATTGCTAATTGTCTTAAATGGGTTATGTCTTAATTGTCTTTGTCTTAAGTCGCCATTGTCTTAAATATAAAGTTTTGTCTTAAATATAAATTTTTGTCTTAAAATATTTTTGTCTCAAACTGCTTTTGTCTTAAATATAAAGTTTTGTCTTAAAATATTTTTGTCTCAAACTGTTTTTGTCTTAAATATAAAGTTTTGTCTTAAATACTTCTGTCTCAAATTGTTTTTGTATTAAATATTTTTGTCTCAAATTATTTTTGTCTTAAATGTAAAGTTTTGTCTGAAATTATTTTTGTCTCACACTATTTTTTTCTTAAATTTTATATTTAAGACAATTCAATTGATATTAAATTTTAATATAAACTAACTAAAATAAAAAGTGACTTTTCAAGACAAAAGATTTCTTTTGTCTTAAAAAAATGTCTTAAAAATGCCCTTGTGTAGTAGTGTCATAACATCATAGCAAAGATACTTCACATCCAACCTCAATCCATCACTCTAATTGAAGCATACTAAATATATGCCTGGGAAGGGTTTTTATTTTCTTCTCATAACATCATAGAAAAGATACTTCCCATCCCACTTAGCTAAAAAACTTAATGAAGTCTAAAGGTCCATAATTTGGAAAGAAAGGGTATGAAATCTAATGGTCCATAATTTGGAAAGCAAGGGATATTGGAAGCCTTGGAGTGCCCGACTATGGGCATTAAAAAGCAGTTTCCTGGATCTTTATAACACAGGTAGTTGGTAATAATTTTTTATATAATTGAATAAAATAATTTCTTGAAATTTCTAAATTTTAGACAATACTAATATGGTTAATAATCAAATATACAAGTAATCGAAATATTAATTAATCTATGTATTAGTTAAAATATTTATTTATAAGTGTTGTTGATTTCTCTCACAATCACAATATTTCATAATTAAATTAAAATTTTGATAATAAAATTAAAATTATGGAAATCTTATTTTAAAATTAACATATTGATCAATATAATTATTAATTTAAAAAATCATTTTTTTATAATTAAGCTAAATACATTTAAATTAATTATTATAATTTAGCTAAATACTTTTAAATTAATTAATGTATAGTTAAAATATTTGTTGATTTTCTCATAACCACAACTTGGAAGTAGGATATCCTTGTAAGATCGTTGGGAAAACGGTGACATGTGAAAATCTAAATGCTACTTGCGATGTTTCAGGGTATCAATGGAAGAGATAGTATGCTTTAACCCAAAAAAAAATTAAATTTGTTTTGTTTTAAATATTTCAAAAAAGTTTCGTTGGATATCAATGGAAGAGATAGTATGCTTTGCTTAAAAAAAAAAATTAAATTTGTTTTGTTTTAAATATTTCAAAAAAGTTTCGTTTATTATTTTTTTTTTATAATTTTCTTTTGTATAGGCTGCGCAATCTTTCTATTTGAATTCATTTCTTACTGGATTCCAGCGAGGAATCCCCTTCCATCTATGGGTACATGATGTGTGATTCACTATAGTTGGGCAGAGGAGATATGTTATAATCTAAAGATAAAGCATTGTCATCTTGAAAAAATAAGGGTGTTTTCTATGACTCAATTGTGTTTCAGTGCTCTTCTTTTCTTTTTCTTTTCTTTTCTTTTTCAATGTTGATTGGTTTTGATCTCATGATTTAGCTTCATTCTTGTAAGCTGAAATGAAATTGCATAAGATGCAAGGTCAATTTCTCGAAGAGAAATGAGGTGTTTTACTGTGCAGTGGGCATATTGATCATGGAAATTAGCAAAGATTCATTGAAGCATAATTTTTTAAAGACTCGTTGCTTACCTTGCAGCCTAGGGAACATAAGCTATAAGTGTTCAGAAGAGCTTTGTGGCATGTTTGGCATGCATTTTTTATGCCTTTTCCAGAGACGAGACAAAACCTACCCGTGAGGAAAACGACCTTCGTGTCGGAATTATACTCCCAACCACTGCCATGAATGAGAAGCAGCAACACCCCACACTTCATCAATTTTGTGCAGAGAAGGACAAGCAAGGATCCAAGAGCCTGAAGGCATTTTCATGTAACCACAACAAACAGAGTACCCGAGCCATCCTCTACATTTATTTCTTCAACAACCGCTTTAACTTACCTTTTTCCCGCCGCTTAGAATCACAATGTTTTTCATTTTAAACTTAAGCCATTCACCATATGTTATTATACTATCGATGCGATATTCGGCGGGACCTACCTTAACTTTACCACATGAGCCAAAACCTTATTTTTCACCTTATTCCTTTGTATTTCCGTTACCACACTTACCAACAGTTTACCGCTCACAGAGTGCACTTCGCAAAGATTACGACTTACCTTTCTGCAGCTGCAAGTTATGATATTTATCGTGTGATGTGATTGTGCTATCGCACATCGCATTCGAAACCATTTGAGTTTACTACTTAGTTCCAACAAGTTAAGTTATTTGTTTTTGCGGTGCAATTGTCCCATCTCACATCGCACCTGCAAGGATTTTTGTTTATTAGTGTTCACGCCAGTTAAGAGTTCAGCTCGCGGATCTGTAATCTGTGATGGAGTGTCAGATGCGATGAGGTTTTAGAGCCGACATCGATAAAGTTTGAAGTCCGCCACTTTTATGTTTTGAATGCGTCTTTACGTGTTTTTGTGTACAAGAATAAATATGGCCTACATGTCAATTTAATGAAAGAATGGGTCTTTTGACGGCCCAAGGACAAATGGTTGTTGAACGTCTATTCAGAAATTGAATTTCATTGAATAGATTAGGTCTTACAGGATTTGGACATTCTTGTATAACTAATGTGATTTCATTTGGTTTTTTCAGAAAGAAAAGGAATAGAAAACTAAAGTTTGTTCCTCTCTTGTGTATTATGTTGTTTGTATATGACTATTTAATTTTCGCATTATTTGCAGTCTCCGTGTTATGGGGGAAACACATTTCCTTTTTTATTGTTTCTTTCAATATTTTAAACATGGTATTGGAATAGGTCTAAGCTCTCAGTGAAAGAAACGCGAGCTTACTCTCCATACTGAAGAAGTTGTAAGATTGTTTGTTTGTAGAATTAGAAGTATCCAGCAGTGAGAAAGCTTTTACAGCAGTGAGAAGGTTTCTCTTTTACACAGTCAAGAAGATTGTTTTCTTACATAGTTAGAATGGCAGCAGCAGGCACAAGCCTGACAAATCTACAATTACCATAGTTCAATGGTAAAAACTGTGATTATTGGGCCATTACGATGAGGGCCCTCTTTGCTTCATGGAATATATGGGAGCTACTGGAAAATGGCTTTCCAGAACTAGCAGATGTAGTAGTTCTTAATGCTTTGATAATAGAAGAAAGAGTCTTGCTGAAAGAAAATAGAAAGAAGGACTCCAAGGCCCTCTTCTATATCTTTCAAGCAGTACATGAGAGTATTTTCCCAAGGATTGCAGCAACAATAAAGTCCAAGGAGGCATGGGATATCGTCAAGAGAACCTTTTAAGGCGTCAAGAAGGTGAAGACAACAAAATTACAAATGTTGAGGAGATATTTTGAAACTCTCTAATGAAAGAGTCTGATAACATAGACTCATTATTCACACACGTGATTGGATTGGTTACCCAGATAAGGTCTCAAGGAGAGACACTTGAGGAAAGAAGAATAGTGGAGAAAATCTTTAGAAGTCTACCATCAAGATTTGATGCCATAGTAGTGGCAATAGAAGAGACAAAAGATCTCTCGAAACTTTCGGTGGATGAGCTTTGTACATCCCTGATGCCTCATGAGCATAGATTGAGCAGAAAAAAAAACTCCTCATTGGAGCATGCTTTCAAGACACAAATATCTTTTGGCCGAGGTAGAGGTCAAGGAGGATCAAACTACCGAGGGAGAGGAAGAATCCCACAAAGAGGTGGTAGAAAAAATCCTGCAAGCACAAGTGGAAAGGGCAACAACCACAATCAAAATGAAGGCTCAAGCCAGAATCAAGCACAAGGACAAAGGTATGATAAATCCAAAGTCCATTTTCATTATTGTAAAAAATATGGGAATTATGCCAATGAATGTAGAAAGAAACAAAATGACATGAATAATAGGCAAAATTTAAATTTTGCAAAAGAAATTTAGAACCAGAGTAATGTGCTTCTAACCTATAATGTAGCACAAGAAACAAAAGAAGATGAATGGTTCTTAGACTTAGGTTGTAGTAACCACATGACTGGAAACATAGCAATGCTTACCAATCTAGATGAGAATGTGAAGTCTGAAGTGACAACGGGGACTAAAAGCAAAGACTCTATTATGGGAAAAGGAAGAGTATCAATACTGACAAGAAACGGAGAAGAAATTTGTGCTAGATGTAACCTTCTGAGCATTAGACAACTCGTGAATAACGGCTACAATGTATTTTTTAAGAATAATGTGTGTTCTATCATGGACATATCTCCAAGTAAAAAGGTCATTGCAGAAGTTCATATGACAAAGAATAGGATGTTTTCTCTCAAGCTGATAACGGACTTGAAGGAAGGAGGTGTGGTAGCAGTAGTCACACAAGAGGTCTTTCAAGAAGAAGTGAAAGACAAAGACTGGTTATGGCATTTGAGATTTGGACATCTAAATTTTGAAGGTTTGAACCTCCTGCATATAAAAGGGATGGTAAAAGGATTACCACTTATTGAGAAACCAGACAGCCTATGTTAAGGTTTCATCTTGGGAAAAAAACACAGAGAATCCTTTAAAGCGGGAAAGCGTATAAGGGAAAATACACCCTTAGAGATTGTCCACTCAGATTTGTGTGGACCAATGCAAACGCCATATTTAGCTGGCAGTCACTATGTTTTGAAATTTATAGATGATTATACAAAAAAGACATGGGTTTATTTCTTGAAACATAAGAGTGAAGTGTTTGAACAGTTCTACCACTTCAAAGCTCTTGTTGAGAAGCAAAGTGGGCACTACATAAAAGTGTTGAGAACTGACAGAGGTGGAGAGTATATCTCCAAAGACTTCCTACATTTTTGCAGGGAGCACGACATACACAAGAAGTTTACCACAAGCTACACACCATAGCAAAACGGTGTTGCAGAAAGGAAGAACATGACGATCATGGACATGGTCAGAAGTATGTTGAAGGCAAAACACTTTCCAAATCAGTATTAGGCTGAAGCTATCAATTGTGCAGCGTATATTTTGAATAGATGCCCAACCAAATATTTTATGAATAGATTCCCAGAAGAAGCATGGAGGGAAACAAATCAGTTTGTCACTCACATGAAAGTATTTGGATGTGTGGCATATGCACATGTCCCAGATCAACTAAGGAAGAAGTTGGACAATAAGGGGGCGAAATGTATATTTTTTGGATACAGTGATGAATCCAAGGCATACAAGCTCTATAATCCATCAACCAAGAAAGTTATAATCAACAGAGATTTGTAGTTCATTGAAGAAGAAATTTGGGATGGAAGTTTAAAGAAGACGGTAAATGTGAAGACAGGTATGTCCCACGAAGAGCAAGAGGTATTGATTGCAGAAAATAATTCCTCAACGGTGGCTCCTCCTCCAACTACACAAGCTCAACAGAGCACACCAGAAGCAGGAAACATAACATCCTTGAGAAATCAAGGAAGTGCTTCTCCAAGCACATCATAGGGATCAAAAACTCCCTCAAGTTCAAGTGGAACTCCAAGGCTACACGCATAAGTAAGGAAGAGATTATGAAGAAAACCTTGCACTAGTTGCAAGGATGGAAACAATGTGGAAAGTGTTGTCCATTGCAGCACAACAAAAGCAGAAAGTCTACCAAATGGATCTAAAATCAGTGTTTCTGAATGGAGTGTTGAAAGAGGAGGTATATGTTGAACAACTTGCGGGCTATGAAATTGAAGGCCAAGAGCACAAAGTGTGCAAGTTGAAGAAAACTCTTTATGGGATGAAGCCAACACCAAGAGCATGGTACAATAGAATTGATGCTTACCTGACAGAACATGGGTTTGAAAAGTGTGATGGTGAACCCACACTCTACATAAAATAAAATGACGGTAAAACTGTTGTTTTATATGTAGATGATTTAATTTTCACAGGAAATGAATTTTCTCTCATTGCTGATTTTAAAACAGTCATGAAGAATGAATTTGAAATAACTAAATTTGGTGTATTGAGATATTTTTTGGGAATTGAAGTAAAACAAAATTAAAAAGGAATTTTTATTTCGCAAGAAAAATTTGTTGCAGAAGTTTTAAAGAGGTTTAACATGCAGAACAACAAAGCTGCAGTAAATCCAACTCTCACGGGGTTAAAGTTAAGTAAAGAAGATTGCAGCAAGAATGTCATTTCGACATTGTATAAGAGCATAGTTGGCAACCTCATGTATTTGATTGCAACTAGGCTTGATATTATCTATGCTGTGAGTTTAATTTCCAGATTCATGGAAACACCAAAAGAGACACATTGGCAAGAAGCCAAGAGGATTTTAAGGTATGTGAATGGAACAAAGGGGTATGGTGTTCTATACTTCCAAACTGATAATTTTAAATTGATTGGAAATACGTACAGTGATTGGGATGGAAGTGTAGATGATAGAAAGAGCACATCTGGGCATGTGTTTCATTTGGGATCGGAAGCCATTTCATGGGCTTCCAATAAGCAACCAATCGTTGCTTTATCAACAACAGAAGTAGAGTATGTAGCAACAACAACAGCAGCCTGTCAAGCTATTTGGATGAGAAGGATGCTAAGAGATTTGTGTCATGAGCAAGACAAAGGAACCACAATTTATTGTGATAATAGCTCAGCGATTACATTATCAAAAAATTATGTTTTCCATAAAAGAACAAAGCACATAGATGAAAAATATCATTTTATAAGAGAATTGGTTAACAATGGTAAGATTGTTTTGTAGCATTGCAGGACAGAGGAACAATTTGTTGATATCCTCACAAAGCCATTAGCACGGAAGAGTTTTGTTTATCTCAGAAAGTGTCTGGGAATGATTTATGGTGGAAGTTGTAATTAAGGGGGCGTGTTGGAATTATACTCCCAACCACCGCCATGAATGAGAAGCGGCAACAACCCACACATCATCAATTTTGTGCAGAGAAGGACAAGCAAGGATCGAAGAGCCTGAAGGCGTTTTCATGCAACCACAGAAAATAGAGTACCCGAGCCAGCCTCTATGTTTATTTCTTCAACCACTGCTTTAACTTACCTTTTTCCCACAACGCGCAATCGCAATGTTTTTCATTTTAACCTTAATCCATTAACCATATGTTATTCTACCGTTGATGCGATATCCGGCAGGACATTCCTTAACCTTATCGCATGAGCCAAAACCTTATTTTGCACCTTATTCCTTTGTATTTCCCTTACCGCACTTACCAACAGTTTACCGCTCGCAGAGCGCACTTCGCAGAGGTTACCACTTACCTTTCTGCAGCCGCAAGTTATGTTATTTGTCGTGCAATGCGATTGTGTTATCGCACATCGCATTCACATCCATTTGAGTTTACCTCTTAGCTCTAGCAAGTTAATTTATTTGATTTTGCAGTGCGATCGTGCCATCGCACATCGCATCCGCAAGGATTTGTGTTTATCCATGTTCGTGCCAGTTAAGAGTTAAGTTTTCCGATATGCGATCTGCGATGGAGTGCCGGATGCGATGAGGTTTCAAAGTGGAAACCGATAAAGTTTGAAGTCCGTGTTTTGGTCTATAAGCAGAAATATGGCCCGCGTGCTGATTTAATGAAAGGATTGGTCTTTTGACGGCCCAAGGACAAATGCTTGTTCAACATTCGTTCGACAATTTAATTGCATTGAATAGATTAGGTCTTACAAGATTTGGCCATTCTTGTATAACTAATGTAACTTCATTTTTTTTAGAGAGAAGGAATAGAAAACTGAAGTTTGTTCCTCTCCAGTGTATTACGCTGTTTGTGTATGACTGTTTAATTTCCGCATATTTGCAGTCTCTATGTTGTGGGGGAAACACATTTCCTCTGTTATTGTTTCTTTCAATATTTTCAACACTCTGTACTATTTTTAATATATGTCTATAGCCCTGTAATGTTCAGCACCTTCTGGATCTCTGAAACTAGGATCACATCATGGTAAGAAGAACGCCTTAGCTGAACACAAGGGAAAAAAGAAGAAAAAATAGTGATGCATTTTGCAATGCTTAATTGTACGGTACACTTATTAGTTAAAAAATAAAATTCACTGATCTGGTTTCTGATATGTATTGCATAATTTATCAAGAAACAGTGAAGATATAAAAAGGAATTGGAGTTCATATCAAATATCTCAGCCTTGGTAGGTTATCAAATCCAAATTTCTTGGCAATCTTTTGTGAATACCAACCGAGGAATATTTGGTATGAGAAGGGCAATGAGGGAGTAGACGGCTAGGTGGTTGGGAACCCTAGCTGCGGCTACCCTCTGGTTTGTGTGGCCGCTTTCTTTTCTGCCTGTTTGTGACGCTGAAGCCTTTTCATGTACCATTCGTTGGTGTTGTTGTTGCCGCCTCACTCTTTGTGTCACTTCCCTTTTCTTTGGGGGTTATTCTCTTTTTCCGCGGATGTTTCCTCTGGCCCAGGTTTGCAGTGTGTTGTTGTGGGGATGCTATGAGTTTTGATGCTTGGGGTATTTTACCCCGCTTGGCCGTATTTGCTGCCTTGAGCTCTTGCTCACCTCTGAGTTATGAGTTGGTTTTGTGGACATTTTATTGTCTGATATTGGATGTTTTGCTTTGGTTTAAGAGAGACTTTATAGAGTTTAGTCAGTTATTAGGTAGTTAGAGGGTTAAATAAAGGAATAAAAGAAGTGGTGGATCTAATGACCTACAACATTTCAATCATTTAACATTTGATCCAATGGTGTAGATACGTACACAATGTCAACTAGAGAGTATACTACATAGTGTCAACTAGAGAGTTGTTTTAATAATTATTGAAATAATTAAAATGTTTTCAAAAAATTAACATTTTACGGTGTAATTATTAAAATAATGAAAATATTGTTAACCGAAAATCATTACGCTCAAGTAGTTTTCGTTTCACTAAAATTATACATATAAAAAATTGCAGTTGAAGGCATTGATAGCGTTTTGCTGCACGATATCACTCACCCACTCGAATTTGTGTCTTATAACTCACTCTAAGGTTGATTTTCATTTTTTTTTTTTAAAGTTGATTACAGCTAAGATAAGATTACACCCAACAGTTAACTAAACGCCTTTGTAGTTATTACGAATTTATATTTATACTTTATTAATATAGATAGGTTAAATAGTTACACCAAAATGGGACTTTAGTTTACGAGAAACTTCAGATATGGTTATGTTTCATATTTTAAGAAAACCTTCAAAGTTATATGTATACCCTATCATGTATGAGGCTAACAAATTATTAAAATATTATAATTTCTTTATTTCTTTTATAAATATACTTGATCACGTATTAGCCAAACAAACTGAATTTAAATCTTATAATTTATTTATTTTATTTTTTATTAATACTTTTTATTAAAAGAAATTTATATTTACATACATATTAAATAACTGGACCAAACAAATTCCTAATCCAAAATAAATTCAGACATGGTTAACTTTCAATTTCAAAAAAACCTTTAAATCTAAATATTTAAATATATATAACTGTAACTATTAATTAATTTATTTTAATCAACTCATTTATATAATCAAATTAAATTAAATGGTTATATATATATATATATATATATATATATTTCTTAAACTATTATATTTGTGTTATTATAATTTCAATTATTAATAATTAATAGTCTATAACTTTAATATTAAGGGAAATATTTCTTATTTTATTTTTTTCTAATGGAAATTTGTGTGTCTCCCATTGAGAGTATGGCTAAGTTTAGATATTTGATTTATAAGAAGAAGCTTTATATCATAGAATCCAAAAGGCTCCGAAAATTTACTTCTAAATGTAGTCAAAACCCCCACCTTGGTCTCAAGAGCTAGTGTCATAAGGATGCCCAATCTTGGCTCAACCATTGGAGTATTAAGGAGGAGATCTGTATGGTTAGCAAAAATAGTATGAAAGATACTATTACCTCCAAGTTTAAGGACACTTGTGGGAGGATAAGGAGCTAGAGGGTAAAAAGAAGGTAAGATACTATAAGGAGGTGATCAACCACAACCACACTCTTGATAACTAAAATTATCTCTCTGTGTTGACCAACACTACAAAAAATGAACCTCACTAGGATAAGAACTAATTCTCATGAGCTTAGAAGTGACACAGGGCGATGGTCTATTCACAAGGCTCCTTAAAACGATAGGATATGTCAGGTTGTGATACTAAGGTGAAATATGAAAAACAATTCCTTTTAGAGTACCCGGCTCTTAATCAGATCAACTCTCAATTCCCTAACATGTGTCAAACTTCTAATCTTCTTGACTTTTTAAGCCAACCCATCTTTAGCGAACTTGGAGCGCTTCTTTGCCTTTTCTTTCATCATAGAAACAAGATTTTGAAGAATCACACTTAGATTCTTTTTCTTTTTCTTTTCTTGAGGTCCTATAGGTAGCATTGGTCTTAGTGGACGTTAATCATCATCATCATCATCATCAATAATTTTTGGTTAACATGAACCTCAAATCTGGTGGTACATACCACTTCATTGAGCCTAGACGCCCATTCCGCAACCTAGTATGAGAGGATGTGTAAGTTTGTCCATCCCTCTATACCCTTTTAAAATAAAAGTTAAAATTAAAAATTATGTTCTAGATAGAAAAACAATGTTAGCTATAATTAAAAATATATTGTGTTACTCCAATTATCCCTAAATCAACATCTTAAAAAATATGACTATTTTTCATTGTGATTTAGTGTTTCAACAAATGTAAACCTTTGGTGTGTCTTATTTCTTGAGTGTAAACAACTTTATTATACATGTCAATTTATATTTCAAACAAAACCCTCAACAACTCATCTTAAACTTTTTCATTTACATTTACATTTACTTTTCGTGAATCCATTTTGAAAAATACAAATACCAAAACATTTTATGTATGATTTTCCTCTTTTTGTGGTAACCATTTGTGTATCTCTAAATTCTCTAGAATTTCTTTCTTATTTAGGTTGATGTTAACTTCATTTTGTTGTATTTTTGTAACACTCTCCATACCATAACATAAAATGCATGGTTTCCTTCAATTCATTCATGAACATTTTCATTGGATTTGTCAAATGTACAATAACATTTGATTTATTAAATGTACAACTTTTTTTCAATATTTATGATGTTTGATTTATTAAATGTACAACTTTTTTTCAATATTTATGATGTTAATTCTGGATCCATTATATACAAAATGAAAAATAAATTGATCCCTCTCCAAACTTGATAAATTTTAAATTAAAATGAAACTAGACTAGTAATTATTCCATTCCTTATTGATTGTGAAATATATTACTAAAATAAACATAAAAATACATACAACTAGCCTTCTAAATATACTCACAATTAAAAGAAAATTGAAAAAATATACATTATCAATTTGATCGAATTACATAATAATATATATAATCAATCAACTAAATATACTACCGAAAAGTAGGGAAGAGTATATATAGTGATGATGATTGATATATAGTTATGGTAAAATCTACATAAGTTGAAGCAAAGCAAAGCAAAGGAAAAAAGCTAGCTTTTACAATGAAAATGAGAACATTTTTTATCAGAACGATCTTCACAAAAATTAGCACTTCAGATCAGGTAAGTAACGCTGATTCCATCCTACTATATTCACTACGAATGACTTCTGGAAAGAGTTGAAGATTGAGATCTTCTATGGAGCCATCGAGAGTAAAGAAATGCCAACTAAAATCACAAAATGCCATATTATGTAGCCCATCTGGATAGGAACGTGACGGCTCACATGTTTCTGGTTCTGGAAGTGGCATTTCATGGAGTATATTGTCACTGTGAAGAATGGCCTGCAAATGTTTTAATGCAAGAAGATATTTACTTTTATGAATATCTTTTTTTATTCTCATAAAACTGCTGCCCAATATGATAATCTTCTTCAAATTGGTAGTCGTCCAATTTGCTGACAACACATTGTCAACGAGAAAAATTGGGCATCGAGGCATAAAAAATAAGGTGGGCCTCTTCACTGTCCGTTTGCCGAGTTCATTTACAGACATAAAAGTGCAGTTGAAGGCATTGATAGCTTTTTGCTGCACAGGAGGCACAGATGGATCGTACGCCACGATATCACTCACCCACTCAAATTTGTCTCTCAATAAAATAGCAAATGCCAAGTGCGCGTGACAAATTTCCACTCTTGGAAACATCCGTACGCGCTCCAGCCCTCCAACGCCATAGAGAACGAGTTGTAATTGCTGATACTCTGGGTCTCTGCCTATCACCTTTCTTATTTGTGCAACAAGTTCTGGGTTTCGCATCTGTTGCATAAAATCTCGGAAGAAGGAAGATTTCTCTAACTTTTCCACTGCCAATTGTACTTTCTCGATAATTTCTTGAATTTTTTCAATATCTTCTACATCAGACGCATAGGTGTTCTCCATAATTCTTTTATTATCTTCTACATCAGGCGCAGAAGTAATCTCCGTAATTCCCCATCCAAACTTGCGGGCTAACCAGGTGCTCGGCAGAATTGCCAATCCCATCTTACGGATTAACGAAAAAAACCGTAGGATCATTGAATATAACTCAGCAGTTAGAAATCCTTGAATATATGGAATACCGAAGAAAATCGTCCGGTCAAAGAAAAACGAATCCTTGAATTTGTGGATGAACGTTTTATCTATTTATATGAAACAGATCAGGCTGCGTCGGTTTAATGATAGATTTTTTATTTTTAGTTTTGGCTATTACTTAAGTGGTTTTTGCGGTTTTTTTTATTTATTAATGTAGTGGTTTTAAGAGTTGAGTAAATGTTATCAATTTAAATTTAGAAGAGCAAGTTTCAGAGATAGCATCAAAATGTAATTTAAAAAAAAAAATGTTATGAGGTGGAGGTGGAAGTGGAAGTGGAAGTGAATCTATGGAAACATGCATTAGTGGAAGCTGGCCTAGTTATTCAACTATTTGCTAAGTTGACCTAATAATCTCATTCATGTAGGTGGGTTGTGTCTATATGACACCATGAGCTTATTAATATAAATTCAATCTAATAGGAATGATATTAATATAAATAATTATACATAATTTCAGGAGACAAGTCAAAATATTCACATATATATATACTTATATATGTACTTAGTGTGTGTCATGTGAGTCATGCACCCTCTAAGTGTTATAGATGACATCATGACACATACATGCATGACAAAATTTGGTTGGGTAGACTCGTGCTAAATGAATCAACATATAATGGAGGCAATGGTGGTAGTGTGTTAATCTCTCCATATGAAAAAATTTGGCTCATGATAAATGAATCAACATATAATGGAACTCGTAGGTCACGAGGCAATGGTGGCAACTTGCTAAGCTCTCCATATGAAAAAATTTAGTCAACTCGTAGAATCACAATAAATGAATCAACATATAATGGAACTGGTAGGTCACGAGGAAATCATGGCACTCTATTAATCTCTCCATGTTTATCTATAATGTTATCCTAATTTTCAGCATTGAGATGCAATGACTCCTCTAGCTCTATTGACAATACCATGCTCCAAGTTAGTAATGGAAACAATCTCGAAGGTGGTCGTACGTGCCTAGGGTCCCTAAGAGCCCCACCACGATCATTGGTATGTCCCAAGATGGTTCCATAATAATGAGATATGGTATTAGTGTACTTCAACCTCATATGTAACATGGACTTTCCATATATATTCTTGGAAAAATAAAGGGGGACCTGGTCAAATTGGGGGAACTCGCCCCAAGCTCCAATGAATCGATCATACACAAAAGCGGTTGCATCAACATTATTAAAATATTTAAGTGGAATCAGACCTTTATGTCTAGCATGGTGATCGTGACGCATGTCGAAAACCTCTCCATGAACTTCCATATTTTTTGTGACCTCTTTCACCACCTCCCAAGTATGTGGGCCTCTAACCTCATGCATCATAATACTTTGAATGGAATGTAGGAGGTGGCTATGTAGTCTCGACCTCTGGTGTGTCTCGATCAACCTATTGATGTTCAAAGATAAACTATACCAAGTAGGTGAACTAGCAGGGATTTTATGCAACTCTTGTGTGATCCACATATGCTCAACTGTAACATTCTCCAATATGATACTAGTTGTAGCATCGTCCCACTGCAACAAGGAAAAGACCCTCTAGCATATGTTTTTGAGTAACCCCTAATGAAAATAGTCCAGATATTCGTTTGTAGCAGAGGATTTTAGAGGAGGTTGGAAGGTAGAGGTTTTTGCGAAGGTTTTTTGCCCAGTTAGTTTCTCATCCTCCACTGCATTGATGCGTTTAACTATAACAGCACCGGTGCGTACTACAAATTGGCACACCAAGACACTGTGTTGTACATACAAACCTCTGAGTGCGTCTAATTACAGTAATGCACTGGTGCGCTATAAAAATTCACACCCCATGTGTTACACCATTTTTTGGTCATCTAACCTTTCATCATTAGATGGACCCAAGTACGCCATGTAAGACCAGTTTTACCCCAAGTAAAACTGCTTTCACTATGTTAATTAGGAAACCCCAAAAGGAATAATTAATTAAACCATAATTTAATTATTATTCCCAGTCATGTTTAACCCCAAAACAAAGAAATTAATGAGATAAACCCATAGTTATCTTATTATTTTCTAGGAATAATTATTTAAATAATATTCCTTGTTAAATATGACCAAATCAATCACCATTAATTAAATAAATCATTATTTATTTGATTATATCCCAACCACTTCCTTAAAAAGATAAATAAATCATTTATTTATTTATTCTTCACTAATCAAGGGATTTGACCCAAGTCAAACACCCTTTCCCTCCAAAAAATAATAATAAAATATTCCATAGAGGTGGATCTAGATTTGATTAACATTATTTTAATCATGCACCAAGATCTAGAATGACCCAATATTTTGTTATAAATAGGAGGGTTTTCCCCATCATTCTTCACCTTTTGTTGCCTATTAGATCACTTTGGATCTATACACTTAGTCTCATTTCTACCATTTTGCTCCCATTGAGCTCTACTTTCTGCATTGGGTTTTCTACATCTACAAGAGAGAGAAATCTTAGATCTGAAGTGCTGAGGACTACAAAGAACCCATCCCATTGAGGAGATCTGGATACACCTTCTTGTTTCCTCCCAGGTGCCCTGTAATATAAAAATTCATTCAAAAATCGTGTTCTTGTCTTGTCTGTTGGATGCATGAAGCAAACCCTTTACTTTACTTCTTAATGTCTTTCCATTTATAGATCTGTTTGTTGCAGCATTTTAACTACTAATCGCAGATCTGAAGATGTTTGGCAGCCTCTATTGTTGTTAGGGCTATTAGTTATGCGTAGCTAAAGTGGTTCTTTTTCGTACACTTCGACGAAGAATTCATACTAACAAATGGCGACTCCACACGGGTTTTAAATTACGACCGTTGTCGTTTTTCATATTCCTGCATATCCAGCTACTTCAGGCCCTAGGGCTTCTTTTCAGCTGCTTAGTTTTCCTCTTTTTATGTCATTTTTTCTCACATAAAACCCTAAAAACTTGGTCGCTTTCCCGTGTTTGCGGCCCTGTTGCGCGGAGTAGCGACACCGGCCGCAAGCGAGACGACGGCACACGAAAATGCCGCATGGGGACAGCCGAACCGGAGGGGTACGCACTTTTGGCCCTAAGCTGCCTGACAGAACCTCCAGTCGCACTGACACCATTTTCTGCGACTGCACTCGAATCGAAGTCGGCTAACGACTGCCTTTTTTCCCGCATTTTTTCTGCAATTTTTCTGGGTTTTGCTGCAGCTTCTGCCAGGGTGTTCCAGCCTCTATCTCAGCCCGCCTTGACCAAGATCTGATCTGTTTTTACTCCTCTAAGTGGGAACCCAACCCCTTAGGGCTTTAGTACCCTCCACTTTTTGTGGAAGAGTTTAAGCTCTTTCAGCCGTCGGTTTCAGAGCTTCAGCCCCCTCTTTTTCCAGATCTGTTACCTCACTTCCAGATCCATTGAAATCAACCTCTTTTCCTTTCAAATCACCTCTTGTCGTTTTGTTTGGTCCTCCTGCGAGCCTCGCCTTGCCCACGGTTTTTGTGATTCCCTTTTCAAACACCTTGCCTCTGTCTTCATTTGTGATGCACCTTGTCTATGACTTTATCCTCCGGATCTCTGTCCCCTTTGACCCTAGATCTGTTGAGCTTCCTTTGTGTGTGTTTCCATAGTTTTTCCCTTTCTTTTCAGTATAGTTTTGAGAGACCCACTTTCTTGGGTTTGATAGATGCATATGTAGCTGTTATTTTTCTGTTATTTCAGCATTTTCATTCTGTTCTCTGTAGGTTTATTTTCAGCTACGTTGCACACTTTTTTTCTCTCAACAACGGAAAGGGTTTAAAAATTAAAATTAACGCACACCACACACTGACCCTAAGTGAAGAAGCGCATGGTTTACACCGCCTGGCAAAGACTCTAAAATCAATTGTCACTGCACCTTATCTGCCCTTGACCTTCTTGATTCTGTCCCTTTCTGCCCTTGTCGGTTTCCTTCTTCCTGTCATCATTGCGCCCCCAAGGCGCCGTTCCCGGAGACTTCTTGGCCTTCACCCTTAGTTTCCGGTTGATCGACCTGCTCCGCACCGCCGTCGTCGAGCCAGTCCACCTTCGAGTCCACACTCCGACTCCTCTCCTGATTCATCGGGTCCCCCTTCTCCTTCCGGTTCTCCCCTTGTTACCTTCACCATGTCTGGATCAGGGCCTAACGCTAGCGGTTCTCCTGGCCCCAATGCCGGCCCTACTTCTAGCGGAACCGTCACACCCACTACCCCGGCCACCCCTGTGCTGCCGTACATTGCAGGCCTCAGCCTGCCCGATTTCCATCAGTTGATTAATGACCCCATTCACCACAATGCTACCTGGCCCGCTATGCCCACCAAGCTGCCCTCTGATATTCCTAAGTTCGAGGGCCTTAATGGAGAAGATCCAACCAATCACGTCCGGTCTTTCCACATGTGGTGTTCCTCCAATTCCATTACCGATGACTCCATCCGTCTTCGTTTTTTCCAACGTACGCTTACCGGCGAAGCTTCTAAATGGTATGTCAAACAGGCCACTTCCTCCCATACCACGTTTGAGACTCTTGCCCAAGCCTTTTTGTCATACTTCCAGCTCCCTCTCCGATACGACACTGGCACGGAGCTCTTGACTTCATTTAAGCAATCCTCTTCCACACGCCTTTCTGCCCATGTTCAGGAATGGCGACGAAGACGGAGCTTATGTCGAGCCCCTCCTTTTGAAGATCGGGTTTACATGGACTGGTTCCTTCGCACCCTCCCATCTCCCATCGGCAAAGATGTCGCCTCTCACTTTCCTCAATCTGAAGAAGCCGCCCTCCAAATAGCTTTAAAATATGACCTGATCTACGCTCAATCTGGTTATGTTTATACCGTTCTTCCTGACATCCCCAGGCCCGGTGGCGCTAACGCCCCGGGGGCATCTTATTCCGCCGACGGTATTTTTGGATCTCTTTCCCACCCATCTGCTCACCCTCCTATGGGCTATGGTCTCCCTCAGGGAGGGGCCAGCACCTCAAGCACTCTTCCCCCTCCCGGCAACATGTATCCAGGATACGGCATGCCTCCTCCTTTTGCCCAACCTCCTGCTTACCTCAATGTCGCCCAACCCACCCCTTACTTTTATCCACAGCCTGGTGCGCCAGCTCCTCCAGCATATGCGCTCCCGCCTCCCTTGCCTCCTCACAACCTGCAATAACGCACAGCCCCCCTCTAGGGCGAGGTATTTGCCGATGGGGTGCGCTTGTCCCCCTTCTTCTCGGGGGAGAGGCAACCGAGAACCCATCTGCCCCCGTGTGAGGACTCAGTTACGGTGACGGAGCCTAACACTAGCAACCAGCCTCAGGGCATCTCGCCCAGGCCGGACAGGCCGCTTCGCACAAACAAGCCCTGTTCGTGTTGCGGTGTTTACGGTCACTACACTCACGATTGTCCTCTCTTACCCCGGATGCGACAGATGTGGGAGTCTCAAGCCACATTGCGCGGACAACACGCCTCCCCTCATGCTCCTCCTAATGTGGCCACTACCCAGCCAGCTGTGTTCACTGATCCTTTCCCTCAACAGGGATTCGTGGCTACTCAACCCCCCGACAGCCATGTAGTCACCCCCTCGTCCATTTCTGGTTCCTCTGATTACCAGATCCTTATGATGCGCTCCGATCCTTCCCCTTCCGTCGATCCTGCTGACGACCAAATGATTGTTTTTGACGCCACTCAATCGGACCATCCTCCTCTTCCTCCTTCCGTTGCTTTCCAAATCCCAGTCAAAATCCGGAACGCCACTGTATCCCGGTGCATAATTGATGAGGGGGCATCCACCTGTGTGATGTCCGCTTCGGTTTGGAAGCAACTCGGATCCCCCGAGTTGGCCCCTTCCACGATCACCCTTCGAGCGTGGGACGGTCATGCCTCCCAGCCTATTGGCCTGTTTCGTAATTGTCCCATCACCCTCGCCGGTAAGACTGTTTGCGTTGATGTCGAAGTCATTGACGCCCCTCTAGACTACAACATTCTATTGGGGCGAAGCTACACCTATGCCATGTCTGCTGTCCCATCCGCGGTTTTCCGCAAGATGTCTTTCCCACATAATGGGAAGATAGTCACCATCGACCAGCTATCTTATCATGAGCCGCCGTCTCAGACCTCCTCCGAGACGACCATCTCTTCTGTAGCCAACAAGCAAACCGTCGATTCTCTGACCAGTGTCTCTCCCGGTGTCTACAAAGATTCCACCTTGCTTGGTACTTTCCCTCATCTTCCCCCTCCTCCAGTCACTGATCCCAGCTTGTCGAATGTTTGCATGATGCAATCGTCTCAGGCTACCCATAAACGGCCTGCCTCGGCTAGTCAGCAACCTCCCCCCCGCCCTCCGCAGCCCGCTCCTAGCAATTCATCTCAGCCAGCCGAACCTCCTCCTTCTGGCCCTCCCCCTACAGCTGGCATCCCCGAACCTCTTTATCCCCCAGGCTCGGTTCCCCCTGGCCTTAACCATCTCGGAGCCATACCTCCTGGTCATTACCCTGCTGGATAGATCCCCTTCTTGGCTCCCCCTCCCGGAGTATATTCTGTCCCCGTCATGGCCACCCTCTCTCTCCCTAACTTGACCTTGGGTATTCCGGTTTGGTACCTTGACCCCCCAGCCGCCACCCCCCCTGGTCACCCCAAACCTTATATGGCTTTGACACCGGTTCAACCGGTCCCCCTCGCTTCCTCCATAGCCACTGTGCCCCCAGCACCTCCACAGGACCCTTCTCCTATTGTGACAGCTCCTGGGAAGAAAGGCAAAGCCCGAAAGGGGGCAACCCATCAAGATCAGGCCCCCCCGACATCCCTTACCCCCCCACGACCACCAAAGCCCACCATTCGATGCGCTTTGTGTGATGTCGTCGGTCATGCCACTCACATGTGTCCTGAATTGCCACACCTCAAGCTTCTGGTCAACGAGACATTCCCCAACTCTGATCTCCCAGAAGTCCATGTCACTATCCCCGACTCCCTCCCAAAACTCAAACACTTGCGCACAAACCACCCTTGTGCCTTGTGCGATTTTCACGGCCATTACACCCACCTCTGTCCCCGCCTTGACGAGTACTGTTCATCCTTGGACATGTACCGCCAATTCAAGGTCGCTTCGATCGGACCAGAGGACATTCACATTCTGCCTCCCGCTTTTAAGCCAACGGAGCCCTCAGTCACCATTTTGTACCTGTCATCATCCTTGAGAGATAATTCACCAGCCACTCAACCTACCGATCCCCTCAGCTTCTCAGCCGACCTTGGATCTGTTGATATCGCCCATCTGAGCCCTTCTCCTCATGATGAACCGTCCCCCACCACTACTTCCTCGGGTGTCCCATCTTCCTCCAGTCTTCCCATCTTCCAATCTGATGAAGACATCATGGAAGCCATGACCAACCCCGACTTTCCCTGGGATGATATGCACCATCGCGCATATTTCCTCCCACAGCAGTCCCATGACCAATACGCTGTGGAAACCAAAGACTTCATTCTCCATGCAGTCGATTGGTTCAAAAACCCCATTCCTGCACCTGATGCTTTCGAAGAAGGACACATGGCCAATATCTCGTCTACCATCAAAATTGACATTTCGGTCAAACCAGGAATCGAAGAATACATCACCTTGGGTGCCCAATGCACCCCGGAAGAAATTGAAACTTACACCAAGCTTTTCAAAGAATTCCGCGATGTCTTCGCCTGGTCCTATTCTGAAATGCCCGGACTCGATCCTGCCATTGTCGAGCATCATATCGACACCTGGCCTGACGCCAAACCAGTCCGCCAAAAGATGAGACCCATTCATCCTTCCCGACGTGACGCTATTAAAGCCGAAATCGATAAGCTAAAGCAGGCTGGTTTCATTTACCCCATCGAATACACCACTTGGGTTTCTAACCCCGTTCCTGTTCTCAAGAAACAAGGCACCATTCGTGTCTGCACGGACTTTCGCGACTTGAACAAAGCTTGTCCCAAAGACAACTTCCCCACACCGTTCATCGACCAAATCATTGACGAGTGTGTGGGGCATGAGGTCCTATCCTTCATGGATGGTTTCTCCGAATACAACCAAATTGCTATCCGTCATGCCGATCAACTAAAAACCGCGTTCATTAGTCCGTGGGGAACTTCTGCTTACCGGGTCATGCCTTTCGGCCTAAAAAACGCCGGCGCCACCTTTCAACGGGCCATGTCTTATTGCTTCCACGACTTAGCTCATATTATCCTTGCCTACTTAGACGACCTCACGGCACGTTCTAAGCATCGGGCGCAACACATACACGATCTGCGCACCATTTTTCTCCGATGTCGCAAGTATAATATCCGACTTAACCCGTTGAAATGCGTCTTTTGCGTTCCTGCCGGCCGTCTCCTAGGCTTCATCGTGTCTAAATACGGTATCACTCTTGACCCTTTGAAAGTTCAAGCCATTCTTGAACTCCCCATCCCGCGTACCCTCCGCCAGCTCCAAAGCCTCCAAGGCAAAGCTAATTTCCTTCGTCGGTTCGTCCCTGACTACGCCACCACTGCACATGGGTTCCTTAGACTCCTACACTCTCATATCCCATTTGTTTGGGATACCCATGCTCACGAGTCTTTCGATGCCCTCAAGCAGGCTCTCACATCTGCTCCCTTAATTCGCCCTCCCGACTTTAATCGGGACTTCATCCTATATATCTCCGCCTCCACCTATTCGGTCGCTGGAGTCCTTATCCAAGAGGATGACCATGGCATTGAGCATGTGATCTACTATGTCAGTAAGAACCTTGTGGGACCCCCTGTCTCATACTCCTATGACGAGAAATTAGCGTTGGCTGTCGTGTTCTCAGTCCAAAAACTTCGTCATTATATCCTCCTGCGCTCCACCAAGGTTGTGACAAATTCCAACCCTATGGCCTTCCTATTGAGTCGTCGTATACTTACTGGGAAGTATGCCCGTTGGGTCGTTATCCTTCAGGAATTCGACCTTGAATTTTTCACCCCAAAAAGTAAGAAAGGCTTAGCCCTCACTGAGCTCATTTCTGAATTACCTACCGGATCGCGAGACCCTCCCGTTAATGACGATTTCCCTGATGAACACCTGTTTGCCATTACTTCCGATGACCCGTGGTACGGCGATATTCTTACTTATTTGCGAACCCAAAAGTTCGCCCTCCACCTTGACCGTGAGGCTCGTCGACGTATCCGACACCAAGCCCCCCGATACCTTCTTATCGGTGACGACCTCTATCGTCGCGGGGTTGATACGGTCCTTCGTCGTTGCCTCACACACGCTGAAGCTGAACAGGTCCTTAATGCCTACCATAGCGGCGCTTGCGGTGGCCACCTCTCCGGTCTCGCTACTGCCCAAAAAATAATGCGCGCCGGGTATTTTTGGCCTTCCCTCTTCGGTGATTGCATCGAGGCAATCAAACACTGTCCCAGTTGCCAACATTTCGCCCCTAAGGTGAGAGCTCCACCAGCTCCCCTCCATCCGGTCGTTTCCACTGGTCCCTTTTGTAAATGGGCCATCGACTTTATGGAGTGTCGCCCGCCATCCTCTGGTAGCCACAAGTATATCGTCGTGGCGGTCGACTATTTCACCAAATGGGCCGAGGCCATGCCAACGTTCAACAACACGGCAGCTACCGCGGCCCTCTTTTTCTTTAACCATGTTATAGCTCGCTTCGGGGTTCCCAAGAAACTAGTCTCTGATCATGGCAGACATTTTGAAGATGAGATATGGCGTGAGCTATCCTCACTATTGGGTTTTGAGCACCAATATTCCTCCTCCTATTACCCCCAAGGTAATGGCCAAGTTGAAGCAGTCAACAAAACCCTCAAGACTATGCTTCAACGAACAGTGAATAAGCACAAAACCAACTAGCATCTCATGCTCTTTCCTGCCTTATGGGCCTATCGAACCTCTGTCAAAACTGCCACCGGGTTCACCCCTTTCCACCTCGTCTTTGGAGAGGAGGCAGTTTTACCGATCGAGTGTGAAATTCCCTCCCTGCAACTAGCCGTTGAACTTCTCCCTGACACCCAACCGCTAGAACAACGACTTATCATGCTTGAGCGTGCCTCCGAAGACCATCGTATTGCCTTACAAACCATGGAAGCGGCCAAAAAACGCACCAAAGCTCAGTATGACCGAAAAGTCCAGCCTCGCACTTTTCACGAAGGCGTCCTTGTTCTAGTCTATGACCAGGCCCATGATGTCCTGGGTCATGGGAAGTTTGACTCATTATGGCTAGGCCCTTACATCATTAGTAAGGATCTTGGCAAAGGGGCATACCTCTTAGAGGATTTTGAAGGTCATCCCCTTCCTAACCCTCGCAATGCACTTTATCTTAAGAAATATTACCCTTAGCATTTCCCCTCGGAAATGCATGTTTTATTTTCTTTTAGATAGCCAGCATCTGTTGTTTCATTTTTTCTACTGCACCAGGACCCATTTTCGTCCACACGCAGTTACCTCACCTCCATTCAAAATCGAATTTCCTCACCTACAACACTTGTACCGGGGGCACCATACTGCCCCCTTACTCGTCCATGTTCGTGTCGACTTTCGTCATGATTTCCCACCTGCAACTCATGCTTTCGTGGTTCCCCATTGGGGCCTTTTACTGTGTGGCAGCACCAGCGAGTTGCCCTTGTTTAGAGCATCCAAGTTGAGTCATCCTTGCATCCATGGAGTCTATACCATACCCCTTTATTACCCCATCATAGCTCTCCATCCTTCATTGCTTGGTCCCTCTCTTGCGTCGCACATTATGACCTTCAGCCCCACTGTCCCCTGTCCCTTCCGATATTGTGTCAGTCGCTGCCATGTCATTCATGCCCTTTATGCTCTAACAAGGGAAGTTGTCCATTCGCCACTCCATCCTTCCCATTTCCGCTATCATCATTAGTGTCAGTCTGTCCGTCGCTCTATTGTTCTTCTCTCGTGCCTTAGTTGAGGATCTCTCATTGCCTCACCTACGGCGGACCTCCTTCTGTCGACATCAGCACATTTATTCCAGAAGTAAGGTCTAGAGGGCGGTGTACCTTGGTTCCAGCTTCCACTCTTGATCGGTACCTCGGATCAGGCAGGGGGATCTCTCACTTCCCTTTGACTTGATTGCTTCTCCAGCTCCTTTCAGCATGATCGAGATTCGTATACTGGACAGTCCAGTGACCCAGCAGCAGCTCTTGGTGATTCCCGGGCGTGTGTGAGATGTCTCAACCCTCATGAGGGGGTGGCCCTGCAGGTAGCCCCCCACATGCCCGGATGACCTCTTTATTGCAGCCTTTGATGCCGCTCCAGATTTTGATGATGTTGGCCTTAGCCACTTGCAGCACCTCTATGATTTTCATGTATCAGTCAGATTTTGTGAGCCCTTCCCCATTTACAGGGGGCATTTGGGTTGTATTTATCTCATGTACTCAGATATTATTGTACTAGTCCTGGCTGTTATCCCAGGCATAACATGTATGTGAGACTCTTCATTGTATTTTTATCTGGCCCTTGATTATGCCAGCTGTACTCTATGGTTCGGTCCCTTGTTTACTGGACACACTATTCTTTTGTACTTTGTCACGGCGGGCATAGGTATGCTTCCCCCGCCGCCTTCAGCACAGGTACCCTCTCATAAAAAGAGACTTGTTGCACCTGCGAGTCTCGTCTCCTCAGGGTCTAGTCCTTCAGCACGCTATCTACCTCCCACTTCTCTCTCTGACATACCCTTTTGTTGTCTAGTGATTGTATTCTTACAACGTACTTCGGTCATACGATTTGCTCCTAACACTCGCACGCTGGGGGGCAATCTGTTACACCATTTTTTGGTCATCTAACCTTTCATCATTAGATGGACCCAAGTACACCATGTAAGACCAGTTTTACCCCAAGTAAAACTGCTTTCCCTATGTTAATTAGGAAACCCCAAAAGGAATAATTAATTAAACCATAATTTAATTATTATTCCCAGTCATGTTTAACCCAAAAACAAAGAAATTAATGAGATAAACCCATAGTTATCTTATTATTTTCTAGGAATAATCATTTAAATAATATTCCTTGTTAAATATGACCGAATCAACCACCATTAATTAAATAAATCATTATTTATTTGATTATATCCCAACCAATTCCTTAAAAATATAAATAAATCATTTATTTATTTATTCTTCACTAATCAAGGGATTTGACCCAAGTCAAAACACCCTTTCCCTCCAACAAATAATAATAAAATATTCCATAGAGGTGGATCTAGATTTGATTAACATTATTTTAATCATGCACCAAGATCTAGAATGACCCAATATTTTGTTATAAATAGGAGGGTTTTCCTCATCATTCTTCACCTTTTGTTGCCTACTAGATCACTCTGGATCTATTCACTTGGTCTCATTTCTACCATTTTGCTCCCATTGAGCTCTATCTTCTACATTAATTTTTCTACATCTACAAGAGAAAGAAAGCTTAGATCTGAAGTGCTGAGGACTACAAAGAACCCATCCCATTGAGGAGATCTGGATACACCTTCTTGTTTCCTCCCAGGTGCCCTGTAATATAAAAATTCATTCAAAAATCGTGTTCTTGTCTTGTCTGTTGGATGCATGGAGCAAACTCTTTACTTTAATGCTTAATGTCTTTCCATTTATAGATCTGTTTGTTGCAGCATTTTACCTACTAATCGCAGATCTGAAGATGTTTGGCAGCCTCTATCATTGTTAGGGCTATTAGTTATGCGTAGCTAAAGTGGTTCTTTTTCGTACACTTCGACGAAGAATTCATACTAACACCATGCATCATAAAAACCCGCGCTAAACTGAAACAACCTCAGTGTGCTTGGAAGAAACTGCCCAGTGCACCTCAAAAACCTGTGCACCAGAACAGGGTTAAATAAAAAAAATTATGGCAAAAAAATCTGCATTTTCACTTCTTCAGTGCTCCACAGCTCTCAAACATCGGTGCTAATTTCCCTTTGTGTGAGGCATTCTGCCATCGGTGCTCCCATTGCAGGCATTGCTGCCGTTCATTACCCACCATCTAGATTTCGAATTTGGAAAATAGTGCGAATTACTTTTTTGCAAATTCTTCAGCAAATATTCCTCATTGACACCCAAATGTACGTGTATTTTACTTCTTTTTTCATAATTAAATTTTTTAACAGATTAAAATTCTTAAAAAACTTAAAATTTACTCTTTAAAAAAAAAAATTCTAGCGCAGTGCGCTTGAGCTGTTCGGCTCGCACCAGTTCACGGTGCTACTTGTAAATTTATAGGATGTACTGCGACAAGTGCTAACGGTTACCACACCGGTTCTGGTGCAGTACTGAAACAGTGTACCATGTTTTTTTTTAAATACATAAATGGCGGTGTGGTTGGTTAACCGATAACATTGTTGACTATGTCCAAGTTCGAGAGGGCGGTGTGCTAACCAAACTACGTGCTCCAGGGCGGATAGTTCAGTTAGTGCACCACCCTCGAGAAACTTGTACATAGTCAATAGTGCAGTGATGTAAACGACCGCATTATTCATCATGTGCTGATGTGAGGAGGGCAGTGCGTTGATTACACTATACGCCCCGGGGTGTATAGTTTGGTAAACGTACCACCCTCGCGATACTGGTACATAGTAAATGGTGTGGTCATTTAAACCACTGTACCGTTGATCGTGTACTTATGCCAGTAGAGCAGTGTGCTGACGAAACTATCCACCCCAGGGTGGGTAGTTTGGTCATTATATCGACCTTTCGAACTTGCACATAGTCAAAGGTGTGATCGGTTAAACGATCACACTGTTCACCATTGACTAATGTTTGGTGGCGCCTTGACGTAATTATCCACCCTGGGATGGATAATTTCATATTACGACAGCCAACGTATTACAGCAGCCACCCAAGCGCTCTTAAAGGAGGTATGCCTCTTTAAGTTTGATGAGAAGGCTACATCCCTGAATGGCCATAATGGGTTATTGCGATACCTTATCTTGAGGTGGAATGCCCACCATCAGGCTTTCCAGGTTGGTCCTAACTAGTGGTACCCCCCCACTGAGGAGGAGATGTATTTTATTACTGGCCTATCTAGGAGATGGGAGGAATTTCCCACATTCCCAAAGGTCCCATCATCTATGCAACAAGGATTCAGTTGGTGTACTCCAAAAGATACATTACCGTCAATATACTGTCTCCTGCATATTTTCAGGTCTTCGGTGGTCAGTTACGTATTGCTTCATTTGGTGGAGAGGAGGTGAAGTGCCTCTCACTACTATTATCGACCATTGCACACTATACCAGTGATGGGAAACACATTAGTTTTCCACTTTTATTCTATGCTGATTCTTTATTACATGCACCACGACTTGTGAGGTGGTCTACAATTTTTTTGTGGCAATTTTGTACAGCTTTAGATAGATGTCGTTCTCAAGCACAAGGGAGGGTGAACTTCTCTTTAGCTTTAGAGGTATTTGTTTATTTTTTGAGAGGGTTCGAGAGATGAGGCCTAGTTTTGTTCAGCATCCTCTTAGGTCAATGATTCATGTACTAATGCATATGTGGGACTAGATGATGCCCAAGAGGGGCGAGTCTATCTTTTCCGTGAGGATATCTCATGATGCACTTAAGTTGCTATCTAGTGTTGATGATCATGCCTTCGTTCTCGTCCCATCTCCATATGTTCGTTTGGATTGGCAAGGGTGTTCCAACATCCTCTTCACAGTTGATGAGCTACTAGATGACAGAGGTAATAAGAGTGTTTTCTTTAAATTTATTCTAACATGTTCTTTAAGTTGTTTTTATTAAATTGTTTAATGAAATTGTCTAATTATTGTTGTGTAATTATACATATTTTATAAATATTGGTTCATTTGTTGGCAGTGAGATTCGACTGACACTAAATGATCTAGGTGTAGATCCTGTTGACGAGCAGAAGATGGCAGATGCAGAGGATCAGGCCAGTGATAGACTTGGTCCTCATGACCATGCGCATGTACCGGCGGGTGTGAGGCCTAGGTCTGACACTAGATTTAGGACGGAGTTGGGCGACTAACTCTATCGACTCCTAGTGGAGGAGGGAGTTAGGCCAACCACTATTAGAGAGATATGGGTTCATGATAGGCTGACAGCGATATAGAGAGCTACAAACTTAGTGGTGCAATTGAGCAGGGTCATTCGACGTAGGCGTCATGGAGATGTTATACGTCGACAATCAAGAAATACATCATCTGATGGTGATGATCAGGGGAGTGATCATCGTTCAGCTAGTACTCCACCTCGCGCCGAATATGAGCAACCTGCAATATTCCTGATCATGAGAAGGTTGGACCATCCATGTCGAGTCATCATGAGCAGCCTGCAGCGTCCAGCAGTTATGATCATGAGCAGGTTCGACCATCCAGGTGAAGTAATCATGAGCAGGAAGTTCATCCTGATCAACATGAGGCACCTCCAGATCAATAGGGACGTGATAATTGGCATCTATCTGAGCATGTCAAGATTGCACCATTGAGTGAGCAGGCCTCGACTAGTACTACTATTGATGTACCACTAGCTAATATTTGAAATTTATATGCAGTTATATTATAATTGTATATTTTTGACATTATATATATATATATATATGGTCCATGTATTTTATGTCCATGTTGCAGTTGTACTTAATTTAAATGTTCGTCTTCATCATAGATGTGTATGTGATACTATTTATTTGACATGAGATGTATATTTGATGTTTGTGTTGTGATGATGCTATACAATGTTTGTGTTTTGTTAGATGATCATGACACGATGATTAGATGATGTTAGCGAATTTGAATGTGTTTTTTAGCCTAATATGGTGTTTGTACGATGGTTATCATGACCGTGATGTTTATTCTTGATATTAAATCATGATATTTATTAAATATTATGCCATTATTGTAATTGAAATTTTAATTTTAATTGTATGTAAAATTGTAAAATTTTAAAACTGTAATTGTATTTCTAATTGCAATTTTAATTGTAATTGTATGTGAAATTGTAAAATTGTAATTGTAATTGTAATTATATATAAAATATTTGTAAAATTATAATTGTATTAATGTGAAATGATTGTAATTGTAATTTTATGTAAATTTCTAAAATTGTAATTGTAATTGTATTAATGTGAATTTATTGTAATTTTAATTGTATTTAAAATTCTAAAATTGTAATTTTAATTGTAATTATATTGTGAAATTGTGAAATTGTAATTGTAATTCTATATATTGTCATCATTCAATTTTATTAAAGATTTTAAATTTATAAACTTGTAAAATTGTAAATTAATTGTCATTTTTGAACCATAACTACCGTAAGTAAAATGTATACCGTAAATATTGTTAAATTACCATAATTGTAAAATTGTAAATTTGTATGAATATAAATAATTGTAAAATAATAAATCTAGAATAATATGCATTTTTGTAACATAATAAAGTTTAGAAAATATTGCAAATAAATTCATGTACTTTAGAGTTATCATTATTTTATTATGATCTTACACACCAAAAAAAAAGAACTCTATACAGTACGCCATTGTTTTTGAGATCAACATAATTGAAAATTATCAAGTGAAATTATTTTAACATTAACACAATCCAAATTACCAATTATTTCAAAAAAACATATTATAATGTTTCAAAAAAAGAGTCTTATTTATAAGGTAATTAAGACCTCTTCTTTATAAAAACCTATCTTAAAAAGTATAAATGATGAAATAACACATGTACCATATCACTCTCGGTTCTCAGGATCAACCTCATTATCTTCCAGCTCACTTGGCATGATAACACTATTGTTCTCAAAAATATGTTTTGATCTAGGGTCATGTCTCAATACAAACCAACAATCACTATTCAACACATCTGGGTAAAAAAACACCTCGTTGCAGTGTTTGGGGAAAACATAGGGCTCCTTAGCTTCATCCCACATCTTTCTAGAGTTGATACTATCAACCTACTATCATGCTCTTCCTTTACATTATTCCAATCGAAGGTGTCCCACCAGTTGCACCTAAAAATAACACATTGGAAAGAAAAGAAATCCACTTCAATGATCTGTTGTATCTTTCCGACATAACCTAATGCCACTCGTACTAGGTTTTGATCACGGTGGCTAGATTGACTAGATTGATTGAAGTCGACTTCCACTCCACAGTCTTGAGTCATGTGTCCATCATCGGCATTTTTTGTTTGAAAATGGTGTCCATATGCCCACATAGATGGGAATAAATGCACCTATAAAAAATGTTAAAAAATCATAGTGTCATGTGTATTATAATAACCCAACTGTTAAAATATGAAATATAGATGTAATTAAATTTCAAAGGTGCATTATTAAGTTTAAAATGTACATAAATAGATTATTACCGAGTGAGTGCACCCAATCCCTATGTTTAGCGCATCCTCTTCAGCACACAGGTAATGACCGGTTGCACTATATTTCTCTCTGACTTGGTTAACAACCCAATTGTTGGGGCATATTTTTGGCATATTTTCTTTTAAATGATCGCGATAAGGCACACTTATACCATTAAACTATCTGAATAATTTCTTGTCACTATCCCATTTCATCCTTGTTTGTTTGTACAATGCGACCCACGGTTGTGTCACTTTGAAATTGTAAAGAACAAATTTATTGATTGCTTCAATTTCTGCATTCACTGATGAAATTAAACTGACATATAGTACATATGAGATCAAAATATAAATTATATTGAAGTTTAGCATGAATACTTAATTTGTGTAATTTTAAAAAATTATAAGTCGCTTACTCTTTATCAAGCGTCTTTTTCCATTGGTTTGGAGAAACTCCCCTTCTCTTTTGTCTTCATCCCTTTCATCATCCCAAATCACCGCACCTGGTCTATTTTCGATCTACTTCATGTACTCACTAGAATAATAGAAAGACTCATACGATATGTACCACTCAACCATAGACCCCTCGGGTTTTTCCCTTTGTCGAACAAAACCTTTCAATTTATTCATGTACCTCTCTAAGAAGAACATCCAACAATAAGAAACGACCCCAAGTAATTCAACCTCATCTACTATGTGGAATAGAATATGAACTTGCAAGTCCATGAAACTTGTCGGCAGTTCCTTCTCAAACATACAAATAGTCTCAACTATCTCTTGACACCAACGTGGAATGCTAGCCACATGAATCTCATTTGATGTGATCCAACATACAAATGTAGATAATTTAGATATGGCACATCCTAGGTCTTGGGGGAATTCATGTTTCACACACCCACACATGAACAAATGATAATGACACTACAAAGTTATAAACACATGCAATAATATACAAAATTAGTTATGTTTTATGATACATGCATGGGATAAAATTTATTAATAAAAAAAATAATAAAATCATGCTGATGCCATTATATGTACTCTTAGAATATTCAAATGGTCATGAAATTTCAACCCTGACAAATTTTCATCCATGGTGAAGCAGCGCAGCAGTGAAGACTCGTATGAAGATGGAATCCTCACACCCATTATAACTTCCTTTGCCAAAGAAAGATCATGTTTTTTTAAATCCATGGGAAATCACCTTCTTTGAAATACCATGAATTAGAGGGGTCAACGCCTGCCTTTGATCATGTACTTTATAATCATCTTGGCCAATGTTTTTTTTTTTTTTTTGAAGTAATAAGATCTTTCCTAATAGCCAATGTGTCACTTTGTTTTGATGATATGTGCCTCCATAAAGAAGATGAAACATTTTTAAATATATGCATGGGATCTAATAAGTGGATAATATTAATATGCTCCCAATATGGGAGGTTATAAAAGATTTATTTTCTTTTTCATCCGAATGGGAAATCTCTCAAAATAGGTGTCTAAGAATTCTGGATCATCGAACATAGGCTCCCCATTTGAATTGAACATTTCTATGAACTCCTTCTCCTTCTCTCTCTTATATGCTCTAAGCCATTCAACTAGTGTCGTTATTAGAGGCCTTTGGGTTCTCTCTTGTTTACCATTGAAAGCAGATTCTTCCCTTTTGTAAGGGTGTTCTTCTAGGAGAAATACCCTGGAGGAGTCATACACTGGAATTCATTGGTTGTTGGACCATTTAGCTTTCACAGAAGGTCCACAACATTTACATCAAAAATACCCTTTCGTTACAAGACCTACGAGATTATTGTATACAATATATATGCATGGCACGTTAAAGAATATCATGAAGATCAGAACAATTACAATGAATTAAATAACTAATATGCGAAAGAATATTGTTACCTATATAAACAAATCAATAAACGTGTAATTTACCAGAGAAACTCCTAAGCCTAGATAATCATGTGTCATGTAAGCACATATGCCATACAACATAAAAATCCTCTCTACTGAGATGGGTCTTGATACATCATATATATTTATCCTGTCCCATAATTCCTTCAATTCATCTACCAGTGGTTGTAAGTAGACATCAATATTCTTCACTTGTCCTCTACTAGGGACTATGAGAGCCAACATAAGATGTTCATTCTTCATGGAAAACCATGGGGGGATATTGTTATTGATCACTACTACAGGCCAAACAGAATAGTTGGTGTTGTGGAGGGAATATGGATTGACGCCATCCATGGCTATGCTGAGTCATAGACTTTTTACTTCATCCTTGAATTTTTCAGGCCATGTATCCTCTATATGCTTCATGGATATTGAATCTATTGGGAGTTTCATAACTCCCAACTTAGTTCATTATGAGGCATGCCATCCCTACAACATAGATAATTATTTGCAACAGAAGAGCCTTTGAATCCTTTGGATTATAGGCATGTGCTTCAATATCTTAAAAAAAGGACCACGTGATTTACCCTTATTTTTCGATTTATCATACCTGTCATGCCCACATTTCGGAAATATCTCTTTGTCTGCATATTCTCCTCTATATAGAATACAATCGTTCAGATATGCATGATATGATATGTGCTCAACACCCAACATTTTCAACAATTTATTTACCTCTTCGCAGCTATCAGTCAAGACATTATCACTGAGAAGAACATTATCTTTAAATAAACTATAGTTACTGGTCATGGAGAATATTGAATGTACATTAATTCCGATATAATTATTAATGTTCATAAAATTGACCATTTGTAATGTTTATTGCGTGATTATAATATTTCTCTAAATATAAGGGAGGAATTTATGTTAACTTACCTAAAAATTTCTCAGAAACATACATTCGCCAAGCCAAAAATTTGCTTTCAAGTTGTACAATAAAATTTTTTTCCCCAACTTGGTAGACTTTCACTGATCGCTAGGTCCAAAGAGAGGGGTGGTGGAAGAAAATTTAAGAGTTTTGAAAAAGGTGTCAGCGATATGAGCAGCATCCCCTCGCTGATCATCATTCTGGAATTCATCTAACAACATTGTCTCCACGGTAGTCATATCCCTTAAGTAATCATCCATAGCAGCCTCTATTTGATTATCTCCATTTCCATATTGTGAAGAACTACTATTGTTGTAGTCATTCCTAATTCTTGAATCTGGACGTAGTGGGAATTGAATAGGTGGCTAATTCAACCATTCTTGGTATCATTCCTCTCATATTTTTTCTCTTAATTCAACCCTCTCTCGATTTGACATTGTCATGGGGTGAAACGGAAGATGGTAGGTAGGTCACTCATCATCACTAGAATCCTAATAATTTAAAAAAATATATTTGAACATGATTAGTACAAAATCTATGATTTAAATTAGTAAGCACGTCGACAATGCATGATTAGCTGGTTTGACATTGAAATAATCACATTAATATAACAAACTTTATTATTGCCATCATTGTCCCAGGATTGCGGCTAGAAAATGAAATATTGTTACAATTGGTAGGGTGAAGCGGCTGTCCATTTTCATCCACCAAATGTGCCTTGTAGTATGCTACTCCCGATAAGAGCTTTCGACGTCTTGGAGCTGTTTGAATATTTTGTGCATCTGAAATCGAATCTGAATCTGCATGAAACTGCAAATTTGTATACATTATAAATTTTATTAAGATTAATTGCATGGATAAAAAACATAAATTCAATTATATAATGAAAATATAAATAAATTCTGAAGTAAATATTACGTCTCGAGATGGATATGGAGAACTTCCCGATGGACTTTGAGAAATATTATCGAATGAGCTGGATTTTGAAGAATTTTCCATTCAATATAATTATGATATTTTCTCCGTAAATTTGAGCAAAATAAACAATAAATTTTGGTGTACACACCTACAAGTAATTTCGATGCCTTAAAAATGGACTTATTGTTATTAGTGATAGTGTTTAGTTAACCGCACCGGTGCATTTTAGTTACAGCGCACCGGTGTTGTGTTAGTAATCGACGCACGAGTGCTGAATAGTCGCAAATAAAAAAAAGTGCAACTTTATTTTTTTAAGTGAAGAAAACGGTAAATTGAAAAATGGGCAGCAAATTATTGTTCGAAAATCTAATTTCATAAAACAATTCTTTAAATAGTAAAAATTTTTCATTATTTCATTACTTTTGCAAAATTTTCAGGGAGAGATTTGCACAAAAGACATACCTGGATCAAGAGAGCATGAGAGCACTGTGGAGCACTTAAATACTTTCGAACAGAACTACTCAGACAATCAGAATTCCAAACCTCTGGTGATTCAAACCGTGTAGCATAGAATTTAAAACCATCTGGTGATTAAATTTTACTGTAATAATCATTTTTTTTTTTACATTTTCTGTTTGATTTAATACATAGTAAGTCAAAAATTTAAATTTTAATGTTCATTTTCAGAACAAAAAAAACAAAAAAATACAAAAAACAAAAACAAAAAACAAAACCCTTGATTATTTTTTTCTGCCCTTGCTTCTTCATGTTTTTGTGACTTCATAATTAAGGCTTTTAATTTTAGATTTATATGGTTTGTATTTTTATATATATAGGCCTATGACATCTAACCCATGGGACGACTTGCATAGTCAGATCCCAATCCATTTTAGCCCTTGCATGAATTTTAAAAAAAAAACATATATTTTTTAATTGGTGCGCTATGTGTAAAATAACGCACCGGTGCATTGTTTTATCACAATGCACTATGCACATATTGTTTGATAAAAATAATTTTTTTTTTAAAATCTGTGCGTCATATGTAAAATAGAGTATCGATGCCCTATTTCATTATACAGCCCCACACACATACTGTTTGAGTTTATTTCATTTTATTTTATGTCTGTGTTGAGGACGGAAACGTGAAGCTGGGTTACACTTTTGTGAGAATCGGGGGCCGAAAAAAATTTTCGGCAATAGTTCGGCCGAACTTTCTTAGAAATTTCGATCGAACTCGTGATTCTGTTTAGATTGACAGCAGACTGATGGCGCGGGCAAACAGAATTTTTGTCGGAGATGGGAAAACCGGCAACAAAAGTTCGGCCGAACTTCCAACAAAAGTTCGACCGAACTTTGAGTTTGGCCAAACTTTTACTTTTAAAATAGTTCAGCCGAACTAGTTTCTATAAGTAAATCACCGACGAAGTTGATTTGTTTACCGGTCTCATTATTTGTGCATATTTTTGTCACTGTTGCTGCTAGTCTTTTCGCGCGTTTTTTCTCCTGCCGTCTGTGTTGTTGGTCTACTGGAGGTCTGTTGGTCTGCGTTGTTGCTCCTCCCGTCTGCACTGTTGCTCCTTTCATCGGCGTTGTTCGTCTACTACAAGGTATTTTGATCCTCTCGTCCTCGCGGTATGGTCTACTGCAAATGGTGTATGGTCCTCTTGTTATGGAATTTTTTGTGAATGAGTGTAATAGACATTTCTGTTAAGATAGTTCTCTGTCTGAACACACCATCATTAGGTGTCTGTTGAATTTATGGCATTTTTTGTGAATTTTATGGCTCCAATCTAGCTCTAGTCCTAGCACGGTTGACTTCCACCAGGGTTAGCAGCTCGACAAAAATTCTACCACGCAAGTTGTTACGAATTGTTCACATGAAAGTTGTGTGATCTGTTTCACACACTCCAATATTGCTCCACACACATATCTTTAAACTTTTTTCCAGTCTACTTCACGTCGCGTGTAATTTGAACAATACTCCAACAATGTTGTCCAACTCCTGGGGCTCCATAATGCACCAAAAGCTCCGCGTGATTGGCATTCCAAGACTATAATAAAAAATTTGTGTGTTTGTTTCACGTCGGGTTCACCACATATACACATAGTATGTGTAGTTATTATTCATAAAATAGTTTTAACAAACTCCTTTGATAGACATCCATCTTATTCACAATGGATGGGCAATGAATTCAAGCCTTGAATCTCCTCCTAAGATGGAATCGTATCACAAGGTTTTCCTTTTGGCTTTCGATCTCACAAATGATCTTCACACCTTATGACAATTAAAATAACACTTGCAGGTCCAATGTAGACTTTAAACACAGTTCAATGCCTTAATCTCTCTTCTTCAGGTTGTTTTTTGCGTCAGCTCACTTCCCAGACAATTATTCAATTCTCCACATCAATCATGTGAGAAGCTCGCTGGCAATGGAAATAAGCATGAAGTAGAATTTGCACTCATGGGCTATAGATATTCTAGATTTTTCTTGTGTAATTTTGGCATGACAATTCACAACTAGTGCACCTCTCCCAATAAAGGTCTCTTCTTAACAAGAACAACCTCTTTTTAGCAACGCTCTGCTGAGCAACAAAAAAATTTATGTTAAGATAGTCCTCTTTGTATGGACACACCATCATTAGGTGTCTGTTGAATTTTTCCAGCTCTGTAATGCTGGTCTATCTTAACATAGGATGAGTGGGGGGCATATTTAACACTGCAATTTCTCACACAATAAACCTGACTCCACAATATGATACTTTTTTTTTCCATGTAGACAGGTTATCACACTGCCTTCATATTAAGCGATGCTAGTCAATGTTGTTGGTTTCTTGATATGGTTTGCTGGTTAATGTTTTTCAGATTATGACATTGCTCTCATATTAAGTGATGCTGGTCAATGTTGTTTGGGTTCTTGATATGATCTACTGGTCAATGTTTTTGGGTACTTGATATGTATTGGATATCAAATGGACATTGGTACACTATAATTTGCTTTTCTATTTTACTTGTTGCTATTTCACTTTGTTTTAGATGCCTCAGGAAAACTTGGATACTACTTAGATTTCGGCATTATCATAAGGTTCATTATTGGTTTTTATATCCTGTCTCTGTATGTGACATGGGGATACTTATCAATGTTTGGGGTGGGACAACCTTTTTCTCTGGATGGACAAATCGGGTCCCAATCATCATATGTGAGAATGTATTAGTTCATGGACTTTTTTCTTCATATGATACAATCAAAACAATGTTTTTTCTCTTGTGAAAAAAAAACATAGGATGATTTTACTCTTTATCATTCCATGAATTCCCTCTACACTATTGCTCCCCTTCACTACACTGCTTCTCCTCCTGAACCTCAAACTCTGATTTTTTTTAACTGATTTATGAAACCTTCAACTCTTCAGCTCAACTTGTAATTATGTGGCATAGCATTGGGACACACTTTCGTAGTGAAGATTTTAGATTATTGGATAGATTTGACAATATGGCATAATCTCATATTATGCAATATCACTTGTCCAATTTGATTTGACAATAATGTTTGCATTTTTTTAGTTGACTTTAGTACCACCTTAGTCTCTCTGATGCTTTTTATTAGCACGGTCTCTATTGAGGCTATCCATGATGTATGAAAAGAACTATGACATTAGACTTGACCTCCTAGTAGGCCATGAATGTATGAAAATAACAGGAAGAATACTGGATAAGAAGTAATGTCAATCTCATTAAGGGAAAATCCTGCAAGGAAAAGAGTACCCACGAAAAGTGATATTAGAGTTGAAACTAAACATATTGGTAATGTACTGTAAAGTTAACTATTTTTCTTGTTATTGACTTAGAGGCAGCCAAAATATGCTCTTTTTTTGTATGACTGTTTTTTGATTGGGAGCTATAGTAGTTTTTTTGAAGTTAACTTAGCTTAACATAGAAATTTTTTTGCTATCCACCCCATGGTTTAGTTTCAATTGATAGTTAATAGTTCCATATTTCATTTAATGTTAACTGTAAGTTAGCTCTATTAATTTATAGTTAACTTTTAACTTCATTAAGGAACTTCATAGAAAGTTAATAATTCAATTGAAACTACTAATTAATAGTAGGGATCTTAGTTGCATTCAGTTGCATAGAGTCTTTATGCTTCAGATTTTTTTTTAGTTGATTATTGGTTTATTTCAAGTTGTTTTTTTAGTATAAAAATTCCACATAATCGGTGCTGGTGCAATAACCGGTGTTGCTGCTGAACACCATTAACCGGTGCTGCTTCAATAGGCTTCATTATTTCAATAATTTCAAAAAACCTAATACAAGAAGTGTTAGTTTTTTTTTTCAAACAGAAAAAATAGTCTTTCATATTTATTAGAAAAGAAAGTACAATTACATAGATCTTTCACAGTTCAGCTAGACTTGTCTCTACAAAATATGAGAATCAAAACAAAAGTATTACAATATATGTCTTGTATATGCAACTACTATCATTCACTAATTCTTCAGTTTGGTCAAAATCTTGAAAGGAAAAAAAAAAAAAAAACCAAAATGGGACATAGTACATTTTAAAATATCAAATTAGATGTATAAACTAAAAAGTAAGAATAATGCCATAATTAGTCATGGATTCATATTTGTATTTAGAATAATGAATAACCTCAAGTGATAATGAAACTTCTATTTTTTAAAGTATTTAGCATAACCTAATACAAAATGGTAGGTTATTACTTAAACAAACCTGCTTTGAACTTCCAAAGTGTTAGGTTATTTATTACAAAGTGGACTTGAACTCCCAAAGTGTTAAAGGTTATTGCTTACAAACTGGACTTGAACGCCAAAAATAAAACACATGTCTAAATGTATCTAAGAGTTATACATGTATTTTTTTTAGGTTTGATAAGTGTAGATATTTATCAATACAAAATTTTGTTATTTAATAGTCAAGTTTTATAGTTATTATAATGAAATAGTTTCTCACAACAAATTTGATAAAATAAGTGAAATCTATATAATGAAGATTAATTTGTATTTAAGTTTTAGATATTTTAATAACTAAATTTCTATTTAAATTAATAAAACAATCAAATGTAAGAAATATAAAACATAATCAAACACAATGTAATAAATAGAGAACATAATGAAACACACACATACATATCTAGACAATCAACACAATTATTTTCCTAGGAAATCCTTATGGGAGACAAGAAACCCTAAAAGTAATGATGCTCTAGTCCTTTTTCCCTAGGAAATCCTTATGGGAGAAAAACAACACTAAAATGTAAACATGCTCTACTCTCTCTTTTCTGGTATGGAAAATATGTAAGTACAAAGAAAGAGGTAATCTCTCTAGAGTTAGCTAAGACTTTTGGCGTGTAAGGTTGCTATAAAAACTTAACTTCATACATTTTTCTCTCTAACTTCACACTCCTAGTTGTATTTTCAACTATGGAACAAAATAAAATAACACAAAATGGAACTCTTATTCCTCCTAGTGGCCAAGTATTTAACATAGCGTGATAGCCAACTAGGTGTAAGATTTGACTCCGTCAACCATTAACGAGGTTTGTGATTTTAGACCTTTTAGAGTCTTGTTAAAATTCCACTTGTAGCTAGCTCGCTATGCATGAGTAATGGGGCTAAAATGACATTCTCTCGTACCATGGTGGTCAACATGATAGGTCAACTTACTAAAGGCATAAATTTTGAAGGAACTTCATTTGATGTTTTTCTTGCACCATTGGATATGTCTTTAAGTGTAGAAAAATGGTCAAGATTTCGGCACAAGGGATAATCATTTGACCCCCAGAAATGTCATTTAATACCTCAAAATGACTCCAAAAGGTTTTAGACCCCAATTCTCCACCCACCATTAAAATGACCATACAAGTTGATTCTTTCAGTTTTTTCACTCTATAAGCATCAAAATATATGACAAATAATATAATTATCCAATCTAGATCATTATTTAATAATTTCTTAAAAGTATGAGTAAGATATACATCATGGAATTTAAATAAATAGAGTTAATTCATTGAACACCATTGTACATTCCTTGTTGATACTTTGAAAGTAATACGTTTTGAAAAATAATTTGTTTATGGATTCTATTTTCCACATTCTCTCAACCATATCAAAAACCTTCTTATAATATTTGAAACCATCTATATACAACTTTTCATTTGTTTCGATAGGAATTAACATATTTAAATATTAATTGTATTTATGTCTTGTGTGCTAAGGAAGGGAGGTCATGAACCTTAGGAGAAGAGATAGTATTTGTTAAGTTAGGAGGGATACTTTTTATGAGATATAATTAATTTAAAATGCTTCTTAATATTATGTAAATTTCGAACCATAATTACAAATTTATTTATTTTTTACTTATCATTTAGTTGCTAAAAGTTGAAGAATTTATGTTGGTAAATAATTAATTAGGTCTATTTAAATCATTTACCACTTTTGGGTTTTTCATTTTCGTGGTTTCATTCATAATTTCACTTTTTTGCAAATTGTCAATTTCAATTTTTCACACCACATGTGCACAGTCAAAGGACCTAAGGTCTTTCCCATACCAAAGTATGTTCTTTTAAAACATGTTTTCTTGGTGATATGGGTTATTTAGAAATGATTGGGGGAGCCAAATTCCTCATTTAATACACAATATGTTTGGTTCATGCCACTAAGCCAAGAATTTTAAATTCAACTGAATTTTAATATAACCAACTAAATCCTGCAAAAAAAGAATAAAACAATTTATGTTAGGGTTGTGGATTTAGGCATTGAAACAACACACCATGATATTTCAAATTTAAAAATAATGGCTTGAGTCCTAGGTAGCTTAGAATCCTATCTAGAGGTTTGTTTTCAAAATAAGGATGCACTCCCATTTGATTCTCATGATTAGGTTGTAATCATGAGGCTCTCACTCAAGAGTGGACCTTCCTAAAATCTTGTGACATCTTGTCACAAAAAAAAACATCAAAATCAAAAACACATCATGCAAGAAACATAGCTCGCTGACATATCATTTTTCTCCTTCAAAGAAAAAAAATTCACATCATGTGAATATCTCCATGTACTCTTACATATTGGTGTAAAAACCATCAACCAAACACAAGTCAACAAAACATGCCTCTTCAAACAACTGACTCTCAAGTCAAATAATAGCTCATGTACAAATTTCCATATTTGTTGCTTTTAAGTGTGTCAACATAACTCTACTTTCAACATCTTGCTTCATGCAACATGCACCATACTTTGAATTTGCAAAGAAATTCATGAAACATCAAAATACATGCAAGGCCTTAATTGGATAATAAATCTAACCATCCCTTACCAAACCATTTCAATGGCACTTCTTTCAGCTTCACTTCATCATCATGTGAATCATCCTGACCCTCATCGATTATGGAATCCTCTTTTCCATTCTTGTCAATATCTCTTTCCACCTTCTTCAAATGTCGTGGATGACTTGTTGGATACAAAGTCCAACACTTGTCTACAAGGTGACCTTTCTTATGGCAATGAGTGCAAAACAATTGCATCTTATTTTCAACATCATTTTCCTTGTCCAATGGGCCTTTGACTTTTTGCCTCATTTATTTAGAAAGTTTCATGTGCATGGATATATTCTTCCAAAATCTATAAAAATTATGATTATTCAAATCACAAAAGGAACATGCAAACTTTTCCAAATCTTATGTGAATATTTACCATGTTTATCATAATCAAAAGCAGTTTGATTAAAGGCAAATTTATACCTTGAACATTAACCTTTGTTGACTTCTTGAGGAGGTGAATTTGATGAGGTAGTGGCTCTCCTATGAATACTAGCAATGAATTCAATGACTTTAGAGCTTTCAACATCCTCTTCTTTTACATTCTCATTAGCTGCATGATTATTAACATCTTCTTGCAAAGTTGGTGTCAAACTTTTCCATTCATCATGAACACAAACTTCAAAAGCTTGAGGTAATGAACACGAAATCAAATTCCTTCTTGGAAAAACTTCATGTGCCTCCTTGGCTTTGGAGCATTCTCCATCATGTTTTCGATAACCAAGACCCAAATAATTAGGCCTTTCCTCAACAACATTTGGCTCAACTATGCCTTGTACATGTTTTCCTTTAACCCTCTACTTTCATAGCCCATTTTCATAAAAAAATGGGACCTTATTCCTCTAGTGTGTCTCTCAAAAGCACGTACACATTCATTTTGAGAGGAAATTTAAGACAGAAACCAATAGCTAATTATTCTAACTAACCTTGACTAAAATGAGCTAAATTGTACTTTGATACCAACTTGATTTGAATATGGAAAAACTAGTTTTGTTGGGCTATCTCCCTCATCAGTTAAATAAAAATGTGTTTAGGATCGTCTAAAGTTAGCCAATTGGGAAGGGGTTTATGTGTCAAGCTTTAAGTGTATTTTGTGAGAAATTTATGAGTTAATTAGATTTTAAAAACTCATGTGTACCACAAATAAAATGAAAAATTTTTATTTTGGAATTTTTTTTCCCTCAATCTAGATTCTGATCATTGGACATGTAAGAGGAAGAAAGAGGGAATTCACTTTTCAAATTCTAGACCTTTTCTAAACCAAAATAAACTAGAGGTTTTGTTTTCAAATACATTCACTTATCTGGAAAAGTTCTAGCTACCAAAAGTCCATATGCCAATCTACCTCCCAAGAAATCCATTTATTACACCACTGGTTAGTTTTTTGTCTTCCTATATTCTTTATCAACCTCTTCTAGTGATTCTTGAAATGTGGATACTTAAATCCTTCCTAAAAATTTGAGCTCTAAAATGAGAAGACATACAAGGTCATTTTAAGTCATTCCTCTATCCAATTATAAAAAACAAGTGAATATTTCTACATATTGATTTATGTCCCATAAACTGTACAATATAGGTCAATTTTTTCCTTTAACTTATTTAAATATTGTTAGCGCACAATTGTTCGATGGTATGATGAAATTTCATTGATAAAGGCATAATTATGCCAATCCATGTTGCATATTTCCATTAACAATGTTTACTTACATGTAAAACAATGTTGTCTCTGCTTTTATGTTATTTTGAGTTTGCTTTTAGTGCTGAAATTGGAATATATGATATTAATTTATGACTTGCAATTATAGCTGCTGAGATACTATTCTTTTTCTCTACATATATTGTTATTTCTAGTCCTCTGGGTGCTTTCTTCATATTTTTTTTTTTTTGTTTTTTACTAATTGAAGGGATTCGTAATTCTATATTTTACCATATTGCTTGCTGGTTCCATGTAGATTTAATTGACATATAATAGGTGGTTTATGTTTTTGGGATGTCTGTAAAGTTTTTGGCACATCATATTGAATTTCTATAATTTTTGTAGCTCCCTAACATTCATATAGAACCTTCATTGAAAAATGTGAGGGGGGTTTCAAATTCACATTGGATAACACCATCCTCTGGGATAAAAAAGTTTAATAAAAATAATAATAGAGAAACAATTAGTGGACCAAAATATGTAGCCTCTTCAAGGTATCATATCCTCTCATAAATGTCAAGAATCTATTCACCAAAAATGTCCTATGGAAATGATGGTTTAAGAAACAAAACCAGACAAAAACCTTCAGTGAGAACAAAAAAATCTAAAACCTTCAAGGTCTTCAATCTGCTCATAAAGTTAAATTGTGTCTTGATCAAGTCCAACAACAAAGAAACATTCAGTGACAACACCAAAATCTACAACTTCTTCAACGTCTTCTAAAACATCTTCAAAGTCAATATTGTGTGCATCAAATTCCTCAGCAAGGTCATCAATGGAGTCATCAAAACTACTATTTCAAACTTCAATGCCAAAATTAAGTCAAAAGAATTCAATTTCTCCTCCAAAACCTTCTTCTCTGAGAAAATTTAGCATGATGTCGTCGAGAAATTCAATAATTCCACAAGGAAATTCTATCAAAGTTAAAAAAAATCCTTTTCATCCATATTTAATGCCTACTTTTTCAGGTGGAACACCTCCAAATTTAAGTACCACAATGACATAAAATAAAACTTTACCTAATAGGTGTAGACCTAGAACCCCCAACTTTGCGTGACATGTACAATTGAAGATCTTATGGTAAGCAGTGGGAGAAGATATTCATGGTCACTGAGTTGAGAAAGAGAAATAGTTTGGTATGACAACCTTACTTGTGATAGGTCTAGCTAGCAGACTACCAAACTACATGGTAATGGCATTCAAAATGTGACAATTCCCATTTCACTTGGAAATAAGATGGTAGAGAAAGGTATAGATGAAAGGAGATATCCATCTATGGAAGAGAAATCAAATAGTTATATCAATTCCACCTTGCAACTCTAAGAGACATTGAATTAAATTTCATCTCAAGACAGGGCTTTGGGAGGACACTCTCAAAGCCAACCTTCATTATGGCTTTGAAACACATGGTAAGTATCAAGACTCAACAACCTTATTTGCATAATTTTTTCTAGCATGGACCTTAATGTCATAGCCTTCTTTTGCCTAAAATGAATGCAAATTTCCTTGCAATTTGGCTTGCAACATTCATAATTCATGCTCATGGAACATGATTGTGTTCCAATTGTGATAACATCTGCTGTATGCAGAAGCTAATAAAAAATGATCGAAAATGACATTTTTGCTCTGTTTTTTTCAAGATTTAAGAAAAATTACACCAAGTAGTTTCCAGCCTCATATGACCATCATGTCAAACTCATCTCAGGATATTGTCCAAGTAAGAGCCACTTAAGCAAGAAATCTAGTATACATGACTCTCCAATTTCAATTAGTAGCAATGACAGTTCTAAGTATGGTGCAAACATTGCTCCAGATCCTCAATGGGGCATGTTTGATGACAATAATTTGGGGAGTGAGAGAGGGAGATGGTAGGAGAAAATTCAAGGAATCCATAGGAAATTGAAAAATATATAACTAATAAGGTTTTGAATAAGATCAAACTAAACGTCCACAAGATAGGAAATAATTTGTGCCATTGAGTTTCTACCCGGATAATAGATGACATATGGCATAATATTGTACACATTTTGTGCTTAACATCATGAATATTGTTAGCAATGGGTAGTTAGTGTGCATCAATTTCAGTGTTCAATCATGATGAGGATCATGACATCATGTCCTACCATAGTTTTTTTCCTATTCATTTCTATAGTTCTAATGCGATGGATGTTCTATGGAAGAATGTTTGAACATGATGAATCCTAGTTTCAATGTTGAAAGTTTTTTTCTAATTCATTTTCAATATAAAATGCTTCCTTTAACTATCAATAAAATATATTACATGTTAGTAATGTCACACAAAATGGTTCCCAGTTGAGAAGTCTCAACGATTGAAAAAAGTCATGTGAAAATCCCTTGTATCTATAAAAAGTTGCCCAACAACATAAAGACTATCAAAATTGACACATGAACATAAATTTTAGAAGCAACATTTCTTTAAATATGCTTGAAATAAGAGGGGGAAAAACCAAAATTCTTTCCATAAAGGCACAAAAGCAGTTTTCATAGATTTCCAAACAATTCACTAACTATCATGATGAAACTTGCAATTAAAGGGGTAGGTCTTATTTTTCTTTAGGAATGGACCACAACCATTATTATTTCCCTAAAAAATTGTGATAATGTAAATTCAAACATCATTAACATGACAAAAATATTTGGTTGGCTTCTTATTCTTTGAAATAATGAGGAAAATTGTTAACAACTTATCAATCTAGGGTAGTGGTGGAGGACTACATGGACTAGCTATGGTGATTCTCGCCTTTAGCAATCAAAAAAATTAGATTCATGACTTGGAATTCTACTAGAATTTTGTGATTCCATAGAGAAAGAAACTCGGGAGTCTGAGAACCAATAAATTGTTTCCTTCTCATAGTGCAAAGAGATCCCTTAAATATTCTTGCAATTGGCATAGATATTTCACATCCTACTAACTTTTGCATTTGAAAAATTTTTTCATCTAAATAATGAAGTCTTTCATATGTAGTTATTTGTTTTCCGAAATAAAAATTTGACCATCTTAGCCATTGTTAAAATATAAACAAGAATTATTTCTTCTCTTACACACTTGAGAAATAGAATTCCATCTCTAATAATCTATTGAGATCTATGGAATTTAATGGCCTAAGACACTTCGTAACCTAAGAGAGAAACCTGTTAGGAAATGGGTGAAGTTGGTATTACACACCCAATTGGATAACCTCGAGGAGAAAACATTTCTCCCACTTTATTTGTTGGCATAACCTAGTAAGTGTTATTCACTAGCATGTATTTTGTAAAGGCCTTGACCTAGTTCCCATTCAACTCCATTCACCAGGTTGTAGAGGATTCCAAGCCTAATTTCATGAAAAGTAAGTTGGGGATGATCACATTGACCTACTTGATGACATGTCTATGAATATTAACTACCTTGAACTATTTTTCTGCGGAGGGAAAGAGACACATTCCCATGTCTGAGCATGAAAACGTTCTTTGATATTGTTAATGCCTCTAGTGTTTACTTCTACAAGCTCTATAGGCAGAGTCTGTAAAGGGCCAAGTAGCCTCTGGATCTCACCTTTTATGAAAGGTGACATATCTAGTAAATGCCCCTACAGTCAATCTTTGGAATGGATCTAAATAGAAGTTCTTCATTTTAATATCCATAAAACACAACAACTTTAAGGTAAACTATGTACATGTGTCATTTCTCCCACAAACTAAAGTGTATAAGTGGTAAATTTTATACCAAGTTTGCTCCCACCATGTAAAGTGCAATTTGGTGAACTTACCATTTTTATAATTTCTTTTTCGATTAAATTGAGTTTCACACATCAATTATTGCTTTGAAAGTTGTGTTCTACATAATTTGTGTACACTAAATTAGAAATTGATTTTCTGAAATCTATTTTGTGTAAATGTCCACCAATAGATATATATATCATAGAGGATGAGTGACGAAGATCAGTCGAATCCCATATGGAGGTTCAGGGATCGGGGGATGTTCACGATATTTAAAGATAATCTTAAATCTCCATACATGTGTGTACATATGGAATTGATTTTTTATTAACTTTGTGAGTTAAATTAGCTGTTAATAAGTTTCATTTTTTAATTTTTAGGAGGTAAGAGGAGAAGGGTTTCTATTCCATCCATAGAGCGTGCCCATGGTTCAACCAGTCGTGGTATGGTTCACGCAATTTAATCAATGAATATGTATATGTATTTATATGTACACATGAATGTATTTTTCAATTGATTATAAATCCGTATTCGTTTATGAAGCTTCTCCCTCGTCTCGAGAGGTTGGTGGTGGTTCAAATCCACCTAGAGGGCCATCAATGAGTGGCAGCAAGTTGCGTGAAGGGGGTGATATTTATTCCCCCGAAGGCCAATCAATGGCTTCTAGTTCTCAGCAGGGTCATTTTGGGTCTAGTTCTCAGCCGGGTCATTCTGGGTCTGGTTCTCAGCAGGGTCATATTGGAAAATATGCTAACCAACAACATCAAGGTTGCCATCAATTTCAATATTTTTTTCATTAAATTTGTACAAATTTTTTTACATGTGTTCTTTCTAATATACGAAATTATATATATATATATTGATGCAGAGGCCGAAAATGTTCCAACTAGTGGTCAAAATAGACGCAGGGCAGACCGCAACATTCAAGAAGAAGGTTGTCTACCCAACACAACTTATTCGGCCGAGATTACTGATATACCATGGGAAACCAACATAGCGCAATGCACCTTACAAAGGTGTGAAAGACTATATGCAAAATTGCAAAGAGATCTCATGGCTTTGTCTGTACTTGCTGAGAGTCGACAAAACCTTGAAATAGTTACACATTCATTGGGCGAAATTGTAAATGTATACAGAAATCTTAGGCCAACGACTGGTACATTTGTAGAAATGATGTGAAAGAGAAAAGAAACAGTAATGGGTCCAGATAAATGGGAGGACCTAAAACAAAAGGTTACAAAATAAGTGGCCAAGTCAATGTTTAATTACAAGGAAGGGCCAAAAAGAAAAATGTTGAAGGTGCAGTATTTCAAGCACCCAGACATAGCTCGTTATTTGTATGATAGGCACCTTGCGGCCTATGGAAGGCTTCCATGGAACGATGAGGTTCTTGTTTATTTTGCACAAATGTTTTATGCATAATTTTTTTTGGGTATGAAACCCAATTACAATGATCTTCCTTCAGAATTTTTTGGCCTGGGGAAAGGTCGATCATATGACCGTAAGGGCGCTAAGCGAGATGTGGAGTTGCCTCGTCCTGAGCCACCATTGGTAAGTCGACCGTTTCGAGTTGAAACTTTGCGATCAGAGATGGATGCGACTTCTCAAATAAGTCGAGAAGCAAGGGATGTTATGATCGACAATGTTCATAGCGGATTGGGTGGAGTCGATCTTTGTTTAAATCGACAAAGAGCACGTGAAAATGCACATGCCAATTTTGTGTATTGTACAGATGAGGAGATTGACAACATGAATGTTGAAGATCTTCGAATATATGTAAAAAATTGTCGCAATGGTTTGCAAGACCTAATTTTTCATGAGGAAGAGGGCACCGAAACGGTATGTGTTAGTGATCTTAGGGTTTGAAATTATTTTAACATACATATACATGTGTGCAATTTGTAATAAATACATGTGTATGTACATGTATACGTTTATTTGTATGTGTACATTAATCTAACAAAAATGTATGATTATATGTTAAAACACCATTTGCAGTTCTCACACATGATGCATGACGAAAATATTAATATCACGTTCGGGACCTCTGGTTCAAACAATGCAGATGGGTCTGACCATCAAGATATGTTGGCAAATGTTAGTGTTTTGTAAGTGACTTTAAAATAAATAATTGTGCACACATGTACATGTATGTATATATATAATTTGATAAAATGTTTTAACATATACCAATTCCATCCGATGTTTTTGGGATGGAGGTACCTTCTTCTTCCTTGGGAGATGTACCTTCTACGTCCTTGGGAGATGAGCCAAAAGTATGGACAATTTTTCACATGTTTAAAATTTATGTTTAAAAGTTTTATATATATATATATATCTATTCTACCTCAAAAAGTTCCATTAAAAATTGATATATATATATATATATATATATATATATATATAGAGAGAGAGAGAGAGAGAGAGAGAGAGAGATCTATATTTTGAGTTATTTAAATATTTTTGAATTTAGGTTCCTATAGAAGATTTCTTTAATCTGCGGACTCTAGCGACGGAGATAGGAACATCCACAACATTTGAACAAGTTGTCTTTAGTTCCTTTTTTTAATATTATTGAAAATAAGTTTATATATGTACACGTGCATTTTCATTTGAAAGTTTTTAATATATATATATATATATCGTACAGTTTACCGCTGCAGATGTTCCTATGGGAGAACTTGTTCATCAAATGGAGAGGGAACCTCATGAGGTATTGCATGATTTTTTTTTTATATATTTTTTTTTTTACATGAAGTTCTAGATATATATATTCTCATTCATTTTTAAAACATCAAATTTTAATGTTCAAGTACATGTGCATTGTGTATGTAGGTTTCCCATGATGCTTCACATGATAAGGTGCGGATTGAGACCCTGATAGGAAAGACGCTAGATCCGTCTCTATTTGATGGACATGATTTGTAGATTTGATTTCAAGATTTAGATGGTCTTAAAATTTGTTAAACTTGATACAGTTTGATACTTGTGAGATCTACAATTTTTGGACATATTTTATTACATTGTTAATATAATTTGTTTTATTTAATTTTTGGATGGTTTTAGTACTTTTGGCATGTGAATGTGAAGTAATGTTGTCATCTTTAAATTAATGTTGTCATATGAACTACATTTGGCATGTTAGTAATGACATGTGTTATAATTTATTTTGTTTTTAAAATTTAAGTTTTGGATGTTAAGAGTACATTTGGCATGTGAAGTAATGTTGTGATCTATAATGTTTTGTTAAATTAAAAGTTAAAAGTTTTGGATGGTTTCAATCTACATTTGGCATGTGATATTTAATGCTAAATATTTTTATTGGATAGTTGAATTATAATTGGCATGGCATGTGAAGTTTTTAAAACTCAAGTTTTGGATGGTTTCAATCTACATTTCGCATATGATATTTAATGAACTTTAAATGTTTAATGTTTTAATGTTGCACGATATATAATCAAAAGGTTTTTAAAACTTAAGTTTTGGATGGTTTCAATCTACATTTGGCACACGTGGTATATAATGTTAAATGTTTCTATTGGATCTAGTTGAACTATAATTGGCATGGCATGTGAAGTAACGTTACACGATATATATAATCAAAAAGTTTTTAAAACTCAAGTTTTGAATGGTTTCAATCTACATTTCGAATGTGATATTTAATGTTCTAAATGTTTAATGTTTTAATGTTGCACGATATATTATCAAAAGTTTTTAAAATTTTAAAGTTTTGGATGGTTTCAATCTACATTTGGCACATGTTGTATATAATGTTAAATGTTTCTATTGGATAGTTGTTCACTATAATTGGCATGACATGTCAAGTAATTTTGCACAATTACCTTTTGGATTGTTGAAGTACATTTGGAATTTTAAGATTGATTTTGATCTCTACATGTAGTCTTGTTTGAATGAAAAAATTTCCAATAGGAAGAACCTAGCTTTTCAATGCAACTAACCATGTATCAATTGAGCTGTAATTGAAAAAAGAGTTTAAAGAAGTAGATATATGTACAAATTATCCCTTTAATTTTTATTGGAAATATAAGTCTAGTACATATATATGTTTGTTGAATTTGGGTCAATGTCGTTAATGCACTCAAATAGGTAGCCTTGTTGATTTATTTACATTGTGGAAACTTTTTACCAGAAAATCCAACTAGTTTTTCATCAATGCACATAGAAAAACTACTTGGAACAATTAATTTCATTCTAGAACATATCTATCCATTACAAGTAAATTTTTTTATCAATGCACATTGAACATTTCCGACCATTGGACAAACAAATTTTGTACTAGATTTTCAATCAGGAATAGAGATGTGGGTCAAATCCCACCAAAAGTCGGAGAAGTGCTCCGAGTCTCTTGTCTGAAAGGAATATTCGTACAAAACTATACTGCGGATGATTTATTTACATTGTGGATACTTTTTACCAGAAAATCCAACTATTTTTTCATCAATGCACATAGAAAAACTAGTTCCAGTTAATTGCATTCTAGAACATATATATTGAGTACGTAAATAATTTTTCATCAATGCACATAGTAAAACTAGAACAATTAATTTCATTCTAGAACATATATATATATATATATATATATATATATATATATCCAATACATATAACATTTTTCATCAATGCACATGTATAGAAAAGCTACTTTCAGTTGATACTAAAGCACGTGCTTGTATCAAAACAATTTGTATATGTGCAAACACTTTCACAAATAGCATAAGCAGCTCAATTTTTAGTTGAGTATTGGAAGTTCTAAAACATATTTAATCCAAAGAGAACAAATTTTTGGACAATTCAATCAAAAAAATTCTAATGGAATTCCATCTTCAATAATTCGTTCATGATCGGATTTTGGCATTTTCCATCTCTTAATTTTCGATTTTTTCTTTGATTGAACTTCTATCAACTTTATGTGTGCTGCACACACCAAGTGACTATATTGAAAACTTATGGAATCAGGTTCATAGTCTTCAAACTAAACAAATTCTCCACTTTGATGATTTTGTCCGAAAAAATAACCTTTCAGTATAATAAACCCTCTTTCATATTGAAATTCGTGATCATTATAGTTTTTTAATAATTTCATTTTCTTTTCAGTGCAACGCATCAAATAATACTTCACATTTTCATCGTTGTCAATAGGTGCAATTACAGCAAAAAAATCTCCTTCACAATAAAATAAACTTAACAAAATTATACATATTTAAATTTATTTCTAGATCTTTAAATCATTATAAAGTAATTCAAATGTTACCTTCTCTAACAAGATTAGAAACATGATCACCATCGGATGATATTGTAGTTTCCTTTGATTGCATTTCTTCAAACATTGCAACAGACATTTTTCCCTTTGTATTTAGCTTTGCATGTTTACAATCGTTCACATACATTTTGTTGTCACAAACGTCATTGGATTTTGTGTTGTCTATGAAAACATCACAAAAACAAGAATATTTTATTTTATCCAATGCAAACACATTTCTGGACGACTTTTTTGAATTGAATGCAATTTTCGAGTCCCTTTTATTATTTCAACGTCACTTCCAATTGATCTATCTACGTCTTCGATCCCAATATGCCGAAAAAACCTTTATATGGAAAATTAGAAGAAGAATTTGCAAATATGATATCAAAATACAATCAAAGATAATCATTGCATGATAAATGTACAATGTTTAAAATTAGATTTCCAATATAAATTAAATTGAATGTACCTTCGCACTTCCCTTGATGGGTTAGTCTCATGGTTTAGAGCAGTGATGCACCATTGAACAACTTCTTTAGCGTTCACAAGTCAACTTGCAAAGTGATTCATTTGATATCTTCGAATTGCTTGCTTTATGCATGCTTCTACATCGTCGTGTTCTCCTTTTCCATGGCGAGTCTCAAAGAAATTCCAACAATGTTTAATGCGGGTTTTCTTATGAAGACAACACAACCAAAAGAATGATCATGCAGATTTGAATTGACCTGTGCATCCGTCTAACCATATCCAATGTTCATTGAATTTTATTTCATGATTTTCCAAGGAATCATAAATTTTTCCAAAACAATGTTGTACAAAACATGTATCATGTGTACGATCGTCACTGATATAAAAGTGATATTCTTTAATGATATGTCAATTTTCACTCGTGCTTTCTATATGATAGACATTTTGTTCAACATTTCTATATAGAATATGGACGAGCATGGAGACTTGGTCAGAATGATAGTATTCACTCTGAATTTCTTTTTGTGCAACAAATGTGTAGTTTTCTGCAAAATCAATCACTGACAAAATGGTCCCTGGTGGAAAAAATTCACGAAATTTTTTGAATTGCGAGTCTTTCCATCGAGCTCTATGGGAATTCTTGGTGTATTTGTAAATTTCCGCCTCAAACTTTCTCAAAAAGTCTATCAAAAACATTTCGTCTTCCAGTAATTCAATTCTTTTAACACTATTTGCACCTCGAATCGATGTATCGATATATTCATATCTCTTCCATTTCACTTTCACGTTGGATAATCATTGATCATTTATATCAATATGATATTTGTTTTGAAATTTAGTCAAATTTCCACAATCATCGCATTTTTTACCACCAACACATTTCTTTTTGTAAAATAGTTCATTGCTTTCTCTTTCACATAGAATTTGAGATATGAAATCACGGATAGTGGAAGGAGGAGGTGAATCCTTTCATAATGTTCTACAAAAATCAAGGAATGTGTCATAATATAACTCAAATTCCAAATGATAATGACAACAACAAGTGTCGCATAGGGTGATAGGTTTTACATACCATGGTTTTTGTTGAACAAAAGCACTGAGTGAAACATGAATTTGATGATTCTCTTCTTTGAACTTGTTGAATAACTCTATCTGAGTGGTTTCCAAGAAATATTTTTCATGTTCTTCGTACTGATTTCGTGCTATTCTTCTTCGCATCACATGCCTTGCATTTGGCGAAGCACGCGAATTGTTCTTCCAATATTCATATATTATTTTTCTCCAAGTCTATCTTTGTATGGTTGCCTAAAAATAGCTCTCCAACAAGCGAGTTCATCATTTACATCTATTTGTAGCCGAAATTTCTGATGTTTGTGCAAATTTTTTCGCGAGGTTCCCAGTGCTCGTGCCATAGATGTTACCAAACGATTCTCTTGAGTACTTGATGAAACCATTGCCATCTGTATTCCTCTACGTACAATTGAAACATCTTTCTCTCTAGATCTCTTAATTGATTTTATAGCACTATTCATATTTTTTTTATCACATCTTCCTTCAATTTTTTATCTTTGGTTGATTTTCGAATACCCAGTAGTGTCGTAGCTTCTTTTAATTTCCTTAATGATAGGAGACCTTTCAACATTTGAGCCTGAACTGTCACCCACTCATTTAAGAAATACTTTTCAAAAATGCAGTTAACATGATATCGTATAGCATGGTCAGGTTTTTTATCTCCATATGTGTGAGTGTCAACATTTTCTAACATCTCATCATCGATAGTGATTTCATCTGTACATATTCGAAAAAATAGTACATATTCAATAAATAACTAAATTAATAAATATATCTATAATTTCAATAATATGTGCATGTGTTTAATATATTATATGTGTGTGTGTGTGTGTGTGTGTACATACCTTGTGATTCAATTTCTTTATTTGGATTTCTTTCAATATTTTCACCATCTTCAATCATTGGTTCAATATCTCTTTCAATTTCTCTTTCAAAATTTTGTATCTCATCATCAATGTTTTGAGGAATATCTTTGTCTATTTACATTAAACAAAATATTTTTCAAATTAGTTCATCAAATAAAAATTAAGCTTCACATTTTACACTAGGAAAATTTTAAATATATCAATAGATCATAATATTTACATTTACATACCTACTTCAATTTCTGCTTGAGGTTGATTTTCCTCTTCAATATTTGAGAGGGCTTCTAACTTTATTTTGCGAGATTGTCTTGTCTCTTCTCTACATTCCTCGGGGTCTCTTTTTCGATCATATTTTCTCGCACAGGTCCTTCGATTTACCATGATAATAGGGTATGAAGTTCAAAAAATTAGACAATAACTCAATTAGAAAAAACATCACAAAGGATTTAATTTAAAAGAATTCATTTTAAGTTTTTTTGCAAAAAATACATACTCCAATCCAAAACACTTACTTTAAAAAATTCAAGAAAAAAATGTCTTATAAAAATGAAACAAAGCTCAAAAGATTTACTTCAACTCAAAACACGTACATACCTCCAAGAAATGTCCTTTGAATGTACGTCCAAGAAAATTCCTTAAGTCCAAAACATTTTTTTGCAAAATCAGGTCGCCTCCAAGAAATGTCCTCCAAGAAAATTCTTTAAACCCAAAACAATTCTTTGCAAAATTAGTCTGCTTCCAAGAAATGCTCTTAAATCCAAACTTTGAAGAAAAGTTTTTAAACCCAAACTAAGACATTTTTAAAATAAGATGAAATGTGCGAAATGTGCGAAAATTATGAATGATTTCGTGGCAATTTATATTGCCGCAAAATGTGTTTTCGTAGGGGCTCCGCAAAATTTTCCGGTCGACGGAAAATTATACAAAAGTTCGGCCGAAATTTTGATTAAAAGTTCAGCCAAACTATTAAGTCGTTAGAATTAACGAGCCATCAACGCAAAACATGGTTTGGCCGAACTTTTAATCAGAGTTCGGCCGAACTAATGTGTCACCAGTTACGCAAAAACCAGGCTCTGAATACGTTTTTGAAACTTTGGACTGATTAAACTCCATTAAAGGTTTTTAATTAACTGTCGGAACCAAAAAAAGCATTTTCAGAATTGAATCTACTTTCAGGAAATATAACTTTTATGGAATTTCATAAACGTTTACTAATTTTAATTAGTTTTCCAATAAAATGGGTGCAAACAATTTCTGAGGGTCATTGTGATTCAGTGAAATCAAAATTTTGTATCTCCCAAAATACATTGTAAAAAAAATTGAAAAAATTATGGGGCATTACTTTGGTCCTTCGTCTCTAATGGGTAGCTTTTAGATTTTTAGTTTATAACTTATATGTTAAAAAATTTGTTGCGTCGCGAAACATATCCAAAATATGCAGTTTTTCGTATTGGACCAGTTCAAAAATTCTAGTAATTATGATATGCATCCATTAGCTTTGTAAATATGACGAAACCAAAGTAGACTCTGTTTAGATTGTTGTAACACATTTTGTTTTCTCAAAAACACAAATTTTCAATGAATACAACATTGCGTCATACATGACTTCTTATGAATCCTTTGATTGTTAAGAAACACAAACTCAAAGATACGCTAAGTTGACATATCAAATCTGCATAAAAAAATTTCAAAAAATAAGTAATAGAAAGCGAACAAAATTTCTGACAACTTTATTTTTATCGTAAAATGAAATTCTAAACAGAAAAATTGTTATAGTTTGCAGAAAGTTGAAGAACCGAAAAAATGAAATTTTTTTCTCAAAAAAGGGCAAAAAGTGTAACCCAGCTTCACATTTTCACGTGCATTGTTTAACATATAATGCACTGGGTCTCCTTGTTGACAAAGAGCACCGTACGCTGCTAATAATACTATGTCGCACTGCCACCTCCATGACATCATATGCTACAAAAACTAACACTAGAGGATTTTTATTAATTTTCATGTGTTAATCAGTGCGCTGGTTAACATATGCCACACTGGTTCTCCTTGTTGATAGAGAGCACCATAGGGTGTTTCTACTGTTTTAGCAGTGTGTTTATAATAACACGTTGCACTGACGTCGGTGCATACAGAATTAAAGGCACATCGTTTTTTTTATTTTTTATGTTTTACTTGAAAATTTAATGATCTATTTATAAAATATATTAATGAATGGTATGGTACATGTTTTATATTGATAAAGAAATGGCTGACAAGAGATTAAGTAACAAAAATACTGATAGCACATCAAGAAAAGAAAAAAAGGCAAGTTCATTGTAAATTCTTTACAAAAATTATTATTTTTGAACTATATGTAAGTTTAACTAACATGTATTGTTTACTATGTATCATGGAGAGCCACAACATGAAGGAGCTCAATAAGATTATTTTTGATCTAGGACCACAAGGGTGTAAAATCTTGATGGAAAAATTGCAAAAGGATGAATAAGGTGAATGAAAATATACTATCAATCCAATATGAGCTTCTTTTTTAATTTTCATTAATAATATACTTAAAAATATTAGATAACTTGTTTCAAACAATCTATTAATTCACATATGTTTAATTTTCTATAGGGACCATCAAGTGAGAAAATGAATGTTGTTCTAAGAAAAGGAAAAAAATAGTACATGCAAATGAAAATTAATTGCTCCTTAGCGCATCTAGAGTGGTGATGGAGGTTAATGAAAGGGGGAAAAACTTTTACAAAACTTTGAGGGATCTAGTGGAATTAATGTATAGACATTATTTCCACTTATAATACAAAAATCAATCCAATGATTCCAAGAACAAAATTTTATCTAAACTACAGGATGACTTTCCAAAGACTTGGTCAATGAGACATATCAGACTTTTAATAGCAAAAATGTTCAACAACAAAAAAAAAGGAATGAAAAAGTAATATTCCTTTAAATGGTTTTCTAGAATTATATGTATATATTATTACAAAGAAATCATTTATAAATATCACTTTTGTTACATTTACTTTTCATATATCAATATAGAAATTAAATATTTTATTTTCATGTTATGTTTTCAGGAAAATTATGAAAATATCAAAGGATGAACGAGCTGATATCAAAAATATGGCAGTAGGAATATCGAAAAAGGTGTACAAGGAGACGGTCAAAGAAATGGACATAATTACATCGCATGAGGAGCCATCTCAACAACAACATGCTTCAAATGTAATATGTAATCATTGATTTTTTCGATTAGGTACAATAAATAAAAAATTTAGCATTAAATATTAATTTTCAAGTATTTTATTGTAGAAAACAAAAGAACATGGAACTGATTTAGAACATAAAACAAGACGACAAGGAAGAAAAGGGTTGATATCTAAGTTTTTGAGTAATTGTTACTTCCTTATAACAACTTAACTAGATTTCATTTTTTTATCTTTTAAGTTTTTAAAAAAAAATCATCATTGAATGTCTTCAAACAGGTACTAACATACAAAGAAGAACCATCAAATGAATTTATTGACATTGGGTTAAATATCGGTTGTGAGTATATGTTGGCATATCATAAATTAATTGCGGAATTTGTAAGCATCTATCGATCTTGTTTTAATAAGCTCTGTCTATAATTAATAGAACAAATATATATATATATATGATTTCCTATGGGGTATAAAACATGCAGGAAAGATATCACACAAAAATTGAGGGTTAAAATGGAGCTCTACACTAGGCCGACTGCCATGACCTAGGGTTTAGTGGTTTCCACGTAGGCTGCCCTAGGAAAACCTCCCTCCCCAGACCGTTAGACCATGATCACTCTCTTGGATAGACTTGAGGCTCATCGATGACTAACACCATTGGGGGGATTGTTGCTCCCTCCATCAAAGGCTAGCCTCCCACAGGGGCGGTGACAAAGGCTGATACCGTCAATCACCAAAACTCTGGCCCGTCTCATGAAACCACAGGGGCGACTCCCACAGCACAACAGAAAAATACACCAACATCAGAATAAATGAACATCAAGTTAGCAACATGCATTCTGACAAACCCCAAAATAATAGTGATCGAGCTCCCAATGCATCAAATCAATGGAAGAATCCAATTCATGAAGGATCACATGCTGATAGGCAATTTCATGGGTTTCTGGCCCACTGAAAAGGCCCTTCCAGGATGGATAACTTTAAAGTAGAAACCCAAAGGCTACATTGACCTAAAATTGTGTGTTAAGGGCTTCTTCAATGTGCTCTTTACATGCATTGAAGACAAAGACAAGATCATGGATGGAGGTCCCTACTTCTTCAACTCTGCAGGTCTATACCTCCGACCCTGGATGAAGCGGTTCAACCCTGAAAAACATGATCCTACATTGGTTTTGGTCTGGATTTGGCTTTACTCCCTCCCCAAGGATTATTGGGATGAGCTGACCCTTAGAGATATAGGAAATTCCCTAGGGGAATTCGTCAAGATAGTAGAGGAGACCAATATCAACAAATACACAACATATGCCCGAATCTGCATCTACATGAACTTGGTGGAACCACTACCATGCGAGGTAAGTCTACTAGACGAAGATTTTGAATCAACAAAAATTGTAGATTATGAGAATATTCCTTTCATATGGAGGAAGTGTCACCAACATGGGCATCTCTTTAGAGATTGTCCCCTAAACAAAAAAGCAGTGGCTAAAAATGAATTCAATGATCATGCATCAAAAGGATTCACGAAGGTAGCAAGTAATAAAAGGCATGACACACCTCTATGAAGCAGGCTTAGTCCTCCAAAGCACAGTAGAACAGGGTCCCTCCAGAGGCCTTCCTGAAACCTCAAATCGCTAGCTTCTTAGGGGAAAACCCTGCATCAAAAGGCATAGAACTGCTGACGGAGATGATCCTAGAAGCCATGGAGGAAGAACCCGAGAGCATCAACCTTGAGGGCCTGGATCTCATAGTGTTAGAGGATTCTTGCAATAACAAGGATTTCAAATCAATACCTACGAAGCAGGTCTAAAAGGTGGAAGAAATCCTTACTCGATTGCAATAGCTCCCCTCTCTATGCATTCAGGTGGGTACACTCATAAACAGAAGATAATTCATGAAAGAGTCTTGTAAAAGGGGAAGGAAAACAATGTTGTAAAGAAAAATAGAGATAGGTAAAGAAATGATGGATTCTAAGCGATTCCCCAAGTTAAGAATATTCTTTGCCTACACCACCAATCCTCCCCAATGAATATCATCTCATAGAATATAAGAGGGCTCAATAGCCCCACTAAGCATAGGATAATAAAGAAAATAATTACTGAGCAACTCCCTGCAAGATTCTACATGCAGGAAACCAAATGTTCCAGCTCTACTTTGGAAACAATATTCAAAAAAATATGGAAAGATTGGATTACAATAGCTATTGATGCCAATGGTGTGTCTGGAGGCCTGGAAATTATCTGGAACCCCCAAATCATCTCCCTAGATAAATATCATGCCGATAGGAACTTTATCCAGGAAATTTCACCTGATTGGCACGGACATCCACAACCTTCTCAAAAATGTCTACTCTCCCTAGAATATCCATTAAAAACAGAGCTTCTGGATAACATAGTTGAACTCAATAAACAGAGAGCCTTTCCTCTTTGGATTTTGGGAGGAGACTTCAATATGATAAAAATTTTACAGGAAAATAAAGGAGGAAGGATGTATCTGGACTTGGAAAATAATGGTTTCAAAAAATTCATTCAGGAAAACTACCTCATTGATCTTCAAACCTCCAATGGAATCTTCACCTGGAATAATAGAAGAGGAGGCACCCACTAGATAGCTTCTATATTAGATAAATTCCTCATCACAGAAGACTTTATCTGTCTTGGGGGTGATATAGTTAGTACCATCATCCCCGTTGCAGGCTTTGACCACTGGCCAATACAACTTCAATGATTACGACTAGGTCAGCATTCTCCCAAGCCATTTTGCTTCGAACACTACTGGCTCAGGCACCCAGGGTTCAAGGAAATGATCTCTGAGTGGTGATCCTCCCTAATACCTTTGCAAGGTACTGAAATGCTCCAGTTCCAGAAAAAGCTGAAAATTATTGAAGGAAAACGGAAGGTTTCGAATAAACCAACCTTTGGAAATATCTTCAAAGACCAAAAAGAGCTGGATGAAAAAATGAATACATTGCAACAAACAATCATCAAGGAAGGACACTCAGTCGATTCAAAGAGCTAGGAGAAGATACTAGCTACTCAGATAGAATAAAGAAGGAACCAGGAAGAAATATTATGGAGATAAAAATCAAGGATATGCTCGCGAAAGGAGGGAGAATGAAACACAAAATTATTTTATCGATCCACCATTCAGCATAGGATGCATAACAGAATCAATGTCCTCAAAAAAAAACTGGAGAGCGGCTAGAAAAGCAAGAGTACATTACGGAGGAGTTGCGCAACTACTTCAGGAACATTCTGCAAGAAACTAATCATCCGAGGAATGAGGCCACTGGTAAAATCAGCCAACACATTCCTAAGCTAATAACAGACAAACACAACCAGCTGCTGCTCAAGGCCACAACAAGAAGTCTTCTAGTTGAATGTTGGGAAAGCTCCTGGTCCTGATGGCGATTTACCACTAACTTCTTCCACTTCTTCTGGGACACCATCTAAGACGAAGTCTAGAACGTAGTGGAGGAATCGTGCACCATTCACTGGCTTCTTCCAGCGCTTAATGTCACCTTCATCACTCTAGTTCCAAAAGAAGACAATGTAGCCTCGCCAAGTAAGTACATGCCTATAGATCTTTGTAATGTCATTTACAAAATAATATCCAAAGTTATCGCTAACAGGTTGAAGCATCTCCTCCCCATAATCATCTTCCAAGAGAAAATAGGTTATTTTGAAGGCACGCAAATTCTTGATGGAATCATCCTAACCCATGATGTCATTCACTCTCTCAAAACCTCCAAAAAACCAAGTATGATTCTCAAAATCGATCTTTCCAAGGCTTTTGACAAACTTAGCTGAGACTATTTAAAAAATGTACTCATATCTTTTGGCTTCAACCACACCTGGTTTCATTGGATCATGAGTCTGATTACCTCTCATTTTCTTTCCAATTTGGTCAATGGTATTCCCTCCACAACCTTCAACCCCTCAAGAGGAGTCAGACAAGGAGACCCTCTTTCACCCTTCTTCTTCATCATTATGGTTGAAGGACTGGGTCGCCTTCTCAAAAGCTCCATCTAGTCAGGTTCTCTGCATGGTTTACCCCTCCACAACCTGCCCCCCTCCTCCCATCAAAAATTTTTGGATGACAACATGATCATGGGTTACTCGTCGGTCTAGGAAGTCCATATCCTCAAATCTGTTCTTGATTCCTTCTCTGAAGCCTCCGGTACAGAGGTCAACCTTGATAAATCACACATATTTTTTTCCATACACCCCCCCTCTCTCAGCGCAACCTTTCCCGCATCCTACACTGCCATTAATCACTCCTCCTGGCATGCTATGCTGGAAAAAATGGAAACCAGAATATCCAATTGGACCCATCGCACCCCCAATATAGCAAGCCGCTTGGCTCTCATCAAATATGTTTTTTAGTCCCTCCCCATTTACCTCTTCTTGGTCCTGGCAGCCGCCAAATGGGTGCTTAAGGCCATGCACAAATTGCAAAGATATTTATTATGTGGTGGCACCAAAGAGAAAAACAAATGGGCCTTAGTAAACTAGAAGGAAGTATGTAATCCTAAAAGTCTTAGGGGGTTAGGGCTGAGCGACCCTAAGCACAAAAACAACATCACGACAGCTAGTATCTAGTGTAAATGGGTCTCCAACCCCTACACTCCATGGGCTAATCTATGGGTGGCCAAGTATGCCCACTCATGGCCCAAGGAGGACCTTATCCGGTTTTACATAGAGCCTGGGGGATCCAAAATTTGGAAGGTAGCAAGCAACCAAAAGCAGATGATATAGAGCCACAACTTCTAGGAGTTGCATAGTGGCACTCAAGAAATATTCTGGGAGGACTTTTGGCAACAACTTTCTAGCCTATCTTCCATCTTCCCCAGATCTATATGGAGTACAACTCTACAAGATAGGCAAAGGCAGAATGTACATGACTTCTGGAATGATGACACAACCCAAGGATACAAGAATTTACAACAAACAGACAGATGGAAAGATGACTGGAACAACAAGCTCCACACAAACATTTGGGAGGAACTAAGCACTAAAAGAAAAATTAGAGTACAGCTAGGACCTGACATCCTTCATTGGGGTCACATGTCGAGTGGAAACTACTCCACCAAGGAAGCTTACAACCTCCTTCATCAGCAGAATCTAGGCCTAACAAATCTCATTTGGAAAAATATATGGTTAGCTAATCTCTGGCCTAAAGTAGCCACCTTTCTATGGTTTCTCAGTAAACGATGCATCCTCACATGGGAGAATATTTTAGTACCCTCCAGATGCCCCCTATGCTAGGAAAACTTTGAAACCATCGATCACCAGATGGACCAATGTCCTGCCGCTAACGACTTGTGGGACAAAATTGGTGTGCTATGTCATTGTACCAATCGAGTAAGGGGAAATATCATCAACACCAATGGTTGGACGGACAATCCTTACACCAGAACTCTCTTGAACTGACTCTGGGAGATAATTCCAGGTATTCTTATCTGAAACATATGGAAGGAAAGGAATAGCTCAATCTTCAAATACAAAGTTTTAACATCAAATCATCTTTGGGCCCGAATACAGGAAAACCTCTCTGAAACCATGGTCCTAGATGCACGGAGCAAGGATGACCTTCCCACCTATGTATCAGAGCACCACATATGGAATAACTACATATGAGTATAATTCCCCCCTAGATATCAATCCTATAAGTTTTGGCAGAATCCATGACCCTGAAAAATGGAACCCCCCCCTCGAATGGCTTCTTCAAATGCAACTTCGACGGCGCGTCCAAAGGCAACCCCATAAATTCAGGATTCAAAGGTACTATCAGTAACTCTCAAGGCGAGCCTCTCTGGATTTACTTTGGTAATATGGGATGGGATAGAAACAATTCTGCGAAGCTAGAGGGGCTTATCCAGGGTATTCAAATCGCAATTGAGTTTCACTATTTCCTCTTGGAAATGGATGGAGACTCACAAATTATCACTATGGCTACCATAATAATTCTCCATGGAACGACTTCCTCAAATTTTTCCACCAATTGGAGGTTAGCCCATAGACTCAAGTTTCTGGAACATCTAATTCACAATCACAGAGCTATCACTTTTTTTCATGTGCGAAGGAAAGAAAAATCAATTGCGGACCTTCTCGTGAACAAAAGGTTGAAAAGCCATAGAGAGTTGTATCATTCCAACCTTTCCCAAGTAGAAGATGATTCCTTCAGACATGAATTCCATACTCTCATTCAAAAGGATCTTCTCCCCCCAGATGTGGGTGACATAAGGGGCACAAATGATAATCATCTCTCACATGCCCTTGAGGATGGAGATTTTCCGTGTAGAGCCTCACTCACTGTGGATACTCAAATCGTTAGCCATCCATAAGAGAGGAACTGGATAAGTCATGATGACGAGATGTTTGTTACAGTGTTACCCACTTCAGGTTACTCCTCTACCGCAATCATCATAAATGATTAATAGGAGTGATATGAACATCAACCATTACTCTTCCCTTGAACCTGCTCAGGAAATTGGATATAACATGCAGCTGCATGCGAGGGTCACTCATTACCATCCCACTCGGATGTGTCTGATACCTTATAAAAGGATGGGCCCTCAGCCCAAAGAGACTCACAGTAAGTTCCCACAATATTTCCTTTTGACTCTATTTTTTCTGTCCTACGCAACCAGTTTTCTGCACAACCCTCTGCCTAGAGATGCTTTGTGCAGACCCCTATGGGTTGCGACTACCAAACCTATGCATCTTAACCCTAGCCCTTCTGCTCCTTTATTCTCCGAGATAGTATGTCCTCTTGTTGCACACCCTTCATTTGAAGCCCCTCCTTTGCTTTAGCAGAAAATGGCTCCCAGATTGTGCCAAAGAACCATCTGCGGTGGACAGATAGGGGCTCTCCCTGAACATTACCATCGTGGAACTGACAACTGTTTGGAGTCTTTTTAAGGGTCATCCTCCGAGAAATGTGCTAGAAAGAGCTCTGATCCTAAGCTGGATGAAGAAGCTCCTGCGCAGAGAGGTAGATGTGGTCCCTAGAAGTCTACCATCGTGCACTAGGTGCATCCCCCGCCTCACAAGACTGATCCTCTTCCAACGCAGGAGGAGGAAGATGATGAAACTGATATTTGGATTATGGATTCTGAAGGCACTTGGACATGCATCCCTGACGCTGAGTATGCGGATTCCCCCATCCTCAGTGTACCGGTCCCCAAAAATACACATCCAGTAGCAGATTCTGAGGAAGCATTTGTGCAGGCATATGCCTGTCCCATAAAGGAGGAAGCACCCGACAGTAATGATGAAGCTGAAGACTAAGGACTGTGAAGCTACTCAGTTCTTCCTTGGTTTTTTCATCCATGCTACCACTAGGGAATCTCATGCTATATTCTTGCTTCTGCACATTTTGTAATATATGGATACATTAGCGTTGTTGTACATTTTGTAATTTCTTGTCTCAAGTACATTCCGAGCTAGTTTCCTCCACGAAGGCAGCCCAAAAATCAAGCAAATAAGGCTAAAATTGGTTAAGCGTAGCTTTCCAACCCCGCCTGTAGCATATGTAATGTTTCTCTTCTCGAATTAATATAGAATAACCTAATTTAACAAAAAAAAACATGCAGGAAAGAAAGTATCGAACTGCGCCAACAAATGAAATGTTGAAAGATGGCATGAGATTTGGTTTTGAAAGAATGTGTATAGTTCATGTGTCAAGTATTTCTATGGTATGTCATTTATTTTCGATTTACATTTATTTATATTATTTAATATTGCACTTTTCATTATTCTCACCAATGTATATATACTCATTACAATTTATTTTTATGTTTGTAGATGGAAGGTGTAGAAGAAGAAAACAATCAACACCATGAACAAAACATTCCTCAAAATAACCCAAGTCATGGAATTAGCTTGAGCAGTGACAACAGTTCAAGCGAAGAATGATGATCATTATGTTTGGATATCAAAGTAAGACGTTGTATTTTTGGAAATATTTGTCTGTGAAATCAGACATTTTGTTTACTGTAATGGACATAGTGTCCCAATTGAAGGACAAAGGGATACCAATAACTGTCCAATTTTGTATGACAAAGAGTGTCTTATATATATATATATATATATATATATAGATATATATATATATACGTTTTAATTTATTCTATTTCATTCTCCATTGTCGCTGTGAAATGTAACACCACTAATTAAATATATGGATAATCAAATATTATAATGAATAGATGTGAAATTTTATGATATGATATAAAAAATTAATCCAAACATCACATTCAAACACACTAATAGAAATTTAATTGATATGAACATTGTTATAAGATATGTGTCTACTTTTGATGAATAATGAATTTTAAAAAATCACAATAATTATGATATGATATAAAAAAACTAATCTAAACATCACATTCAGGTGAAAAAATAAAAATTTAATTGATATGAATATTTTTATAAGAGATGTGTCAGCTTTTGATGAATAAAATTTTTAAAAATCAAAATAATTGCACTGTCACAGGTCGATGTTTCTAAAAAATACAAAATGAACACTGGTGCGTGTTAGTTACTGTGGACTGGCGCATTTGTATGCTAATGCGCACTAGTGCGTTTCTATGACCTATGGGCACCGCACATACCAATACAAATTAGAACGCTCAATGTGTTTGTGCCATACTGCACACTGGTGTTTATGTGAGACTCCTCACCGGTGTGTTTCTACGACCTGTGGGCACCACAAAAATACCAATACCAATTAGAATGATCAGTGTGTTTATGTGATATTGCGCTCCAGTGTGTTTGTATAATACTACGCACCGATGCATTGATATGACCTATGGGCACTGCATAAATACAAATACCAATTAGAACAATCTCGTGCATTGTATCACCTAAAGTGCACCCAATGTGCTTTTAGACCTTAATGGTTCAGTGCATGCACCTTCAACCACCTCGAGGCGATTGTCTAGATGACATGCACTGGGACGTTTCTAAACACCTCAGGGCGTACTCAATTTTTTTCTATCCTAATGCTTGGTAGTTTTACAGTACCAATGTGTTAACTGTAAAAACACATCGATGTGTTGACGCTGATTAGCGCACTGATGAGAAAAACATCTGTAATAACCTTTGGCCACCTATTTTTTTTTAGTTGTGTTGAAATTTCGTTAGAAGCTCCGCCAAAACCTCCATTACTGAAAACGAATGTTGTAGAAAATTATTTTTTTGACAATTTTGGCCAATTATATAACACTAAAATCCCCTGTTATAACCTCTGCTAGATGGTCTTTTCCTTGTAGTGCATGAAGGGATCGACGCTGCACTATGATTCTCAACTTCGCCTTACTGAGCTTTTGCAAATCATAAACATAATTTAATATACATATTTAACAAACTAGAAGTGTAATAATGTATACATTAAATTCAAACACATCAGTTGAAGACGATTTAAAAATTAAAGACAATTTCAAGACATAAAAACATAAGGTGTAAAGAGGATTTTAAAATGCAGGAGGTGTACCTAAAATAGGCGAAGAAGGCCCACTATTGGTAGCATGATCATAATTAAAGGCATGATCTATTAGTGAAACACACACTCTTTGTTAGCTACATGATCTATCACGAGCCCGAGCATGTATAACAGAGACCCCCACACTCTGGCAACCTACGATTGGGGGGAATATAGTAGTTGCCTCAACATATTACATATAATACATATAAATTAATCTAATAATTTTTTTTTGGATTATGTATTACATATAATACAAAACTACTACATATAAACTAATCCAACAAAAAAATGTTGACTTAGAAAAATGTTTACAAGAAAACAATTTTTAAACATTAGGTTCCATTTTTTGATAATTTATCAACCAACATATTGATTTGGATGTAAACCCAATCTAAAGGAGTGATCAAATATACCTTCACAATTTTTCCCATTTCTAAATAAAGCATTTTATTTATAGGGCATAAATATGTAAATACATATGTAACAAATTGAAATAAACCTATTTACAAAATTATTATAATTGCATGCCAACCGAATACTCCAATAGGCTTTAAGTTATTATAATGTTTGACAATGACACATGACATGTATAGGTGCAAGTACATAAAGACAATGTTTCTTGTACAACACAATACATAATGAAACAATATGGTACAAAATAGAAATAAGTGAGAATGCTTTTATTCTTTTAAATGCACTTTTCATGGTGGATTTAATGTATGTATCAATGATGCATTGTTTCAATTTAAGCTTATATATAGTTAAAAGATAAATGTTATGTGTGTGTGTGTGTGTGTGTGATGTAATAGTTATAATACTTATATAGTTATGTTACGTTATAGTTATATATTTTATGTTATGTTATAGTTATTTATATAGTTAAATAGTATATATAACTTTGTGTATTGTTATAAAGTTACATGTTGTCATGTATATACTTAATAAAATTTAAATAAATAAAAAAATTTTCTTTTTGGATTTTTAACTTTTATTCTAATTTTTTTTTTAAGTAATCATACTATATTTATTATTAAAAAATATTTAAAATATAAATTAGTTTAAATTCAAAATAATAAAATAAAATAAAAATTCTTATTTGATAAATAGAGGTTCATAGTGAGCATCCATATTCATCATGTCAATCTTTTATTTATTTATTTATTGGTTATAGTTTGGTTTATTTTATTTGTTTTGGAGTTTTTTGGGGTACATTTTTGGTCAATTTTTTTCAAAATTTAAAATGCCTTTAAATAACAAAAAATTAAAATCTTAAAAAAATCTATTTGAGTAAATTCCCAACTAAAAACTTTAAAACCATAAATAATTAGTAAATAAAGTTTTTACCATTCAAAATCAGAAAATATTCATAATAAGCATTCTATCATTGCAAGTAATAAATAAAATTAAAACGTAAATTATATTTCTTTTGGTCATTTCGAATCATTTTCTTAGCTGATTTTTGTAGTTCTATATGTTATTTTTTGTAATTTTCTAGGTTTTTTTTGTGGTTTTATAGATTGTTTTGTTGTTTTCTAAGTTGTTTTTTCTTGTTTTGAAGGGTTTTTGGGGGTTTTGTGGTTTTTAATGGTTTTAATGGTTTTTGTATGGTAGGGTTTCCTCTTTTTTCAAATTAATTTATTTAATTTTGCAAGAATACATAAATAAAAAAATAAAAAAAGGATAGAAAAAATGCCTTGGCTTAAGCCTTTAGGACATTGACCGAGTTTTTGGTGAGGGTGGTTAGGTTGCTCCATGGTTCAACTACTTGATTGAGCTTCAATACCCTCAGTTGAGCTCTTGTTCTCCCAAGGATCTACACAAAAATGAATTTCACAGACTGTGACCATGTGTTTTAACACAAAATAGGGGATTGCTCGAGCCTTACGGATCTATTGCCCCATTGAGCTATAAAGAGGCATGATCAAAGACTTGCTTTGAATCCTTGATCAGGAAATTTTTTAGCACTCAAGGAGCTCGATCGAGCGCTTAAGATCCTCAATCAAGCACTCTTGTCTCACCTAAATGTGTCATCCTTTGTCAAAAGTGTAACCCATCTCCTTTATTTTACCCGTATCTGGGATGTATTTTGGATTTGAAGTCTAATATATTAATATTATTTTGCGTGTAAACTTTATATTGTCTGCTCAAATTTTTAATTCGTTTGATGAAATTATGAAATTAACTTGATCATGTCCCAAATCAAGCAAATTGTTTTACAAGTCATGTAATTTATTTATTTTAATTCAATTTTGAATTTTGAGATGTTTCATTTTTCACATCAATTTGGTTGAGATGTATTATGTTATTCTAATTATCCATAAACCATTTGTATTCATTTTCGATATTTCTAAAGTGTTAAGAATGTTGGTACTACTCATGAGTTCATTTTTCATATGAATTCATGAGTTTATTTATGGATATTTTATTCATCAAATGAATCTTAATGAAGTATCTTATGTTATTCTAATTATCCATAAATATTCCATCTTCAAATGTAAGATTATACTTCATTATAATTTTGTTTAGTATTCTAATCCACAAGAAGGGTAATTGCATTAAGACTTATGAGGGGACAGGTCATGGGTTTTTTTGGAACCCCATCATTTAATCTATTGTTCATAGTGCATAGTTGTGTCCCCTACCCCTCGTTGACTCTTCTCTGTTTCTATTTTTGGATCTCTTGTTTATCACTGTGATCTCTTTTCAATAGGGGAATTCATGGTAAGTGTGTTTCTTGGGGGCATCATATTGTTTGGAGGAAGTAGGCTTACAAGGTTAAGGAATCACCATTCGGTATGAGGGATTGGCTAGAAGTTTTCTCCAGTCACCCCTATCTAGAAAAAATCATCACTCTGATATGTCTCTGCGGTGGCAGCCTCTCTATGATTTAGATATGTAGTGAAAAAATATATGTAGTCGATTCCAACAGGAGGGTAACTCAATCATGAGTTCAAATAAGCTGGAACAACAATTAAATTGATATAAAGAACCAAACATCATTCCCTCCAATTATTACATTAATACCAAAATGGTGCCATACAATAAGTCTTCACCAAATGAGGCCAATTCGCTTTCTAGTCCAAAATGCAAAAACCCAAATTATAACAAACATGTAACAATTGAAACCTGTAGAAATAAGGATTAATATTTCTGCAAGGACCTGAAAATTTATTGTCAGTATCTAAACAATAGACTAGAATACAAAACCTCCTCATGTCTTGAAACAACAACAACAGATGTTGAAAAACTTGCTACTAAAAAGGCATAATACACCAAAACCATAGTCAAGCAATGACAGAAAGCTACCCATACGCTAGACCTTTCCCTCACAAAAGAAAGTAAAAGAAAACCCTCCAGTATAGAAAACCATTTGGCCTATGTCTATTTAAATGTAGATAGGACCCAAAGTAGTTTAATTCCACCTCCACAAGCACATAAAACTCCAATTTTTGTCCTCCCTTCCCGCACTTAATTGTACAGACTGACATGTGACAAGCCACAAGAGATGATTCTTTGCATGTAGAATGCCATCGAGGGGGTCTTGTTATTGGCCTCCACGTAAACTATAGACTTGATAACTATATCACCCACCACCTCCAGTTAATTACATTGCGTTCAATATTATGAACACACATTAATGAAAATGTCCTACATATCATTAGTGATCACTAACCATCTTAGGGATGTGGTCCCACATCCCCAGGACCTTAAGCCAAGTGGGGTGATCACATCCCCCTCACCCCCATTTATTTCAAGAGTCACCACATCCATGGAAAATCGACCCTTCAGAGTTAGTGACGAATGCACATCTTTCAGTGTATATTGTGGCATCATACTCCAATTATATTTAATAGGGGTGTATGCCTATTAACACCCATGATTCACCAACAAGTTTGTAATTTTCTTTCCTATTCTTCAAACATAAAGAGGAATGAGTGTTTTAATGCCCACGATGATAGAAGCTACCTAAACTAAGATAGATTGCAAGTTCCAACTTGAGAAAAGATTATAAACACATTGTCATTTTGGATCATCCTCAACATATTAATAATAATCACTAAGAATCCCTCTACCATAATCTTGATATACACTTAAATTTGAGTCCTCACAATTCAATTTCATTTTTATTACTTATATCCATAATTTTCAAATATTACAAGAGAGGAAAAATAACTAGGGTTATTACATAAGTGTAATACACAAAAATTATGGAATGTCACATTGGTAATGAAAAAAATTAAGTGTTATTTGATTAGTGGATTCAATATATCTGAAATCATGTATATATAATACTTTGCATTTTTCAATAACGTTTTATAACTACAACATGAATAGGTTTATCAATAAATCCATTTACTTTTTCAAACCATAAACCATAATATATGCTTAGAATAAAATAAAAATATATTACATTCAAAACTATATATATGACATAACATAAATTTAACTATGAAATTAAAAATGATGGTGCATTTAAATAATGTATTATATATATATTTTTATCATTTATTTAATTTCAATTTCAAGAGTATTACTTGAAATAACAAATTACAATATTGATTAAATAATTGTTTATGTTCTCTAACAATAAAAATAAAAACAAGGAAAGCTGCATCACAACAAGACCCTGCCTCGAGCTGGAGATTGAAAAAAAGCTTTGAAGAAAATTAGAGCGAACTTGAGGAATGACCCATGTTCAGCATTACCCTCAGTGATCTATCTGAGTGGGGCACATTTGCTTCTACAATTAGCATTTTCAACATATTCAACTCAAAAGAGAATCTGCAGCTGAATAAATGATCTATTCCAGTGGGGCACATTTGCTTCTACGATTAGCATTTGCAACATATTCAGTTCCAAAGAGAATCTGCAGTGGAATAAAGGATAAGTATCTTGTGACTACTGAATTTGATCCCCTGAATTTATTAGAAACTGATATGCAATTTTCCTTTTATCCTTTTAGGTATCTTAAAGAGTTGATCCCAAAAACAAAAAAATGAAGTTAAAATTTATGAGGTAAATAGTGGTGAAAATAAAATACAAATTTTTAGCAGAGAGAGCAAGCACGTGGCTTGCATGCAAGCCCAGCCAAGTTTTCATTTTTTTATATTATTCAAAATATTTTATTTTTAATAAAAATTTCTCTTAAATATTAAAACAAAATAGGTTGAATAATGTTGCATCCCGCACAAGTGTATCTATCGATAATCTTATATTGTATACAATATAGTTTTAAATATCTGTGTGCTTGTCGTGTGAGAGGTTGTTCTCTTTTGAAAGGCTCTGTCAGGTTTTGAACTTAGAGACATCGAATTTTAAGACCAGGTTAAATGAAAAGATGCATGTTATCCACCAGAGCAAAGTTATATTTCGTTACTTATCTATTTAACTCCTTCGTAACTCATAACTTCTCATTTTATGAATGTTTGAAATTTCTGAACCTTTCAAACAAAAAAAAGGAAGCAAAGTTCCTCAACTAAACACAAAGTAATGATAGAAATGTGGAAAAAGAGACGGAGAAAAGCTCTATTTCATTAACCATAAAAATGACTATTACAAAATACAAACTTCTTCAGAACTACATTTCTGGAATAATCAAATTACTCCTTACTCTTTTTTCTAATTTCTGCTTTTACACAGATTTTTGTTTCAGCAACACACAGTCAGTTGCTAAAACTCCACATAGTCTGTTGCCGAAACACTATGGAAAATGCATTGCTGCTACAAAACACAACGAATATGATTTCCTCTGTTTTTCTGCTCTCTGTCTTCTTCTCTGTCTTTCTCTATTTCTCTAACATTAAAACAACTGCTATCTATTACATATATATGTTGAAAAACATATTTGAATTAAAACATTCAAACAATAAAAATATATTTTAAACTTATCAGCCTCTTAAATGCAGTAAGTGGTGGGAGATAATGTGATGCCTTTTGGAAAAAACAAAGTTAGCTAATGCAGGGACATTAACTCTGAAAATTTAATGCACAGTGGAGTGCAAAAATAAAACACGACTTTGAGGCATCCGTCCTTCTGAAATATCCACAGAAATCAGATTTATGTCCACCTATTTTAGATTGCAGTTGGAATTAAATTCCAACACTCCCCCTTAATTTCAACTGTTGGGTTTCTCTGCATACCCAGGCATTCCCTGAAATGATCAAAAATTTTCTTTCCCAATGGTTTTGTCAAGATGTTAGCAAATTGCTCCTCTGTTCTGTAGTGCTGCAAAACAATCTCACCATTGTTAACCAATTCACGTATGTAGTGAAACTTGGTGTCAATGTGCTTTGTCATTTTATGAAAAATAGAATTTTTAGACTATGCTATCACCGAGCTATTGTCACAGTAAATGGTTGTTCCCTTTTCTTGTTCATGACATAAATCTCTGAGAACTCTTCTCAGCCATACTGATTGGCATGCTGCTGCTGTTGCTACCACATACTCTACCTCTGTTGTTGACAAAGCCACAATTGGTTTCTTCTTGGAAGCCCATGATATGTCTCCCGATCCCATATGAAACACATATCCCGATGTGTTTTTCCTATCATCAAAACTTCCAGCCCAATCACTGTCAGTGTAACCTGTCTACATGAAACTTTCAGAAGAGGAGTATGAAGTACCAAACCCCTTCATTCCATTCACATACCTTAGAATCCTCTTGGCTACCTGCCAATGAGTCTCCTTCAGTTATTCCATGAATCTAGAGATTAAACTCACAGCGTGCATAATGTCTGGCCTAGTTGTAGTCAAATACATGAGGCTGCCAACTATGCTCTTGTATAACTTTGGATCAAAATCCTTGCTGCTATCTTCTTTGCTCAATTTCAACCCCATTACAATTGGAGTCACAGTTTCCTTGCTGTTCTGCATGTTAAATCTCTTCAACACTGCTTCTACATATTTAAATTGGGAAATGAAAACACCATTTTCGCTTTGGTCTACTTCAATTCCAAGAAAATATCTTAAAAATCCCAAGTCAGTCATTTCAAATTCACTTTTCATGACTTCTTTAAAATCAGCAATGAGAGAAGCATCATTGCTAGTAAAAATTAAATCATCTACATATAAAAAAACAATAAGAATCTTACCATCATTCTCCTTTATGTAGAGTGTGGGTTCACCATCACACTTCTCAAACCCATTCTCAATCAGATAAGCATATATTCTGCTGTACCATGCTCTTGGAGCTTGCTTGAGCCCATAAAGAGCCTTCTTCAGTTTGCAGACTTTATGCTCTTGGCCTTCAACTTCATAGCCTGGAGGTTGTTCAACATAAACCTCTTCTTTTAACACTCCATTCAGGAATGCAGATTTAACATCCATCTGATAAATCTTCCATTTGTGTTGTGCCGCAATAGACAACACTGTTCTGACTATTTCCATCCTTGCTACTGGTGCAAAGATTTTATCATAGTCTCTACCTTGTTGCTGCTTGTAGCCTTTTACAACAAGTCTTGCTTTGTGCCTATCGATCATGCCTTCAGCATTTCTTTTGGTCTTATAGACCCACTTAACTCCAATGGCATATTTTCCTTCAGGGAGGTCCACTAACCCCCATGTTTTACTCTTCTCAATTGCACCAATTTCTTCATTCATTGCTTCAATCCATTTATCTTCATTTACAACATCTTCAAAATTATTTGGGTCATCAACATGACAATATAAAGCGAATAATGAATTCAGACCGGTATTGTTACTTTCCTCTCCTTGTTCATAAATCTCATTCAGATTTCTGAATCTTGGTCTTCTTGGTGTGCTTGGAGTTCCATTCGAACTTGAGGGTATTTCCGATCCCTGCAGTGTGCTTGGAGAAGCACTTCCTTGACTTCTCAAGGCTGTTCGAATTCCATCTTGTGGTGTGGTTTGTTGTGCTTGCTGTGGTGGAGGAGGACCCACCAAGGAAGGATTATTTGTTGTTGTCCCTTCCTCTTCTTCTTCGTGAGACACAATTGTCTTCATGTTCACTGTCTTCTCTAAGCTTCCATCCCAAGCTTCATCTTCAATGAATTGCACATCTCTACTTACTGTCAATTTCTTGATGGATGGATTATAGAGTTTGTATGCTTTTGACTCATCATAGTAGCCAATAAAGACACACTTCTCCCCCTTACTATCAAGCTTCTTCCTTAGTTGATCCGGTACATGTGCATATGCTACACAGCCGAATACTCTCATGTGAGTGATAGTTTACTTTTTTCCACTCCATGTTTCTTCCGGTATTTTTTTCATGACAGCTTTATTTGGGCATCTGTTCAGGATGTAAACTACGCAAGTGATAGCTTCAGCCCAATACTCATGTGGCAAGTGTTTTTCCTTTAGCATAATTCTGACCATGTCCAAAATTGTCCTATTCTTCCTTTCTGCAACATCGTTTTGCTGAGGTGTATACCTCGTGGTGAACTTCTTTTGTATGCCATTTTCTTTGCAAAAATGCAGAAAGTCTTTGGAGATGTACTCTCCACCTCTATCTGTTCTGAGCACTTTGATATAATGCCCACACTGCTTCGCAACAAGAGTTTTGAAGTGGCGGAATTTCTCAAACACTTCACTCTTTTGTTTCAACACATACACCCATGTCTTTCTGGTGTAATCATCAATGAAAGTTAAAACATATTTATTTCCAGCAAATGATGGTATTTGCATCGGTCCACACACATCAGAGTGAGGAATTTCCAAGGGTGCTTTTTCCCTTATACTCTTTCCCGTTGGAAAGCTTTCTCTGTGTTGTTTTCCCAAGATGCAGCCTTCATAAAGGTTGTCTGCCTTCTCAATCAATGGAAATCCCTTTACCATTCCCTTTCTGTGCAACAGATTCAAGCCTCTGAAATTGAGATGTCCAAATCTCAAGTTCCACAACCAATTCTCATCTTTCACTTGTTCTTGAAAGACTTCTTGTGTTACAGCTGCAACAGTTCTTCCTTCCTTCAAATCTACCCTGAGTTTGAGAGGAAACATCCTATTGCTAGTCATCTGCACCTCTGCAATGATCTTCTTACTTGGAGGTATGTCTCTGATTGTACACACATCATCTTTGAAGAACACATTGTAACCTTTGTCAATGAGTTGTCCAATGCTCAAAAGATTACATTTCAGACCAGGTACATAGTATACCTCTGGCACAGTCATCTGTTCTCCATTTCTTGCTAAGATACTGACTTTGCCTTTACCCTTGACAGATATCTTACTATCAGTTTCTGTTGTTACCTCAGATTTCACATTTTCATCCAGATTGTCAAACATTGCTATGTTTCCAGTCATGTGATTACTACAACCTGAGTCTAAGAACCAAAATTCTTCTTGTTTGTCTTGTGCAATGTTACATGTTAACGACACAATCTTTGGATTCTTATCTTCTTCATTTGCAAAATTAGAATTTTTCCTATTATTCTTATCATTTTGATTTTTCCTACACTCATTGGCATAATGCCCATATTTCTTACAATAATGACATTGGCCTTGGGATTTGTCATACCTTTGTCCATGAGCTTACTGTTTGCTTGAACCTTCATCTTGGTTCTGATCGCAGCTCCTTCCGCTTGTGCTAGCAGGATTATTTCTACCTCTGTTTTGGCTTCTTCCATGACCTTTGTTATTTTCTCTGCCTCGACCTCTTCCTCGGCCGAATGACATCTGAGTCTTGAATGCTTGCTCAAAAGAGGAATATATTCCTCTACTCAGTCTGTGTTCATGAGACATAAGAGAAGCACTGAGTTCATCTACAGTGAATTGTGAGAGATCCTTTGTCTCTTCTATTTCTACCACAACAACTTCAAACCTTGACGGTAAACTTCTCAAGATCTTCTCTACAATCCTTCTCTCTTCAAGAATTTCACCATGATATCTTATCTGAGTTATCAACCCAATAACCTGAGTGAAGAATGAATCTATTGTATTAGATTCCTTCATGCTGAGTGTTTCAAAGTCTCTCCTCAACATCTGCAACTTTGCAGTCTTCATCTTCTCCATGCCTTGATAGGCAGTTTTGAGAATATCCCATGCCTCCTTGGATTTTTTTGCTGCTGCAATACATGGGAAAACACTCTCATGTACTGATTGACAGAGAAAAAAGAGGGCTTTGGCGTCTTTCTTCCTGTCTCTCTTCAAAAGGTATTTTTTTGCTACTGTCAAAGCAGCCAATTCTGCTGCATCTGCAAGTTCAGGGTAGCCAGTTTCAACTAGCTCCCATAATCATTCAGAAGCAAACAAAGCTCTCATAGTTATGGACCAATAACTATGATTCTTCCCATTAAACTGTGGAAGTTGGGAATTTGTCAAACCAGTTCCAACATCTGCCATCTTAACTATATAAGTAAAGAAAAGATACTGACTGTATAATAAAACAAGCAAGAATTTTCTCTGCTGGAGAAATCTGCTCAATAAGCTTCTTACAGCTCCTGCAGTGGAAAAAAAAACTCTATTTTTGTCTCACTGAGTGCCTAGACTAGCTCTGATACCATGTTTGAAATTTCTAAACCTTTCGAAAAAAACAGAGGAAGAAAATTTCCTCAACTCAACACAAAGTAATGATAGAAATGTGGACAAAGAGATGGAGAAAAGCTCTATTTCATTAACCATAAAAATGACTATTACAAAATACAAACTTTTTCAGAACTACAGTTTTGGAATAAACAAAATACTCCTTACTCTGTTTTCTAATTTCTGCTTTTACACAGATTTGTGTTTCAGTAACACACAGTCAGTTGCTGAAACTTCACACAGTCTGTTGCTGAAACACACAGTCTGTTGCCGAAACACTCTGGAAAAGGCATTGCTGCTACAAAATAAAATGAATCTGATTTCCTCAATTTTTCTGCTCTCTGTCTTCTTCTCTGTCTTTCTCTATTTCTCTAACATTAAAACAACTGCTGTCTATTACATATATATGTTGAAAAACATATTTGACTTAAAACATTAAAATAATAAAAATATCTTTTAAACTTATCAGCGTCTTAAATGCATTAATGGTGCGAGATAATGTGATGCTTTTTGGAAAAAACAAAGTCGGCTAATGTAGGGACATTAACTCTGAAAATTTAATGCATAGTGGAGTGAAAAAATAAAACATGACTTTGAGGCATCAGTCCTTCAGAAATCAGATTTCTGTCCACCTGTTTCAGATTGCAGTTGGAATTAAATTCCAACAATGAATGCAATTGTCATGATTTAAATGTGAAAAGATGCTTGTTATCCACCAACTTTTAAATTAAAAGATGTTACTTCAAAAATGCAGGGTTAGCTTTTATCGTCGATCTAAAATACGTGTTTCTTTTCTTTCCTTGTAGCCACGTAGATTTGACATTTTTCTAAGTTATTTTTCTTAGTCTTACTGAGGGCAGCTAAGAGCTGCAATCATCCTCGTAGGATCAATGGCTTGGGAAAAAAAACTCGTTTAGAACATATTCAAAAGCAATTGAGCAACTCTTATATTATCCCATCCTTATGTTATTTTATTTGGGCTTTTGTTATTTTTTGGGAAGTGTTTTTGGGAATGGACCAGTCCACAATCATCACTGACAAGCAAGACAGAAGCAATGTCAAGGAGGCAGTGGTGTGATAAATGTGAAAATCAAGACAAATGCAAGGTCTAGGCACCAGGGTGAGAAATGGTCTAGACATGTCGATACATGCCAAGGGTTGTGAAGGGAGACATCTGTATCTATAAGTGGACATGCCAAGAAGGATGCCATCAAAGCTCCAAGTATTGGAGAAGCAAGGTTTGTGAAGGAAGACATATGTATCTGCAAGTGGACATGCCAAGAAGGATGCCATCAAAGCTTTAGGTATTGGAGAAGCAATTTTTCTTTGTCTTTATTTTTATTGTGTGACAAATGTTTCAGATAGAAATAATGTTGCAAGCTTAGCATACTGGAAAAAACATAACCTAAATCATAATTGATATGTGGTGCATAAAAATCAAAAGTGATAGGTGGTGTATGTAGAGTTAGAATAGATATAGACAATTTTTTATAAATTTTAGATAATTTACCCTAAAACATTCAGATTGTTCCAGCTAATACCGGGCACCTTCCTCAGCAAGTACTAGGTGTCTTTCTCTGCTTACCTAAGAAATTTCGACTATTCCAGCAAATACCAGGTGTCGATATGTTTCTCTTTTCAAGCGAGTGTACAGGTGAGTCCTGCTTTTTGATATAATTTTTCGTACCAAGATAACTTACCAGCCTGCCCATCAATAAAAGCTGAAAAAATTGTTGATGCCTAGCAATAAAAGTGGAAAAATATGTTGCTGGTAAACTATTGTCCAAAAAATTATTGCTTTTAAACTAAAAACTGTTGTTGCTGGTAAACTATTGTCCAAAAAAACTATTGCTGTTAAACTAAAAACTGTTGCCGCTAAACTATTGTTCCTCGAGACACATTTCTGACTCTTTTGGCAAGCAATTCTGACTCTTACAGCTAAAAAGAAAAAATATTTCTCTCAAACTTATCTGAATACAGAAATTGTAAACCGAAACAAAAACAAAAATACAGAAATTGTAAACAGAAACAAATATATACAGAAATTGTAAACAGAAACAAAAATACAGAAATTGTAGTATTGTTTCTTCTAGTTCTTATAAACGGAAGTTCTAGTTCTTATATAGGGCAGCAAGTACTCACGGCAGCCAGTACTGGCAGTCTCATGCAAACCACAAAAACAGGAGTAGTGATAGGTGGGTAAATGGTGCTCAAAGGCAGTGACCAGTGGGAAGAGGTCTGGGAAAAGGTGGTGAGCGGGTACCAAATTATATTCCGACATATACACTTTATATCCACTTTATGCATTGCATAAGGTATATAATGTAAAGCAAACATTTTATATTAATGAATTAATGCTAGTATTAATTCTTATTTGATAAGATAGAATTGATGTTAGCTCTTTAAACTTGAGAAATTACTGAAGATTATAGAGTCATGCCTCGGAAAGAGGTTAAAAGAACTATTGTATTTACATGATTGGTTAAGAAAAATATTTTATAAAATATCAAATCAAAACTTAGGTTAAATTAATTTTAATGGAGTTGTCTATTTAGTTGGAGAAATTGATTGGAAGGTTAAAATTGGTCTAAATGAATGTAATTTTTTTTTAAGAAATCTTGCAATAGGAATGTTTGAATCATGTTTTTGATTGTCAAAATAGATTCAGCACCATCTAAAACATTTAAAGCACTCAAAATATTGAAATTTAATAGCTATACCTTGGATTTACAAAAATCCCTGCCAGATTTTTTTAAAATCTTACCTGCATGCAGAGAAAAAGACAGTCCACTGCAATTTGAATTCAGGTGTGAACTCACTGCAATTTGAATTCGGGTATGAACTCATGTTAGAGCGATTTTTCAATTACTAAATCATACTCTATGTCGTGACGGCATGGACTAATAAAATCATACTCTATTCCTCATAAAAATTTAAATAAAAAATCATATTCCTTAAACTAAAAGCCAATACATGTATTACACGTTAATAAATTCACTCATGGCAATGTCCTCTTGTTTAAGGCTAATTTCACTATTGAGTTGAGTCGAGAACCATGTGCATTGGTTTGGAATTTGGTAATAGGAATGGTTTCGCTTTATTTTGTAACGTTGGAAAGTTGGCTTTGGTCCGTTATATTAATTTTTATGATATATTCATTTTGAATAATTTATTTCACATTATATATAATTTAAAATAAAAATAAAAAATAAATTATTTTTTACTAATATTATTATTATTTTATATTTTATTATTTAAAATTTCTATTTTTTTTAATTCGATATAAATAAATGAACATTGTTTTATTTGAAAATCTTATAATTATATTTTAAATATTTAACAATAATTTTTAATTTCATGACAATATATATAATAATTTTTAACACTAGAAAGAGGTATATACTAATCAAATAGTTTGAATACTTCATAGTTTTAATCATAATTATAGATGATGGTTTTTAAGCTTTTGTGGTTATCATTTAATGAAGAGACGTGTGTCACAGTGTGATAAAATAATGGTCAAAGTTTCTAATCCCAACGGGGATCCATCTTCAAGACAAGATGATGAATCATGTTGTCTTGAAGATGGATCCTAGTTGGGATTAGAAACGTTGACCATTGTTTTATCACATTGTGGATAATCCAGAGATCTCTTCATTAAATTATAGATGAATCAAATGAATCGAATACATGAAAATTTTAAATAGGACTACAGTAACGACTTCAAATTCTAAATCCTATTTACAACATGATTTGTCTTGAACGTATAGACATGGCTTGAAACAAACCAATATTTAATGCTATGGAAAGCAAATGTCAAATTGTTAGAATACTCAAGTGCTTAAATTTTCTTTCACAGAGCAACAAATTGGAAAAAGTTAGAGTTTGGTTTCGTCATCATGTAAATGATATTTGTATATTATATTTTCAATTTACATAAACCATGTTGTAAATAATCTCGTAACTTAGAATTACACTTATTTGATGAACATTATAATTTGATTTTGCATGGTTCATCTATTTTTTTAAATGCTCGCTGGATTTTATTTTTGTGGAAGATCAACTTTCATTGCAGGTGCTCTTAATTTCACAAACCACCTAGACTAGGCACACTTGTAAGCCTTGGAAGATCATTTTGTTTCTATATATCCAAATACCCTAAGTCACAAAAGTAAAGATGTGAAAAATTTTACTAATTTATCTACTATCCAACAGTGAAAAAAATTCTAACATAACTCGCTTCTCTGATTTATTTTCCCCACTTATTATCTGGAATATCTTAAACCAAAAATCTCTAGAAAAAGGACATGAAATAAATAAGTGATCCATATATTCCTCATTGGTTTTATGCAATATACATCTTTGAAGGCCTGCATTTTCTCTTTTGGAAATTATTCCAAGTTAAAATTCTATTAAATAAACATAATTAAAAAAGATATAGTTTTTAAAAGAATTTCTATATTCTAAACTAAGCTCCACCCCCCAAGATATTTCCCTTATAAAAAATCCTTCGATATTTTCCTTGTACCCCAACTTTGTAGTATATTCTCCAACCCTTTGGTTTTTGGTACACTTAACTAAATCATCACGATTCCAAAGTTTGGTACTCGATTTTAGGGTTCGAATAAAATTAATACATTCCTAAGCTTTTGCCACTTGTAAGTCGAAATATTTTTCTAACTTTTAGGTACGATACCAAGAATGTTTTCCATCATTTGAAATTACATGTTCCAGAGAACAAATTTCTGAAAGATTGAGGTCTCTTATAAGCTCCAGATCAGATAGTCCATAATTTCCCTTGTAGCCAACCCAAGGTTCTTTTGCTATTTTCACCATATTTATTTTTCCAATATTTTATGTTGAACATTTACCAACTACAGGGAAATTCTTCACTAGGTCTTTCCACAGAGTAGACTTGCAGTTGAGTTCTTTCTTTCTTTTATGAACCAACATGTCATGACATCCTTCTCAAGTGTTTGGAATTCCTAACCTTTCCTCATGGATCCTTGCACTATTTGGGTTGTTTTGAGAAGGGATATCAATAATGCCTTAATAGACGCAAAATCGAATGAGGCTTTTCTAATTTGTTGTAGAGGTTCAAATTTTAAACATGGTAAATCGTAGGTTGATGAAAGAAATAATGGTTTTTATAATGAAGTTGGAATAACTTGCAATTTTTAGTCATCGAATGAAATAATTTGTGAAGAAACATTGGTTTAATATCTAGCCCAATTTCCTAATTAAAAAGAAGGAACATTCAATGTAATTCATTTCTGAACTTAACAATGTGGTTGTAACAAGAGCGAACAATTTGAATTTTTCAAAATATTGTACAAGTTAACCATCCATAAATATTGCAATCCAATAATTAACAATATCCAATAAATCATAAGAAAATGTTTTTGAGTTTTTATTATGTATCTTTCTAATCACGCTTCCCAGAAGAGAATTGATAGGCTATCGTGTAGTTACAAGTTTTACAATATAACATATATTGAAACAAGGAAATAATTGCAATTAATTTGTTCATAATTTGGTATCCTTTGAAGGTATTATTCTAACTAGTTCCCATTCTCTTACATTTTCCAATTTGGAAATTTTGGTTAGTTGTTATAGAAGAGCTTTTAAGACGATCCATTCTTTCGTTGGTTGTGTTTAAAATATGATACAAAAATTTGTGCTAACAATGATACAAAACTTTGAAGGAAATAATTGCAATTAATTACTCCCATAAAAGTATGAAAAAAATCACAATACCAAATTTCAAGGATAGTAAAATATTTGGCACCTAGGACATAAGAAAAAGTGTGGAGGGCTACCTTGGGCATAGAAAATCTAGTATTCAATGGTCAGGATGGAGGAAGATGTTGACAGCGTGAAGCAATTCTGTAGCACTCACCCTTCCATGGTTATCTTTCATTTATGAAACAGATGATATAATAAAGGGGTGGATAGTAAAGGTACTTATTAAGACCCTATCCCTAGGAAACACCAAGATTCAAAATATGAGATAACCCTTTCCATAACACACACACCCACCCTACCCTTCAAGAATTTCAACCTCATAACATGGCCTACAAACCAAGCTCATCCAATCCATGTAAACCATGAGTGTTGGTCCCTTTAGTTTCGGGATCTTTGTGAGCTCTATGGGAAAACCCTAGATTAAGGGTTGGAGAGAAAAGCAAGAAATACTATTACCATAACAAGGTTGAATTGCTTCAAATTCTGGAGTTTCTTGAGCTCTAACTAAAGCTAATGATGTCAACATATATGAAGGTTTTTTTATTGTCTTATTTTCTACATTTGAAAAGCTTTGATGCCTTTCATAAAACCACGTGAATCCAAGGATGAAAATAATGAGATAACACAAAAAAATTAATAAAGAAATCACCTCCTACTTTTGCACTTATTATTTTCCCCATGTTCTTTAGAACAAGACTCTGTGTCATTAAAAATGTCCTGACTATAGAACTTGGGATTTCCAAAAAATAAAAAGTCATATACTAGACTCTCAAACATGAAATGAATTATACCACACAAACAATTTTTCAAGATATTAAAGGTATTCAACTTATGTTTCCCGAGTGTAGAACAAATCCACCATGTGAGAAGATTATGCAAAAGTTATAAATAATTAAGTATGGATAAAGAATCGAGATTCAAAGGTATCAAAATCCATATTTATTTTTTTGAAAGATAAAATATCCCTAATTTTCTTTCAAGAACCAATTTTACCAAGAAGCTCTCCACATCATTGGTCATTGCTAAGTTCTAACTTTCAAAATTGTTGTAGCATCCCTTAGCTCGAAGGAAAATAACTTATGTATAAAGTACTTACATTAGTATGTATCATACTGAAGATTTGTTTTTTTGAAATAAAATATCTCCCCAAGTTGGTTTTTGGAACCAATTTTTGCAAGAAGCTCTCCACATAATTGCTATTACTAAGTTCCAGCTTTCTCATTTCTTGCAACTTCCCTAATATTGGAGGAAAATCATCATCGTGTCAATTTATCCAACTTTCCCAAGTGTTATAGCTTCCCTAAGCTGAGAGGGAAAGTAGTGGTGTGTCAATTTTTGGTTTAAAGGAGGACAATGCAAATAATTTTATGTGAGAAAAACCCCAAAGAGGAACACCTATCAATGTAATTATTATTTTATATTTTAATAATTACCTCTTTTTTAATCACACACACACACACACACATATATATAATTATCAATATTCAATTTGAGAAAAATATAATTATATTTTAAATATTTAATAATGATTTTTAATTTCAAACAATGTTATTATTTTACATCATGGTCTTTTCAAGGATATTTTTAGAATAATTTGATCTAAACCCTTCATAGATCCATCTTAACCGGGTATCTATCAAGCATTGAGAATGATCCAATCTCTTGAGGGGTGGACCTATTTTTTGAGTGAAAGACTTGAGGAAAGGTTTGTGCCTTGAGAGATTGGATCCCTCCCTCTTCCCCTCTCTCTCTCTCTCTTCCCCTTCTCTCTCTCTTTACATTTTCTCCCTCTTTATCTCTCTATATTCCCCCCTTCTCTCCTCTCTCCCTCACTCTCTCTCTATTGCTTCGTCATCACTCCCTCTCTCTTTCCATGTTTCTCTGTATATGTCTTTATTATTCCCTTCCTCTCTATCCCCCTTTAATTCCATATCACTATGCTTATCTCTCTCGAGTCCTCTCTCTTTTCCTTCCTCTCTCTCCCTTCTCTCCCACCTCCCTTCATCTCTGCCCCCTCATCTCTCTCTCTCTCTCTCTCTCTCTCTCTCTCTCAAAATCTGTCACTATCTTCATCCCTCTCTCTTTCTCTCTCTACCCTCCATCTCTATCTCTTCCCCTTCTCTCCCTACCTCTCTCCTCTCCTCTTCTCTCTCTTCCTTCCTCTCCTCTCTCCCCACTCTCTCTTCATCTCTCGCTTGCCACTCCCTCTCTCTCACTCCACCTCTATCTATCCATATATTTGTTCTTTCCTCCATCTCTCCCCCTCCAACTCCATCTCTCTCTCTTTCTCCCTCTCTCTCCTTCTCTCTCGCCCCTCTCACTCTTCCTTCCTCTCTCTCCCTCTCTCCCACCTGGCTCTCTCCTCTCTCCCTCTCTCCCACCTTGCTTTCTCTCTCTCCCACCATCACTCTTTCTCTCTCTATATGCTCGAGGATTTTCATTATCTCCCCCTTGCTCTTAAATTTCATCACTTTTTTTTTTTTTTTTTTAAAGTTTGCTAGTACCTTTAATTTTTTTCTCCTTTTTTTTTCACTCTATTTTCATCAACATGTCCAAATACATCACCCCGATCGGGGAAGGGAATTGAACTTGTGATGAGTGCTATAATAGCCTGCCTCATCACCATCTAAACAATACCCCATAGAAAAAGAAAAAAACTCAAAATTTAAAAAAATAAATTGATTGTAAAATATCCAACCTATATTTCCGATCAATCATGTCAAATAAAATACAATAATTAAAAGTTTAGAAAAGGCATGTACTATCTTTAACATATTATTTTTAGTCAGTTTGATTGCTCTCATACCTTGGATCCTTAGCTAAGATGGATTTATGCTAGGTCTTTATAATATTATTTACATTATATAAATTTCACACACACACAAACGTATTCTCATTTTTAATTTTATTTAAACCTTAATTTAATTTTTATTAGTAGTGGTGAGGGTATATGGTTAATATATATCTCAAAAGCAATTGTAAAATTTTTCCTTTTAGTTTCAATTAAAAAAATGATATAAAATTAAATTAAAATAAAATATTTTTACTATGAAATAATTTATGCTTTTAGGGTGGTGGTATTCATAAGCCTATTGGCCCATGATATTGTAACAAAGCCTATTTATAAGTTAATATCCATGGTTAAGAATCTTGTCATATTGTTGTAAAATATTTTGATTGTTAAAAAATGTTATGATTTTTGGGCATGTGGTATTGATAAGGCATGGTATTGGCCATGGTATTGTAACCAAACATATTCACAAGTTCATAATATCAATGGCAAAGTGGGCATGAATATACATTTTGAAGAATCTTGTCATATTGTTATAAAATATTTGGATTGTGAAAAAAGTTATTTTTTTTGGCATGTGGTATTGATAAACCATGATATTGGTCCATGGTATTGTAACAAAGCCTATTTACAGGTTGATAATATCCATGGTAAAGTGGGGGTGAATATCCATGGTTAAGAATATTTTCATATAGTTATAACATATTTTGATTGTGAAATAAGTTGTATTTTTTGGGCATGCTGTATTGATAAACCATGATATTGTAACAAAGTCTATTCACAAGTTAATAACAAAATCAAAATATAATAAATCAAATTTTATTATTTTTATTAACTTGACTTTTTATTATTAATCATCCAACATTTAAATGTTTACACTCATCCCCATATCACTTTTAACTTTTTTATTTTATTATTTACCTACATTTAATATTGTCTACATACTTACATTACACCTACACATATCTCTTCTCACAATTAAAAAAAATATTAAAAATAATTTCTCTTATATCTTTTATATTTGTGATGAAAATAATCTATAATAATTTTTATATTCAATAATATACTCTACTTATAATAATACTTTTTTCTAAACATTAATAGTTATAACCTTAACACAATAATTTATAACCTCAACACAATAATTTAATAATTTATGGCAATCAAATAAATTATCAAAATACTATAAAAAATCACTTTCCAAAATACTATCAACTTTTTCGAAAATTACAATATTTTGTTTTTCTAAATTGAATTATCAAAGTATTTATTTATTTATATTTTATTCATTTATTTAACTTATCGCCTATAACCCATAATTTTTCAACAAGAATGTTTATAGAATATCAAATAAAATAGAGATGATTACTTAGTTTTATGAAATAAAAGAGAGATGATTCCAGCTTAGTTTAAGCATTATTTATTTAAAGTAACGTTTAAACTTAACGATAAATTATTGAAATAATTAAAATTTTGTTAACCGAAAAACATTATGCTCAAGTAGTTATCGTTTCACTAAAATTATACAGAAGAAAATTATCGTTTCACTAAAATTATATATGAGAATATATATACGTAGTAAGTACGTAATCAATTTTGTTCAAAACTCACCATCACTACTATACGTCACTACTATACACTACTATATGTGGATTAGAGACAAAAAGAAATATGTGTATTGTTTTAAATATTGTTTTTAAGTAGTGTTTCAAAAATAATTTTCTATTAAGACAATATAGAACACATATTATTATTGTCTCTATAAAGACACAGGTATTATTGTATTTTAAGAGACAAATTCATTTATCTCTCTAGATATAATTTCATTTGTCTATAATTTGTCTCTGTAGAGACACTTTCATTTTTGTTTTCTTAGAGACAATTACATTTGTATCTTTATGGAATCGCTGAGATCAAAAATGTATTGTCTCTATAGAGATTATATGTTCATAATTCCAACTATTGTTTCTCTAGAGACAATATGAAAAAATATTTTAGAAAAAATAAACAAATCATTATAAATGGTATTTTAAGGTGCTTTCAACATTTCAAGTTCCCAAATAGTGATTTCAATTACCTTAAATCTCTATTTTTTATGGAAAGAAAAGAATAAAATCCATTTTTTAAAAGCTAACAATAGTCATTTTAATTCTAAGTGAAAAAACAATTTTTCAAAACTTAACAGTTCTGGAGAGCAACCTTGAAAATAATAAGGCATCACACTTATATTCACTAAAAATAAATTCATGTCAATGAATTTGAACATGCAAGATCCTCAGTTGGAACTTCATTTCATGACATATTATGAGGCAAGAGAAAAATATACAATATTTCTCCATCCTACAAGAGAGTTTAATCTTTGACATATAAATCAAAAAGGTTGAATCACATTAAATGCTGGAAAAATAAATTCATATCCAGTGCTTAGCTCCACCATTTCAATACCTTTGTATAATTGGAATTGGATTCCTTAATAACAAAAAATAGCAAAAATGTATATGAATTCGAATCTACAGTTGATTGGCCAATTTACACTTAATTTCAATGCTCTCATAGCATAAATCTGTGTAAAATATCAAGCTGGAATCATTGTTAAAAATTAGCCTGAAATCCGTGTTAAAAATCAGCCGCAAATTAGTTGTGTCATGGCACAGATCTGTTTTAAAAATCAGCCTCAAATAATCTGTGTCATGGCACAGTTCTTTTTTAAATATCAGCCTCTAATCGACTTCATAGCAAGTTGAAGTTGTGGAGAAGTCCATATCACTAGTTTTTTTTTTTTTTGGAAGTTAATCGTTTCTTGGAGGCACAACAAACCACCTATCCTTCTTCCTATTAAGAATAAAATAATAAATTTATGTAGAGCAAGTTTTATACCATTTCTGAACCATTTTCAAGAGAGCTACTTACTGAATTAAAATAAATGAAGTAGTTTGTACCTTAAACAAAATTTGTGCACTCTTAGTATTTCTTCATTATCACTTGTCTTGTGTTTCTTGATTCCCCAACAATGTGTACAAACTCAAATGGTAGGCAAAAAAAAATTGTGGAATATCCAAAGACACTTGCTTCAGCAACTTCCCGTTTACCTATTGTTAATGAAATGTTCAATATTCTTTGATAACAAAGAAAAGGTTAATAAAGAACAAATATATTAAACATGAGCTTCTTCATGAAATTATCCACAAAAAATACAATCTAGTTGACCATAAGGGGGTTATGAAGAGGGGCTTTCTGGTTCTGGGTAGAGTTGGCCTCTTTTATTAACCTTGATATTCAGAATTCAATCCTACTACCGTTTCTAGAGTTTTCAGAAGCAGCTTATATCTGATTAAATGGCATATTGTTTGGCATATATTAAAACAAATTTTAAATCATACTTCTCATAATTGTGGGTATATCAAATTGTATGGTTGTGATTCTCGTTAATTAGTTGAAATGAGTTAGATAGCCCAATGCATCTCTTTACATGGACGATATTATAATTCTTAAATTACTAAGGAGTTTAGTTGATAAAGGTTCTAGCTTTTGTCAACTTATAAATCTAATTTACTTATTATGCACAGTGCCAAATGTTTAAAATAATGAATATGCACACTAATAAATTTCAAATTTTTACATCAAAAGGGAACAAGAGAATATTTTATAATGTTGTGTTAATCAATTTCAAGTTTTCATTTTTATGGTAAATAAACGATATGAGTACAGTTAGAGATCTAGGGAGATGTGTACTTCATATTTTCAAGTCCAAGGAGAAGGAAAAATTCATATTTTATTCAAATGTTGGCTTGAGAGGTCCTGACCCAGGTTCAAAGTTAAGGTTTTCCAAAAAACCCCTATACTACTGGCCCTTTCGACAATTACCTACTTTTGCAAGCCAAGGTCTCACCCGAAGTAGTATGGGAGGGTTCTGGAACCAGGTTTCTACACCCTGGGAGAGAGTAGGTAATTAAATTAGATCTCGTCGAGTTCTATCAGGTTCACAAAGAAACAAGCCTATTATCGAGCCCTTAAGAATATAATCAGCATGTAAACATAAAAAAAGCTACTATTATTAAACAGATCGGATCAACACCTTCCATCCATGTGCACATCAACAATTATCACCATAGAACATCACAATCGCAGCTAATTCATATATCGCAGAAAAAATTGCAGCTTATTCAAATAAGACAAAGGTACTTCAGTAAAACAACCAGTTCATATAGCATAAAGATACTTCAATATATTATGTATTCATTAACATCAAAACAAAGTTACAAACCCAATTCACAGCCCGTACACACAGCCAACGGGGTCCATACACAGCAGGACCGAGGATCTCTGTGCACACAGCCAGCAAGAGTCCCTACCCAAAACTACCCAAAACAGATCTCAACAGTTTGTACGAAGCATCAATATTAATTACTTACTTACTCTTAGATTCAAAATATCCATCTATTTATATCATTATAGCCTACGTTATCTTGTGGTCTGAAAACCATGATTTGTGGATTCTAGGTCTACCCTTTGACCCATTACAATACATTGGGCGCTTTGACCCACCCCAAAGCCCTCGCGTAAGACCAATTACTACAAAAATATATAAAAAAACGCAACGTTGGAACATATCAAAACACAGCTAGGGGACCTTGTTCCAATAGGCCCCCAATACAATCTTGCGACTCGTCTTGAGTCACAATGGCGAGGGGGTTTGCATCTTTTCCTAGAGCTGCTTAATGGCATCGACCATAGGGGGAAACACTCCTTCACTCTTTGCAGCAGCGTTCTATGCAATGTCCACCAACTTCTGTGAAGTTGGGCCTTCAGTAGAAGCAGTGACACTTTCCAGGGTCTGATTGAGTTGTTTGACCGCAACATCCAAGTCCTGAGATATCTTAAGGGCTTCATCGACCCATGTTTTGAGTTGGTTACTCAAAACCTTCTTCTTGTGTTGAAGCTCTTCCAGGTCATCTCTGAGCACATGGATAGCGCGCAGATGTGCGAGGCGTTGAGCGGGGATCGGAGTGGGCATTGTAGCCTCCAATTACTCGAATTCTTCTTCCTTTTGGCACAATTCTTCGGTAAATTCACGCAGGAGAGGGTCACATTGCACCTTAGACCACATCTTCATATCTGTCTCAAGAAAATCAGCACCCTGAGCGATCTGAGCTATAATGTTGTTTGTGGCTTCTGTGACCAGCGCAACTCTTTGGGTGCGTACGTCAGGAGGAGTTTCTGGCTGCAACTTAGCCTGCAACGCAGAAATATGCTGCTCCATCTTGGTCTTGAAATTCTAGATCTCCGTCCGAGAAGCCTTCAGGGTTGCGACGAGGCCCTCAATATTAGCATGCGGGGTGGCAGAGGCTAGGATGTCTTCAGTCACATCTGCGCATAGTCTATTGATAAGACTCTCCAACTTGGTCTGCTGCGTGGCAGCAAGGATCTACACAGCTTGTGCCTGGGATTCCTTGGTTGTCTTTTCTAAGATTTTCTACTCGGCTGTACTCAGCTGCTGCTACACCCGACGGTCTCTGTGCTCAATTTCCTCAGAGAGGGATGTGTGAAGAACCTACAGCAGCTCGTGCGAAAGCCGAGCCAAGTCTATATGTACTTTTGCGTAGGCCTCGACTTGCATGCATCAGGCAAGCAGACTGAGAGTGATTATTGCACCTGGCAAGGGGTAGAGGAAACTCTTAGTCGTGACAATCAACTCAGTGCTGGTTGCTGGGGACAGCCTCGCTTGAACCATGCTCGTCTACAGGGTATCGACCTTGAGCTGTAGAGCTTGGAGCTCAGACTATAATGCGGTGACTGTGACCTTTTGTTGCTCCTGCAAGGCAAGCAATCTGTATTCTGAAGCGAGGGTGACCACATCAACAATTTGTTACAAATCTTTCTCGGTTAAGGTAACCTCAATCTCCCTACCAAGCCTCATATCCCACCACTTTCTTCACTGGTCCTTGAGAGGTTCGATTGTCCATTTTCTGCCACATGGGGAACTAGTACCTTGCGTATCCATACCCTCGGTTTCCATGTCTTGTTGCGAGTCTTGCTCCACGCCCTGTGTTATGTATGGGGGAACCTTCAGTCTAGTGGAGCCTTTTGGGCCACGACCTTCCAAATTATGTGTAATATGAGGTGGGGTGGGGGTCTTCGGGACTGTGCTTGTACTAGCAGTGTCAGCCACGATCGATTTTAATCGCAATCTCCAGTGCGGTGGCCAAGTGGCGATGAGCCGATCGATTACGTCATCGGCAACCATGTAAGGCAGCGACATCCAAACTGGATACTTACAGCCGTAAATATGCACATTGTACATCATGACCTGGAATGTTGCGATGCTCTTGTATTTATCATAGATTTCTAGCGACAAGTGTGGCTGGGAGTGAATTGCTACTATGAGCTTGCTATGAAATAACACTCAAAATACCTTGTTTTCCTTAATACGTTACTCATCCTTTGATTCCCATAAGTTCACATATCATGCCCCTTCACACATGTCCGGTTCAAGCTCAGGGAGGATCGATCCTTCAGGGCCTTCCCATGTAACAAATGCAATTAAGAGCAACAACCAAGAGTAGTAGAATGCCCTCTCGTGATCCTGGGCCTCTGGCATGTTTTCCAGAAACTCACTGCAGAGGAACTGCGACCAGTTAAAGCAGACCCCTTTTTCCCAGTGTCCAGCAAGCTGAATCAAATAGGTGGGGAAAATCGTGGCCTGGCACTTGCACATCATATTGCAATCCAACAACAAGGTTCCCATGCGCACTCAAGAGTCGTGAATGGTGTTGATTATGAACCCTCTGGTGTTGCACTCAACGTGGTATTCTTCTCACACCTTCTCGGCGATCTATTGCTCGTACTTCTTGCTGACGTGATCCATGGGATTCGGCCCCTGCATGGGGAGACCAGTAATGCGGTGAGTTAGGGTGACATCAAGGGGACTCTGGTCCTGGATCCACAAGCTACCGTCATTGATTAGGGCTAGTAGTTGTCACACAACTTGATCAGCTACATTGTATCACCCAAACTGAGGTATCTACAACAATTTTGGTAATCCAGATTTTTCTAACCTAGGTGCCCACGCATTGGTACAACCCTTAGTACATTGTCCTCCAGTAATCTTTCGAGGTATAGCTCAGGTGCCAATTCCGGGAAGGCCTCCAGGTTGGCAAGGTCGTGATCGTCGAACATAATTGAGGAGAGCTTTCCGTATGCTTCTCCAATTATGGGGACTTCACCGAGAAATAGCAACATTTTCATATAGGAACGTAGACCCTCGATATTATTAGACATGCGCACCCAGGGCCTTCGGGGCCGAACATAGGGTGGTAGCCAAGTGATTGGGGCAGCGAGCCGAGCTTCTTCCTGTGCAGACAAAGGTTTCTTTGTTGAGTTAGGCGAGCATGCCTTAGGCACCGTTCGAGGAGATTGCACGTTTGGGAGGGAGGTGCGTGGCTTCCCCCCAGCCGATTTTGTGGTCCTTCCCTGCCCTTTCTCCTGGCCTTTCCCTTTACTCTTCATTTTCTCCACTTTCTTCCGCTTGGTTGGTGTGGACATGACTTCTTCGAATTTAATGGTGACCTCCAATACTTCATCCAATGCTCACTCAGTAGAGGCCATGTTTTGTGATGATTCAGCGGGATTGGCTTAATTCATTCTCACTCGGAAGATGAACTCAGGGTTACTACTATTAGAGGGGGCAGCACGCTCAGACATGAGTAGAGCATAAGAGTTATGGCAATTCACAAGGCACAAGATTTTCAAGACATGCAGAACCCAATTTGGAGCTTCTCGCCTCCATTTTTAGTGTTGAAGAGTAAACAACAGTTGGATGAAACTTAGCTGAAACTTACCATTAAGGAAACGGTAAAACATATTCACAAATCACCACATTAATTTCCTACTACCCACTCCTTCAAGCGGTAAACTTGGATTTTTACCCTGTGGTACTATTCCAATTGCTAGTTTTCGCAGTTGCGTATTGCCACTATGCTCCCATCGCACCTCCCCAAGCGTCCTGACCTGCGGTCGATGCCTGTGCTCCCAATGCACCTCCCTAAGCTTCCTGACCTGCAGCTGACCCCTGCACATATAACAGTCCTGCTTGTGCTTTTCTTCATGCCTGCGCCTATTCCTTCCAATATAGCTACTCTGGCCATATAGTCATTTGGTCGGCATGAAGGAGTCTCGATAGGGCTTCGACCGGCTTCCATTAACATATCCTTGTACGAGATCACCGTGCAATGTAGCTAACAGGATAGCTCCTCTGTCAGTGATTTCCTGTACCATATAGGGGCCTAGCCAGTGCTAATGGAACTTCCCCAGGTGTTTCGCAAACTAGCTATCGTATAGCAAGACCAATTCTCCTTCCGAAAAGACCTTCTGTTGAATATGTCTATCACGCCATGTTTTTTTCCAAGCCTTCTGAACTTGTTGATGAAAGTTAGCAATAAATCGATCTTCCTCCAAGGTGACTAGCTACGCTAAGCGTTTCTCCATGATATCAAGCTCTACCATGTTCGTAAAGGCTGTGATGCACAAGCTAGGAATGATATAATCCATGGGCATAATTTCCTCCTTTCCATAAAACATCCGAAATGGTGTTTTCAAAGTCAATTTCTTGCACATGGTTCGATAGGCCCAAAGGAAAGACGGGATGTGCACATCCCAATTGCTTCGATCAACATTACATATCTTAGTCAGTGCCTGTTACATAATTTTATTAAAATCTTCTACTGTTCCATTTGCATGCGAGTGATATGGGGTACTTTTTGCATGGTGGATTCGAAATTTTCCAATCAAGGCTTGTATTGTTTCATTAACGAAGTGCGTACCTCTATCACTCATCAAGATCTTCGGACAACCAAACCTGGTTATAATTTTCTCAAAAATTAAGTGCACAACAGTATCTGTAGTACAATCCTTCACAACTTGCATCTCCACCCATATGGTTACATAATCAGTCGCAATGATGATGTACCGGGCACCTATCTTCTTACCTGGTGGGTTGATGGGCCCAACAAAGTTGATTACCCATTTATCGAACGCCTGCAGGGCCATCTGTGGTTTTAAGGTAATTTCATCCCTGAGCGATAGTATTCCTGTCTTTTGGCATGTGTCACAGGCTTTTCAATAGTTGTAAGAGTCACTATGCAATGTGGGCCATCACATCCCAACTCTTCAGATTTTCTGCGTCGTCACTTTTCCTATGTAGTGACCCCCTGCTACGCGGCTGTGGGCTTCTTATAAAATGGCTTGTCTTTCATGCTCGAGAACATATCTTCGCAGTACCTCATCATCTCCGAACTTATACAAGTAGCCCGCTATGATGGTAAAGTCCACTGTACATGTTACCAGCTCTTTTTTCTGTTGTACCAAATATTCTGCAAGTGCCATACTCGCAGTTAAGAATTGACTAATATCAGAAAAGTGCGCATTGACCACCTTAATAGAAAATAGCTAAGCATCGGGCAACCCTTCCTCTAGGTCAGCCGGTTCTTCACCACTCTCGATTCGAGACAAGTGGTCTAGTCCAGCATTTAGTTTCCCTGACTTCACGATGATCTCAAAATCATATTCTTGGAATAGCAGTAGTGATCGGCAAGTCTTCCCCCCAAAAACAGGCTTATTCATTAGGTACTTCAAGGTTGAGTGATCTGTGAACATCTTAAAGTACCCTCCTAGCCGATAAAACTAGTATTTCTGTAGGGCATACACAATTTCCAGCCCCTCACGTTCAGTAGTGGAGTAGTCATGCTTTGCACTAGAGATTTTTCTACTAGCAAACGCAACTGGATGGTCAATGTCCCCCTCCTCGGGCTACATAAGGGCAGCTCCCAGGGTGATCCCCAAGGCATCCACATGGACATGAAAAACCTTTTCCCAGCCAGGAAATATGAGGATAGGTGCAGAGACCATATTTTCCTTGAGTAGCTCAAAACTCTTCTAACACTCCGCGTCCCAAAAAAATGAAACATCCTTCTTTAGAAACTTCTCCATGGGTGTCGTGAGCATACCCTTAAATGAATGTCCTGTAGTAGCCCGTGTGCCCGAGGATGGAGTGCAGCTATTTCTCATTTGTAGGGACAACTATGTTGATGATAACTGCTACCTTGGCGGGGTCAACCATCAGTCCCTCCCGACAGACTATGTGGCCTAACAAGATCCCGAAAGGTATGTAGAATGTGCACTTATTAATATTTAGGGAAATCTGGTGCTTTATACAGGTGTCCAACATCATGTGCAGGTTTGAGACGTGCTTCTTCACCAATCCAAATATTGTCCAATCATCAAAGGATACCTCCAAGAACTTGTGAATGAATTCCTTGAATACTAAGACCACTACTTGCGAAAAGATGGCGGGGGCATTTTTGAGCCCAAACGACATGAAAGTTTACTGGAAGGATCCGAATTCAGTGGCGAACGTAGTTTTTTTGCGATATTTTGGCGTGATCCTGATTTGATGGTAGCCCAAAAACCCGTCAGTGAACGAATATGCTTCATGCCCCCCCGCACTATCGAGGATTTTATCAGAAAATGGTGTAGGGAAGGGATCATGCACGTAGGCATTGTTCAACTTACGCAGGTCAATGCAGATTCTTATTTCTCCTTTAGTATTTTTCTCTTGGACCACCATAGGGCTTACCCAATCTAATTTTTCTACAGGTTTGATGATACTTGCGGCTAGCATTTTGTCAATTTCTTCCCTGACTTTCTGCTTATACTTCGGGTTCAATCGGTAAGGTCGCTACTTGAAGGGCGCGCATATGTTTTTAACATGATTCACATGACGCCAGGTCCCCTATAATTCCCTTAAGTTTGGATAATTTTATAGAAAACAGGTCATGTTACTCCATGACAAGTTCCACGACTTTTCCAATAGTATCACCATCCTAGTAGTCCCCAACATTAGCTAGCGTAGGTTGTTCCTCTGTCCCAATATTGGCTTCCCTCAGCTTAAGAGGATTGGTCACATCGATGGTCTGTAGTGGGGGTCCAGCAACTGCGCGTTCACCCTCTAATTTTGGGATAGTGATATTTCGCGGGTCTTCTTCACATTCCTCCATTGATAGATTGCGGCAGTTAGAAATATCCTACATATGTGTATCCCAAGCTGGCACCCCATACTCCACACAAGGGCATGATTCATCAAATACTAGGGCATCTTGTCCTGCAGGGCTTCGTCTAATGCCTCAGTTCCACCTATCAATCTGAATTTCCCAACAAAATCATCCTTCATGGTCTCCTAGTGGCGGGTATGCTGATGTAGCTCTGCATCCAAATACCATGCGGTGGGGATTGGCCCCAAGGCATGAATGAACAGGTGGACCCATTTTTCCCTGGTCCTTGTGCACCACACCTCTATCCATGAGGCCAAGTGCTTGCGTGGGTCCCCTTGGTCAGGGAAAGCCTCCACGTGTAGGTGAACTGGAGGTTCAAACCGTAGGATCATCATCTTGCGAAATTCCTCCCAATCCTAAAAGGTCCCTTTATGAGTCTCCCACCACCGTGCAGGAGTTGCATGCATGGCTAGGTTAAGTTCCCACATTCTTCGTTCCCTTGGGAATTTTTCTTTGAAAGTTATAATAAAATCCCTAATACTACCAAAACCATCAAAGTAAGGTAGATGTCTTACCTCTGAGGAGATACACCAGAAGTTCTTCATGATCCTAAGGCATCATAGCGTAGATACATCATCTAATCGATTCTGCCAATACTCAATATCCCCGTCAGATTCAGAGAGGCATTCACTATCTTTCTCCCAGCAATGCACACCATCAATCGTAGGATTAGTCCAATCCTTATCCTGGGATGTTAGTCTATAGATATGATCCACGTCATCTCCTTCGCGCACAGGTTTTGTATACCGCTCTCCTTCTGCTGGGTCTAGAGGGACTATTACTCTCACACCCTCATTCTAAAAAACCATGCTCCTTTTCTTCAAGTTGATAATGGCTCCCATGTATATAGCCCAATCCAGTCCTAGGAGCATAGGATAAGGGTTTGCATCTTATACAATTTGAATTACCTCAAAATCCGCATTGACCTTAACCCTACGATATCTACCATAATATTTGATAGTCTCCCCAACTGTATGATCCTATGTTGGTTAGCCATGGGAAAATGTATAGTAGACCATTCTAGCTTAGGTTCTCCAATCCTCTGCCACGTCTGTTTGGTCAAGACATTCGCATCAAATCCCAGATCGAGGATGACCTGATCCATTTCATAATCACCAATCTATGTTGTTAGCCGCATTTCTTGACCAGTGTGTTTCTTATGTTTGTAAAGTTTGTGAGCATCTTTAACTTCTGTTGGAGGGTCGGTTTTTTCTACGCAGATTTCTATCAGTGCTTGAATATTTTCTACTTCCTTCAGGTTGCGTAGCAACTTCATACATGCTTGTAGGAATGGCGTAACTTCATTGTCCGCTTTTAGGTTTTTTGGAGTCTTGGAAGAAGATGCCTCATCCTTGGTAAAGTCTTTGCGAGCTGCTATGAAGGTTTATTTCTCCTTCTCTGGGGCCAAAATTTCCTTTTTGATACCAAATTTTCAGATAAGGGGTTCAGCCGCAGCTCTTTCCTCAACTCCTCCAGTGGTTATGTCGCTCCGCGTTGTGACATTAATACTGGGTCACACATCACGCGGGTCTGCTTTAACCCTTTGCACATTTTGCATTGACGTCTGCTATTTTTCCTTCATTTTTTCTATCAGTACCAAAAAATATTCGATCACATGATCTAATTTTCTACAATATCTACAAGATTTTCATGCAGGGTTTGAACAGTCCCTTGTGATGTGTCCTACTTCTCCACAATTAAAACAGATCAATTTCCCTCTTCCCTGACCTGCGCTTCCACCTCTTCCCCCCCCCGGCCTCTAGCAGGGGAGCCTCCTCATCTTGAGGGAGATAGTGGTGAAGCAGGGTCATCTTGTGCCCTGTAAAGGTTTCCTCAATCTATCGTTAAGTCATATGTCTGGGATTTGTGTTCGTCATGTCCCATCGATGATCAGAATTGACACTATTGTTGCTTCAACTTTGGAACATAGGCACAAAGACGGGGGCAGTGGTTGGTATCATGTAGTCTAGCTATGAGATAGTCAACGCACCATAACGTGGGGCCGCTTGGCCCCAAGGCCTCTTTAGGGTGCAATTGGGTGGGCCCCCTAGCCTACATGTAGTCCACCGGAAGAGGGCACTAGTCCTTGGTGTGGCCTCACACCCTGCATCTTATGCACCATACGTCTGGGCTAGCTTCTTTTCCTCGTTCTTTCCACAAATTCTAGATTTCGAGGTGCAATACCTCCAGCTGTCCCTGGATCTATTGTACCCCAAACTAGGCATCGTCTTTTGTTGCAGATTCTAGCTTCATAGAAATCTCCAAGGCTTTCTCTTGTGTCTCATTTGCTTGTTGACCCATAGGTCTGCGTAGGTGAGGTAATAGCATGGCGATGAACCATTCCTTGTGCTCTCTATCCTCATACTTAAATTCCCCATTTCTGATAACCTTCTTTAGTCGTTGATCAGCCTCCCATACCGACTCAGTGGGACCTTTTCTAAAGTATTTCAAGTCAACTACTAGTTGAGAATAAGACTTAGGATTTTGAAACTGTTGTTTTAAAGCATTCTTAATCTCTTGTATTTATGGGTCCGCATGTTGGCCTACGTACCCCATGTACCAATAAAGGGCCCTTCCTTCAAAGGAGAGGGATAGTTGCGCCCTTTTTACAGCATCTCCAGCAACATTCTATGCAGTCCATACTGATTCTACTACGAACTAAAATCATTCCATGTCTTCATCTCCTACACCCTTGAAGGTGGGCAACTTCATGTGTGTGGCCATATCTTCTTCCGGTAGTGGTGGAGGTGTAGGGGAGTTCTTGCCCTTATGCTAACTTGATAATGGTATAGCCAGGGGACTAGTTCCTGCATGCACAGTCGACTCTCTTATTGGGCTATAGATGGATCTATCCCCTTCTCAGTTGACTCGGTACTACTTACCACTTCGTGTTGTACTCTCACTCTGATCAGAGGTCATTCATTCGGTGTGGCTGCACAAAAATCCCTTTTCACACAGTAATATTTTAATTAGTAATGATAGTGTTCATAGGAGCTTACCTTAGAATCCTTTGAAGAACCTCTGCTCCGCCTCAGATTAGGATACAAACTGATCGACTTCGAACTCTGTTACAAATCCTCCTAGCACACTATCCACCCAATGATCTACAGTTTGGGTGATTGTGTTGTCAGCCTTCTCCAACTTTTGAATCAATTCTGGAGTCCACTGCGTAACCTGGTCATCCTTCCAACATGTCTGGAATTCTACCAGCCTTGCCATCAAATCCTGGAGCTCGTGCACAAAATTCACAAAGAAAATTTCATATACTTCTGTGAAAATATATTTGTTCTTCCACTTCTCAGCCGTTAGCTTTGTGATGTGATTCTCTTTTACAAAAAATTCCTGAACCTATTTTTCAAACCAATATTTGAGCTCCAATTTCTTAGGTCTCCAACAGACTCATGGAATTACCTGAAATCTCTCTCAAAATTCTCCCGGTCTTGGCAATGGAACCATTTTTTGGCTTGAGGGGTCCTAACCCAGGTTCGAAGTTAAGGTTTACCAACAAACCCCTATACTACTGGCCCTTTCGGAAATGACCTACTTTCACAGGCCAAGGTCTCACCTGAAGTAGTATGGGAGGGTGCTAGAACCAGGTTTCCACACCCTGGGGGAGAGTAGGTAATTAAAGCAGATCTCATTGAGTTCTATCAGGTTCACACAGAAGAAAGCCTATTATCAAGCCCTTAATAGTATAATCAGCATGTAAACATAAACAAGTTACTATTATTAAACATATATGATCAACACCTTCGCATCTGCGTGTGCATCAAGAATTATCACCACAAAACATCACAATCACAGCTAATTCATATATCACAAATACAATTGCAGGTTATTCAAATATCACAAAGGTACTTCAGTAACACAAACAGTTCAGATATAATAAATATACTTCAATAGATTCCGTATTCATTAACATCCAAAACCAAGTTACAAACTCAAGTCATAGCCCGCACACATAGTCAGCGGGGTCCGCACATAGCAAGACTGAGGATCTCCGTGGACACAACCAGCAAGATTCCTTACCTAAAACTACCTAAAACAGATCTCAACAATTCGTACATACCATCAATATTACTTACTTACTTACCCTTAGACTCAAACTATCCATCTATTTATATCATCATAGCCTGCATTATCCCGTGGTCTGCAAACCAGGCTTTGCGGACTCTAGGTCTACCCTTTGACCCATTGCAATACATTGGGGGCTTTCACCCACCCCAAATCCCCTACGAAAGACCAATTACTACAAAAATATATCAAAAACATAGCGTTGGAACATATCAAAACATAGCTAGGGGACCTTGTTCAAACATTAAGCTATTATAAGACCTGGAACTTCCTATAACCAAAGAAGAAGTGAGATTTTTGTATCATGATGGATTTGTAATGGCATTAAAAACCTACTGGAAATTAGCCTACACCAAATTTAAAGAGATGGTGAAATCTACAATAGGATAATTGGAGATGGTGAACAACACCACATTAAATATGACAGTCAAGTATATTCAAGCATTGAATACCTTTGTATTTTGATTGACATTGTTAATTTTCATATAAAATAAGTAGAAGAAATGGTAGAAATGATTACAACCAAGAGGGAAACAATAACATTCTTGGATTAAAGAATATCCCAATTCTGATAACACTTGAAAATTAAACCCAATCTTCAATTTTGCAGATTGAATCAATTTCAAGTTTCCATATTGATGGTAAAGAAAATACATGAGTATAGTTAGAGATTGAGAGAGATGTGTGCTTGATATTTTCAAGTCCAAGGAGAAGGCAACATTCACCCCTGTAATATGAGGGATGTAGGTTTTAACCCTGAACAGAAATTATCTACACACGAATCTTATAACAGAAAATAAACAATAGCGAGAGCTTAAAACATAAAACAGATAAACACAGAGGTTTTCCCCTAGATCCCAAATCGGTACGAGCAGCTTGATTTTTCATTATATTCCTTTTAGTGTTACAACACATATATATACATGCCGAAGCATTTATAAACCCCAATCCATTAACCCTGGATTAGAACATAATCGTAGTTCCCTTGACCGGATCTACAAAATACTAGGGGCTGAAAACCATCGTACCCCAAAACCATGTGCAAACTCATGCACAAAACATGGGTGGGTCCGCCTATGAGTGGGTTTTCACACCAAAACAATTTTTTCCGGGGCACTACCCCGGACCCCAACAGTGGGGGCTTCCTCCTCCCTTGTGATCCCCCTATTGCGCCCAGTGCAATGTACATCGTGTGGGGCTAGTCGTGGAAAGAATATAACACATACCCAAAATTGTCCCACTTGTTGTTTTCCTTCCACAGGGGGCCACAAGAGAGCTTAGTCATTGGGCCAATTCTTCAAAACCCATTGTTTCTCTACACCAAGAGAACTTCTGAGTGCTCATAGACTTTGTCAATGCATCTGCAACATTCTTCAAAGTGTCCACCTTTACCAGAAACACCCTTTTAGCCTCAACCATATCTCTAACAAAGTGATATTGAACATCAATGTGCTTTGTCTTTGAATGATAAGCAGGGTTCTTAGCCAAGAAAATTGCACTTTGGCTATCACAGTCTATCTTTATAGCTTGTTGTACCAACCCCATACTTGAACACAATCTCTGCAACCAAACTGCTTCCTTGCTTGCATGAGTGGCTGCTATGTATTCTGCCTCTGTAGTTGAAAGATCCACTACAGACTGTCTTTTACTCATCCAACTGACTGCGCCTCCAAATAGGCTAAACACATACCCACTTGTAGATCTTCTTTGGTCCAGATCTCCAGCCCAGTCTGCATCAACAAACCACGAATGTCCAACATTCTTTCCAATCCTGGTCTTCCCTGGTAGCACAAGCCATAATCACTAGTGCCACGTAAATATCTGAAAACCCGCTTCACTGCTGTCCAATGCTCCTTCCCCGGGTTTGACATAAACCTGCTCAATACTCCCACTGCATGTGCAATGTCTGGTCTAGTACAGACCATTGCATACATCAGGCTACCCACTGCACTTGCATATGGAACACGGGACATATACTCCTCTTCTTCTTGTGTCTTGGGACACTGTTCAACAGACAGCTTTCCACCTACAGGAATAGGAACATTCACCGGTTTACTATCCCGCATATTGAACCTCTGCAATATAGTCTCGACATACTTCCTCTGGTTTAACCAGAGCTTCCTCTTTGCCCGATCTCTCTTAATTTCCATGCCCAAAATATAGTTTGCAGCACCAAGATCCTTCATGTCGAATTTGGAGAACAGTTGGGTCTTCAAATCTTGGATAATTTCTTTGTCATTTCCAATAAACAACATATCATCCACATATAAGACCAAATAAATAACACGGTCACCAATTAATTTAAAATAAACACAGTGATCCTCCTTGCTTCTGGTGAAGCCAAGTCCCCGTATATAGGTATAAAATTTCTGATACCACATCCTTGGTGACTGTTTTAACCCATACAGAGACTTCTTCAACCTGCATACCAGTTCTTTCTTACCCTTCACCATAAAACCTTCAGGTTGCTTCATGTGGATCTCCTCTTCTAGATCCCCGTGAAGAAATGTTGTCTTCAGATCCATCTGTTCTATCTCAAAATCAAATGCAGCAGCAACAGATAAAAGTAATCTAATAGAAGTAACTTTGGCAACAGGAGAAAAAATATCACCAAAATAAATTCCCGGCACCTGGGAATAACCTTTTGCTACCAACCGAGCTTTGTATTTATCCACCTTTCCTTCTACATTCATCTTCTTTTTAAACACCCATTTGCTCCCGATGGGCTTCCTTCCAGCCGGCAACTCCACCAGATCCCATGCCTCATTTTTGTGCAAGGATGCCATTTCATCAACCATGGCCTCCTTCCAGAGTTTTCCATCCTCTGAATCTACTGCCTCCCTGACAGTTCTGGGTTCATAATCAGTTATAGTTAAGGCAAAACCTGAACAGAAAGCAGATGGACTATACCTTTCTGGTTGCCTTCTTTCCCGAACTGATCTTCTCAAAGCTGGAGTTTGTGGCTCTTCATCTTCTGAGTCTTCTTCTGTTGTAGAGTCTGATTCATCCTCCTTTAGCTCAAACTCTATCTTCTCAAGTTCCTTTGGTATGATTTCATGTTTAACAACATCTTTCACCTCTCTAAACACCACATCTCGGCTGTACACAACCTTCCTTGTTTCCGGGTTCCAAAGCTTGTAACCTTTTAAATCATCCTTATACCCAATAAAGATGCACCTTTCAGATTTATTATCCAACTTGGTCCTTTTCTCCTTTGGAACATGTACATATGCATCACATACAAATACCCTTAGATGTGAAAGAGAGGGTTTCTTACCAGTCCATACCTCATGTGGAGTCTTATCCTCCAACGCTGATGAAGGTGATCTATTAACTAAGTAACATGCAATCTCCACTGCCTCTGCCCAGAATTCTTGTCCTAACCCGGTACCACTGAGCATGCTTCTTGCCTTTTCCATCAGTGTTCTATTCATTCTTTCTGCAACTCTATTTTGCCGAGGTGTGTATGGAGTAGTCTTCTGCCGTGCTATACCACACTTCTTACAGAACTCTTCAAATTCCTTCTTGCAGAACTCCCCACCATTATCTGTCCTCAATGCCTTTATCTTCTTCTCTGTCTGGTTTTCCACCAGAGCCTTAAATTCTTTAAATTTGTCAAAGACTTTAGATTTTTTCCTCAAGAAATATATCCATGTATTCCTTGAGAAGTCATCTATGAATGAAACATAGTACACAGATTTTCCCAGTGATGGAACTGACACAGGCCCAAACACATCACTATGCACAAGTTCTAATATCTTGTTTTCCCTTTCAGCACCAGAAGGAAAAATCACCCAATTCTGCTTCCCATATACACAATGTTCACAAGTCACAAAATCAACCAGAGAGAAATTAGACATACCTTTATACCTGTACGCTGTATTTATGTAGTATCCGAAGGTCTTTTCTTCCAATATGTCCTGCTTTTGATGCCAGTATGTCTTCTATGAGATGCCTAGCTCTTCCCTTTCCACTTAGAACCACATAACTATTACACCCATAAATAACAGTGCTACCTTGTAGCTTGTACAGAGTTCCATTCCAAACTCCCCGCATTAATACCAGTGCTCCCCGAACCATCTTGTAGGCATCTTTCTCGAACACCGTTTTTACACCTGCATCATCCATCTTGCTTACAGAAATTAGATTTCTAGCCAATGCAAGAATATGCAGAACACTAGAAGTGTTCTAATTCCTCTGTTCTGCAGCTTTCAGTTTTGACTTTCACACCATGATTTTGGCTTTGTCATCCCTTGTATTATCACATTTCTTCTGTAATCCACTTCTGTGAGGGGTATGAAAGGATGCACCCAAGTCAATCAACCATGACTCATGATCTACATGTGTATTTGAAGAAGAAGCTAAATACGCATCCCCACCTTCATCCGAGGTGGTTTTTTCCTCTACAGAAGAAGAATCATCAGATCCCTTTCCTTTCTCAGGAGCTTTAGATCTACACTCCTTCTTGCAGTGCCCTTCATTTCCACATTTCCAACATACCTTTACAAACTTTCCAGGAGATTTAGATCTCCCTCTAGATTTATATCTCCCACTCGAAACCTTATTCTTTTTTCTATTTTGGGACCTTCCTCATACAGATAAGGCATCTCCATTCTCACCCTCCATATTTCTCCATCTCATTTCCTCCGACAACAAGTCTGAGACAATGTCATCAAAATTCAAGGTAGTTGTATAGTTACCTATTGCAATAACCAGACTATCCCATGAGTCTGGTAGAGAACACAAAAAACTGATGCACTTATCTTCATCTGAGATTTTAATATCAACAGATGACAACCGACTTACCACAGTATTGAAGGCGTTCAGATGCTCTGTCACCGAGTCTCCATCCTTCATCCTCAGGTTATACAGCTTTTTCCGTAGGAACAACTTATTCACCAGAGACTTAGATTGGTACAAAGTCCCAAGTTTTTCCCACAAATTCTTCATCGTAGCTTCCCCAGATACATTCAACAATACTAAATCTGAGACACACAACCGTATTGTGCTCTTAGCCTTCCGATCCAGTTTCTTCCAGTCTTCATCTGACATTGCCGTTGGTTTAGTACCTGGATCTACCGCGATCCACTGATCTTTATCCACCAGAAGATCCTCCATCTTGAGCTTCCACAACTCAAAACTCTGACCATTAAATTTCTCGATCTCTATCTTTCCGTCGCTCGCCATCTTCTTTCACCACAAGAATCGATCCTGCAGATCTCCCACTGAACAGGGTCTACCTCAGGCCCAAGAAAAAAACCCTTAGCAGCAAAGGCTTCCCCTTGAAGCCAAAACAGCTCTGATACCAAATGTAGGTTTTAACCCTGAACAGAAATTATCTACACATGAATATTATAACAGAAAATAAACAATAGCGAGAGCATAAAACATAAAACAGATAAACACAGAGATTTTCCCCTGGATCCCAAATTGGGACGACCAGCTTGATTTTCATTATATTCCTTTTAGTGTTACAACACATATATATACATGTCGAAGCATACATAAACCCCAATCCATTAACCCTGGATTAGAACATAACCGTATTTCCCTTGATCAGATCTACAAAATACCAGGGGCCGAAAACCATCGTACCCCAAAACCATGTGCAAACTCATGCACAAAACATGGGTGGGTCTGCCTATGAGTGGGTCTACACACCATAAAAAATTTCGCTATGAGTGGGTTCGCCTATGAGTGGGCCCGTACCCCAACAGTGGGGGCTGCCTCCCCCCTTGTGACCCCCCTGCTATGCCCGGTGCAACGTACAACGCGTGGGGCTAGTCGTGGAAAGAATATAACACATACCCAACAAGGGAGAGGATGTTTACCTCTGTAAACCAAAAAAATATATTTCCTTGGTGAACGTGATGATGAATATGATGCAAGGAGAATGATGGAAGGTCTCATGGACTATATGAAAAGTCCAAAACATAAGAAGAAATTGTTGAAAAAGAGTTAGGCTTGAGTTCCTTGCAATTTTAAAACTAAAAATATTTATGCGAATGCAGGTTTTGAAAATAATGAAGGTGGGAACCATTGAAAACTATCATGAAGGAGGAAGGAAAAACATAATTGTCTCTAGGAATCAAAGATAATGAGACATTCAACAAATGCAATAAATAGTAGCAAACTTGTAACAATAAAAAGGAATCTGATTCATGTTGTAGTTTCTAGAAGGAAAGTTGTGGATGTTAAGGTAATGGAGTTACCTTTTTAGGTCCCTATATTACTAGTGTAGTCCCTTATTTTTGTTAGTGTAGCCCCCTTATTGTTATTGTCGTACCCCTTTAACCCCCATATTGTTATTATTGTGCCCTTACATTATTATTGTTAGGTCGGTTAGGATTATATTTTGACCCCATGGACTCCTATATATAGAAGGAGGTTTTCTCATTTGTATCATCCAAGAATTATTCATTTATGTAATTTAAAGGAGGTTGCCACCTAGAAGTGGCTTATTTATAAGGTGTTGATTTCTCTTTTCTTCTAGTTTTGGAGTTGGTTTCATTGCATTTGGTATCAGAGCTTTGGATTCTAGGGTTTCACTGCTCCAAATAGGTCATCATGGAATTTTTGCTATAACGTTTTTTCTACTAATGTTCAGAAGCTCAAATTTTTATCACTCCAAGCAGAAATCTTAAGGAACTTTGTGTAAAAATTTTAGATCGTGGTTCGTAATATTTTAAGAGATATGATCTGTGGAAGTAAGGGTTTTTGCAGGCTCCCGAATTTCATTTAAAAGAGATGACCTTGGAAAAATCACCATAACTCTCTCTCTGAGCATCAAATTGGAATTCTGTAAAAAGCGGAAGAAATAAAATGGACTTTAGTTTCCTATGTATCAATTTCAGAGCCAAAAGAGGAACCAGTGACACGTGGCATGTCATACAAGTTAGCTCTACTGAACCACTCCACAATTAGGTCATTGTGGGAGATTGGGCATAAATTTTCCTTGAAGCATCCAAATCAGGCCAGAACTATGGAATTCAGAATAAGATTTAGAGGGATACTACAGGACATAATTTCAGATATTGAAGATCTGAAATCACAGAGATAATTCAGTTTCAATATCGAACTCCTCGAAATCAAGAAAAAGTGTGTTTTTTTTCAAATTTCATCAGTCTTGTTAGAAAAATTTGGTTGAAGTGATTCAAAGGTCATATTTAAGCATAAATATGAGTATTGGGTTCTAAAATTCCCCCTAAAAATAATTGAACACCCATTAATCCCTCAGAATACTCTACTATGACTCATGAAGATGAAGAAGTGCAACATCATATATCAAAATTACAAGATCAAGTGCACCAAATTTCACTCTCGCAAAGAGAAACAAAAAGAAATGGAAGTTTTGAAGAAAGGTGTGGAAGCTAAGATGGATGGTTTGATGAAATTCGTGGAACCTAAGATGGATGGTTTGAATAATGTCATGGAATACATGGAAGCTAAGATCGAATAAAAATTGAAAGACAACCTCGAAGACATGAAGAATGATATAAAAGCATACATGGAAGGTTTGAAAAAGTTGATACAAGAAATGATTCCTAATGGTGAAAATATAGTAGAGGAAACTCATGATGAGAACAAAATAAATGTTAAGCGTGATTTCATAAACTTGAATGTTGGATGGAAGACCCACCATATTCCAAAGATCAATATGAGGAAGTCTGATGGCAAGGATATTGTAACATGGATACTACAGAGGGAGAAATATTTTGATATCAATAATGTGAAAAACATACAAAAGGTACATGTTTCAAATTTATATTTAGAAAAAAAATACAGTTGTATGATATCGATGGCTTTTCTCCCATAAAAAAAATTTCAATTGGTCAATTTTTATGGAGGAAATGATATCACATTATGAGGATACAAAGGAAAACACCTTCCTTAGCCAATTAATAAATCTTAAAAAAAAGGGTTCAGTGGTGGAGCACATTGAGGACTTATAAAAATTGAATATAAGGGTAACTGATAATTGAGAGGAACATGGGATTGATGTCTTCATATGGAATTTAAAGGATAACATCCAACACGAGGTTCACGTTTGGGAACCTAATTCATTCGAGAAGGCATTTAGGTTGGCAAGAAAAATTGAATGTAAAATTATGGCGACAAGGAAGCCTACCACTCACATCTATAACGATGGAAGTGTTGCTACTCCTAGACTTCCACAACCTACAAGGTTGACACCACAAAAATTGGAAGAAAAAAGAGAAAAAGGGCTTTGCTACAGTTTTGATAGAAAATACACTAAAGGTCATAAGTGTGCTGAGAAGAAATTATTTTACATAGATTGTGAAGAGGAGGAATAAAATGAACTTGAAACTTCAAAAAAAGAGGATATACACCAGGAACTAGCCCTAGAGAAAGAAGAAATGAGCACGACCATATTGTGTAATGCATTGGAAAGAATTACCACTCCTCAAACTCTCAAGATAGAAGGACATATCAAGAAGAAAAAGGTAGTATTCCTGATTGATTCCGGTAGTACCAATAATTTTATTCATTGTAAGGTAGCCAAGGCATTGAATTGATTCCTATACCCAGCACTAGAATGTCAAGTGATGGTTTCAAATGGAGGATCTATAAATTGCTCTCGAAAATGCCATAATATCAAGCTAAACATGGGGGATTATGTATTGAATATTCCAATGCTTTCCATTCCAATGGGAAGTGTTGATGTTGTAATAGGAGTACAATGGTTACAAACTTTGGAGACGGTAGCTTTTAATTTTCAAGAAATTTTCTTGAAATTTTTTTTTCAGAAGGAAAGGAAGTCAAATTACGAGGTATCGCAGGGAATACAGGAAATATAATAAGCTCTAATTTCATGACAAAGCTTCTAAAGAAAGAACACCGAGGCATAATTTCACACTTATTCTCACTAGAAGTTCCAACATCAAATTCATCTATTTCTCCATATCTCCAAAAAGTCTTGGATAATCATTCCAAGGTGTTTGAAAATCCCAAAGGACTCCCACCTATTCATGATCATGATCATGCTATTCATTTGATTCCAGGAAGTGTTCCTCAAAACATTAGGACTTTTAGATATCATTATGTCCAAAAGAGCGAAATTGAATGTATGATTGCAGAAATGTTAGAGGCTAGTATAGTTCAACCTAGTCAAAGTTCTTTCTTTGCTCCAGTAGTATTGGTGCACAAGAAGGATGGATCACAGCACATGTGTCCGAATTATAGGCATCTCAATAAGCTCACTATGAAAGATAAATTTACCATTCCTCTAATTGATGAATTATTGTATGAATTACATGGAGCAATTTATTTACCAAGTTGGATCTTTGTTCAAGATATCATCAAATCAGAATGAAGACTAAAGATATTCTGAAAACAACATTTCAAACTCATGAGGGTCATTATGAATTTTTGGTCATGACTTTTGGGCTTACCAATGCACTTTCTACATTTCAAGGTTTGATGAATTCCATTTTCAAACCCTTCCTTAGAATTTTTTTTTTAGTTTTTTTTTATGATATACTAATCTACAACAGATTTTGGAAGGATCATGTTCAACATGTTGAAAAGGTGCTCAAAATACTGGAGGAGAAACAATTATATGCAAAAACCTCCAAATTTTTCTTTGGAGTACAAGAGGTGGAATATCTGGGTCATATTATATCTCACGAGGGTGTTAACGTAGACCCTAACAAAATTAAAGCCATTAAGGAATGGAAAGTCCCCACAACCATAAATTATTTGTGAGGATTTCTCGAGTTACCTGGGTATTATCACAATTTTGTTACGAATTATGGGAGAATATCAGCACCTCTAACAACATTATTGAAGAAATATGCATTTTTATGGACTCCTAAAGAAACTAAGGCCTTTGAACACCTTAAAGAGGAAATGTGCCTAGCACCAGTCTTAGCTATGCCAGACTTCACAAAAACCTTTATTGTTGAATATGATGCCTCAAGAAATGGAATTTGTGTTGTTTTAATGCAACAAGGAAGACCCATTTCTTTTGAATGTCGTCCAATCAAAGGAAAGTATTTACAAAAAGCTATTTATGAGAAGGAAATGTTGGAAATAGTACATGCACTAAAGAAATGATGACCTTACCTAATGGGAAGACATTTCAAGGTAAAAAATGATCATGATAGTCTTAAACACTTTTTGGAACAAAGACTATATTTAGAAGAGCAGCAAAAATGGGTCACAAAGATGTTGGGTTATGACTTTGAAATCATCTACAAAAAAGGGAAGCTAAATGTTGTTGCAGATGCACTCTCAACAAAGGATGAAGAGGTGGAAGTATCTCTCTATGCCATTTCTATTATCCAACCAGTTTTGGATAACTGAAGCTAGGGATGAATGGAAGAAGGATGAAGAAGTGTGGTCACTCATTCAAAAGTTGCAGCAAGATCCTAGTACATATGAGATGTTTATTTGGAAAAATGATTTCTTATGGTACAAATATCGCTTATATCTTGTAAGAATTTCCAAATAAAACAAAATATTCTTTTGGAATTGCACACTTCTCCTTTAAGAGGACACCCAGGATTTTTAAAAACTTACCACAGGGTGTAGAAAGATTTTTTTTGGGATGGCCTTAAATACGATATTCAAAAGTTTCTCGCGAAATGTTTGGTTTGCCAGCAAAATAACGTTGAGACAATTAAGATCCCGAGTCTTCTACAACCTCTATCCATTCCAAGTCAACGTTGGGAGGATATTTCAATGGATTTTATCACAGGTTTACCTAAGTCCGAAGGAAATAGTGTCATCATGGTGGTAATTGATATAATTACCAAGTGTGCACACTTTTGTGAATTATATCATCAATTTAAAGTAAGTACAGTTGCTACTGCGTTTATGGAAACAATTCAAATGCTACATGGAAACCCAAAGATTATTGTAAGTGACATAGATCCTATTTTTACTAGAAATTTTTGGACAAAATTATTTTCTTGTTTGGGTACTCAACTAGCTCATAGCTCATCTTGTCATCCTCAATACGATGGTCAAACTAAGAGAGTGAACAAATATTTTGATGGATATATTCGTTGTTTTGTATCTGATAAACAAACACAATGGGTCAAGTGGTTACCTCTGGCTCAATGGTGGTATAGAACTTCCTTCCATATGGCAGCAAAAATGACCTCATTTATGGCACTTTATGGATATCATCCACTGTCCATCACGTCATATTTAAGAGAAAATTATAAGGTTCAAGCAGTGGATGATGACATCGAGCATCAACAACAAGTTCTCTAACTCTTGAAGGATAACCTAAATTGGGCGCAAAATTGAATGAAACAACAGGAATATTAACATCGCAGTGAGAGAAGTTTTGATGTAGGAGACTGGGTATTTTTACGGCTACAACCATAAAAACAAATGTCCTTACAAGGAGTTGTAAAAGATTGGTATTATGGCATGTAAAATGGAGGTTCCTACTTCTTCATGAGTGCATCCAGTTTTCCATGTTTCATGCTTAAAGAAGGTTATAGGTGACAAAATTCCAGTTCAAACAATATTGCCAGAACTTGATGAGGAAGCAAAAATCATATTGGAACCTGAAGCAGTCATGGAAACAAGAAATCGACAGCTATGAAATCAATCAATTTCAGAGTATCTCATCAAGTGGAAGAACGTACCCACTAAAGATTCTACATGGCAAGATGAGAATTTTATACAGAAGCATCCAGAGCTACTCAAGCATTAAGGACAACACTATTTTGAAGGAGAGGGGCATATTTGGTCCCTATATTACTAGTTTAGTCCCTTATTGTTGTTAGTGTATCCCCCTTATTGTTTTTGTTGTACCCCTGTAACCCCCTATTGTAGCTACTACAACACCCTCCAAAATTTTTCCCTTTTTAAAATTTTTGAGCCCCTAACCTTTTGAAAAGATAGAGTTTAGCCTAGGTCCACTGTTTCAAACTCTCAAGTCACAAAGTCGCAGAACTGGTCAAACCAAAGTCTTGTGACCTTGCGACCTTGCTAGCCCTTAAGTCGCGAAGTCGCAAGGTTTCACATAATCCAGAAACCAAAAAATCACGACCTTGCAACCTTGCGACCTCACGACCCTTAGGTCGCAACGTCGCAGAGTCACAAGGTCACATATCTCATCAACTCAACTAATTTGCGACCCTGCGACCCTCATTTATTAATCACACGCTCGACCCCTTTATAAATAGAAGGGTCGCATAGGTTTCATTTGACCTACACGACGGAGAAATAAAACGCCTCTGACAAGCCAGCTCGAGTGCATTTTTTATGCGTAAGTTGCCTAATCCTCCTGTTGTTTCCTTTTGTTTGATTGTTTCCTCCATTACCCTTGCTATTTCCTATTTAAAACTCATCCCATCTTATTTTTAAACCTCCCATGAATTATATTACTGAGCTTGCTCCTCCCCATAGCCTTACTTCCTTGTTTGCCTCCTCTAAGAAGGTTCCCTTGCATTAATCTATTTCAGGTCCCCTTGCCTGCCCCCTTCAATGAGGGGCATCATGCATGCGTTCCACTTGGTATATTTCCTTACCTCCCCTGTTTTTTTAAAAGAAAACGGAAAGCCTTTGTCGCCGCGTACCCTGTCTGCCAAGGCCTAGAGCGACCCGACGACTCGGCGACTTTGCAATCTAGCAACTTGGTCGTTAAGTCGCAGGGTCGCTAGGTCACATAACCATGAAAGTTTAAGATGGCGCAACTTCGCGACTCAGTGACCTCGCGACCTAGTCGCAAGTCACGAAGTCGCTAGGTTGAATTTCTGTGAAAGTTTAAACCAGCACGACTTCGCGACTCAGCGACCTCGTGACCTAGTCGCAAGTCGCTAAGTCGCTAGGTCGCATTTCTATGAAATTTTAAACCAACGCGGCCTAGCGACCCAGTCACAAGATCACCAAGTCGCAGGTCTATCCATTTACTTGAAAAATAGTTGAGCAAAGATAGGAGCAGCCCAAATATTTATAAATATGACATATGTCTTATCATGGGATTGTTTCATGAATATGTTAGGGAACCTCAAAGCCGAGCTCGAGTGCGTATCCATCTCATCGACCTCAAGCGATATGGGGCCTCCGATAGTTTGGAAAAGGAACAAAAGTCCTGAGATATAAATCTCGGAAGAATAAATGCCTCCTTCTCTCCCCCCTGTCTACGGAGATATCGCTTGCATATTCAGGAAAGGGGATAGCATGAGTTGGTATCAGGTGTACCAAGAATTCACAAAGCCTAAATTTCTAGAAGACCTCCCAGACTGGCATATGTGTATTCAAGTCAATAGGTCCAAGATCCACTACGCAGGGGACCATCTGCCTATATTTCCATGTGCAGAGTTGATCGAATGGATCTTGAAAAAGGTCAACCCAAAGATCTGGGTTATTCGGGATCATGTAGTCAAATCATTCAAAAATATGAAGAGACAGGATGCAAAAGTCTATTATGCACTTCCCACTCGAGAACAAAACTTCATCGAGGAATGGGCCACCACTCATGTAGTTCCCATACCTGGGACCTTAAGAGGATGGTGGGAGGACCCAGAAAAGTTCAAGTTCAAAAAGGACCAGGAATATAAGATAGTGAGTCTCAAGAAGGTCTACAATCTTGTGGCAGAAATGTTATGAGGGTTGTATGGCTGATAAGATGCCACCAAGTTCAATGGTACTTGGGTTTCTCTCATGTATGTTTTCACTGTATGCGACACCCACTTCAACTGGACTAGCCTGATAATGGTAGCCCTCATATCGAACATATCTTCATCACGAGCGCCTGATGAAGGGTATGCATCAAAATTTTACATCGCCTCCTACCTTTTGGATGCAGTATGTGCAAGGTTCCATTTTGATGGGTGGGCACACAACTGGGATGTGAAGCATGGCAGTCCAACTCACAAGGAGTTTCGGGTGTTCTAGGAATCCAAGTATAAACAAGATATAGAGTTAATCTCGCACAGCTTCGTCCCTGTGCTCTACGGGAAATTGTTTGGAAAATATACCCTATGCATGTTCGGGTGAGCCATGGAGATGATAACCCAAGTGGCCAACTGGTTCCCTATCAAAAATATCACTTTCATCTGGGTCTTCAGGTCATTCAAGGCTCCCCACGCATTGCCCCAGTTTGTCACCGACAAATTACTCCTTTAAGAAGTATGTTACCAAATTTCAGGCGGTTTTCAAAGGTTCTCACTAAGGGCAAGAAGAAGCCATGGCCCACGCTTCCACTTACTATCGGTTCCTACACAGTCAAATATTTCAGGGAAGTGGAGGCAGAGGTTGATCAAATCAAGGGATTTTATTTACCTCCCGTGACACACCGGACGTATGATCGAGAGCGAATCATTCTAGCCCATTGCAAACAAGCCAAATTTAAATGGAGTTACCATTATACAGAATGCCCCGCTGAAGATTGAATCAGGAACTGGTATAACAAATACAAATGCCACTCCAGAGGAATCAACTGACCAAGAGGAACAAGACAACCAAATTTTAGAGGAAAGAATCCACACGCTAGGAGGAGCTTCGTCTTCCAAAGCCAAGAAGCAAAGGACTGGTACAGGCGATAACTCCTCCACATATCAAAGAGAAAAGGATTCTAAAGCACAACAAGAATTCGAGGAGAAGGCGAAGGAATAGGAAAATAAATGAAAGAAACCAATGAAGGAAGAACAAAGGAAGAAGCGGGCAGAAGAAACCCGTAGGAAAAGGGAAGAGGAATAATGGAGGAAAGAAGAGGAATAAAAGGCAGAAGCTGAGTGCCAGCTAAAGGAAATCAAGATAAATCATAAGCTAAATGCCAGCTAAAGGAAGAACAAGATAAATCAGAAGAACAGCGCCAGCTGAAGGAAAAGCAAGATGAAGCAGAAGCTGAGAAAAAGAGGAAGGAGAAAGAAATTCAAAAGTCATGGGAAGACTCCTCCAAGGAAGCAGAAGGCAGCAAGACACCTCCTATAGAGACAGGGAAACAGATAGAGCTACCACACATCGAGGTGCACCAGACAAATCCTACAACTAGTGTGTGTTTTACTCTCTCAGAACTGGGTGCCTTCGAGGATCAGGACGAGGAATTATTCGATCTGACAAGACTTTAACCTATGATCAGTTCACGCACAAGATCAAGCAAGAGAAGAAAATATGATTAGCACGGAACCCTACTACAGCTCTCATGGCCACAACAGAAAAAGATATATTCTTGGATACTAGGACCAATCCAGTTATTATTGCATCAGCTGGTACTACTTTTGTAGCAGCTACAGAGGAAAATGTAAGCAGAATGAGTAGATAAATTTTGTCCTTGCAGAATAGACTACAGGCCCTTGAACAAAAGATGACTTAGTCGGAACAAGAAAAGAAGGTGCTAGAAGAATAAATCCAACAACTTCAGGTTAAGAATGCCCCTACTAATGAAGTGTCCCTTACCACCCAGAGAGAGCTGGTCACTTTGGAAGCCACCATGAAGCAAGTATATGACGAACCGTTTACAATAAAATATATAGTCGTGCCACTACTAAAAGAACACGCGGAAACCAATAAGAGGAACGCACAGATAAAGGAAGCTTCCACTGCCTTGGACAGAATACTAGAATGGTCAAACATGTATCTGCAGGCTCCAGACACTTTTCCTAGAAAATATTGGATTTGCACCCAAAACGACAAAGTTAAATTCGAGATGAAGGTACAATCCAAAGAGAATCTAGTCAAGGATCTAGAGAAAGTGATGTCCGCATATGAACATCTGATTAGCGGCATTGATTCAATGGCTGAAGTACACCACATTCCTTCTCTAGGTGCACTAGGCGAAGAAAGAACATGGGAAGAGGTCGCCCAAGAAATTCAAGCATTTCTACAACCCATAAGGCAAGAATTTGCTTCACAAGACCTTCTGGCATCACAAGAAATCCTTGTCCAATTCATCATGCCACCGGTCTGGATCTATACCAATAGGGCCACCCTGTCCAATCAGATCACAATCAAAAGGGGAACTTTGAATCCAAACGCTCTCGAGTGCCTTCACAGATTTAGAGAAGATACTCCTCAAGTCTCCCCAGTGGCTGCAGATTATCAAACATGGAGAAATTACCTCAAAGAACATCAGCAGGTAGATGTCCCTAATCTCACAATCACCCAATTTCTCCCATAAACAGGTCACAGGTCGCAGCAGATAGGAGGGGTCACAGATCTCGGTTAGACCCAAGGTCGCAAGTCACAAATTCCCTGCAGGTTGTAAAGGGATGTCAATGATCAGGAAGGCGAAAAGTCATGGACACCCAAGGGTCAATTTTGTTCTATAAGTACTCCCTCTGAGGAATTGTAAAGGATTTTTTTTTTGGGACTCCAAAGAAGCACAGATAATTGTACATCATTGAATGCATATTTTTAGAATGAATACAAACAAATGTTTTGATTCCACTGTTGGATCCAATGAGAACTTGTGTATCAATATTATGAATATTCTTGTCTCATGTGTTGGATGTTATTTTCTGATTAAATAATCTACGTTTTCTTCTTATATCATTTGTATACTTCATCTTACTTAATGTATGGATGATATGAGGTTATCTGATTAAGAAATTGTTAGTAAATTTGTTATTAGCATGATTTTATCTCTGAAAATTCTTAAGGAATTGAAGGGTGTTTGACTATAAAGAACTATTTATTGTGTGGTATGAAAAACTTATTTACAGGCATGACCCTAATGATATGCTACTAACAGCATCTCCTTTGGCTATATTCTTTTTTTCGCTTTGCTATTCATAGTGTTTTATTTTACTATAACTCCTCAATCATTTGTCTTGTGTTGTTCAAATAATTGTGTATTCATAAGTTTGTAGGGCTCATTTGTGTCCAAGAAAAGGAATATTCAGTAGTAGCCGGACCCACACCCTAGACGGGATCCCTATCACAAACGGTTTAGAGTCTAATTAGGACTTTATATTGGGGAGATCCCCCACTATTGGCTGGATAACCTTTCCTGTCAACACCCCCATATTGTTATTATTGTTCCCTTACATTATTATTGTTAGTTCGCCTAGGATTATATTATGACCCCATGGAATCCTATATATAGAAGGAGGTTTTGTCATTTTTCTGATCCAATAATTATTCATTTATGTAATATAAAGGATGTTTCCCCCTCGAAGTGGCTTATTTATAAGGTGTTTATCTCTCTTTTATTCTATTTTTGGAACTGGTTTTATAACATACCTTTAGAAAACTAAATTTTGCTAAATTATTGTAAACATGAGATGATAGGTGAGGAGAAAATGTTGTCCTTGAAAGTAGAAACTGAGATAATCATAAAAATAAATACTTGCCCAATGAAGAAAAAGAAAAAAACCCATGAAAACAATTAAAGGGAGCCCTAAAAACTGTTGTAAATATCAACAATACTAAAAACATTATAAGACCAAATATAATACAAGTAAAGGTGATTGAAATCATAATAGAATCAATCTACCAAAAGAAAATTTCCAACTAGTGTTTTAGAATGACACACTTGGAAGATTAGAATATGCATAAGGGAATGGATGAATTCCATTTCCCACAACTATACATGAAGGGACTAGAGCATATTGTTCTGGAGGGATCCATGGATCTTGCAAAGCAAAAACAATATCCTCTTATGATGCTTCCCATGCATTTTTTGTCTAACTCGTTGAAGGTACAAGCCTCTCTAATAAACTAAAATATTTATTGTTGTGTCCTTCAATATTACTAGGAAAATAAACATTGAAATTGATGTGTTTCTGTCTCAAAATGGAGTACAGAAAGAAAAATCATATGCATATGGCTATGTTGACACGCGCAGAAGTCAACAAAGCTTCAATATCCATCACTTCTCAAGGTATTTAAATTTTGTTTCCTCTTTCTCATACCTGAAACCCAAAAAAATTGAGAGTTAAAACTAAGGAATATATCCCAAATAGAAAAAATAGAATAAACATGAATAAAATAGATTATTATTGCCAATCATGGAGCACTGTTGATTCACCTCAATGACAATCTATCTAGATAAGTTTCCCTGTCAATCAGAAGCCACTTGGGAAACTCATCAGGGATCCAAGAAAATGAAAACCAGATTTCACAGATGACTGAAGTGAGCCACATGCCATGTGCATCATTCATAAGATTCATTACATGATAGTGAAAGAAGAAGCCAATAACCACAAGCTAAAGTTTGATCACCATCCAGTATAGATTTATCCTGCTGGAGGGATTAGGAAATTTTTTTGACAGAGGCTTCCTTGCTTCATCCATTCTGTTCAATCTAACCCATTATCAAAACACCATGGATTGCACTAAGAAATACAATATTGTACTATATTTCAATTTACCTTTCAAACTAAAATAATTAAAACCAATCACACGAATAAAAAAATAATTCATGCATACATTTCATTATAAACATTAAATTCACTATCGAGATGTCCACCTAAAACATAAGCTAGTGCAGATGGCATAGGATGATTAATATTTACTGGCCATCCTGTAAAACCACTAGGAGAGGGAGAAACTACAGGTTGAAATGGCTGCAAATAGTTTCATGAAATATTACTAAGAAAAGCTATATACAACTGGACTAATAAATGTATGATGCATATCAGAAGGTCAAGAAACGTAAAGCAAATATCAATATGTTAATCAAAACTGTGACATACATTATATGTTGTAGGAAAGGGAGGAAATTCCACCCAGTTTGAAGATGTCCCTATAAGAAAATTGTTTTCTTGAGAGGGATTTTGAACTCCAATTGCAGGCTCACAGTTTTGATCCATAAATATGGGTGTGAAATTTGTATTAGATCGAGGATTTTTGCAACAACGATGCTACCAAAAAATATTTTAGAAAAGCACAACGTATATAGGAATACATAAGATGTTTGTTAGAAGTTACAATAGATTCAAGGTGAATTTTTCTTGGAAAGAAACTAATTTAAAATCAAGAAGTCATCTTTTTGAGGTTCTAGAGAAAAATTGAATCAGTTTTAATCTAAAAATATTAGAAATGTAGAACCTGTGATTAATGAGTAATATGAGCCTAGAATTTTCGATGGCAAGGAAGGTCAAATTTTTTTGAATGGCATCATTTCTTTCAAAAAGATTTTTAATATTCATAAATGCAAGGGTCCGTTGAGCCTTTTTATGTCGACTATAGTATTTAAGTTCCTCATTTTCCCTTCATGTAACCAACTAATCAGTTAGATGATTACCAAAGCAGAGAAAATATGATATATGGTAGTGAAACACAGTATATAGGAATATACCTGAAGTCTTCAAAGATGAGAAGGTCTACTAGCTAAAGGTGGAAATCTAGATTGAACTCTTTGAACGCTTTCATATCATTCTCCATTATATCCACAGCTCTTAATGAATCATTGCTACAAAATCTTAATTATATTAATTTAGAATATTTAACTCAATAGTATTAAAGATTTACCATTATGTCCATATAACATGACGAAATTCAAGGAAATAAAATAGATCATGGCTTATTAAAGGAGTGTACAAACAATAATCCCTCTGCAAACTTTATTATAAAAGCATTGAAATTTTATGGAGGCCAACAATCTGAATCATTTTCCCTCCTTCAGATGTACATATAATTTCCCGTAAAACAAGGGAATTGTTGGATCTGTATCTCCATAGAAATGTAGATAACGAGTGTCTTCCGCAATATTAGTTGCTACAACATGTATATGGTCTTTATATTGACAGTATGGTTGATACAAGGACGAATAACCAATGACCAAGAAGAGGTAATGCCCAGAAATGATAATGAATATATTTCCCTTCAGTGCTCACACCTCCATGTTGTAAATTCACCTCCGATATGGTATAAAACCCATGTTGGTAATGTACACAACCCAGTCAGGTATCCACGCTACCCAAGAAGTGAATGGTCCCTGGTTGTGATCTCATCCACCCACAAGAAGCTCACACCCCACAACATTAAATCCCACAATAATATGTAATACTTGTTCATTTAATATTTAAGAAAAATTATAAGTAGGAGATCACTTAAACGATATCTACACTAGTCAGAAAACCATCCAGATTATTTTAGTATCATAATACAGTTTATAAAAATTACCTGGATGAATATACAATAACCAGCATACCACGAATGGATGAAACACTGGAAGTGTGAGGGAATTACACCAAGAAACAAAATAATTAGTTAAAGAATGATGTTTATGACTGTCACCAATGAAAATGGTATGCGATTTCCACACAATTACACCAATGATTTTTTGAGGGAAAGCTGACTCTCAGTGAATAATGAACTAGTCACTAGAATTCGCAGTAAAATAATGAGGTTGGATGTGCATTCAATTAACGTTGGCAATCCTATGAATTGATGATATTGTTGTGATTCAACAATTCATTGAATTAAGTCTCATGATGCCAACATCTTGGTGCAAGTAACTTGGCAAGGTTGAGCAACATGGTCACAAGTATTGTCAAGCTAGTCACAAGGTTAATGTGGAGTCTCGACTTTGTTGGAATCACGTCTTGGGAAACAACATGTGCATGGAATCATTGAACCTAACTCTAAATATACCATGATGTAGTACACTAGGATAAACTAAATCCTACTTGGAAAATGTATGTATTACTACATCAAACATCACCTAACTATCAACATAATCTATTTAAGAAAATTATGTCAAATGGGAAATAAATTAAATAATGGCCAAATCCAATGGAAATTAGGTAGCAAGCCTTGTGGGGCCTTTAAAAAGTAATATCTTGATCTCAATGAAGATAATGGAAATATTTCAGGATAGTTTGTTTTTCAACCAACAATGTCAATATAAAATCCCCACAAAATGTAGGTATGCAAAGATTTCTTTTAGTTCTAAGGAATAACCTAGTTAAAGTTATCGATATATGACTTGGACTCTTGCATTTAGTTATATGGGATTCAATATACCTACATGAAAGTTGCATGATATGGCTGTCTTTGAGATTTTGTTCCTAGGGGCAACATGACTTATAACAGTTAGAAGGGTTCTCATGCCAACAGTGGATTCCAAATTGTGTCATTATTTTGCAGTCTAGAAGCCCTGGTTTGTGTACTTGTGTTGTATTCCAATTGACACCTTAACAATAACTTATTTAAGTACTTTGAGTTTCCAAGTGATTTATTATTGTCTATAACATCTATGTTATGTATCCTAGTGTGTTAACTGATGCTTGTTAAGATACATTTCACAGGTTATGATGTCTATAATGCAACGAGAAAAACAAGATCTATTAAGCTAACTTCAACGTTTTCAATTCACTTCCAAGGGAACACCACGTGTACATGTACGAATGCCAACAAAAAGTTTTCAATCGATGTACATATCGCCTTTGGAAGATCATTTAAATTTTCTTCCTGCTACAAGCCCCCTGTCCTAAATTTTAGGCATAAATGTGCTAAAATTTTCTCTTGATATTAACCCATTTCTTAAAGAAAATATTGAAGCTTCCTTAATTGTGTCCCTCTGCAGTTAAAATGGAAGTCAAATCTTAACATTAGATAGATCATTTCTTTCTCTAAGTTTTTGTACTAAAGCCCAAATAAAAACTCAGAAAATAAGGTATTCTTTGATCATTAGACAGTACTTACAAGCTGGAAAAGATACACGTTTTCAATAATCGAGAAAAATAAAGTTTGCAATGGATGTACGGATCTCCTTTGGAAGATCATTCAAAGTTTCTTCTTCCCGCAAGCCCTTTGTCCTGAATTTCGAGCACAGATGTGATTACATTTTCTCTTCATATTGCAGTGGCAACCTATTTCTAAACAAGAATATTGAATTTTCCTCAAATGTGTCCCTTTGTAGTTAAAATGGAAGTCAAATATTAATATTAAAGAGAAAATATATAGATATAAATTTTCTAAAAATTAGTCTAATAATAATATATTACTTATAAATCTCTTGGTCCGACTTGTGTCATGCACAAGTAAATTTGTCATTATTCCCATCAAGTATGCAGTGAGACCCAGATTGAATTACATGAAGAAGATACCAAATATCATTTCTCTGGTATTTTGAGCATGCATATGTGATGCAAGGCCAACCCTGCAAAACCCAAAATCTTTCCTCTCTCATGCATATAAACATGCATCTCAGCATTTTCCCAAGTAAAAATTCACATTCCTGGCAATTTCATAATCTTGCAGAAGCTTAAAAATTAATTCTTTAAGAGAATATTTCTCCCTTTCCTGTACATCCATAGTCAAATTCGTTTAAAAAAAGAAATTCCCCCTTTCTCTTAAGAACAATAAACCCTTTTTTGTGACCATTCGAATAAATATTCAAATTTTGGCATACAAATTAATAGTGGTCCATAGATTTTCAGATCTCACATTTATAATGAGATATATACTTGCAAATTTGGATATTAACAAGCATATATATACACTCTTTAAGCTACACCTTATCATGCCAAGTCGAAGCACCTCTTATACAAAGCATATTATTCACTGTTTGGTCACTTTGACCTCACAGTTTCCACCTGATTTTCACATCGCCCACATTGGCGTTCGCCCTTCTTCAAACGAAATTGACTTTGATAATGCTGGTTCAACACATTGCTTAATGCTATTCGATCTCAATGCAAACTTTCGCTCAATAGACGCTTTCACAAAAACACAGTTTTTATAATCCAACTCGTAAGAATCCAATTCAATGCACAATTCCATTGCCCTTCTTTAAGACTTCGACCAGATTCAAATTAATTAAAGACCAACGCCTAACGTAAATAAAAATCTGCCATTCAATTAACATACCTTCTGTTATGGCTTTGCGTTCAACACACCCCATTGCTTTCTCAGCGCATTCACTGACAACATGACTATGCGGCGTTCCTTGAATTTGCAATACAAATCATCTGCATCGACATACATTCAAATTGTATTAACGTCGCTTCAGTTCCTTACTGACAACGTTTGCACCAATCTTAATGTAGAGTCTGCTTGATCTTCAACATAGAGTCTGCCTGCGTGTACCGAATTGTCACAACCAAAATTTAAGAAGATTATATCAATAGACCAGTCACCTAAAAAAACCCATCAATTTCATTAAAACAGTTTATCGATTTTCAATAGAATCTTCATCAGATGAGATGCATATAAACAAAGACTGTGGATCAAATGGGTTTCAATTTAATCCAACGAATCTTCCGCTCGAATCGCTGATTCGTTCCATCTTTTCTTAACACCTTCCATTACATTAATAATTGGAATCAATATCAACACCATCAACTATCCAGTGCAATGGATTCAGTGCTCCTCTCTGGAACGATTCCTTCTGCATTCAGATTGGAATCAACCTCTGCACATCAACTTAATCAGCACTAAAACAAATTAAACTGCTTCCTTCAAACGTGTCTTGACGTGATATCAACTATCAGTTGGACTTGACATTTATTCAAGGGAGATTTTTGAAACTAATATTGATTATCAGAACTGGTATCGATTCCTATGAATCGAACCCAACTATTACCAATCACCCAATGTAAAATCATTTATTGTGTCCATATAAAGACTGAAACGCCAATGAATTATAAATTCTTCTCTAAAAACCACACACAACAATTATTTACTGCATTGAAAGTGCGCCCATCTCAATCCTTTTCTTTATACACCAGTAATCATATACCGTCTAAATCGATATTAAACTTCATTTCACTTACATAGGAAATAACTCGTGAATTCAGAAAGGATCGAACTCCCCTTCATTGAATGAACAATTTCAATTCTACACAAACTCGATAATAGCATAAACTCCAGAAAATAAAATTTTGTATTTAATACACACAATACTTACATAAAATCTCCTTTCTTGGCCTGATTTCCAATCATTGGCCCTTTACAATTTCCCGAAGGCTCCCAAGTATAAATCCTCTCACACTCTCACTCCCCTCAGCTCTTCAACTATTCAAGTGTATTTTCCTCACAAAAACCACTCATATTTATACATAAATAATGAATTTAATTCACTCCAAAAATCTCTCCACCTAATCCTCAACTAAATCTATTTTAAATATATTTTAGGTGTGGACTCAACAAAGTCCCATACATACAATTCCTACTCCCTAATTTTTCTCCTAATTCTATTTCTCTCATATCCTTTTAATTAATAAAAGAATATTTACAAAATCCTCACTTTTATAATTTATCTCCGATTTTATTTAAAAATAACAAATTAATTAATAAAATAATAAAAATGTCACACCCCCCTTTATTACATATTAAAAAAATGAAAATTTCCCTTGATGCTCTTGCATTAGACTCCCAAGGTTGAAATTAAACATGATCGCCTGATCATGTGTTCGGATATGTGTATTCCTGGATCCCACATCTTGTGCTGTGAATTTCCACTTGTCACTGCTTCTATCTGTTGTTCTTCTCTAGGTCTCCACACTTTATGCTGCATTGCCCCACTGGCTGTGCTCTCGCAATCTTTTGTTGTCTTTCTCTTGCTTAAATTCTTCTGCTTTCTTGCTATCGTCTGCTGCTTCTGAGACACCTTCATCATCAGTCTTTTGATGCTTTCAATCTCTATGTCCAACCTACTGTTGTTGCTTTCACTTCCTGTTGCTACTGCTATTGTTGTCTCAGCTATCATTTCCTCGATTGTTGATAACATTGGTTTTAATCCTACATATATCACCCCACATGTTGCTTCAGCTGCCACCATAGATGTCGCTGCCTCCCAAATTTCTTGTCCCTCTACAACATTCTTTTGCTCATCTGCAACTTCTTTCTCTGGTTCAAATGTCTCCAGCAAACACTTTAGCCATTTCTTCTCAAACATTTCATCCACATGCTGCAAATTAACTCCAACATAGCCTCCATCTTTCCCTTCGACAATCTTCAGCAATTGTCCATCATCATCTTGATTGATTCTGGAAATCAAATCAAGTTCTTCAAATATTGTAGCCTCATCCTCTATCACTGTAGCAGTTTCAAAATTTCGCCCCACAGTCTTTTCTTGGCTATACAGACAAGCCAACTCTTTCTTGTCACCCATGGTAACAAGCCTCTGCTTATGAGACATGATTGTCTCATCTTCGTTCTGCAACAGTTCTTCTTCTTCCAAGACAATTCCAAGTGATGGATTGTCTTCTGTATCTCCTGTAAACACAATCAAATTGTCAGCTTTAAAATCATAAGACCCAATGGTCTCACTTATTGATTCAATCACCAAGTTTTCTCTCTGCAGCTCCAAGTCTTCTTCAGGACTTATAAAATCTTCACTGGCTTTCTCCTCAGCTTCTTCTGGCAACACCTCAGTATGTTGATTTTCATCCTCCATGAGACTATCGGCTAGTCTCTCCTTCTTACCATCCTCTGCTCCAGGATTTTCATTCATTAAAAATTTCCTGCCTTGCTTCCTTAGAAAATTATCCTGCACACAAGTCCTCTGTCTCTCCAATTCTCTTCTCTGAAGATCTAGTTTCCTATACAATTCAACAATTTCATTAGGAGTAGAACTTGGAAACTTCACACAATTTTCCATACCTTCACCAACTCTTGACCAATCATCAGCTGGTCCTCCTCTCTCTGCACCAATATTTTTATTAGACTCCTTTGTCTTCATTCCCTCCTAAGATCTTGCTATCTCAGCATTGATCTGAACAGACTTCAGATTCAATTCTTTCTCCTGCTCTTTAACAAACTTTAAATCTTGTTCATTTTCCTGTGTTGTACCTCCAAACATACACAACTCATTAGTTTTAAAAGCACAAGACTTTCAGTCTTGACTGCTTCCTCTAGCACTTCCCTTTGAATAGATCTGCGTGTGGAATCTTCAAATTCCATCTCTGGCTCAAGAACTCTAAGTTCCTTTTTCAATAAGGTAATCACACTTTGCCTCAACCTCATCTACAATGGTTGCCAAATCACTTTCTTTCCCTTCAGTGGAAAGATCCATCCTCCTTTCTGATTTTCCTGCTCTTGCATCCATTCCTGTAGTACCTGCAATTGTACCTTCATTACTGCAATTTCTCTTTCTCTGACTTTATTAGTCATCTTACCTCTGTGGAATTCCTCTAAACCTTTTCTTTCATCTTCCATGATCATATTTTCCATGAGTTTCTCACTCACCATGAGTTGCACTAGCCTCTACAACAGCAAGCTCTCCTGTTGCCCCTTACCTCACCAATCCACTTCACTGGATCTGGTCTTTTGGTAAGTACTGGTTCACTGCCTCTGGAACCTCTTGAGCACTCTTTCTGCTCTCTCTAGGCTATCTCTTCAACTCACTTCCTCTTCAGGACACTGCAATTGTCCTCCCTATCCATCCTTTAGCTGAATTTCAGGTTCACTGCCATTATCTTGTCTGCAACCATAAACCTTAATCACAAATTTCAAATCAAAAAATTATCTCACCTTTACGATCCTGCATGATCTTTTCCTCCATTCATTTCTGCAATCCTGTTCACTGCAATTGTGTAGCTTTCATATCAGATTTAGAACACATTCAATAAAACACACTTCTAGTTCTCAACAGAACCTTCTTGCACCCATTCAGAAAAAACAAATATCTTCCATTTCAACAGAGCCTTCCTGCTCTGATATCAAAATTGATGCAAGGCCAACCCTGCAAAACCCAGAATCTTTCCTCTCTCATGCATATAAACATGCATCTTAGCATTTTCCCAAATAAAACATCACATTCCTGGAAATTTCATAATCTTGCGGAAGCTTAAAAATTAATTCTTTAAGATAATATTTCTCCCTTTCCTGTACATCCATAGTTGAATTCATTTAACAAAAGAAATTCCCCCTTTCTCTTAAGAATAATAAACCCTTTTTGTGACCATTCGAATAAATATTCGAATTTTGGCATACAAATTAATAGTGGTCCATAGCTTTTCAGATCTCACATTTATAATGAGATATATACTTGCAATTTTGGATATTAACAAGCATATATGTACACTCTTTAAGCTACACCTTATCATGCCAAGTCGAAGCACCTCTTATACAAAGCATATTATTCACTGTTTGGTCACTTTGACCTCACAGTTTCCACCTCATTTTCACATCGCCCACATTGGCGTTCGCCCTTCTTCAAACGAAATTGACTTTGATAATGTTGGTTCAACACATTGCTTAATGATATTCAATCTCAATGCAAACTGTCGCTCAATAGACGCTTTCACAAAAACACAGTTTTTATAATCCAGCTCGTAAGAATCCAATTCAATGCACAATTCCATTGCCCTTCTTTAAGACTTCGACCAGATTCAAATTAATTAAAGACCAACGCCTAACGTAAATAACAATCTGCCATTCAATTAACATACCTTCTGTTCTGGCTTTGCGTTCAACACACCCCATCGCTTTCTCAACGCATTGACTGACAACATGACTATGTGGATTTCCTTGAATTTGCAATGCAAATCCTCTGCATCGACATACACTCAGATTGTATTAACGCCGCTTCAGTTCCTTACTGACAACGTTTGCACCAATCTCAATGCAGAGTCTGCCTGATCTTCAACACAGAGTCTGCCTACGTGTATCGAATTTTCACAACCAAAAGTTAAGCAGATTATATCAACAGACCAGTCACCTAAAAAAACCCATCGATTTCATTAAAACAGTTCATCGATTTTCAATAGAATCTTCATTAGATGAGACGCATGTAAACAAAGACCGTGGATCAAATGGGTTTCAATTTAATCCAATGAATCTTCTGCTTGAATCGTTGATTCGTTCCATCTTTTCTTAACACCTTCCATTACATTAATAATTGGAATCAATATCAACACCATCAACTATCCAGTGCAACGGATTCAATGCTCCTCTCTAGCACGATTCCTTCTGCATTCAGATTGGAATCAACCTCTGCACATCAACTTAATCAGCACTAAAACAGATTAAACTGCTTCCTTCAAACGTGTCTTGACGTGATATCAACTATCAGTTGGAACTGACATTTATTCAAAGGCAATTTTTGAAACTAATATCGATTATCAGAACTGGTATCGATTCCTGTGAATCGAACCCAACTATTACCAATCACCCATGTAAAATCATTTATTGTGTCCATATAAAGACTGAAATGCCAATGAACTATAAAGTCTTCTCTAAAAACCACACACAACAATTATTTACTGCATTGAAAGTGCACCCATCTCAATCCTTTTCTTTATACACCAGTAATCATATACCGTATAAATCGATATTAAACTTCATTTCACTTACACAGGAAATAACTCGTGAATTCAGAAAGGATCGAACTCCCCTTCATTGAATGAACAATTTCAATTCTACACAAACTTGATAATAGCATAAACTCCAGAAAATAAAATTCTGTATTTAATACACACAATACTTACATAAAATCTCCTTTCTTGGCCTGATTTCCAATCATTGGCCCTTTACAATTTCCCGAAGGCTCCCAAGTATAAATCCTCTCACACTCTCACTCCCCTCAGCTCTTCAACTATTCAAGTGTATTTTCCTCACAAAAACCACTCATATTTATACATAAATAATGAATTTAATTCACTCCAAAAATCTCTCCACCTAATCCTCAACTAAATCTATTTTAAATATATTTTAGGTGTCGACTCAACAAAGTCCCATACATAGAATTCCTACTCCCTAATTTTTCTCCTAATTCTATTTCTCTCGTATCCTTTTAATTAATAAAATAATATTTACAAAATCGTCACTTTTATAATTTATCTCCTATTTTATTTAAAAATAACAAATTAATTAATAAAATAATAAAAATGTCACACCCCCCTTTATTACATATTAAAAAAATGAAAATTTCCCTTGATGCTCCTCCATCAAAATGTCCATGCCCAACAGTGGTTAGAGTGGTAATGGAGCAAGAGACTGAGGTAACATAGTGAATCCATAGGCTTTTAGTTACAAAATCTGCAGTTGCAGCAACAGTCCATGTATTTCTCGCTTCATGATATCTAGCAGCAAGGAGATAATTAAAGCATTCAACACAATGAACCACAAACTGTGTTACCTGCACAGTGGAGCCAATGCGGCTTCAAGTTCAATGTGGGTCAACACTATTTGCAATTACAGAGAGTGTTCCAAATAATTTAGGAAAAATAGGATTATGTATGCTTACAAAAATTATCTTTGCACAACCTGTACAGAAGTAATTAAATCAGATATCTTTCTCTAGCCTTGCGAATAGAGTGCTAACTTTCCTTAATCGCGGTTTACCTGGAGTTGAAAGGCCAAATAAATGAATGGAATTACTGCAAAGAGAACATGCCATGTTACAACAGCCATGAGTCCAAGATTGTTGTAAGTTTTCACAGTAGCTGACATGCAAGGAATGCAAGGAATTCCAAGGGAGTAGGAATAAGAAGAAGAAAATAATGGTTAAAAGAAAAAAGGGGATGAATATTTCTAAAGCGCATCAAGTTGAAGAGTTTTCAATAAACTTTAAGGAAATTAGGTTCTTGAGACGAGAAATCAAAGGGTTAGCAGATAATCCCTCAACATAAATAGGGAACTGTCTCAATATTCCATTCCTCCCATTCAATATTCTCCCAAAAGAGGAAATATAGAGCTCCAAAGGGAATTTTTTCTATTTCTCCTCATCAAGGTATTTCATTTTTAGGCCTAGACCCTTGCTCTTAGGAAGCTAGAATAGAAATTAAGTATTTTTTGAAAATTCCTTGTCCTGTTCATGAGATTCTTAAGGGTGATTTAGAGCCTAGAAGTCCCAAGAATTTAACGAATCCTGCAACCTTGGTCACCCAAAATCATGCAAATGAGAAGCATGTGGCTTTGGTAGAGCATAATATTAGTCTAGAAGAGATGTACTTAAAGGAGGAAAGAGTTAAGACCAAAAAAATTTATTATTTCAATCTACAGTGTAAGGCTAAGGAAGGAATTGTCAATAGACGAGAATGGAGAATTATAGAGTTGGTTGGCACTGGTTACTAATCAGCCACCTCCTATTACAAGGAAACATCACATGTAAGTTCCAAAATATAAAGCTTTCAAAGCAGTCAAAGAAGGAAAACAATTGTCGATAAATTGGGTACTCGGATAAGGGAAGACCAAGAAGAGGTTGCCTTAATGATTATTCTCATTATAAATGTTATAAAGGTTGGGGATAGACTTAAATAGTTATAGCCCTAAAGATACTATTCATAGTTTATATACCATATATTTTCCTATTACCAGAAACTATTTGTTTGTGTTTAAAAGTTGTAGAGGTTCTTCCTACCTTTGTGAAGAAGTGGAAATTTTTTTTTTTTTGTATTGAATGTTTGTCAACTAGCCTATGTCAACTACAGATTATTGCAGCTACTAGTTGATAGAATAATAGCAACCAACAATGATATACAAATAGAGAATGAATACCACACTATTAGAAATTCTTGAAGAGCTCCATAAAAACGTACATAACGAGTGCATTCCTCTATATTGGTTGTTGCAACATGTATATGGTCTTTTTATTGACTGTATGGTTGACACAAGGATGACTAACAAGTGACCAAGAAGACGTAATGCCCAGAAATGAGAATAATTATCTTCCCCTTCTATTGGTGTCCCGTGTTTTGATAGTTTGGCAAATCAAAAGACAAGGCAACATCAGAACCAATATTTAGAGTTACAGGATCTAGTCCTCCTGTTCTTAGAGAGGGATCTCTCAAAATTTTATTTGCAAATTTTTATCTTGTGTGCTTTGAGTATTGGTTTTAGACTAGTTATTAAGTGCAAGTGTTTATTTGTTTGTTTGTTTGGTTGGAATGATACAACAGAACATGAAAGGCCTAGGAAAGATATATAGGACAGAGAAATATTTGTTTCATTGGGAAATGGAGTCAAAAAAAGGTCATAACAAACTCATCAAAGGATATGGGATATCAAAGGGAAAGTCTAACTTGGCCACAGGATCCTTTTGTTTTTGGAATGAGATGAACATTAATGATTTGGAAAGAGAGGTTTAATTATCAACAAAGGGAATTCGAAAGCATAATTTGAACAATAAAGAGCTCTTTGATAGACAGGGCTAACCATAATCTCTACAAATCACACCTTTAAGAAAATAATGATTTCAAAACAACTTTTAAAATCAAATCTAAGATTCGGGGAACACCCTATTTCCTCAAAGATTTTAGTTTAAAGGACTTAGAAACATAGAAGATTTTACTGATAATTATATTCATAGAAGACGGGACACTTAAAAACATCTATGATCATAATTATAATGACCTTTAAGCCAGCTGTTTAAGTAAGGACAAAGGGCAAGATCAAAACTGACCTCTTTGATTCACTGTAAGCAAAGAACTTCAAAGGGAGACTTCAATAACAGTTTTTAAGTGGCAGAAGACAAGCAGGGAGAACCATAAATCATGCTGAAACCAACTGTCCGAAATATTAAGGAAATAAACAAGCATGAATATTAAAGAGAGAGATTAAAGACTCTAAAATACTTCAGTAGAAGAAAACATGAAACAGTGAAGGATGAAAAGGTCTAAGGTGCTTCCAAGAGTCATTTCTTAGCCTAAAAATTTCAAACCTACTGTAGTAAGAAATTATGGAACATAATGAAAATAGGGGAAAACATAAAACAATTCAGAATACTTCACCAATAACCAAGCTCATGGATCCAATGATAGAGCCTTCTCAGGAACAAGGATGCAACAACATCATCAAGGCCTCCAAGACCTCAATTTGTTCTTCAACTTCAACGGACTATGTAGTTTCAGTATTACAACTTGTGATCAAACCACCCAACCAACATCAATCTCATCTTATTCAGAAGTATTTATAGAAGAAATGAGGAGGTGGAATGGAATAAAATATCTTCTAAGTTTAATTAATACAGTTTACTGTCTCTCGGCCTTTGAGGGGCTTAATGGAGAACATTATAATATTTTTCCCGTGTTAAATTGTTTCTATTAACTATCAAGCTTGCTAGAAAGAATTTGTTGACTTTAAGGCTCTTCGTCGTCCTCATAATAACTTCTGCTGTCAGTTTACAATAAGTTCCTTTGGTTGAATTAACTGTTCAGCCGCATTGATGCAAATTCTCTAGGTCTGATCTTAACTCGGCCTCCTTTTGATTACTTTGAGGCTGTAGGTGGCTCTGTCGTAGCTGGGGGATTCAATTTTCCCTTGATGTGGTAGCGTAGGCTCTTTGAACTGATAGATATTTTTATTTTAGCCTAAGAAACACCTTTAATATACTTGAATTTTGTGTTTCAGGCTCAACGAAGCCTAACCTCTGTCCTCAATCTTCATTCTGTTGTGCTCCGTCTTCAAAAACTGATATTCTTTAACTGTTGTTTTTAACAAAACAGTGTCTTGTCAATGTGCAGGCCGCGAAGGTCTCTACAGCATCAATGCTCATAGAGCATCGATGAAATAATGGAATAGAGCCCGACGGATGGTTCCTTTTGATAAATCAAAAGCACAGGAAACGTCTTTCTGGCCCTCGGCTTTTCTTCATAATACAATTGAAAACCAGTATAACACCTGTAAAAGACAAAAAATAATTAAGAAATCATGCATTTTAGGTTTAACTTCTTCAGAAGGCTGGAAAGAGCATGGCCATTGGATGAAAGCATCCAACAGCTGAGATCTGCGTAGAAGAGATAAAAGGAGAGCGGAGAGAAGAATAAGGCGGAGTAAATTTGGACTGTCCGATCTGGACACGTGGACGGTCCGGATTCAATCGGAGGATTTCAATCGGAGGATTGCAATCGGGGGTAGCAAGCAAGTGCACCGATCGAAACATGCGATGCGAGTTTGCGCAGATCATAGATCTAAGGAGTAGATAAATGGTGGAGAACGAATCAAGGTATGGCCGATCGGGGGAGTAAAACAAATGTATGCAATTTAACTTTGCGATGCGATTGGCGCCTCAGGACTTAAACTCTTAGTCCCGGGCATGGGTTATATGGAACAAAAACGGAGGGAGTGGGTTTACATGTATATGACCTAATCGCATTGGAAGTTTGATGCGGGTATTTTTAATCTACCCATTTTGATAATCTCCGATGCGATTGTGCGATCGGCTCTTTTTAATCTAACCATTTATCTTAAACATGTGACTTTGGTTTTTTAAAATAGACTTTGGATAAATGGGTTTTATGTCTTTTACAAAAGAAAAAGGTGATCAGGAAGGTTTATATAAAAGAGTTGATCGCATCAGGTTTTAAATGGAACATAGGACTTACGCACCATTGAAGATTTCCGATGCGATAAGCGCTAAATGGGTTCAGCGCTTGGTTTTTATGGCAAGGGCACATGTGGGGAAGTGGTTAGGGGGCTTAGCCAAAGGGACTAAAGCCTTATGCAAAAACATGTATCTTTTATGAAATGTTTTCAAGGTTTTCAGAGGGAACGGGGATTTCGGTAAGGCTAAAAAGTGGGTTTAATCCTTACAAAATGAACTTTCATGAATGGAAGAAGCTGGAAACTCATGAAAAATAGAGGAATTATATGGAGAAACAGGGGAGCAAATGAAGGTCAGTTTTGAGTGGGGGAAGGGGAAAAAATGATGGTTTTGTAGCAGTCTTTCTCTTGGAATTTTAGCATAATTTTCTGAATATAAAATGGGAACAACAATGAAGATTTGGGACAGAGGCATGAGGCCTTAAAGAAAATTCAAGAGGTAACACTTTTTGCAATAAAATATATTTCTTGAAGGCTCCAAAATCATTTGGCCACCATTTGGTATGACAAAATTTTATCGGTGGCTAACAGTGGCTCCACTTGGGGATGATGCCTTCTTGAAGGCATCGAGAATTTTAGACTTGCATTCTCTGAGATGCTGATCAGTTGCCTCATCCATTGGGCTACCTTTCTTTGATTGAATGATCTTCTTTTGCTCTGGAAATGCTAACAGCCATGGAAAACAATGGATTTTTCATCAACAAGCTTTTTACCTACCCAATCCTACTGATCTAACATTTTTTCTTCCTTAGAGTGCACTTGGATTGGAAAACTCTCTTTCAACACTTTATTCTTTTGAAAGAAAAAAATCTAATCTATTTCTACTACTTATTTCTTCATGAACTCAGATTAAACAGTTGAGCCCATATGCTTCTCTACCTAATCTACTAATATGTTAGGATTAAACAGTCTAACATATTTTTATTCTCTAATTTCTAAAGCAAAAATTAAAAAGCATACAAGTTAGGATTGAACAGTCTAACTTGATGCTGATCTATGGCATAAAACCAAGCGGCACATAGATTATTATTTGCAGAAAATTAAATCAAAATGATGAAGGCTTAAGATCTAAAAAATTCAAATCACTTCCTTCATCTTTTTACAGCTCTGTTTTGACTTTATTTGAGTTTTTTCTCCTTTGCCATCTGGTTCAGATTTTGAGCTAATTAGAACCAGATTTTTATCCTTTTTGACTCAGAAAACAAAACATATTTGAGTCATTCTCTTTTTGAAATGTTAGGTTCATATTTTGAGTATGTTTGAACCTTTGATTTTTATCCTAATCTATCTACTGATAAGCCAAGATTAAACAGTTTGGCAAATCGAATTCACTATCCTATCAGCAGAAAATTTAAAGCTAATTAGTCAAGATTAGGCTGTTTGACTAACTAGAAGTGTGTTTTGTAGGAGTGGCATTTAAGCTTGCACACTTTCAGAATTTGTTTCTCTTTTTTGGTATGGGGCTACACCATTTTTTGTTTTCACAATCTGCCCTCTTTTCATTCTTTCTTTGTTTTTTGTATTTTTGATTTTTCTTCAAAGAAGAAAACAACAACTACCTACATGCTCAGAACTGAGCTTTATTGACATTCCTATCTAACCTATTCTAAACATGGAGTATTTACATATTCATATGATACAAAAGTGCCAATGCAGCCAGCTGAGTAATGTCAAGAGGAAGAAGGAAGTCTAGTTGCTTGTCAGAGGTATCCATAGAACATATTAAAGACTAACCTTCAATATAAAGGCTATCACAGAAGGTGACAACTTTTCATGTCTCTGGTTCTTGCAAAGGGTCACTGTTTGATAATTTGAGCCAGTTGGGGTTTCCACACACTTTTCCATAGGATCAACAAAGAAAAGATGAAGATTCTCTTCTTCTTGTTCCTCCATGTCTGGTGGATTGCCTGCTTCCAAAGCTTTAGTTTTGAGGAGCATATCTTTATAAAGTTGCTTGGAAGCTTCATCATTCTTGACAGAAAAGGAAAATGATTCTTCTTGAGAAGATGGTATATCCTCAGTAGGACAGTCTTCTATTTGTTTCCCTCCCTCTTCCTCATCATCTGAACTGGAGGACTCATCATATTTGGTAGTGTTGTCCTCTTGTAGCCCCAGTAAGCTCTAGTTTAGTGGACTGCATTCTATGAGGAGGTTATTATATTCTTGAGCAAGGGTATGTTCAATTGCTTCCTCTTTTTCAAGAGAAGGCTCCTTGATTTCAGCCTGTTCAAAAATTCCTTTGTTTCTTTCCTCCTCATCCTTTGAGCTGAAAGTCTGTTGAGTCCCAATCATATGGAAATTATCACTGATGATCTGAAAAGAAGCAGAGCAAAGACCGAATGAATCTTTACTCACTTCTAGGCTTTGAAAATTTTCATCATCAGTATCATAAATAGTCTGCGCTGGCTCATTACTTCTTTGAAGGAACTGATATTCCTCCCATAAATCTGCTAATGATGATCCTGCAAAATTAATCTTTGTTTGGGAAGCATCATCACTAGATAGATCAAATTTAGGATAATCACAAATATGATTAATACTACCAATAAAACATACTGGGTTATCAACAGGTCCTTCTTCATTCTGATCTACAAAAGAAATTTCTAAATCTATACAACAAAGTTCTCTATGTAAATGGGCAAGAGTGTTTGTTTTGCAGAAAGTTTCAGAGGCTGATTGTTTATAAATAGTCTGATCTATCTCTTTTTCTATCAAAGGGAAGGATGTTTCTATGTTCCTTTCAATAGGAGTACAACAGTTCTCTGTCTCTTGCGAAGACTGATTTTGAGGCTGGATGTCTTCTTGAGCCTCTGCTATAAGGGATGATGAATCAATATTTGAGTTTTCAGGGATATCTTGAAAAAATTTCTTTACTGCTTGGATCATCTCTTAACTGATTCATCTATGTTAAAATTTTTCAATAGGAGATTAAACTCATGAATGGATGTTAAAAGATATTCAAGATGCATCTCTTTCAAAGCTTCCTCATTATCTATAATGTGTTGGGTGATGTTTTGTGATGGATCATAATATATTGCACCTAATGATAATGATGTAGTGTTTTCTTTATAGTTCTCATAGAACACATATTCAAGGTCTCTTAAAGAAAACAAACTACTAGATCTTAAGCATTCGTAGCAATCCCTAGCTTTTCCTTCTAATGTTAACATGAACATTTTCATTAGGTAGTATTCATGCCATTCAACTTTCAACCTCCATACATGTATGTGAAATTTGATAAGATGTAATAAAGGGTCATCGAACTTTTCACCTCGAAAAACAGGAAGGTTGTCATCGCAATTCACCTGGGGCATCTTATGTGGAAACCCAGGGATATGATTTCTACTCATTGGGGCATATCTTCATTGTATTCTTGGAATCATGTTGGTAAATCAAGAAAGAGATCACTGTGTCTGGTCTATCAGTTTAGGGTCTTCTACCAGTGGAGTCATTCGGTTTACTGGGAGTTTCAGAGTGTGGAGTCGCCAGGTGGAAGATTTTTAGCTCCTAAGGGGGTAAAATGTTTAATGGTCCACCACCATGTGTTTCTTGTAGAGCTACAAGGTTTTTAGGAACTGAATTAGCTCTCAAGGGTGATCTGAAAACAGTTGATAGTTTTATCTTAGGAGATTTCCTAAGGAGAACTTATGGGCTATCAACTACTTCAGGTGGATTTGGGTAAGGGTAGGCTCTAGTATGAATCTTTCTAGGAGCCACTATGCTATGTTTTTCAAACCCAGTTAAAAATAAAAGTTTAACCAAATATGACAAACTTAAAGAGGCTAACTTATATTTTCAGAAGAAGAAAAATTTTAATCTTAAAGCCTTCTAGCTGAGTTTGTATGATGCTATTAAGACTTGGGGTCTTCCCAATGGAGTCTTAAGGTCTGTTTTTAGGATTGTGGAGTCGCCAGGTGGAAATTTTAGCTCTTTTGGAGGTAAAAGGTTTTATGGTCCACCACCAAGTTTATTATGAAGCCAAACTTGAAATTTTTTTTGGGGTTTTTTGAGTTATTCTGGTCTTATAGGTTAAGAGAGTGTTCTAAGTCTGATTTAACAATTAGCTAGGGTGTCAAAATGTACAGAGTTTACTCTTATGGCTTGGTAACTGAAATCTTCAAGGTTTGACAAGGCTTTATGAGAATCCTAAGGGTTACTTAGTTTGTCACTGATTCAAAAGGTCCTATCATGATTACCATTATGCTTGGTAGTGCTTGAAGAAGGTTACTTATGTTATGCTAGACAGTGAGTGTTTAATTTTTAAAGATTTTACTTAGTGTCCCATCGTGATCGCCATTATGTTGGTGTCCCGTGTTTTGATAGTTTGGTAAATCAAAAGACAAGGCAACATCAGAACCAATATTTAGAGTTACAGGATCTAGTCCTCCTGTTCTCAGAGAGGGATCTCTCAAAAGTTTATTTGCAAAGGTTTATCTTGTGTGCTTTGAGTATTGGTTTTAGACTAGTTATTAAGTGCAAGTGTTTATTTGTTTGTTTGTTTGGTTGGAATGATACAACAGAACATGAAAGGCCTAGGAAATATATATAGGACAGAGAAATATCTGTTTCATTGGGCAATGGAGTCAAGAAAAGGTCATAACAAACTCATCAAAGGATATGGGATATCAAAGGGCAAATCTAACTTGGCCACAGGATCCTTTTGTTTTTGGAATGAGATGAACATTAATGATTTGGAAAGAGAGGTTTAATTCTCAACAAAGGGATTTTGAAAGCATAATTTGAACAATAAAGAGCTCTTTGATAGTCAGGGCTAACCATAATTTCTACAAATCACACCTTTAAGCAAATAATGATTTCAAAACAACTTTTAAAATGAAATCTAAGATTCGGGGAACACCCTATTTCCTCAAAGATTTTAGTTTAAATGACTTAGAAACATAAAAGATTTTACTGATAATTACAGTCATAGAAGAGGGAACACCTAAAAACATCTATGATCATAATTATAACGACCTTTAGGCCAACTTTTTAATTAAGGACAAAGGGCAAGATCAAAACCAACCTCTTTGATTCACTGTAAGGAAAGAAATTCAAAGGGATACTTCAATAACAGTTTTTAAGTGGCAGCAGACAAGCAGGGAGAACCATAAATCATGCTGAAACCAACTGTCCGAAATATTAAGGAAATAAACAAGCATGAAGATTAAAGAGAGAGATTAAAGACTCTAAAATACTTCAGCAGAAGAAAACATGAAACAGTGAAGGATGAAAACGTTTAAGGTGCTTCCAAGAGTCATTTCTTAGCCTAAAAATTTCAAACCTACTATAGTAAGAAATTATGGAACATAATGAAACAGGGAAAAACATAAAACAGTTCAGAATACTTCACCAATAACCAAGCTCATGGATCCAATGATAGAGCCTTCTCAGGAACAAGCATGCAACAACATCATCAAGGCCTCCAAGACCTCAATTTGTTCTTCAACTTCAATGGACTATGTATTTATTTGAAAGATTTTCAGTATTACAACTTGTGATCAAACAACAACCAACCAACCAACATCAATCTCATCTTCTTCAGAAGTATTTATAGAAGAAATGAGGAGGTGGAATGGAATAAAATATCTTCTAAGTTCAATTAATACAGTTTACTATCTCTCGGCCTTTGAGGGGCTTAATGGAGAGAATTTTGATATCTTTCCTGTGTTAATTAGTTTCTATTAACTATCAAGCTTGCTGGAAAGAATTTGTTGACTTTAAGGCTCTTCGTCATCCTCATAATAAATTATGTTGCCAGTTTACAATAAGTTCCTTTGGTTGAATTAAATGTTCAGCCGCATTGATGCAAATTCTCTAGGTCTGGTCATAACTCGGCCTCCTTTTGATTACTTTGAGGATGTAGGTGGCTCTGTGGTAGCTGGGGGATTCAATTTTCCCTTGATGTGGCAGCATAGGCTCTTTGAACTGATAGATATTTTTATTTTATCCTAAGAAACACCTTTAATATACTTGAATTCTGTGTTTCAGGCTCAACGAAGCCTAACCTCTGTCCTCAATCTTCCTTCGGCTGTGCTCTGTCTTCAAAAATTGATACTCTTTAACTGTTGTTTTTAACAAAATAGTGTCTTGTCAATGTGCAGGCCGCGAAGGTCTCTACAGCATCAATTCTCATAGAGCATCAACGAAATAATGGAATAGAGCCCGACGGATGGTTCCTTTTAATAAATCAAAGGCGCAGGAAACATCTTTCTGGCCCTCGGATTTTCTTCATAATACAATGGAAAACCATTAAAAAACCTGTAAAAGACAAAAAATAATTAAGAAATCTTGTGTTTTAGGTTTAACTGCTTCAGAAGGCAGGAAAGAGCGTGGCCATTGGATGAAAGCATCCAACGGTGGAGATCTGCGTAGAAGAGACAAAAGGAGAGTAGAGAGAAGAATAAGACGAAGTAAATTTGGACCATTCGATCTGGACATGTGGAAGGTCCAGATTCAATCGGAGGATTGCAATCGGGGGTAGCGAGCAAGTGCACTGATCGAAACATGTGATGCGAGTTTGCGCAGACCGTCGATCTAAGCAGTAGATCAATGGTGGAGAACGAATCAGGGTATGGCCGATCGGGGGAGCAAAACAAATGTATGCGATTTAACTTTGCGATGCGATTGGCGCCTTGGGACTTAAACTCTTAGTCCAGGGCGTGGGTGATATGGAAAAAAATGGAGGGAGTGGATTTACACGTTTATGACCTAATCGCATCGGAAGTTTGATGCGAGTATTTTTAATCTACCCATTTTGATAATCTCCGATGCGATTGCGCGATCAACTCTTTTCAATCTAACCATTTATATTAAACACGTGACTTTTTTTTTTTTAAAAATACTTTGGATAAATGGTTTTTACGTCTTTTACAAAATAAAAAGGTGATCGGGAAGGTTTATATAAAAGAGTTGATCGCATCGGGTTTTAAATGGAACAGAGGACTTACACACCATTGAAGATTTCCGATGTGATAAGCGCTAAATGGGTTTAGTGCTTGGTTTTTATGGCAAGAGCACATGCGGGGAAGTGGTTAGGGGGCTTAGCCAAAGGGGCTAAAGCCTTATGCAAAAACATGTATTTTTTATGAAATGTTTTCAAGGTTTTCAGAGGGAACGGGGGTTTTGGTAAAGCTAAAAAGTGGGTTTTAAACCTTACAAAGTGAGTTTTGATGAATGGAAGAAGGAAACTCATGAAAAATAGAGGAATTATATGGAGAAACAGGGGGAGAAAATTAAGGTCAGTTTTGAGTGGGGGAAGGGTGAAAAATGATGGTTTTGCAACAATCTTTCTCTTGGAATTTTAGCAGAAATTTCTGAATATAAAATGGGAACAGCAATGAAGATTTGGGACAGAGGCATGAGGCCTTAAAGAGACTTCAAGAGGTAACACTTTTTGCAATAAAATCTGTTTCTTGAAGGCTCCAAAATCATTTAGCCACCATTTGGTATGACAAAATTTTATCGGTGGCTAACACCTTCAATGCTCACACCTCCATGTTGTAGATGCAACTCCCAGATGGTATAAAACCCCTGCTAGTAATGTACACAATCCAGTGAGGTATCCATGTTCTCTAAGAAGGAAGTGAATGGTCTCTTCTTGTGATCTCAGCCACCCACAAGAATTTCACACCCAAAAATAGGTACCATGACCTCCCAAATTGTATGAACACACCTAGAAATGTAAAATCGACCTCCAGATCAAATGAGAAAAATATTCTAAAATGATGGTTGGCCTTCCTCTTGGAAACAAAAATAGTAAGCATTAAATTCAAAACAGCTATGATCTAAAATATAATTCTTGACAAAAAAATCTTCAATTATGAACTATCATAAGTGTACAAAACCATACAGTCCAAAAAATTGTTGTAGGAGTGTCATTGAAGGCAACTATTGTTACCCAAAAGTCATCAAGCCGATATCAATTTTTCTCCACCAAAACTGAAAATTGTTAGACAATAAGCAACTATAATGATGTTGATTGGATTACAAACATTGATATAAGTATCCTCTGTGTATAGTCTCTACATTATAATTCAGGCACTGTCATTTTAGTACAATATATTTCTCTTTGTGCCTTATATATATATATATATATTAGACATGAAACAGTGACCTATATTGGCCATGACATGATGGATGAGGTATAATACATTATAATAGTGTTGTATATGACACCCGGCCAGTGATACTCTGAAAATATTATGATTGTGACTACAACTATGGATTGTGACCTATATGTATTGTTGTAACCTTGTGGTATAACAATAATTCATATGTCAGTGACTTAGAATTAATCAAGCTTGAACCTTGAATCTCATATTATAAAAGACAAGGCGTTGATATCTACATGATCTTATATAGATTTGTGATTAATGCATAAAACTTGGATTGTTTATCAAAGGTTTCTTATGGAAATGAAGACCTTATTTTCTGCAGACTATAATATGGTAGACTCATGAACAAGGTTTGAAGCAGTTTGAGATATAATCTAGTGAGGGATAGCTTACTCTTGTAATGTGGCCTTATCATAGTGCTTTGAAATTTGTAGCAGTGATATATCTACTAGATCTGGGTTTTAATTTGTCAAGAATCTTGCATAGAAGTATCGTTGACAATGTTGATTCTCTAGCAAAGTAAACCTTTTAGCTACAGATATATGATGTAAATGTAAATGGCAGAATCCTGTGTGTGATGATAAATGACAGAGGTGTGTAGAAAATAATATGTAACATCAAGGGTTTAAGTTGAATACACCCTTGCATTGTGAAAATGTTTGAAGTTCTAATTTCATTAGTTGAAATACCTCTGTGGCTCAAATCTTAAGAGTAAAATCTGAGATAGTCTGTCAAAAGATTTTATGGAATCATATCATTCTTTGATCTATCTTGTCTAAAACACCCTTGGAACATTGTGATGATTACCTTGTTCACTTGAACATCCATAATTGTTGGTAGCTTACTACTATTTAATTTTTCTATATCCCTTTTGGAGGTTGGAATATCAAGGGATTGTCTCTTAAGAAATAGTTTGAAAAATAACATATATTTCCTCTCCAGATATTCTATTGACAACATTTTCATATAGTTAAATTTTTTGAGTGTACGTATTGTATTCTTTTTGCAAAGTCTGATAATTCTGAAAGGCGTGACATTGAAATATAACAAATTCACTGTACAAGAGTTTGTACTGTTGACAGGGAGCATGCATTAAAAATGATTAAAATGTTTATGGTTGTTTCTCAAATTCATAATATCAAAAAAAATCCTCTTCCTATGATAACTTACCACTGAGACATATATGCACAATCGTAGAAAAAGCCAAAGTAATAAAAAGAATTGGTAAGGCCCAGACCTGGAAATAATCTAGCATCTTAATTTATTATAACCACCACAAAGCCAAGTATTAGTTTTTTATTGTCATCTTGTTTCCTCATTGCCATGTTTTTCTGGAATAGAAGCATTTTTTATTTCTCATAAAAAAAGCATTCCATGAAAGCTTCTCATTTGACATTGACACTGAAGAAATGTTATGCCCAAAAGAAACATATGAGAAATTTCAATGGGAATAGAGAAATTAGAAAAAATTACTTGTATTGATAATATTTCAATTGTAATTACATGCAATGATTTTTTGGGGGAGCACTCTACATTCCCCCTACAAAAATAGGTGAACTCTGAGACACAAATAAGATAATTCAGAGTAGTCAAACACCCAAATTAGAGGGAAATCATCCCAAAATTAGTTCTAAATCATTATATGCCTAAAGGATTCCTTTGCAGAGTATAAAGCTTACTTCTAGCCAAAAATAAATTTTTATTCCTTTAGACAAGAGATGAAATCCTATTTACAGGAAAATGAAAAATTTCCTAGATTGAAAGGCATAAGGTATGTATAACAAGTGACTTCAAATTTAAGGTGCCAATTGGTTATTTTTAAATTGTTTATGACTTACACAAGTATGTGTAGGGGCTCATTAAGGTTTCCTTGTGTTCGGGATTGATATGGATTAATTAGAAGGGCTTTAAGGCTTTTCAAGTCCTATTTAACCCAAGACTATCAATTTAGGGCTTTTTGAAGCTTATTTAACCTTACAAAAATTACATATTTAGGTGATAAGATTAAGCTCTTTGCATAATAATTAACGTTATCATTACCTAGAGAAGTTGACACCCTACTGAAACTCAATTTGGCACAAGAATACTGCTAGACCAATTTTTATCATGAAGTTATATAATCTTTTGGTCTATGTTCTCATGTAGCAATGTTGGCATAGTAACAAAAGCTCATGTAACTATTGATTTTTGGAAGGATTTCAAAGTTAAGAGTTGTCATTAGGAAATTAGGATTAATCAATCCTTTCCTGGAAGTTCTGATTGGATAGGGGTGGGAACTTGCCTACATGACCATCACACAGCCTCAAATTCTATAAGAGTCCCCACCCCTTCCCCTTCCCTCAGTTATCCAAAATTCAAATAGAGTTAACATCATTAGTGGAGGCATCATTTCTAGTATTGATTTTTCCATCTTAATTTTTTAGTTCACTTGTACATATGTAAGAAGATTGCTAGGTTGAGTATTAAAGGAAATGCTACGATCTGTACTCTCGTAAATATTTATATTTTTTCTTTCATTCATTTAACTCATGGGCACATGCATGCTCCCTGTTTACAGATTAATTTCTCTAAGGCAAGGATTATCGAAAGTGGATAGCAATGTTTTGTGCCTATTGATCATTGTGATTTTCATTATGATCAACTAGAGGCACCGCAAGATAAGATATATATATATATATATATATATATATATATATATATATATATATATATATATATATATATATATATATATATATATAGTAATCCTTCTTTTTATCTCTCATACACAATAACATACACTACTACATATATACACAAAATAACATTACTACACATATATATACACAGTAACATGCAGTACTAGTTGAGGATGTGGTGTTGTAATAGAAAAGTGGCAGTTTCCCAAAATTCAGGGTCCATTGTAGGTTTATCTTGAACATAAGAATCATGAACTCCCATGGGCCCATACCAAGATATTGAACATTATTACTGAAACCCCCAAAACGGTAGTTAATACTAGAAAATATATAGATAAACATAATATGAACAATATTTGAAGCATTATGAGATATATTCTAGTCATAGAAAACTTACTCTTGTAATGTGGCCTTATCACAATGCCTTGAAATTTGTAGGAGTGATATATCTCCTAGATCTCAGTTGCAATTTTTCAAGAATGTTGCATAGAAGTATCATTGACAATGTTGAATCTCTAGCACAGTAAACCTTGTAGCTACTAAAATGTGATGTAAATATAAATGGCACAATCCTGTGTATGAAGATAAATGACAGAGGTGTGTAGAAAACCATATGTAACATCAACAGTTTAAGTTGAATACACCCTTGCATTGTGACAATATTTGAATATCTCATTTCATTAGTTGAAATACCTCTATGGCTCAAATCTGAAGATTATAAGCCGTGGTAGTATGTCAAAATCTTTTATGGCATCATATCATTATTTGATCTATCTTATAGAGAACACCCTTGGAACATTGTGGTGATTACCTTGTTCACTTGAACATCCATAATTCTTGGTATATTACTACAATTGAATTTTGATGTATCCCTTCTAGAGGTTGGAATATCAAGTCACTATCTCTAAAGCAATAGCTTGAAAAATAGCATCAATTTCATCTCCAAATATTTTATTGAAAATATTTTCAGATAGTTACATTTGTTGAGTGTAGGTATTGTATGCCTTTTGCAAAGTCTAAGAACTGTGAGAGTGACATTGAGATAAAAAAAAAGTCATTATACAAGAGTCTGTAATGTTGAATACATTGTTGTGAATTAATCGTTGTATGGTAGTATAATTGCTCACAGTCTATAATCTCTAGCCCACTTGGTGTTCAGAGGCATCATAACAGGTATCTATATACTCCCACAGAGGCAAAGCTATAGTAAAATCTATGTTTGTTTCAATGGCATAACTATATTAACAACTCCTTGTTATTCCCCTTTCCACAGTGACATCGATATATTCATACTACTCTGTTCTTTGGCCCATCATCGTGGATCACTTCAGTAGCATGACAGTGACTCATTATGACAACCATATATGTATAATAGTATTCTCAAACTCCTTGGTTCAATTATTTGTTGTCCTTCAAATTAACATTCTTTATGGTACAAATTAATTTCTCTAAGGCAAGGCTTATCTAAAGTGGACCTCAACTAGTTTGTTCCTCATAATCACAGTGATTCGCATTATGATCAATGGTATTCATTGTAGTATTATATATATATATTAATCCTTGTGTTGATCTCTCATACACAGTAACATACACTACTACATATATATACATAGTAACATTACTATATATATATATATATATATAGATACAGAAACGTGCACTCCATGATGTTCTTTTGGTAATAAATTAATAGGTGATGATATGGTGTTGTAATAGAGAGGTGGGAGTTTCCCACAATTCAAGGTCCATTGTTAGTTTATCTTGAACCTAAGAATCAAGAATCCCCATAGCAAGAGATTGAACATTATTACTCAATCCCCCAAAATGGTAGTTAGTACAAGAAAATATATAGATAAATATATATGAACATTATTAAACTTTAAGGAAACATCTCTTCATTGTGGGTGTAGATTTAGCCCTACTACCTTCACTCTGATGCATGGATCACATTTTTATTCATCACAATGGTAACATATTGAATTTATGTTAAGCTGTTTAGATCCTAAAAATAATTTTTTAACTTTTAGAAGGTTTGGAGTGGTTGGGAATGTGAAGGGCTTAGTTAAACTAGGATATTTGCATCGCCAAAATGACTTACATGATTACCTATTTACTATTGCCAATGTATTTACACAAATAAATTCCTATGATAAATAATTACCATGTCCATCGATGAGAGAAACCTAACCAAACTAAATTTTTAAAAGAATGTGGTTCATCTTCTTATTATTTGCACGACCACTTTTTACATTTAAAGTTCAAGTTGAAATGACTTTGTTTTTTGCATGAACTACAGAGGAATAGGGTTTTGAGATGCCTCACGAGTCACAACCCACTTCAATGATGCAAATTCAGTCAAAATTTTATCAAGTTAAAACAACCTCTAAAAATATAATCAAACTTTCACCCATTGAAAATGACTTGTTCAATTTCTTCAACCATGGCTATAAACATACATGGTGCTATAATTTCAGCAGAAGATGAGCTTAAATACCTTGATCTAGATAAGGACTTCCAAAAAAATATGGAATTTCTCTCTAAGTTGTGAAGGAGGAGAAAGAAACATATTTAACATGAAATTAGTCGCTGGAAGGTTCAGATTTCTTACTTTTCAATGTCTCCAAACTCTTGCTCTTCTTGACAACATCATTAGATCATTTTGGAAAAAATTAAACACAAAAGAGAGGAATAGGAATTTCGCATTGCATTCTACACCCCAGATGAATAGAAATAGACTGCGTCTTCAAATGGGGCTCTAGCTAATGCATTTATTTTGATAGAAAAAACATCCAATATTTTAACAACACGATCAAAATTTAGTGGCATGCGTCCAATGTAGCCTTATCATGGTGCCTTGAAATTTTTGGCAGTGATATATATCGTAGATCTAGGTTGTAATTTGTCAAGAATCTTACATAGAAGTATCGTTGACAATGTCGAGTCTCTAGCACAATAAACCTTGTCTCTAACAATATATGATGTAAATATAAATGTCACAATCCTATGTGTGAAGATAAATGACAGAGGTGTGTAGATAATCATATGTAACATCAAGGGTTTAAGTTGAACACACCCTGGAATTTCCACAATATTTGAAGATCTAATTTCATTAGTTGAAATACCTCTGTGGCTCAAATCTAAAGAGTATAAGCTGAGGTAGTTTGTCAAAATATTTATGGAATCATATCTTTAATTGATATATATTGTAGAGAACACCCTTGGAACATTGTGATGATTACCTTGTTCACTTGAACATCCATAATTGTTGGCAGCTAGGCATACCGACATTACTGCCAATACATGCCAAGACCCAACTACTAGCATGTCTTAAGTGCCAAATCATCCTCTATTACTTCTCTCTTAATTGTGAATAATTGATCTCAAATAAAATTTATCTTAAACCATGCCAAGGAATTCCAAGGCATCCAAATGCATGCCAAGAATTGTAAAGTGCCAAGATCCAATATATGTCTAAGAGGGAGTGACAAGATAGAGTTCTATGTTTGCTGAGGGAGTGAACATATAGGCTAGATAGTTCCAAGGCATGCTAGAGTGGTTTGGAATCATCCCAATATGTGCCAAGTGCTTATGTGTGTTGAGTGTTAGTGAGTGCCAGGGAAACACGAGGGAGCACTATGTAAAAAGTCATGTAAATTAATGAATACAAGTGTGTGATAGGGAGTGCCAGTGAGTTCTAGGTGTGTTAACGAGGGAGTGACATGGTATGCTAGGCAGCTGTAAGTCATGCTACTGTGCTAGAGTGGCATGTGGCCAATATGTTTCAGGTGATAGGTTGTGCCAATACATGTTAGGAAGTGTTAGGGAGTCCTAGGGAAACACAAGGGAGTACTAGGTAAAAATAATGCATGAAAATGAGCCATTAAGAGATTGTGACAGGAAGTGTCATTGAATTCCAGGTATGTTAAGGAGGGAGTGAAAAGGTATGCTAGACATTTCTAAGGCATGGTATAGGCTAGGGAAACATACCAATAAGTGTCCAGTGCTAGGGTGTGACAATGCATGTTAGGGAGTGTTATGGAGTGTAAGGGAAAAAGAAGGGAGCATAGTTTCAAATGCATGGAAATAAATGAATAAGAGTGTGTGATGAGGATTTTTAGCAAGTTCTAGGTGTACTAAGGAGGGAGTGACAAGGTATGTTAGCTAGTACCAAGGAATGCTAGAGTACTAGGACGACATGCCATGATGTTCCAAGTGCCAGGGAATGTTAGGGAGTGCCATGGAAACACAAGGGAGAATTAGTTAAAAATGCATGGAAATGCATGGAAATGAATGGATAAGAGTGTTTGGTAGGGAGTGTGAGCGAGTTCCAAGTATTCTAAGGATGGAGTGATAAGGTTATATTCTAGGCAATGCCAAGGCATACTAGAGTGCTAGGGCATGCCAGGGAATGGTAGGGTGTGTTAGGGTGTGTTAGGGAGTGTTAACAATGGAAAACCGTACAGGAAAACGATATCAAAAATTTCAAGCATAAAGTAGAGATAAAGATTTCCAGGGAAGAAATATATTAGGAGAAGCCAAAATTTAATTTTTCCTAAGGTCAGAGGACAAAATTTATAGACTGTGCACAGGGAACACTAGCTCTTAGTGTGCAGTGCGAATTTTTATTTGATAGTTGTGCACTGCGTGGCTATCCCTTTCATAGCCGCATGGTCCTAGTGATTATGGAATATCACCATCTAGGACCACTTGTCACACTTAGTGAAAACTATTCTCACTCAACCTAACCAAGTACAATCACCTTTGAGTCACCTTGAGGATTTAGTGGAGCACATAAAGGATTCATACCCCTGGTCTTGTATCACCATCCATCTTGGGCCAAGAGAAGGAGGGAAAATTTGAAAAAGGCCTATAAAATCTAGCCTTGGGAAGAGAAATAGGAGACACATTGTTATGTTAACCAAATTTCTCCATAGCAAACTAAATTATGTTGTCTAGTAGGAGGATTAGAAGGACTTATTTTTTGGTCGCCCAACATCTCAATCCAAGAGAGATGAGTTCAACAGACGTTCTTCGATCTACCATCCTTTGAGAGGGAAGAGAGGCTTGCTGAAAGCTCGAGGTGAAGATACCCCCTTGTCTTGGATATTAGCGCTCTGTAGCTTGAAGGATCCACTACAAGAGATTTATCATTCTATATTCTACTACTACTAGCACCTAAAAAAGGGATGTGTTGGGGCCCTTGTTTTTGTTTAAGTTTTGAACTCTTGGCCAAGACATTTTGAACTTTGACTCTTTTTGAGTTGCGGAATAAATACACATAGCAACCGCGACCGCGCCGCATCGACCAGGAGTTGCGGAGCTACCAAGGTGGCGCGGAAGCACTCGATAGCTGGAGATCGAACAGAGATAAGTGCAGATGAAAGAAACACAGCAGAAAATAGAAAGAGGAACACGTAGACATCAGAAGAGAAGCTGGGAAAAGCCAGAGTGAAGACACAGAGAAGTTGCCAGTCGCGAGGAGCGGGTGAATAAAAGGCGATCACCCGGCTGATAAGAGAGGTTGTTGTTGTTGTTTAAGGTTGAATGGATGCGAGAGAAGTCGTAAGGATCAAGACCTGAGGAAGGACGCGCAGAGCAGCGGCGAAAGAATCATGCTTGTTCTTCCTATGGGTTCTTACTCTCTATGTTCTTCCTTTCTGTTCTAAAACCATCTGTATCAGACTTGTGAGTTATCAGAGAAGAAAGCTATGTAATCATGTGTTCGGCCAGAAGAATAATATAAGGGAAGATTGCTGTCTCAATATGCTGTTCATGTGCTGTAATGTGTTTACGCTGATTTAAAATTTTAAGTTGCGACTGTTTGAATACTTAGTAAGTGATCTTGCATGTGTAATTTGGTATATGTAATGGATGCACTTTCTTTCTTTGGTTGCGGGTTTATTCCTTACCAGTGATCTCCTCCCCTTATGCATGTGGTCGTGGCACGCCTCGGGTGAGACGCACTGCTCTCCAAGAGCAGGGTGAAAATGCCGGCGTGTTCCTAGACTACACTGGACCCCTTGTTGGCCACAACCCTTGAGCCTGGGTCTTGCCCGCGAGACCTGACTTTTCGCCAACAAATGGTTCCGTTGCCAGGACCTGCATGTTCTGAGGGGATCTAGATCATGGTCTCGAGGATTTTTGAAGGAGAAATACGGCGATGGTGGGATGATCATCTTGACCATTTCATTACTCAGCAAGCGGAGCTCATCAAGAAAAAGGAGGCGGCGATCAGGGACCTTGTTCTTTTCTCTGACTCAGCTAGTGATACGTACGAAATTTTCTGGGGAAGGTTCCCTACGGACCTTTACAACTGGTTGTGGAGGTTACGCGCGACGGTGCCCCAAGAAGGCTTGCGGAAGATAAACCGCAGGTGGGCGCACGAAGACCTGGTAGCACTGCATCGGGTAGATACTGAGCTAACCCACACAGTGGATTTTTGGGTCAAGACCACGTTGGAAGGATACGCTGTGGAGTTTGCTGCTGAGTGTTACCAATCCTTTTCGAAGGCCGAGGCTGTTTTTCACTCAGGACCGAGGGGGAAGCTGTTGAAGGAGATTCCGCTGTGGATCAAAGCCCTGATGGTGGACGAAGGGTTGATTGAATTCCACAAAACGAGTATGGAAGCGTAAACCACCCGTACTGGGGGAAGGATTGAGGGGACCGATGCTGTGTAGACTGTAAGAGTGGGGAGCGGGGGATGGACGTTGAGGCCGCATGCAAGTTGCGGGAGTCACGTGCGCATCGGCGGGCACAGATTGCTGATAGGTGGCGAAGAAGGGTAATGAGAGATTTGAAGAGAAGGGAAATCGAGAGGAGAAATCAGAAGGAGGCACCTCAGAAGACAAGAACCATGGGTTTGGATACCCGGACAGGAGACGGGACGGCAGCGGACGTACAGTGGGTGCATGGGAGCCCAGCGACGCGAGAAAGAGAAGTAACGACTAGCGAAGATAATGGAAAGATGCAGCCCGAAGAAAGCTCCGATGACGAATGGGACAGCGTGATGCAGCAGATGTTCCAGGTTCAGACGGCACCCACCCCTCCAGGAAGCCCTACGTCCCGCTTTCCGCATGGCCAGGATCCCGACCTTCCCGTGGTACTTTATCACCCTTTAAGAAATATTTTTATTCAGTTACAAGCATTAAGTCAGTCATATAGTAGTTCAGCGGCGTCGGTAACGCCCAGTAGCAGCAGCGTTACTAGTAGTAGTATTTTCCCTAGAGGGACAATTACGCAACCAGGACCTGGAGGTTTTATCCTAGTTAATTCTCCGCAAGTACACATGGCTGGATCTTTCACCCGGTACCCAGAGTTCTCTGGCCGGGGCAATGACAACGTAGAACAACACTGGTATCTCTGCGAAGCCATCTGGAGGGCTCGACAGACGCCGGATGCAGGGAAGTTAATAGAGTTTCAAACCACGCTCAGAGAGAGAGCTCTGCGTTGGTTCATCAAGTGGTCCGAGGCGCACCCTAACCCTGTAATTGCGGACGTGAAGCGGGATTTTGTCCGCGAATTCAAGCTTCCCCAGACAGACCAGCAGGGCCTGTCCGAGCTGTGGGAAATTAAGCAGAAGGAAGGTGAGACCGCGTGGGAGTTGATGCGACGATTCAAGGACGCGATCGGGAAACTCAGCTACCCGATCGATCCAAACCACCAGAGGGACTGGTTCATCAAGGCTCTGCTTCCCTTGACACGAACCCCTCTCACTCAGCAGAAGATTGATAATCTGCAGGATGCTTTGGAGCAGGCCATGAAGATTGAAGCCATGGCGGGATACCCCCAGGAATACAGGGGGGGGGCTGGCCCCGCAAGACCCTTCTCTGATAGGGTTGCAGCACCAGATCGCCAGCTTGACCGAAAAGCTCAAGAAAATTCAGCCAGTGAGACCAGCGCGACCGAATGTTTGGTGTACTCATTGCCTGGTCGAGGGACACATCGCAACCGAGTGTCCTCGGTTGCGCGGCGCAGGAGTTGGACCCTCAGTTGCAGCAATTCAGGGGGGTCCACCACCAGGGAGTGGCGCGGCGATGAACCCGCAGGGAGTCTACCAGCCGCAACAGACCTTTGCGGCATTCCAACCGCAACCGGGGCCCTCCACCATAGAGTACTGTGAGATTTGCCGGACGATGGGGCACCCTCCTCGGATGTGCCCGATATTACAGAAGTACTCCACGGTCCCGAATAATGTATACTGCAAATTCTGTGTGTCTACGATGCACAACACTGAGCAGTGCAAGGCTCTTGACGCTCTTGCGGATCGATTGGATCGTCCCTCGTACAGGGTGAACGAGGCCCCAAGGGGAAGAGGTGGCGGCATGCGGGGAGGTCGAACAGGCGGACGCGGTCCGGTAAAATGCTACAACTGTGACCAGGAGGGTCATGTGGCTCGAGAATGTCCCCTTCCGCGACGACCCTGGTGTTCCCAGTGCCGGGTCAACGCCCACGCTACAGAGGACTGTCCGGAACTCATCAAGAAGTGGGAAGAGTGGGCGAGGCAGAGGGGCGCGAATCTGATAAACTCAAAACCACGAGGGGCCGCAACCCCTGACATGCAGAATGTTGCGATAATAACAAGGGGCAGAAAGAAGACAGGCGAGGATGCCCACGAGAAGGAGCCAGCACGAGTGGTTCGGCCGGCATCCCCAAAGAAATTGATCAGGCCCGAAGTCCAGAAGAAGTATTTCCAGGAGGCGGTTGAGGCATTCGCCCAGTTGCACAACGAGGGAAGGTTGGAGGAACCCAGGCAGCCAGAATCCAGAGCGAAGAACGTTGCAGACACTATGGTCGAGGATTGGCTCCGATTATTCCTCAGGATTGTTGATAACGCTGGGCTGCGGCAGCAGCTCAAGCATGCTTTAGACGGACCGCTGCAGTGGCACACAGAACCCAGAGATCCGGTGGACGCTAGGCCTCAATACGTGCAACGTGTCAAGCGGAACAAGCAACGAACAGGCAAAGAATTCCGGCTCAACACGCAGGTCGCAGGATTCCAAATCAGCGACACCATGTTGGACTTGGGGTCCAACGTCAATATATTGCCACGGAAGACATGGGAGGCTCTTGGAAAGCCACGGCTCGCCTATTCCCCAATCCAACTCAGGATGGCGAACCAGTACTGTATCTTGCCAATCGGCCGACTCGAGGGTGTCGAGGTCGACGTTGCGGGGGTGAAGACATACACTGACTTTGAGGTTATTGATATCATGGGCGATAAGGACCCCTATCCTGCTTTACTTGGCATTGATTGGGCTTTTGAGAATTACGCGATCATCGACCTCAAGAAGGAGCTGATGATTTTTGAGGATGGGGAGGTACGGGTCACTCAGCCTCTCGACCCGTATCAGGGTCCGCAATATACAGAACCAGTGGACAGTCGGGAGGAGGCTTAGATGATGGACCAGCTGTATCAGATGACTGCAGGGAAGCGGGACGATTATATTAACCCGACTACAACTGGCTCTATCAGTTGGCGGAGTGTGCAGAGCTCGGAGCTCGGATCCGAGCTCGCGTGGGAAGACTGGCAGCAAGGGGGGTATGAGACCACCACACGGAGATGTGCCTCCATCGCTCAGGTCCGGTGGGTAGGGACTGAGATCCGCGGATACCCCACATTATCAAACATGCAAGCAGTGAATACTTTTATTGCCAAGGTAGAAGACCGGGTCCCAGAGGAAAGCCGGACACCACTTTTGGATGTGGCCTTGAAGTCAACATCGGGACGATGGTGGAACAATCACCGCAACACTCTGTTGCGATGGGAGCGTGTGGCGGATGCTCTACGGGCACGCTTCAAAGAGGATGAAGGGCCCTGCATTACACTTAAACATCAGGGAGCTTCCGACCAGCGACAGCATTTGCGGGCGTGCGAGGAACAGTGGCGTAGCGCCAGGTACCCTGAGGAGTTGTGGGTCCACAGGTTTGTCCACTCCCTGGGTACAATTCCCCAGGCCTGGTACCTGGAGGAAGAGCGGAAACGGGGAACCCGCTCCTGGCAAGCAGTCACGGAAAAGTTCGTCCAGAGCTTCTCGTTCGAAGGGGAGACGGCGCAGGAATCTCAGGTCCTACAAGCCGTCAAGGAGGTTCTGTTTTTCCGCCATCCCGAGCCCGATGAGGGCCCGGTGGCGTCACGCTCCGGGGTCAAGCGCGAATTGGTTTGCCAACGAATTGACGGCGATCCGGAGGATGATAGTTTGGAGGACCTTAGGCATCTCTATTTTGACGAAAAGGAAGGCGAGCGCAGCATCCGTGACGAGCCGACGACAGAAGGAGTCCATTTGCAGCCCCTAAAGACAAAGAAGCTGAACATTGGAACGGAGGAGAAACCTAAGCTGGCAATGGTGGGAGATTACTGGGACGAGGAGACGACAAGAGAAATTTTCAGCCTCCTTCGGGAGTATGAAGATTTATTTCCGTCATCAGTTGCGGACCTGAAGGGGATCAAAGGGGATTTGGGCGAGATGCGCATCACACTGAAACCGGGAGCCAGGCCGGTGAAGCACCGAACCTACCGATTGAATCCACGTATCAAAGAGAAGGTTAAGATGGAGATCGACAAGATGCTGGCTGCGGGTCTCATCTTTCCAGTAGAAGAAGCCGAGTGGGTAAGTCCCATTGTCATCCAGAACAAGAAGGACAAAGCGGAAATCCGTGTCTGTGTAGACTATCGGAGTTTGAATAATGCTTGTATTCACGATCCGTTTCCCACTCCCTTCAGCGACGAAGTTCTAGATCATGTCGCGGGAAACGAAGCTTATTCCTTCACCGATGGGTTTTCGGGCTACCATCAGGTGCGCATCGCCGAGGAAGACAAAGCAAAGACGACATTCACAATTGAGTGGGGATCATTCGCATACCACGTTATGCCGTTTGGTCTGAAGAACGCACCGGCTGTGTTTTCCCGGATTGTCATTGCTGCTTTCCGGGAGTACATTCACAAGTTCCTGGAAGTCTATATGGAAGATTGGACTGTTTACAGCCTGCTGAAGAAACACGCCTCCCTGTTGCGTGTTATGTTCGACCGGTGTCGCCAGCTGCAGATTTCCTTGAACTTGAAGAAATGTATTTTTGCAGTACCATTCGGCACACTCTTGGGTCACGTGGTGTGCAAGCAAGGGGTCTGCATTGATCCTGCCAAGGTCGCGGTCATCGTCCACATGGAGGCCCCCGAGAACGTGAAGCAGTTGCGGGCACTGCTCGGGCACACAGGATACTACAGGCGGTTTATCCGCAATTACGCCAAAATCACTGCCCCTTTGGAGAAACTGTTGCGGAAGTCAGAAGCATTTGAGTGGACGGCAGAGTGCAGGAAGGCACTCGACACATTGAAGGAGAAGTTGGCGATGGCACCCATACTTTTTCATCCCAACTGGGATAAGCAGTTCCATGTGCACATCGATGCGTCCGGGATTGCACTTGGAGCTGTATTGGCGCAACACGGGGAAACGATAGTTGACCACCCGGTATACTTTGCCAGCCAACGGTTATCGAATGCGGAGAAGAATTACACCACGACCGAGCGGGCGGCGTTGGCGATGGTGTACTCTCTCCAGAAGTTCTGCCACTACCTTCTGGGCGGCAAATTAACATTTTTTACGGACCATTCAGCATTAAAATATCTGGTCAATAAGCCTGTGTTGGAAGGAAGAATCTGTCGATGGCTTATAATTTTTCAGGAGTTCACGTTTGATGTGATTGTCAAGCCTGGCAGGTTGAATGTTGGTCCCGATCACTTATCCAGGTTGGAGACGGGAGAGAATGAAGCTCCGTTGGACGACCAGCTCCCGGATGCTGACCTATTCCGAGTTGAAGCAGTACCAGACTACCTGGCTGACATTGCCACGTATCTAACCACGGGACAGTGCCCTAAGGATTACACCCATCTTCAGAAACGCCACTTGGTTGTCCGGGCGGCCGACTATCAATTGATCGCAGGGCAGCTGTACAAACTGGGCCTGGATGAGGTGTTGCGCAGGTGTGTTCTTGACCACGAGCGGGAGGCAGTGATGTGGGAATGTCACAGCGGTGTTGCGGGAGGACACGTGGGTGCTAAACCCACCGCAAGGAAGGTGCTTCAAGCTGGCCTATGGTGGCCGACGGTACATGCCGACTGTAAGGCCTATGTGAAACGTTGCGATGTTTGTCAGAGGATGGGAAGGCCTTCGCACAGGGACGAGCTTCCGCTACACCCAGTGCATGTGTTGCGGCCGTTTGAGAAGTGGGCTGTTGATTTCGTAGGCCCCATCGCACCGATCGCTCGCCATTCCAAAGCCCGGTACATTATCACTGCAACGGATTACCTCACACGGTGGGCTGAGGCAGCAGCGGTACGCGACTGCTCGGCAGAGACCGCTGCTCGGTTCATCTTTGAACACATCCTCAGCCGCTTTGGCTGCCCACGGAGCTTAACCAGCGATCAGGGTACGCATTTCATTAATGCCACGGTCAAGTCGCTATTGGATACATTTATGATTCAACATCACAAAAGCAGCCCATACCACCCGCAGGCCAATGGTACGGTGGAAGCCTTCAATAAGATTCTTGAAAAGGGCTTGACTAAAATTTGCAATGCTCAGCGGGACGATTGGGATGAGCGGCTACCAGCGACATTATGGGCTTACCGGACCACGGTAAAACGTTTGACCAACCAGATGCCTTTCCAGTTGGTGTATGGCCGGGAAGTAGTGATTCCCGCCGAGTTCACCATGCCCAGCCTTTTGATCGCAACGTCCCTTCACTTCTCAGAAGAGGCGTCACTTAGGGAACGCCTCCAGGAGCTACAGGAGCTGGATGAGGCTCGATTCCTCGCAGAATTCCACCAGAGGGTTGAGAAGGCCCGGCAGAAAGCGTGGCACAACCGCCACATCAAAAATAAAGCTTTCCAAGTTGGCGGCAAAGTTCTCTTATACGACAGCCGGTTCCAGAAGTTTCCAGGCAAGCTCCAGATGCATTGGCTGGGACCGTACTTTGTCATCGAGATCCGCGACTCAGGAGCCGTTCGGTTGGCACAACTGGACGACACAGTTCTTCCGGGATGGGTGAATGGCGCACGCCTGAAACCCTACCAGGAGTAGGTACCTTCTCACTTTTCATTAATAACTCTCGCAACCGAGAGAACCCGTAGAGTAGCGTAGTTGAATAACTCTCCCGCAACCGGGATGAGCGTAGGTTGTCTTTTCCGTTCCTTTGCAATCAGTCAGATAAACCGTCAGTTGCGGTAACCATACCGCAACTGACTCTGGTCAGGGCTGGCCAGTCTAGCATGTCACCACGCCAGTCCAGCGTGTCGTGCATGAAGGATCCATCCTCGTGCCAGTGTCAGTCCAGGTCATTCCCGTCAGTCCTTTTGTCAGTCGATAGGATCGCTCAGATTTGGTCATAAATTCCCTTAATGGACAGTAATCATACCGTAATCATTTTCCATCACCCGCAGTTCCCTCAGCCGTCGAGTCCGCCCATCTCCCCATGACGCCGTCAGCAACTGTCAGATTACACACAGGCCTGCGATTGATCGCACGATTATCGCAGGTAAGAAAGATAGCAAGAATTAATTGTCGTTATGGAGTCTCATCAACTCCGCGCGTGCCAACAAATGGCCCAATTTGCATGAAGGCTATCAGCAAGAGGATGACGGACCAGTTCAATTTGGAAGTTGCAGCGACTCCGGAGCATTCGGAGTATCAGAGCACACAGCACCTCGCAGGAAGTTCCAGAAGAATCGTCCAAGTCTATCAGCGGCGCGCCAAGATGCCGAGAGCTCTCCACTCAGTCCCTGAACTAGCGTTAGATAGCAGAATTCACCGGGTAGAGTCGCTGGTCGGCAGGTTTGACAATGCACCATGTATGGACGCCAACTTGTCCGACCCGGCTGAGTTTCCTCACCTCCATTGGCGAATATACATGGAACACCATTATATGCCAGGTAGCAGCGCCAACAGTCGGATGCGGGAAGAATTCAGGGGCCTACAGCAGTCGACTTTGATGAATTTGAGGAGTCTTCCCGTCTTCGGAACCACCGGACCAGCTCTGCAATGTACCCGGTTCTTCCTCAGTCGGGTGTAGAACGGGTCCCTATGGCTTAACGAAGAAATTCCAATACATGCCGCAGACATTAATCGGCTTACGGGGCTATCTCAAACAGGTGCAGATGTCTCCAGTGCGGGCCAGACCTCCTCCAAGCGCGCCCAGAAGTCGGCTGACGCGGACCTTTACACCAAGTATGGCACTCGCTGGGGTGGTAAAGGTGCCAAAATAGATTTGATAAACGTACCAGAAATCCGGTTCGCTTGCTACTTGATCGCTAGCAAGACCATGCGCCACTACACGAAGGGAGAGTGCACTCTGGACACAATTTCCATTGCAGAGCATTGCGTCCAGGGAGCCAGGTTGAATTGGAGCTCGTTTGTGTTGAAGGAACTCTTCGCGGCTTGCGAAGACAACTACAAGCGGACTACCAGTTTTATTTATGGGTACTTGATCTTAGCATTTGCCATGTGGAAATGGCACCTTCCTCCTATCCGGGATCCGGCGGAGACGACCATAAGCCAGCCTCTGGTGATGAAATACACCCCCTGGCAGGTGTCCATGGATCCCAGCACCCAGCAGGTGAACGCAGAGGCGTTCCGGGCGTGGTATGGGATGATGATCGATGTGGTCACTTACCAGCAACGGGTGCCCCGGCACCTGTTGGATGAATACAGTGAACAGGTGTGGTTTGGCGTCAGCCACAGCCACACTTTCATCCGGCCAACTTGCGTACCGCACCACACCTTTCATATGGCGCCCCTTCGCTTCCAGCTGAATGACAATGTTTTCCACAGGGAGGTCTCGGCATGGCCGAGGGTTGTCCAGCACGTCCGCGACGGAGTCATCCGTTACAATTTTGAGGGGATGAGGGCCGCACAGCAGCCTGCCGCGACCGGCGCAGGGGGATCTTCACAAGTTGCGGCGGAGACCACACCAGATGCAGCTGGGACCGCACCGGACCTGCCTGAATCGCTGGTCCCCATCGTCGAGCATTTCAACGACCAGGCGCGGCGACTCAATGTGGCAACCCAGGTTGTTTCTAGTGGTGCCCCTATATTTCCTTCTTTTACTGAATTTCGTATTAATCGGTCCCGTGGTCTCTCCAATACCGCCCCCCTCATTTCCCCCATTCCCACTAACCTGTTCACTTCTGCCACCCCCCTCATCACACCAATGGGTGAACCGGGCCCCGAACCCGATTCCTCCGACCCACCTCCATCCAAAAGGGCCCGCACTACGGTCACAGATCCTGTGGTAGATCTTACGGAGGATGATCCACCAGCCACTCCGCCCACAGCAACTTTGATTCCGGAGGAACCGCTGATTGATCCGGCAGATTTCCTCAACCTTCGTCTCCCTCCCACCTCTTTCACTCCATCCACCGCCCCCTCCACCAGCCGACCACATGCCACCTCCCCCAATCCGTCCAATTCATCAGCCACTGTGTCAGATTCTTTGATCCGGGAACTTTTCGGCGGTGACCACGGGGCGGAGGTCACCTCCAGTACTGCAGCCGTGGTACCACCTGTTGACCCCGTGGCCACATCCCGGGATTCTCTTCCAACTATATCTGTCTAGCCAGCCACAGTTGGGGTTGATTCAGCCGCCCCTTCCACAGAGCAAACCACACAGCAGGACCGGCCAGAGCTTGATATGGCCACTTCGGTGCAGCAGAAGACGCCGGTCCATCCTCCAGAGACTTCAGGCTGAGCAGCGGCCATGGGCCAATCTTCGCAGGAACAGACGCCAGAGCAGGGTGCACCCAGCACAACAACTGCAGAACAACTGAGTCCAACACAGCTGTATCTGCTCATTCAGCGGGCAGCCTTCAAGGCCGAGCAGATTCACACCGAGCTACAGCGGCGGTGCACCGAGCAGCGGAATTAGATCACGGCGCTTACTGAACAGCGCAATCAGTTGCTGCAGGAGAAGACCAACCTCGAGGAGCAAGTCAACATTGCTATCCAAGCGATCTCCAGCGTATGGCCCGCTGCACGGGCTCACCATGCTCCACTTCCCACCAGAATCGAGGAGGACACTATCGCACTACAGGCTCACCACCTCAGGGAAGTTTTCACTATTGTTTGCAGGGAGAACCAGGAGCTACAAGCGGCGTTAGCCGCACGGCCTACCCTTCCAGATCCACCCAGGGACCATTCAGGACAGGTGGCTGCCAAACAGACGCAGGCAGTCAGTATGCAAGCCACTCTACATTCCACTGCAGCCGCAGCTTCTGCCCTTCTGTGAAGTCTACAGGAATGCTCCCTCGCGCTAACGGTTAAGACGCAGCCTATCGCTGCCCAGCTTTAACAGATCGCCCGGGACATTCAGGCAACCACGGACCCTGCAAGGTTGGATCAGCTCTACGCCCAGTCGGACGAGCTGGAACTTCACATGCAGCAGACTGAGGCCGAATCAGTAGCGGCCAAACACATCATCCGGGAGATTTGTCCGCCCCTTCGCACCCATGCTGACGCTATGCACCAGCTGGATGCCAAGGCCGCGGACCAGCTCGCCACCCTGTTCGGGGCTGCCCCGACGCCCATAGACGAATCCGCCGCTAACCGAATCTCTCAAGACGCCGACCTGCTTATGCAAGAATGGCAGCAAGCAGTGGAAACCTTCACAGAGCTTAGATATTCAACACTCCAACGGGTCCCGGAGTTGGGGCCCTTGTTTGGCCAACAAGATGGCGGAGCACAGCAGGAAAGGGCGGCAGAAGAAGGAACAACAGAGCAGGGCACGGAAGCCAGCGGGGAAATGGAAGTAGAAACTGTTATTTGTGATTGAATCGCGGACGAGTCAAAGAATTGTGGTCGGGGCCTGTTGGGGCCCTTTTTTTTGTTTAAGTTTTGAACTCTTGGCCAAGACATTTTGAACTTTGACTCTTTTTGAGTTGCGGAATAAATACACATAGCAACCACGACCGCGCCGCAGCCACCAGGAGTTGCGGAGCTACCAAGGTGGCACGGAAGCACTCGATAGCTGGAGATCGAACAGAGATAAGTGCAGATGAAAGAAGCACAACAGAAAACAGAAAGAGGAACATGTAGACATCAGAAGAGAAGTTGGGAAAAGCCAGAGTGAAGACACAGAGAAGCTGCCAGTCGCGAGGAGCGGGTGAATAAAAGGCGATCACTCGGCTGATAAGAGAGGTTGTTGTTGTTGTTGAAGGTTGAATGGATGCGAGAGAAGTTGTGAGGATCAAGACCTGAGGAAGGATGCGCAGAGCAGCGGCGGAAGAATCATGCTTGTTCTTCCTATGGGTTCTTACTCTCTATGTTCTTCCTTTCTGTTCTAAAACCATCTGTATCAGACTTGTGAGTTATCAGAGAAGAAAGCTATGTAATCATGTGTTCGGCCAAAAGAATAATATAAGGGAAGATTGCTGTCTCAATACATTGTTCATGTGCTGTAATGTGTTTACGCTGATTTAAAATTTTAAGTTGCGACTGTCTGAATACTTAGTAAGTGATCTTGCATGTGTAATTTGGTATATGTAATGGATGCACTTTATTTCTTTGGTTGCGGGTTTATTCCTTACCAGTGATCTCCTCCCCTTATGCATGTGGTCGCGGCACGCCTCGGGTGAGACGCACTGCTCTCCAAGAGCAGGGTGAAAATGCCGGCGTGTTCCTAGACTACACCGGACCCCTTGTTGGCCACAACCCTTGAACCTGGGTCTTGCCCGCGAGACCTGACTTTTCGCCAACAGGATGATCTCTCCATTACTAAGCTAATAGTGTGTTTTCTCTATTGAGCATGTATGTTATGCATGTTGTTTCTTTTTGTTTCATTGTTTATGTATAATTCTATGTTTCATGTTTAACTTAGCTTATTACATGTTGAACTTGTTCCACTAATGTTTGAAATTTTTTTTTTACATGTGACTCTTATGTAGGTAAAGAAACCTCCATACTAAGCAAAGTGTATTTCATCCACCCATGCATCGAATAAATTACCACAGGAATGGTGACTCCACTAGATTCTTTCTTTTGAGTTAATGGTTGTCGATACAGGTCCTTCTTCATGTTCAACTTGCTGCAAATCACCCCTACATCTGAGTCAGCATCTTCAGTCACAGTAAGTGAGGTTTTATGTCCATTGTATCTGGATTTTTTCTTGAATTCTTCCTGGACACCCATATTCTACTTTGATAGACACGCGCTTCGCGCCCATGGGAAGATAAGTCACGCGGTAGGCAGCAAGCTCATTTTCTCTTGTTTTTTTTCCATTTTTTGCAGTTTTAAAGTGCTTTGCAACCCTTAGAAAAAATTCAATCATTGTGTTTTGGTAATTCACGACTGTTTATGACTCTTATTTGCTAGAATTTAGCTTAGTAACTAATTATTTTTAATTTTATTTTTCTATTTTCTGCAAATCATACATAATTTAAGTAGGAAAAATTAAGTAGCCTTCAATCCATACATGATGTCTGTGTTATCTCCCCGTAATTTGCTAGACTGATTGAGATACAAATGGACAAGGGTAACATCAAACCAAGATTTGGAATCCAAGGACCTAGCCTTCCTGGACTCAGAGAGGGATCTCTCTAGTAGATGCAAATATGTGAACTTGTTTGCTGATTAGGGTTGATTTTAGGCTAGATGTTAAGAGCAAGGTATTTTGATTTTTTTTGGTTGGGTATGATGCTTAGATAGATTTAGATAGAAATCATGGAAGATTGTTAAGTTATTGGGCAATGGAGTCTAACAAGGTCATGATAAGTTCATCAATGTTGTTAAGAGAATTTGCAGGGAAAATTTAACTTGGTTGGTGGATCTTTAAGGTTGTGAAGGATCATGAGATGGACATTAAGCTTGAGAACAAAAAAATAATAAAGGGAAGAAACATAATCCTTTATATACTTGTAAATTAAGGGATTTAGAAGATTTATAAGCATAGCAAGAGAATCAAAGGCATAAGAAAAACCTAATCCATTTGATTTCAGACTGAAAGCAGATAATCAACCAAGACAAACATTCAAATGAAATATAGAAAGGCAAGAGACTTATTTAACTTTCATAGATTTCATCATCAAGAGCGGAAGACATTTAAGATGCACAAATAACTATAAAAATAGAAGGAGAGAAAACCCTGAACATATAAAGTTACAACTATGAAGGTTCCTTGAAACAATTTTAGCTAAGTAAAGGCAAAGAGCATGATTGAAACAGACTTCTTTGATAAACCTAAGCAAAGATGCTTTAAAGAGATGATTCCAAGAACATAGTACTTAGTGGCAACAAATATGCAGGGCTAGCCATGAATCATGTTGAAACTAACTGATCTACACCATTCAAGAAATAGACAAGCATAAGAATTCCTTACAGAGAAAAAACATGAATTCTCTAATATATCCTAGCAGAAGAAAACATTGAGGCCGTGAAGGAAACAAACAGACCTAAGGTGCCATTAGCAAACATTTCTTAGTATAAGTTCTTTGTCATACCACAACATAGAAATATGGAAACATATGATAAACTAGAAAACATGAACAAAAGAAAACTTCACCATCAACCAGGCTTATGGATCTTGCAAACAGTCCTCCTCCATCAACAAACAAATCAGGGCATGCATGAGCTCCAAGACATCAAATTCTCATCAAAAACTCCAAGAGACTATGTATTTCTCCAGAATAAGTCATCAAAATCTCACTAATACATAAGATCATCATGCTCTATTATGGAGCAAATGAGGAGGTGGAAACCCTAAGAGGCTTCCAGAAACCCTAATTCAGTCATAAATGTGCTTAATGACCATGCAAGGCCGAAGGCACATAAGAGATAAGATAATAAATGAAAAACATCAAAACATAACTCCCAAATCAAATTAGGAGTGATTTTTCCAAGAAAATATTAAAAACCATTTTGTCATTAATCAGTGTCTTTTGTTGACTTTTTGGCAAAAGAATATCTCTGTGTGTAGTGCCCTTTCAATAGAAAGTAGGGTCTGTTGTAGTTGAGTTTTGGACCCTTTCCTGGTATCGATTTTGGCCCTGTGATGGCTCATTGGAAATATTGATGAGTCTACTTTCCAAATATACTTGAGGTGTGCTGAATGTATGCCATTTACCAGCTCAAAAATCAAATCTCCCAACACTGCTCTGTGCATAGTACCACCTACCAAAGAAAAGGCTCTGTTGTAGCCAAGTTTTGGACCACTTCTCGATGTTGGATTTTGCTACGTGATGGCTCGTTGGAAAGCCTGCTGAATCCTCTTTCTAGATATGGATTTTTATTTTTTACTGGGTTCCATTTTCCTATCCAAAAATCCATTCTCCCAATACTGCTCTGTGCGCAGCACCTGGTTTGAAAAGGAGACAGAAAGGTCAAATTTGAGGTGTTTTTTGACCTTTTGAGGGGGGGGAAAATGCTCCAATTGATTTGAAATTTTGTGGGTTAACTGCTGCAGATGTAAAAAATCCAAAAATTTAAACTTTGAGAGCTTAGGATGCACCAATGTTATGCGTAGCACCTAGGGTGCTGCGCTCCTAGGGGTCAAAATTTGGAAAAAAACAAAATTTTATCCAAATTGCCTCAAAATTGGTGGAGAGGTCTCTCAAGAGGTTTGAGAAGCTTGTGGAAAATCTTGAGCCATGTATTTAATTTTTTCTTGGTCTTTACCTTCTTTGAGTGCTCAAATTTCGCTGAAAAGGGTATCCTCATTTATCATAGGTGGATGACTAATGTTATGGTTGTCTTCTTGGCTGCCTTGTCTTTCGCTTGTTGTATCATCATGGTCATCCTCTGTATTAATGCATCCTTCTTCAAAATTTGTCATTACTATTAGTGCTAGATCTTCCAGTAACTTGTGCATCATTATTGTGCCCATTGGGAGAGCAGTGAGCCTTACTGCTGCCTTCAACACTTTCATCATTGTCACCCTTTTGTTATCTTTAGTACTGTTACCTTGGTCTTGGAATTTATCATCAGCCTTTGCATCTACTTCACTTTGGCCTTGTACTCCATTGATGTCCTCTCAGTGGAATTATTTTATCACTGTCTCCTTCATCAAACCCTATTTGTGCCTTTCTGGTTTCCTCTTCTTGATATACTATTTCTTTATTTTCACCTTATTTTTTCTTCATGTTCAATATTTTCATACATATTTTCATTTCTTTCACTTTGACTAGCCTTATTTTCATGTTTATGCACATTTTCCTCTTGACTGTCATGTTTATTTTCTTTGGTAACTGTCACCCCCATCAGTATCTTCACTATCTTCTTGGCTTTCACCTTTGCTCATCAACAATACCTCTTTTTGTACTTGGGAGTGATTCATGTGTATCATCATCCTCCCTATATTCACCCAAGTTCTTACTGCTTTGTATATCTTAGAACAGAATGGTTTTTTCACTTAGTGAGTGCTTTAGGTTTAGGGAGGACAAATGTGTGATGTGAGGATATATTTTTAGCAAATGAGGCCAAGATGAAGTATGCTTAGGAAAGTTTCAAAGTTTTTATAAGGAGGGTTGTTGGTATTGAGTTTCTTTAAGCTAATGACAACTTCAAACTGGTATTTATTGCCCTAGAAGGTCAAATACTTGATTGGCATGAAGATTAGGGTTTGACCAAGCCTTTAGTTTTTTTAACTTCTGTTTTGATTATGCATGTAAGAGAAAAACTTGGAAAGGTGAGAAGAGGGGCCACTAACCTTTTTTAACCCTTTATAGAATCTTGGAGGCAAAAAATTGGATTTAACCACTTTCTAAAAAAATTTGACCAATTCTACTCTCTGCACAGTGCCTGCCTAGGTGCGTAGAGCCTGGCTCCATGTGCATAGTGCAGTGTTATTTAACACTGCACCTGCCTCCTCTGTGAGTAGCACCAGGCTCCAGGTGCATAGCGCCTCTTCTAGTGTGCAGCACCCATTTGCAGAGGGCATTTGGAGGCCTTCCCGATGTCATAATGAGCTCCGTGATAGCTCATTGGAAAGCTTGTGGAGTATAATTTCCAAAAAATCTTTTTTGTTTTTTGAATTTTGTGTCCATTTACCTATTCAAAAAACGATTCTCCCAACACTTGTCAAAAAGTGTTGGATGATGGTGCAAAAATGCAGAGTGTTGGTGCAGAAATGTAGAGTGCTGGTGCATACCACTTTTGGATGCCTTCCTCAATTCGAAATTGAGCTCACGATAAATCATTGGAAATATATCTAATTCTAGTTGTCTTTTTATTCATCAAGCAAGTCATTTGGACACTCCAGCTATGAGAAAACTTGATTTTCCCAAGGTCACTCCAGCAGTGCAGAAATTCTCCGATGACACCTTTATTTTTGACATTGCTCCCAAACCATGATACTTGTGTAAAAACTAAAGGAAATTTTTCTTCTTGACCCTATGATGGAAAAAAACCTCTCTCACGTTTTCCAAATTCATCTCTTTTTGGCCAGAAACACATTTTTGAGAAAACCTGGCCCTAGGTGTGACACATGGCTTGTCTCTTGGACTGAATTCTTGGAAAATGATGGAGGCATGATGTTTATGAGTTGGTATAGACTTATTCTTTCTGAAATGATCTATCAAATTAATCCTTTGCTCTTGTGCCTCCTGTTGATATCAAACCCTAGCTTTGTTGGAAGAGGAAATTAGTGTTTGGTGTGAGCATTTAGGACTGCCTTATAGAGGGAGGGGAATGAAGAGGTTAAGGTTTGTCTAAATTATTGGGGAAATTTTTGTGGATAGGGATAGATGTTAGGGAGTAGGGGAAAGTAGAATTTCAGGAATTTAGTGAGGGGAATGGGTCCAAAAGGTCAAAACACAGGCCTATTTTATTTCCATAAATTGACACCTTTTTAGTCATCTTTAGATAGTAACAATTATGGAGGGCTAACAGTGGCTCCACTTGGGGAGGGCAGCTCCTTTTCAAGAGGTGTCCAGAACTTTCAGATCTCTTGGTTTATGAATACTAGTGCCTCATCCATTGGGCAGATTTTTACCTCTTTCACTTGTTGATGCTTGCTTGAAGCTGTGATCTTTAGTAATCTAAAAAAACATGATTAACATCAACATCATCTCTACCTAACCAACCTACTTGCCTAACATTTTTTCTTCCTTGGGTGCATTTGAACTTGCAAACCCTTGACATTTTTTCTTTTTGAAAACAAAAATCAAACTATCTAATTGTACCCTTATCTCTTCCAAGAGTTTAGATTAGGCTAATGAAATATTTTTATTTTCTACCTAATCTACTCATTTGTCAAGATTAAGCTGTTTGAAAAACTTTATTCTCTATTCTACTAACGTGAAATTGAAAACATGGTTTAAATCAGGATTAGGCAATTTGACTTACCATGGGTTGTGCCATTAGAACAAGCTGCACACGAACATTATTTTTCATAAAAGTAAAAATAGAAATATAAGGGCTGTGATCTATCATTTGTTATGCATCCTCATCTTGTAGAAATTTTAATAATAGCTGAATTATTCATTGAGATTATCTTGATTACACACTATTTAAGCTTCATGCATAATACATAACCTCTTCTACAATTGATCATCAATATGCGGAAATAGAAGCAGTCGCATGCGCACATTAAAACATAATCAAGCACACATATCAACAAAGTATGTAATGGGGAAAGTTGATAGCTAAAAACCCCCAACTATCTGTATATTATAATGATAGAGAACATGTAACAATCATAGTACAATACTCCTCACAAGCACTCAGTACTATCTCCAAAATTTACACACAAACTAGCTCAGATTTGAACAAGTCACAGGTTCAAATATCCTCCACAAGTCTGCCTGCCTCTACTGCGCAATCCAATATGAGAATGAATGAGATCCAAGTTCGAATCCCCTAGCTTGTACTGCGCAATCCTCATTGGCAATCTCCATCAATGTGTGTGCAAATCTCATGCATAGGTATAGTCACAACTGATAGTCACACTCACCCTTTCACCCACCTCTAACACTGGTCTCTACTGAACTGTCCATGCATTGCAGTTAACTGATGTGTTATTTAGTTGATTTATGAGTTAATAATTAGTGAATTAATTAATAATTAATTCACACCACTCATCACTAGTGTATTTTTCAGTTAGACTAAATACAACTAGTTCAACTAAGTTAAACTGAACACAACTCCACGAACTGTCTCATCAACTCCACCAAACTCTGCCACATGAGTTCTAACTGAAGTCAACCATGCAATAGCTCAAATAACCCTTAGGAGAAGCGTATTTACTTCTATTAGCTGCATGTGCCACATCCAAGCATCAAACTGAAGTGCTCCAAGAGGAAAATATAATGTTTACAGTCTAAATATTATTAAGGGTTAATAATATTTGACTGTTCTATTTTTAGCCCGACAGTCTAAAAATAGATTCCACCCAATGTCTAAAAATAGAGGTCCATCTATTTTTACCAACTCGACTAATCATTCATAAATAGCATCCTGCAACTCATAGACCATGATCCATATGTCTAAAAATAGACATAGTCTAAAAATAGACTTTGCGCCAAAAATAGCCTGCGGGCCCACTTAGTGAAGGCAACTTCATTTCACTAAGCTCCATCATCTTGTTGCATTTTCAACACACATTCCTCTTTGGTTCTGTTTTGAGCATGTGGAACCAGTATCTTTCATTACCTAATCTATCCCCTTTTTACAAGTCAAGTTTGAATGATTTGACAGGCTCTCTTTCACTAACTTATCAGCAATAAATTGAAAACATGTTCAACCATGATTAGTCTAGATGAATGAACAAGAATTTCTGGTACAATTAGTGCCATTTATGCTTGCACACTTTCAACATCGCTATTTTTTGGGTATGGGGTTGTACCCATTTTTTATCTTCCCTCTTTTTCATCTTTTCTCTATTTTTGTATTTTCAGAACAATCTATAACTAAAATATGCTCAAAGACTGAGCTTATTTTCTTTCCTATCTATCCTAATCTAACCCATACATTATATACATTCATTTGGTGAACTCTCTTTTCCATTATAACCAATCAAGCAGATGATTGCATGAGTGATCTTGGTTCAGCTCTTTGAGTATGTGGAAGAAATCAAAAGGCCACTCCCACCTCACTTGTGTTTGAATAGTAGTACCTAAAATTTTCTTGAAACTCTACATCAGACTGATCTTGAAATTTTTTACTTCCTCTTCAAATGTCTCTAAGCAAACAGCAAATGGATCTTGGAATAATAATTGACTTAGAGGATTTGGGATAGAGATTTCATTCAGGACTAATCCCTCTTACACTTAGCTATGCTTGGGATTTTCTTGAACAAGAAATTCCTTCTCTTCCTCATGATCATCTGCACTGTCATACTCATCATATATTTACATGTTGTCTTCTAGCAAACCCGATTGAAAAGAGGCATAGTTGTTCTCTTTATCTTGTGAAGGTTGGACATAGGGTTGAATGTGTTATTTGTTGTTAAAATCAATACCCAAAGATTGCTGACTTCTGATTGCATTAAGGTTTTCTTTGATGAACTGAAAGGAAGCACAAAAAAGAGGTAAATATCCTTCCCTTTCTCCCAAAATTTCTGCACTTTCTTCTTCATTGTCATAGCTGAGTGGTATTTGTTGATCACTATTTTTGAGCTGTTGAAAATGACTATCTTCGTCCCACAAACTAATTATTGATTGTTTTGTACTATTATCTTGAGTATGGAGAACATAATCATCATCATATTGATCATATTTGGGTAGCTTATTCATAGGAGGAATGTCATCCATTATGCACACTTGATCAGCAGATTGTTCCACCATATGAAAAGGAGAGTGTTCATGGCCAATAACTTCTCCTTTAGCAATCTGAAATGACTCAAAGCACAAGGGTAGGGACTCAAGAGGTGTTGGCTCATCTTTAATTTCTGGTTTTGTAATCCAAATAGTGATACCAAGATGATTTGAGGGGAGAATTTCTAGATTTGAAAAAGGGTTTGTATTATCCATTTCCTCCCTTACTGATTCTTTAGAGAATTCTACCTTGTTTCTATTTTCAATTTTCTTGTAATACTCTCTAAATAGTGAAGCACAAGATGTAGGAAGACATACAGTACTTACTTGACAACTTTCTGCATCTTCTTCTTTGAAACCTTGGTCAGCCAGTATGTTTTAATAGCTACCTTTTCATTGAAATGATTGATTTGGTTCCTCCCAAGAAAATGATATCGGTTGCTCTTAATAATCAACACCAATCTCAACCTTGTACTCTTCCTCTTTCCTACTAGGTATATGCATCATTTTTTTTATTGTATCAGCCAACATCTCTAGCTTTAACTCTGAATAAGTTATTTTCTCTTGATCTACTTTGTCCTTCCTTATTTCTTCTAACTTTTCCTCTCTTTCCAGTATGTTAAATTTCACAGTAATTGCCATATTTTGCATTTCTTCTAGGTTTGAAGGGTGTTTTTCTCTTATCTGGAATTCCATCTCTGGGTAAAAAGTACTTGGGTAGTGCAACAGAGCCCACCCCAAAGGTGGCTTTATCTTAGCAAGTATTTCATTGTATACCTTATTAAACCTGGCTGAAAAGTCTTGTACTATCTCCCCTGGTTGTCTTTTTAAATTCTAGTATTCCTCTATTATAATAACTTCATTTCCCATGATCACCCACCTATCTAATAAGAATTGAGTAAATTGATAAAAATTGATAATGCTTGCAACTAGAAGGTCCTTAAACCAACTCCTAATTTTTCCTTGTAATCATAAGGCAAACATTCTAGTACGCACATAATCTTCTTCTATTTCAAAAAGGTCAAGTAAATTCTCAATATTTTGAATGTGTTCTTCAGCGGTGACTTTTGAGCTTTCTCCATCAAATATGGGTAGTTTATTTGCAAGATTTGCAGGGAGGGCTTGGAATATAGTAGGCAAAATCAGAGGCTTGTATCGTTCTAGGACCTTTGTGGGTATAGGTAGTGTAAAAAGAGATTTATGGTTGTTTGAGGTTTCAGAAAGAGGACGAAAGGTTTCATGAGGCTCATGTTTCACTAGATCTTCCATAGGTGAATCTGGGGTAAGCACAGGTGTATAGGACTGATCATGGTCTAAAATTTGAGGCTTAGCTTTTGAAGGCTTGAGATATTTCCAATGATAAATGTAGATATCATCAGTGTATTCTTGATCGGGCTTAAAGTAGGATAGAACATAGTTATAGATAAAAACAATAATTTCTTGAATCGAACTTAGGCTTGAATGCTCTTTCTTTCTAGGATGATTGGTCATGTTTCAGGTTCTTCCTCCATTGGAGTCTTTAAGTATATTGTGAGTTGTGGAGTCTCCAGGTGGATGATTTCAAATATTTTAAGGTGGGTTGTTGTCCACCATCAGCAACTAAATACAAATATAAGGATGTGTGTGGGCTTTCTGAGGTCTTAAGAATGTCTAAGATGCAATTTACTCGGAAGGTCCCACCATGATCGCCATTATGTTAGTGTGGCGATGAGGTGGCAAATTCACTAGATTTTCTAAGTCAAACTAAGGGTCTAAAGAGTCTTAAGAGGTATTCATGAAACTATGTACTCAGAAGTCCCACCATGATCACCATTAAGTTGGTGTGAGCGGCGGGATAAATCCACAAGATAGTACTCTTAAGGGTTTTTTGAAAGGTTTAGGGAAGTCTAAGTTTGTTTATCACTTAGAGTCCCACTGTGATCGCCATTATGTTAGCTCCTCGTAATTTTCTAGATTTATTGAGATACAAATGGATAGGGTTAACATTAAACCAAGCTTTGGAATCCAAGGACCTAGCCTTCCTAGATTCGGAGAGGTATCTCTCTACTAGATGCAAAGATGTGAACTTGTTTGCTAATAAGGGTTGATTTTAGGCTAGATGTTAAGTGCATGGTATTTTGATTTTTTTTGGTTGGGTATGATGCTCAGATGGATTTAGATAGAAAACATGGAAGATTGTTAAGTTATTTGGTAATGGAGTCTAACAAGGTCATGATAAGTTCATCAATGGTGTTAAGAGCATTTTCAGGGAAAATTTAACTTGGTTGGTGGATCTTTAAGGTTGTCAAGGATCATGAGATGGACATTAAGCTTGAGAACAACAAACTAATAAAGGGAAGAAATATAATCCTTTATATACTTGTAAACTGAGGGATTTAGAATATTTATAAGCATAGAAAGAGAATCAAATGCATAGGAAAAACCTAATCCATTTGATTTTAGACTGAAAGAAGATAATCAACCATGAAAAACATTCAAATGAAATATAGAAAGGCAAGAGACTTATTTAACTTTCATAGATTTCTTCATCAAGAGCGGAAGACATTTAAGATGCACAAATAACTATAACAATAGAAGGAGAGAAAACCCTAAACATCTAAAGTTACATCTATGAAGGTTCCTTGAAACAATTTTAGCTAACTAAAGGCAAAGAGCATGATTTAAACAGACTTCTTTGATAAACCTAGGCAAAGATGTTTTAAAGAGATGATTCCAAGAACATAGTACTTAGTGGCAACAAATATGCAAGGCTAGCCATGAATCATGTTGAAACTAACTAATATAAACCATTCAAGAAATAGACAAGCGTAAGAAATCCTTAGAGACAAAAAAGATGAATTCTGTAATAAATCCTAGCAGAAGAAAACATTAAGGAAGTGAAGGAAACAAACAGACCTAAGGTGCCATTAGCAAAAATGTCTTAGTCTAAATTCTTTGTCCTACTGCAACATAGAAATATGGAAACATATGATAAACTAGAAAACATGAACAAAATAAAACTTCACCATCAACCAGGCTTATGGATCCTGCAAACTGTCCTCCTCCATCAACAAACAAATCAGGGCATGCATGAGCTCCAAAACATAAAATTCTCATCAAAAACTCCAAGAGACTATGTATTTCTCCAGAATAAGTCATAAAAATTCCACTAATACATAAGAGCCTCATGCTCTATTTATGGATCAAATGAGAAGGTGAAAACCCTAAGAGGCTTCCAGAAACCCTAATTCAGTCATAAATGTCATAAATGTGCTTAATGACCATGCAAGGCCGAAGGCACATAAGAGATAAGCTAATAAATGAAAAAAAATCAAAACATAACTCCCTAATCAAATCAGGAGTGATTTTTCCAAAAAAATATTAAAAAACCATTTTGTCATTAATCAGTGTCTTTTGTTGACTTTTTGGCAAAAGACTGTCTCTGTGCGTAGCGCCCTTTCAGCGGAAAATAGGGTCTATTGTAGCTGAGGTTTGGACCTCTTCTCGGCATCGGTTTTGGCCCTGTGATGGCTCGTTGAAATTATTGATGAGTTTAATTTCCAAATATACTTGATTTGTGCTGAATGGATGCCATTTACCTGCTCAAAAATCAAATCTCCCAACACTGCTCTATGTGTAGCAGCACCTCTAGCAAAAAATAAGCTATGTTGCAGCCAAGTTTTGGACCACTTCTCGATGTCGGATGTTTCTCCGTGATGGCTCATTGGAAATATTTCTGAGTCCTATTTCCAGTTATGCATTTATATTTTTTATTGGGTGCCATTATCCTATCCAAAAATCCATTATCCCAACACTTCTCTGTGCGCAGCACCTGCTCTAAAAAGGAGATAGAAAGGTCAAATTTGAGGTGTTTTTGACCTTTTGAGGGGGAAAAAATGCTCCAATTGATATGGAATTTTGTGGGTAGACTATTGGTGATGTAAAAAATCCAAGAATGTAAACTTTGAGATCTGAGGATGCACCAAGTTTGGACGTAGCGCCTAGGGTACTGTGCTCCTATGGGTCAAAATTTGGAAAAAACAAAATTTTATCCAAATTGCCTCAAAATTGGTAGAGAGGTCCCTCAAGATGTTTGAGAAGTCTATGGAAAATCTTGAGCCATTTCTTTAAGTTTTTCTTGGTCTTTACCTTCTTTGAGTGCTCAAATTTCCCTGAAAAGGGTATCCTCATTTATCATACACTAGTAAATTTGGCCCAATTTCCGACGGCCACTTCGTCACTATTTCGACACATAGTCATTGCAAGAGTGAAATTTTGAGGCTAGAAAAAATGTGGTTAGCCATTACATCAAAATTCTGACACTTCAATAAAGCGTCGGAAGAGAAACACATTTTCCGACGTTTTGCAGAAGTGTCGCGATACCAACGCTTACAAAGTGTTGCAATAGTGACGCTTGTGAAGTGTTGCAATACCGACATTTTGCATAAGTGTTGCAATATCGACGCTTCGCTGAAGTGTCGCAATACTGACGCATTTCATAAGTGTCGCAATACCCACGCTTTGTGGAAGTGTCGCAAGACCGACACTTGGTGGAAGTGTTGCAATACCGACTTTTTGTCGGAAAGCGTCGGAAGATCGACAAAAGTTTAATTTTTTCTTTTTTTTAAAAGAACCATCACAATACCAACACGAAATTGTTCCAACTTCAAGGCGTCATTCTTCCGATGCTTCAAGCCATCGGTCTTCCGATGACAACTTACAAATATTTAAAAAAAATTATAGGTTTCTATGTCATCACGTACAGAGATTCCAACGAGAGATTGGGCCTCGCGAAGGGGATACGTGGTAAATGGATGTGTTATTAGCTCCTATCACAAATCATAATTTATATAGCTAAGATATCTATAAAGCCTCGTCGATATTTCATGTGTATCTAACTGCATTGAAAAAAATAAGTAATATGGCGAGTAAAAGAAAAGAGGAGCCTATTTATGGGGATATAAAAAATTCACTTGCATGAAAAAACAAGAAATTATATTGGTCGACCACTTGTTAGTTGTATTTGAATTTGATTCCAAAAGGGAGACAAAAAAAATATAATTTGGAATATTGGGTTGGCTAATGATGCACGTTTTCCAAAGATCTTTGATTTTAAGGAAATTGTTTGTTAGTGCACCCGTAGATTCAATCCCAATACCAAAATCATTAAGCTTACTTTATATAAGAAGAACCTTATTATATTAACTCCTAAGGTTTTTATTAATATTTCAAGCTTGTCGTAGCCAAATAGGTAACTCAAATTGCTTGAAGCCTATGCATTCCTTGATTCTCAGGGTGGTGGAAGAAATACCCTTTGGGACCTCATTATCTAGTCTACACACATTCTCGCCGACCTTTCTTATGTTGATATTCCATTATTAGCATATCCTTATAGATACTTTCATGGTCATTCACCCACATCAAGGGGTGTGAATCGACTGGCCATGTACTCAAGCCAATTTTGTATATATTAAATCTATTTTTGATTAGGTAGAGATTCCAGCGGGAGATTGGGCATAGGTTCTAGAGATTATTTTCAAGCAGCATCACGTATAGATTCATTCTCATATGCAAGGCCTATAATTCAAACAGTGAATTTAGTATCACATTTTTAAAAGGAAGACTAAAAGATAAGTGCTTCACAAAAAAAAGTTACATACCATCTAGTATCGCTGGCAATACACGAGGCAAAATATTGATGAACATATGGATTACATGTTATATTTTAGCATATTCCTCATTGTATGATAAAGACAATAAATCACCTTAAAAAGAGTGATGTGACCATCTCGAACATATGCCTTTTGATGAGAACAATTTTGAAGGATATCTAGAAGAACCAGCTTGAAGTATTCCCTACCTAGTGCAGCTAGCACCTGGTACATATGATAACAATATGAAATCAAATCTCAACCATATCGGAACAACAATGGCTATAAAAAGGAGGAAAAAAATTCAAATTTCAATGATTTACACCTTTCTTATGTGCTTTAGCACATTTTCAAGTTTAATGTATGCAATTTATACCTATATAATCTCCAAGTTGGGTATCTGTCTAGATGTGTATATAAAAATCCCATGAGTTCCATTGGGGAAAATACTTCATTTGAAAAAATATTTGCATGTGCTATAGTTAGAAATATGCAGAACTGTACAAGCACACCAAAAATTTAGCCATACAAAAAATAAGTGTTTATGCCATAACTGTTGTGTTGTTAAAGGATGCTAGTTATATGAAAAAAAACAAGAAAAAAAGATAAATTGTTTCAGTTCCACCACATGTAGTTAAATAATAAAAGTTTCCTACATCTCCACCAGGTGTTGCATAATAACAACACTTAAAAAATGTTGCAATGTAAGTAATACAAGATAATTATATTAATGTCCAAAAAATGACCACCAAAGTAGGTAAAAGGGACTAAGATAGCACATCTAGTTCAAGTACAAAGTAGAAGTATAAAAGCATCTCCTCAAACAATGCTGAAAGCATAAAGATATTAAGGTCTACAAGAAAACAAGAAACGAATTTCTAAATGTCTAGTTATGAGAGAGTGTAAGAGAAGATAATGTGCACAGACAATAAAGATGATTGAGACTGGAAATCTAAGTGCTCAGTAAAACAGAGAGAACGGAGAGGATGTCAAGGCCTGCTGTAGGGACAAGCAAGGAGGCTCAGATATGGGCTTGCCCTCAGCTTCATCAACCACTGTGAATGGAATGATCCATTGGTGGATGATATCCTACAGGGAGTGACCAATGCTCAAAGGAAGCTGCGATATATCATTGGTGGTAACACAAAATGGAGGAAGTAAATTTCTTCTAACAGTCAAGGTCGTGGTCATATGGAGTAAAAAACCTTATGGATATGTATCTATCAACAAACATTATAAGATCCAACAGTTAGAAAAATTGGTTAAACATCCACCTAAGGCATGGTTCTGATGGGGAAGGAAATTATCATGGGTTCAAATCAAATTAATTGACTTAGAATAACTGCCCTCTATCCAGATGTGTTGAGGAAGGAGAGGGGATTACACAAGGATTTCATTTCAAAACAAAAAGCCATTGCTACTATAACTGTACAGTACCATAATCAACACTTTTCAGCAATTAACCATGTGCCAATCTATAAATATAAACTCGAACACATATGCATGAAAGAAAATATGAAGTTGTGTCAAATTGCATGAGTGAATGTCAGAGATTTTGGAAGATTCAAATGGATGACCCACGCATAAATCTAGCACACCTCAGGACAAAGCCCTAGCATTCTCACTGTAAGAGGAGGGTCCTGAAGCATAACGTAGAGTCTTGAAGGGTACACTATGGGAAAAGCTACGTTGTAGAGGGCAGAGTGAAGTAATCATACCCACGCTAAACTCAAAGACATGAGTCACTGTTTGGTATGTGTTATATTCTTTCGACGACTAGCCCCACGCGTTGTACGTTGCGCCAGGTGCAGCAGGGGGGTCACAAGGGGGGAGGCAGCCCCCACTGTTGGGGTCCGGGGCAGCGCCTCGTCAAAAATTTTTTTGGTGTGCAAACCCACTCATAAGCGGACCCACCCATGTTTTGTGCGTGAGTTTGCACATGGTTTTGGGGTACGATGGTTTTCGGCCCCTGGTATTTTGTAGATCTGGTCAAGGGAACTACAGTTATGTTCTAATCCAGGGTTAATGGATTGGGGTTTATGTATGCTTCGGCATGTATATATATGTGTTGTAACACTAAAAGGGATATAATGAAAAATCAAGCTGGTCGTCCCGATTTGGGATCCAGGGGAAAATATTTGTGTTTATCTGTTTTATGTTTTATGCTCTCGCTATTGTTTATTTTCTATTATAATATTCATGTGTAGATAATTTCTGTTTAGGGTTAAAACCTACATTTGGTATCAGAGTTGTTTCGGCTTCAAGGGGACGCATTTGCTGCTGAGAGTTTTTTGCTCGGTCCTGAGGTAGACCCTGTTCAGTGGGAGATCTGCGGGATTGATTCTTGCGGTGAAAGAAGATGGCGAGCAGTGGAAATATAGAGATCGAGAAATTTAATGGTCAGATTTTTGAGTTGTGGAAGCTCAAGATGGAGGATCTGCTGGTGGATAAAGATCAGTGGATCGCGGTAGATCTAGGTACTAAACCAACGACAATGTCAGATGAAGACTGGAAGAAACTGGATCAGAAGGCTAAGAGCACAATACGGTTATGTGTCTCAGATTTAGTATTGTTGAATGTATCTGGGGAAGCTACGGCGAAGAATTTGTGGGAAAAACTTGGGACTTTGTACCAATCTAAGTTTCTGGTGAATAAGTTGTTCCTATAGAAAAAGTTGTATAGCCTGAGGATGAAGGATGGAGACTCGGTGACAGAGCATCTGAACGCCTTCAATACTGTGGTAAGTCAGCTGTCATCTATTGATATTAAAATATCAAATGAAGATAAGTGCATTAGTTTATTGTGTTCTCTACTAGACTTGTGGGATAGTCTGGTTATTTCAATAGGTAGAAATACAACTACCTTGAATTTTGTTGACATTGTCTCAGCCTTGCTGTCGGAGGAAATGAGACGGAGAAATATGGAGGGCCAGAATGGAGATGCCTTATCTGTATGAGGAAGGTCCCAAAACAGAAACAAGAATAAGGTTTCAAGTGGGAGATCCAAATCTAGAGGGAGATCTAAATCTCCTGGAAAATTTGTAAAGGTATGATGGAAATGTGGAAAGGAAGGGCACTACAAAAAGGAGTGCAGATCTAAATCTCCTGAGAAAGGAAAGGGATGTGATGATGCTCCTTTTGCAGAGGAAAAAACCACCTCGGATGAAGGTGGGGATGTGTATTTGGCTTCTTCTTCAAATACACATGTAGATCATGAGTCATGGTTGATTGACTCAGGTGCATCCTTTCACTTCACTCCCCATAGGGAGTGGTTCTGCGAGTATGAGAAATATGATGGTGATGTCTTCCCAGGGGATGATAGGAAGGCCAAAATCGTCGAACGTGGAAAGGTCAAGCTGAAGCTACAAGGTGGAAGAATCAGAACACTTCATGGTGTTCTACATATTCCTACATTGGCTAGAAATCTGATTTCTGTAAGCAAGATGGATGATGTAGGTGTAAAAATAGTGTTCGAGAAAGATGCCTGCAAGATGGTTTGGGGAGAACTAGTATTAATGTGGGGAGTTTGGACTAGAAATCTATACAAGCTACAAGGTAGCAATGTTATTGATGGGTGTAATAGTTATGTGGTTCCTGAAAGAGGAGCGGAAAGCCTAGTTGTCTCTGGAGAAAAGACCATGCTATGGCATCAAAGGCTTGGACATATTGGAGAGAAGGGCCTTCAGACACTGCATAGAAATGGTATGGTAGAAGGTATGTCTAATTTCTCTCTAGATTTCGATTTCTGTGAACATTATGTATATGGGAACCAGAATCAGGTGAGTTTTCCTTCTGGTGCTAAGAGGGCGAACAAGATATTAGAGCTTGTGCACAATGATGTGTTTGGACCTGTGTCAGTTCCATCACTGAAAATTATATGTAATATTTTTCATTCATGATGACTTTTCTCGCGGAATACATGGATATATTTCTCAAGGAAGAAATATGGAAGTCTTCGATGCATTTAAAGAATTTAAGGCTCGGTGGAAAACTAGACAAGGCAGAAGAAGATAAAGGCGTTGAGGAGCCGTATTAATGGTGGGGAGTTCGCAAGAAGGAATTTTAATATTTTAAGAGTTCGTACGAAATATGGTATGGTACTCGCAGAATACTAATCCATACACACATCGAAAAATGGAGTTGCGTAAAGAATGAACAAAACGCCGATGAAAAGGCAAGAAGCATGCTCCTGGTACGGCTAGGACAAGAATTCTAGCAGGGCAAAAGGAGATTCATGTTACTTAGTTAATAGATCACCATCATCGCATTGGAGGATAAGACTCCACATGAGGTAATGGACTGGTAAGAAACCCTCTCTTTCACATCTGAGGGTATTTGGATGTGAAGCATATTTACATATTCCAAAGGAGAAAAAGGACTAAGTTGGATAATAAATCTGAAAGGTGCATCTTTATTGGGTATAAGGACGGTTTAAAAGGTTAGAAGCTTTGGAACCCAAAAACAAGGAAGGTTGTGTACAATCGAGATGTGGTGTTTAGAGAGGTGAAAGTTGTTGTTAAACATCAAGTCCCACCAAAGGAACTTGAGAAGATAGAGTTTGAGCTAAAGGATGGATTAGACTATACAACAGAACAAGATTCATAAGCAGAAGAGCCACAAACTCCAGCTATGAGAATATCAGTTCGGGAAAGAAGGAGGCCATAAAGGTATAGTCCATCTTCTTTCTCGTTCAAGTTTTTCCTTAAATATAATCGATGATGATCCTAGAACCGAAGCCGAGAGGCAAGAGATTCCGTGGATGGAAAACTCTAGAAGGAGGCCATGGCCATGAAATGGCATCCTCGCACAAAAATGAGGTATGATCCGGTGGAGCCAGCCGGGAAAAATACTGAGATGGGGGGTGAATCAGTATTTAGGGAAAAATAAAACTTTTTACTTTTCCATGTTCTAAAACCCATACGTGACTTTGCTGAATACAACTAGCGTATACACGCGGATATCCTTCATGAAACTCGCGTATACACAAAGATCTAATTATGCCATTAATTCTTCACTTATATCATTCTATCATTCATTCATTATGTTCTATAAACATTAAACATGTGCAGTAAGAACATAATAAACCATCACACATAAGCATCACACATGAACACCAGGATTTTAGGTGGAAACCCAATTCGGGAGAAAACCACCGCTGCAGTTGCTCAGCCTTCAATATTTTATTATAGAGAAAACATCTTACAACACATGTGTCAGTACGTACCTCTACCGAAGACGTGTGCACCCACCGCGCTTGTTTACCAGTCACCCTTTCCCCGAGCGGGAGCTCCAACCCCCCGACTCGCTTACTCACCTTCCTGGAAGGGAGCTACGACCCCCTAATCTCGTTTACCAGCCTCTCCTAGAAGGGAGCTACGACCCCCTGATCTCGTTTACCAGCCTCACCTGGAAGGGAGCTACAACCCCCTGACTGAAGGCTACAACCCTCAGCACCACCATGGACCACGTTTCATCAATTTTCACACTGGATCCAAACACCTTCAATAGGGCACAACTTGCAGGCCTCGTTTCATCATATTTTCAGACTGGACCCACTCCACATATTTAAGCTCAATCATACAACAAAACTCGAAATGTATTAAATCTCGTAACCGTAGAACATGTATAGGCAAAGAAATACGTATTGTAATCGTATCAAAAACATTTCATACTCCTATGCTCCCTATGCTTTAGCAAACCCTAGTTTGCATACGCGCTTTCCTTTCACTGATGTCACGTATATACGTGCTTCCTTTCACATAAACCAGCGTATACTTCTGTACATATTACAGAACTATTTTCATTGCGCATACGCACTTTCTCTTCAGCGAAGCCGCGTATATATGCGCTTCCTTCCGTTGAGAGAACTATGTTCTTCGTACATTTAGGTCATCAAGAATTTTTCGTACCGTACATCACATATATTTAACCCTTTACTTCGATGATAAAATTACTTTATCTCGCATCTAATCATTCCATAAATAGATCTAGCAAATACGTATACATTTCTCGTATATAGATATCCCACTTCATCATTTCTTCATAGGTGCATCATAGATTCAGATTCATCATCAAACCTTTACGCTTTCCATTCAGATCTACTTCACAGAGAAGTATTCATTTAAGCTCAGACATCTTGCACCCACACTTATGATTTGCACAATGAAATTCTTCTCCTTATATAGGTTTACCAAATTTCAATACCATGAGCCAAAACCACATTACTTCCGATGGTATTCCTGGACGGGGTCATTTAGGCGAATCATTACCCAATACAATGGGTCAATACCATGGTGGTTACCCCTGGTTTTGCACTTTATGAGCGCTTTTTCCCATACGCGACTTGGCACATACTTTACCGCGTGCATACGCGACTTCTCCTAGGAAAATCCGCGTATGCCTTGGAGACATACTCTTCATCATATATCTATCACAAACCGAATTTATTTCTTCAATTCTTCGTACTCACTCAGATGCATCGATTTACTTCATCAAGAACATATTCTATCAAGCACAACTTCATCAAGTAAGTTTTCATCATCTTCATCAAGTGGGTTTCCATTCAAGGACAACACTCAAAGATCATACGTTAACAAACATCATTTCACACGTATTTACAATATTTAGCAAGTCCATCGTGTCAAGAATAACTTCATCGTGGATTTCATCAAGGACAACACATGCCAAATAATCTCATGTCTTCATCTTCATTAAGTGGGTTGCCATCAAGGACAACACTCGCATCATACTGCCAACAATCTCCCCCCTCGACTCTTGATGGCAACCATGATGGTGCTTGATCACCACAACATATACATTAAGAATACAATGACACCATGTCACTCTCCCCATTTTGACACCATTCTTTCTCTTCATTCAAACACCATGTCACTCTCCCCCTTTGACATCAAGGGCAAAGGGCGGATCAAAACCAACATACTCTCCCCCTTTTCTCCTCATGTAGAAGAAGCATTCTGCAGATCTGATGTATACCGAAGTGACCAAGCTCCCCCTGAGTTCATGCTGAATCGTCAAACATATTTTTTTTAAAGAAGTACATGACTCTATGAACTTCCTATCACAAAAGACTCATGCTTACATCAAATATCCAACCAAGTGGATTTACATATGAGACCCAAATACCCAACCAAGTGGGTTTACACATCTCAACTCAACTACCCAACCAAGTGGGTTTACAAAATTTTTCAAGTCCTTACATGACTGAATATTAAAATTTTACATCATGGGTCTCAACAAGACCTTTTCATAAAATTATAAAAATGACCATTTAAGACCAACACCAGAAATTCCTTAATAAAAAGAACATATTTCAGACTCATCATAATGCCATCAATGCATTATACTCAGCAAGACTAGGGCTCCCCCTGAAAATGTGCGTCCGAACATCCTTTCCATATGACTAAGGCCCCCCCTTAGTTTGTGCATCCTGAACACTTTCAACCAATCATCAAGTCATATTTAAAACATCATAGATTGAAACAGTATTATAAGAACTGGAACACCACCAGAGATACTAGAGATACAGTAGTGCAGCTGTGTTGAAGAAAGCTAACCCTAAACATAAATTTGTCAGCAATCAGACATACGTGGTTTTATGTGCATGAATTCGCGTATATACGCGACTGTGTTTCAGGAAATCCAGGTATCCAATACCATCTTCTATATTTTAACAAGATCTAATCCTCTATGAGGCAAAGACAGTGTTCAGCTTCTTTCTGAGATATTTGAATGCTTCCCTGGAATACAGATAGATATAACAATGTAGTTGTGTCTTCAAGCGTCATCCAATTTTTGTAGCATAAGCACATTAGTAACCAAGCCTTCGTACTTTTGCGCATCAATACAATATTTCCAAGAGAGATAATCATACCAGAACAACATCTTCAAATATGTGTCAACCAATCATCCATGTGGTCCAATATCATCAAGATCTTCAAGATTTAACATGAAGTAACATATGTAGGCAAAAGATCTCAACCATAGTAACAAACTCTGCATGATCTATTCTTATTTCCGAATCAAAGGACATCCGACTCATCTATGTGTGAGCACAAAAGATACTTTTCAGCTCAAAATCTCATCATAATAAACCATGTACCAAGTCATCATCATTTAAGCATGAGTATCACAGAATAAGCACTCATAGTGCCAACAATGCAATTATTAGTATTCAACCTGCTGCTCCTCCTGAACCAGCGCTCTTCCTTAACTTGTGTAACCTGAAAACCTTCATCAGCAAGTCATCAGCAATAATTTCTGTATGATCTGTCCTTATCTTTGAATTATAAGACTTTCATCTCAGCGACGAATACTCTTCATCAAAAAGCAAACATGACTCATCCATAATTTTCAACATCAGAAACCAAGTATCATATCATCATAATTTAGAACTGAGCAACTAAGCTGATACTGAGTTAATAATACAGTTATTAACAATCAGTCTGATGCTCCCCCTGAATCTTTGCTCCAGATCTTCAGCTATCATATAAATTCTCTTATCATCAATGCATACGCGACTGTGTCTGCTGGAACTCGCGTGTATACGCGACTTTCGTTCATCCAACCCGCGTATGGAAAGTGAAGCATATAAATTTTTCACATTCCTTCATCTCCCCCTGAACTTGTACTTCCTGTACCTGTCTTCTTCATATCAGATGCTCTGTCAGAAATACATATAACCAGAAAAATCAAATCAACCATGAGAGTCATCATACATTGCTCCCCCTGTGACGATACATTACTAAATCTCATAATGTATCCCACATCATTCTTGCAGTCAATCAGAGAAGTAAGCTTCAGAAGCGGATGACTGCAGTAGGGTCAGAATTCCCTACGTTTCTGATCGGTCCTCCTTCTTTTTCCAAATTTGCTTGAGCTTTCCAACTGTGTGCTGAAAATTGTCCACTTTCCCAGATCTGTTCATCCTACATTCCTTTTCTACATGTCCATACTTGTTACAAGCATAACATCTCATGTGGCCAGAGAAATAAACATAAGAATCATAATGAGCTTTTCTATTCTTCCTTCTATTACAATCAAAGGCTTTGTGACCATACTTGTTGCATGAAAAACAATATCCCTTAAAACAACCTGAGTACCTTTCTGAATAGGATCTGTTAGTTTGTGGCTGAAATGATCTGCTCCTGCAACTTGCTGCAACATGCCCATAATTATGACATTTAAAGCATTCAACGTTCTTGAATGAATTCCTTTGAGAATTCATGATTTTTGGTTGATCTTTTGTCTCTTTCAACACTTCAGGTTTTGCATTGACATTCTCTGAATTTTTGGCACTTCCTTGTGAGCTAGATTCTCCTTTAACAGTTTCATGGAAACCAAGACCAAGTTTGATAGCAGGAGACCTTTGATTACTCAGAATATTGTCCAAAGTATTAGTACTATCTTGAAACCTCAAAAGTTTAACTTTTTCTTCTAATTTACCTTTGAGAATGTTTACCTCAACCTCCAAGGCTTGACATTGCTTTGTCATGCTTTCTTCTTTCCTTCTACCATCTTCTACTTGATCCTTCAGATTTAGAATCTCTTCTTTCAACCCTTTTTCTTGTTCTTCAAAAGTTTGTAAGAGTTCTTCATTCTTCTTGTTTGATGCTTCGAGATCTACTTTCAGAGAGATGACTTCTGCTTCAAGTTCTTCATTCTTGTTGTTGGATATTTCCGAGTCTTCTTTGAGAGAGATGACTTCAGCTTCAAGTCTTTCATTCTTCTTGTTTGAATCTTCCAGATCTTCTTTGAGGGAGACGATTTCTGCTTCAAATCTTGCATTCTTCTTGTTTGATTTTTCGAGATCTGCTTTGAGGGAAATGATTTCTGCTTCAAGTTCTTCATTCTTCTTATTTGATTCTTCAAGATCTGCTTGTAGAGAGATGATTCCAGCTTCAAGACCTTTACTTCGATTGTATACATCATCGAACATCCTTTTCAGTCTAAATATTAAATTTTTGGAGGCAGATTCCTTCTCATTAAATATTCTTTGTTGATCTTTGATAACTTTTTCTAGGTCCATAGCATAATTTCCACTATCTTCACCATTGTTTGCACAAAGAAGATTATCAGGACCCCAATCACTATCTGATTCATCTTTGTCAATTTCTGCTATACAGTTTTTCTGAGACATCTCCTTGCTTCGAGTAGTCTTCTTCTTTTGTTTCTTTGCCATGAACACTTGTAGAGCTTGGTCAGAATCTTCTTCATCTTTAATCTTGATAGCTTCTTCTAGATCCATACTGTCACTTTCACTATCATAACCTTTGCATATACAGGTAAGTGAAATACAAGAACAACAATCAATACCTGTTTCATCTCCACCTCGCTGTACATGATTAGCATCTTCTTTTCCTGTAACCTTCCTTTCTTTTGCTTCTTTCTTATTGCGATTTGATCTCCTTCAAGTGATCAAGCTTCTGCAGAAGAACCTGCTCTGATACCAATTGTTGGGAAAAATACTGAGAGGGGGGGGTGAATCAGTATTTACAGCTTATTCATAAACTTTTTACTTTTGCACTCTTTAAAACCCATACGCTACTTTACTTTAGTAAACTCGCGTATACACGCGGGTATCCTTCATACAACTCGCGTATTAGCAGAGATCTAAATATGCATATATTTATTAACTTAGTTCTTTGCAATTTTCATTCATCTGATGTTAAGTTATCAGTAAACATGAACAAATGCATTAAACCATCATGAAGAAAAAGGTCGTTACAGAACACCGTGATTTTGTGGAATCAAGCCTGGGAGAAACCACCATTGCTTCACCTTCAGCTATTTTATTATAGAAAGTTTATTTTACAACATATGTGTCGGGTGTTGTGTGATTCTACCAAAGACGTTGTGCACCCACCTCGCGCTGCTTACCACCCTCTCCGGGAAGGGAGCCACAACCCCCCGACTGTTTAATGCCTCTCCTGAAGGGAGCCAGCCAATTTCTTCCTTCGTTACCAGCTCCACCGAAGGAGCTACGACCCTCGTCTCGCTTACCACCACCGGGTGAGCCACGACCCCCGCTTCCTCGTTACCACCCTCACTCCGGAAGAAAGGCTACACCTCTCACCGAAGTTGTTGCAACCCTCAAGACTTCTGCAGGACCACTGCCGATCACTACACTGGATCCAACAACTTCAATAGAACTCAACTTGTAGGCCACGTTTCATCATATTTTCAAACTGGACCCACTCCATACTTTTAAGCACAGTCAAACATGAAACTGATACACATCACTCACTGACAGATAACAGTAAACCAGCAGATCAGATATTTCTTACCACATACTTCAGCAAACCCTAGTTTGCATACGCGCATCTCTTTTACTGATGTCGCGTATATACGCGCTTCTGTTCACATAAACCAGCGTATACTTCTGTACAAATTACAGAACCAATTTCACTGCGCATACGCGCTTTTGATTCATCAAAGCCGCGTATATACGCGCTTCCTCTGCGATGAACTAGCGTATGGATCTTCAACCATTTCAGAGCTGCATACTTCTTTAGATCAGATATTCAGTTCAGATTTAACTCTTCACTTTAGACAGATGTTCACCTCATCTCAGATCTAAACATTCAATGAACAGATCTAGCAGATACAAATACATTTCAGATATAGATATCCCGCTTCATCATTTCTTCATATGTGCATCATAGATTCAGATCTATCATTCAACTGTAACCCTTTCCATTCAGATATACTTCAGAGAGAAGTATTCATTCAAGCTCAGACATCTTGCACCCACATCCATAATTTGCACAATGAATTTCTTCTCTTTATATAGGTTTACCCTTTTTCAATACCATGAGCCCCTTTTTCAATACCATGAGCCAAAACTACATTACTTCCGATGGTATTCCTGGACGGGGTCATTTAGACGAATCATTACCCAATACAATGGGTCAATACCATGGTAGTTACCCCTGGTTTTGTACTTTATGAGCACTTTTGCCCATACGCGACTTGGAACGTGATTACTCGCGTGCATACGCGACTTCTCCTAGACAAAACCGCGTATTCCTTGAGACATACTCTTTTCATCATAGATCTAGCACATATTGAATTCCTTTCTTCATTCCCTTCTGTACTCACTGTAGATACATCAGATTTACTTCATCAAGAACATATTCTATCAAGCACAACTTCATCAAGTGGGTTTCCATTCAAGGACAACACTCAGCATCATATTGCTAACTAACATCATTTCACATCAGATTTACATCATTTACCAAGTCCATCAGGTCAAGACAAACTTCATCAGGTGGTTTTCCATTAAGGACAACACATGTCAACTGTCTCATGTCTTCATCTTCATTCAGTGGGTTGCCATCAAGGACAACACTCTGCATCATATTGCCAACAGTGCACCAACATATCAAGAGATATGTAGCATGTTTGATGTATGAGGAGGAAATCAACCACCATGCAAGGTTGTTACAACCACTTTCCCTTTTGATGGAGAGATGGGAAGGCTCATCTATGGACCTCTTCACCAACTTTCCTACAATAGATGGTAAGGATTGTGTCTTGATTCTTATTGATCAACTAACCATGTATGATCATTCCCTTGCCATACATTTTTAGCACATTGCTCCACAAGAGAGCAAGCCTCTCTTTGGATCTCATGGTCCTTTTGGGATTATTACAGTGATGGGATTTACCACTTCCTAGAGGACTTTGGGCAAGACTTGTTTTTCTTGGATCATATTTAGTTAAAACCTAATGTCCTTTACTATTTTCAAGCTTTTGAGAAGCTTATGGCAACAAACAAGTGGTTTTATGGCCACTTATCATATCATGCTCTGAGACAACAAGAAGAAAAACATCGTTGGTCTCACTTGAGGGACTATTTTCACCATCTAGTATGTCATGTGACACTTAGTCCATGTTTCTTTTAGAGCCCATATGGTGATGACACTCTATTCACTATATGTGGGATGGATTGGGCAAGAGAGATTCCTAGAACCAAGGAGTGGGATCATGAGATTCCAAGTACCTTTTGGCTTCATAAGCACTATATTATTGTAGCCCAAGATTAGTAGCTCCAAATTTATCATAAATGGAGAGAGAGGCAACATAAGTTGAACAATTTTATCTCTCATTTTTAGCCATGCAGCCCCTACACATTGCAAAAGTAGGGGATTGGTGATTCTGAGCTACCAAGGATGGCTCACTTTGTTTGGATGGTAGCATGGAGATTGGAGTTTCTCATTCGGGTTGAGGCACCCAACATTTACCATCTCTCATGCCTTGAGGAGGCCAATGGACAACATATAAATTTTTCCATATGTCTCCCACTTCTTCATAATGAAAGCTATTTGGTTTATCTAGCAAAGGCTAACCCATATAATGCATGGGGAGATCATGTAGATCTTCCATTGGGCTTTAACGAGTCACTGATGGAGTGGGGGACTTCATTAGCATGGAAGGATGATGAGTGGAGAAGGAGGAGCTTCATGTTGGACAGGACGGCTTGGGATCATGGCATTGAGAGATCCCTTCATATCAGGGTGATGCAAAGGACAGGGAAGATTTAGTGGCGCATCTGGGACCCAGGCACATTTTGCAGTGACAGTGGTGAGCATCAACCAAAGAAGAGGCTTGTTTAGGCATTGCTTGAGGACAAGCAATTTTTTGCGGGGAGGACTGTAAAATCCCCAAATTAGCAGTCATCTAATTGGGATATTAATTTTTATTAATTTCGACAAATCCTAATGTTGGGAGAAAATAAAGTGGTGAGGGGACCCATGAATAAAACATTAGAATAAAAGCACTTTCCTAAAGTCACTGGGCAGATCAATTAAAATATGATGTGGGGCCCATGAGTCCAAGTGACAACGCAGGAGAGCAGGCACTTAGGGCAGCGCAGTGGCAGCGTGGGAGAGGTAGCACATCGTAGCAAGGGACAACATGGCATAGAGGGACATCGCAGCATAGGTGGGCCCAAGGGAGTTTATGGATTCATAGGCATAAAAGGAGAGGGAGGAAGCCTTTCTCGAGGATTCTTGCATCTTATGATTTTTCTATCTATCAAGACTAGAGCACGCTCAATTTGTTTAGCTAGGTCTGCAGTGTTGTTCAACACACTGGGTGTCTCCGAGCGGAGATCCCAACCTCAGCCTCGAGGGACTTCGAGTGCCTACTCTGGTGAGGAGTTCTATCCATCGTTTTGCAGGGGGGAGCCAAAGCATCTTCAGCTAGGATCACACAGTTGATTGGACAGTGCAGTCCCTTGGAGGGATTACGCAATTTGTGGTAGAGGCAGTTCCGGGAGTGAGGAGATATCAGGGATTTCAGCCTGAGGATAGTGTAGAGGGTCGAGCCCTTCACTGATCATCATTTTGGTACAGGAGGAGGCCATCATTTACAGATTTATCAGTCAGGGCCAACATATTCACTGGGAGAGAGTTATTTCCTAAGGGAGGTAAAATTCTGGGGTCAGCGATTCTGGGATTCCTTTCTGGGATTTTCTGGGTTATTGGAGGAGAGCTCATTCCTAGAGTTTCACAATTTTCTGAGCAGGGGAATAGCCCCAAAGAGACATTCCATCTCAGTAATAGCAACAGTCCGGCAACAGCAACAGCAACATTTGGAGATTACGCAATCCTTGACAGAGCAACTATTCATTGAGATTTTTTGAGAGTATTTCTAGCTTGCCTTGTGCAAGCCAAGGTGCCATCATTATGATCACCTTTGTAATCATTGTTCTCTCCCAGTTATATAAAATGGCTCAACGTTTCTCCATATTGGCATTATTTGTACGATGCCTCTCTATTTATTGTAGTTGCTTATTTGTGTTGTTGTGTATTACTGTTTATTTCTATTTGGAATATTACAAAGATTTGTTGAGGGACAATAAGAATAAGGACTCCAAAGCCCTCTTCTATATTTTCCAGGCAGTGCATGAAAGTATTTTCCCAAGGGTTGCAGCAGCAATAAAGTCTAAGGAAGCATGGGATACCCTCCAGATAGCCTACCTGGTGAGAATGCAGCAAGATGATGGAACTTAGTGAAATGAAGTCGCCTTCACTAAGTGGGCCCACAGGCAAATTTTGGCGCAAAGTCTATTTTTAGACTATGTCTATTTTTAGACATATGGAGCATGGTCCAGGGGTTGCAGTATGTTATTCTTGGAGTATTGGTCGTATTGGTAAAAATAGATGGACCTCTATTTTTTGACCTTCAAACATTAGTTTACCTCTTGAGCACTTTCAAATAAAGCATAAGTGTCGGTGTAACCCGCAATAAGAGAATTACGCTATTCCCAAGTGGTTTGATGGCATCATATGTTGACTGCACAGACTGTAAGGTGGTTTAAATATGCAATGACACCAGGAGTTGTTCGTTTATTTTAAAGGAACTATAGGTTGAGACGTAACAACTAGCTAATCAATTAGTTATGAGTGGAGTGAATTAAATATTACTTAATTCATTAATTAGTAACTCATTATTCAACTCAAGAACACATCAGTTCACTACAGTGCATGATCAGTTCAGTGGAGACCAGTGAAAGAGGTAGATGAAAGGGTGGAGTTAGCTATCAGTGGCGACATCAGTTGTGCATGAGATTTGCACCACACTTGGAGGATTTGTCCATGACAATTGCGCAGTCAAGCCAAGGAGATTTTAACCTTGGATCTCTATATAGACAGGCCTGGATTGCGCAATAGAGGCAAGGCAATTGGCGGTGAGTTTTGAACCAGTAACCTGTTCAAAACTGAGCTAGATTGTGGGTAACTGTATGAGAAAGTACTGAGTACTTGTGAGGAGTATTGTACTGAGATTGTTACTTGATTTCTCCACTATAATATACACAATAGTCATGTTTTAAAATATAAGTTTTCCCCATACATACCGTGTTAATAAAATATGATTGACAACAACTGATTTTATTTCCGCATGTTTGATGATCTGAGTGGAAGAGATTATGTGTTGCATATAAATTCAAATTGTATGTGATCAGGATAGTCTCGGTGGATAATTAATCATTATTCAGCAAATTTCTACACTACCAAGGCACAACAAAGGTGAAGACAACAAAACTACAAATTTTGTGAAGATATTTTGAAACATTATGTATGAAAGAGTCTGAGAATATAGACTCATTCTTTACACATGTGATTGGGTTGGTTACCCAAATCAGGTCTCATGGTGAGACACTTGAGGAAAGGAGAATAGTTGAGAAAGTTTTAAGAAGTCTTCCATCAAGGTTTGATGCCATAGTTTTGGCCATAGAAGAGACAAAGGATCTCTCACAGTTTTAAGTGGATAAGCTTCATGCATCACTGATGTCTCATGAGCATAGAAAGAGTAGAGCAACAAACTCCTCATTGGAGCATGCATTCAAAACAAAAGTATCTTTTGGTCAAGGTAGAGGTCAAGGAAAATCCAACTACCTAGGAAGAGGAAGAAGCCCACACAGGGGTGGAAGAAGCATCCCTACAAGCTCAAGTGGAAGGGGCAGCAATCAAAATCCATTTCAAGGCTCAAGTCAGAATCAAGAACAATGTCAAATGTATGATAAATCTCAAGTTCAATGTCATTATTGTAAGAAGCATGGTCATTATGGAATTGAATTTAGAAAGAAGCAATATGACATGGGTAGCAAACCAAATGCAAATTTCATAAAGGAAAATCAGAACCATGATAGCTTGTTTTTAGCTTGTAATGTAGCAGAAGAAAAACAAGGAGATGTATGGTTCTTAGATTTAGGGTGTAGCAACCACATGACTAGAAACATAGCAATGTTTTCCAATCTAGATGAAAGTGTAAAATCAGAAGTAACATTGGGGACTCATAGCAAGGTCTCTGTCATGGGAAAAGGAAGAGTATACATAGTAACAAAGAAGGGAGAGAAGAAGTTCATGCTAGATGTTTATTATGTCCCTGGTTTGAAACGTAACCTCCTAAGCATTAGACAGCTCATGCAAAAGGGCTAAAATGTATTTTTTTTAAATGATGTGTGCATAATCTTGGATAAGCCTCCAAGTAGACAACTCATTGCAAAATTTCATATGAAAAACAACAGAATATTTCCTCTGAAGATGAGATCAGACTTGAAGGAAGAAGGTGTTATAGCAGTTGTCACACAAGAAAACTTTCAAGAAGAAGTAAAAGATGAGAATTGGTTATGGCATTTGAGATTTGGTCATCTCAACTTCAGAGGTTTGAATTTGTTTCATAGGAAAGGTATGGTGAAAGTATTGCCACTCATAGAAAAGCCAGACAACCCATGTGAAGGTTGCATCTTGGGCAAACAACACAGAGAATAACTTCCAACAGGAAATTCAATAAGGGAAAAACACCTTTGGAGGTTGTCCACTTATATCTATGTGGACCAATGCAAACACCATCATTTGGTGGCAGCCACTATATTTTGACATTCATAGATGACTACACAAAGAAGACATGGGTTTATTTTCTAAAACAAAAAAGTTAAGTGTTTGACCGCTTCCGCCACTACAAAGATCTTGTTGAGAATCAAAGTGGACACTACATAAAAGTGTTGAGGACTGATTAAGGTGGCTAATATATCTTAGATGGCTTCCTACGTTTTTGTAGAGAGCATGGAATTCACAAGCAGTTTATATCAAGGTATACACCTCTGCAAAATGGTGTTGCAGAAAGAAAGAATAGGACCATCATGCAAATGGCAAGGAGTATGTTGAAGGCAAAGAATTTTCCAAATGATTATTAGGCTGAAGCTGTCACTTGTGCAGTGTACATCATTAATATATGTCCAACCAGAAGTTTCATGAATAGAGTTCCCAAAGAAGCATGGAGTGGAAGAAAGCAATTTTTCAGTCCCATGAGAGTGTTCGGATGTGTGGCATACGCACATGTCCCGGATGAGTTGAGGAAGAAGTTGGATAGCAAGGGGGAGAAATGTATATTCCTTGGATACAGTGATGAATCCAAGGCATACAAGCTCTACAATCCATTAACCAAGAAGGTAATAATCAACATAGATGTTCAGTTCATAGAAGAGGAAGCATGGGATGGAAGTTTAGAGAAGACAGTCAATGTGAAGACATGTATGTCACATGAAGACAAAGAGGAATTGACCGCAACAAGTAATTCCTCACTGGTGGCTCCTCCTCCACCCACACAAGCTCAACAAAGCACACCGCAAGAAATTAATAGGGCATCATTGTGAAATCAATTAAGTGCTTCTCCAAGCACACCACAAAGCTTCGCAACTCCATCCACTTCAAGCTCAACACCAAGCTCATCTTCAGCAAATATAAGAAGACCAAAATTTAGAAATTTTAGTGAAATTTATGAGCAAGAAGAAGTTGATAATAGTGTTGGTATGAATTCTTTATTTGCATTATTTTGTCATGTAGATGACCCAGTACACTTTGAAGATGTAGTCAAAGAAGAGAAATGGGTTGAGGTAATGAATAAAGAAATAGGAGCAATAGAAAGGAATGACACATGGGAGTTAGTGGACCTTCCGAAAGGCAAATAATTCATTGGAGTGAAATGGGTCTATAAGACCAAGAGCAACATTGAATGCAAGATAGAAAGGCACAAAGTAAGGCTAGTTGTCAAAGGCTACAAGCAGCAGCATGGAAGAGACTTTGAGGAAACCTTTGCGCCAATCGCAATGATGGAGACAGTGCAAACAATGTTGCTAATAGCAACACAACATAAATGGAAAGTGTATCAAATGGACGCAAAGTCAACATTCTTGAATGGAGTGCTGAAAGAGGAGGTGTATGTTGAACAACCTCCTGGCTATGAGGTAGAAGGCCAAGAACACAAGGTGTGTAAATTGCGGAAAGATCTTTATGAGTTGAAGCAAGCACCACGTGCATGGTACAAAAAGATATATGCTTACCTGATAGACAATGGGTTTGACAAATGTGATGGTGAACCTACTCTCTACATCAAAGAAAATGACGGTAAGATACTTATTGTTGTTTTGTATGTAGATGATTTGGTTTTTACAGGAAGTGATGATTATCTCATCGTTGATTTCAAAGAGGTCATGAAAAGTGAGTTTAAAATGATTGACTTGGGGTTGTTAAGATATTTTCTGGGCATAGAAGTGAAGCAAACATAAATGGAATTTTTATCTCTCAAACAAAATATGTTGCAGAAATTTTAGAGAGGTTTAATATGCAGAACATCAAGTCATCACCAACTCCAACTATCATGGGGTTGAAGTTGAGCAAGGAAGATTGCAACAGCAATGTCAATCCAACATTATACAAAAGCATGGTGGGTAGCCTAATGTATTTGACTACAACTAGGCCTGATATAATGTATGCAGTTAGTTTGGTGTCAAGGTTCATGGAGACACCCATGGAGACACATTGGCAAGCAGCCAAAAGAATTTTAAAGTATGTTAATGGGACGAAGGAGTATGCTGTTCTATACTCCGAAACTGATGATTTTAGGCTGATTGGTTACACTGACAATGATTGGGCTGGAAGTGTTGATGACAGAAATAACACATTAGGATATGTTTTTCACTTGGGTTCGGGAGCCATATCATGGGCTTCCAAGAAGCAGCCAATAGTTTAATTGTCAACAGCAGAAGCTGAGTATGTCGCCGCAACAGCAACAACATGTCAAGTAGTTTGGATGTGAAGGATGTTGCAGGATTTATTTCATGAACAAGACATAGAAACCACAATTTTCTGTGATAACAGTTCTGTAATTGCACTATCAAAGAATTTTGTTTTCCACAAGAGGAAAAAGCACATTGATGCTAAATATCATTTCATAAAAGAATTAGTTAACAACGGTGAAATTGTGTTACAACATTGTAGGTCAAAGGAACAATTTGCAGACATCTTCACAAAGTCATTGGCACAGAAAAATTTTGTTTATCTCAGAGAATGTTTGGGAATGGTCAATGGCGATAGTTGTGATTAAGGGGGAGTGTTGGAAATTACTCCCAACCATCGCCTTGAATAAATTGGTAGCTCGGCCATACCATCAGTTAAATGTAGTTTGCAAAGAAGGACAAAGCACATATCCGTAGCTTACCTACTTCACACAATTTTCTGTAATGTTCAGAAATGGTGTCCGACCATCAGTCTGCGTTAAATCCCTTCCCGACGTATCACCTACCTCTTGCCCGCACTGCGCACTTCACAAACACTTAGCCTTTCCACTTAACGAATTGTCAAATAATAAAACTCTGCCGATGCGATATCGGTGGGACCCATCCAAGCTTAATGCATTACCAAATCCGCAAACAAACATTTGTTTTTCGCTTTACCTTTACCTTTTTCCTTTTCGCAATGTCCACCGTTTAGCACGTCGCACTTTGCGCTTGTCACATTTTAGAAATTACATTTTTATGCTTCGTCCCAAACCTTGCGATGATGTGATGCAATATCGCCATCGCACATTGCAATCAACAAGTTATAAGTTTAAGTCTTAACACTTCGCAAGTTGTTTGTTGTAAGTTGCGATGCAATATCGCCATCGCATATGACAATCACAAGATAATAAGTTTTCTATTAAAGTTGTCGCGGGTTAAATGTTTTAAGTTGCGATGCGATGCGATCACATATCGCATGTCGTAAGTTCAGGAGGATAGCACCCAGGTAAATGTTGACATTGCCAAAATGCTATTTGTGAAATAGGGTGCGGATGGGATGTGGTTTCAAAGCTGAAATCAAAATAATTTCAAGTCCGACGTACAAGGCTCTGTGCGCTATTTTTATGAAGATTAAGCTTAACACGGTAGAAGGACGTTTTGTAGTTTCTCTGTGTAATATTGTAAGATAGACTGAGATTTGATGTATTCAGAATGAATGTTCAAGCTGTGGGCTATGATGTACCTTATTGGTGTGGTTTTTAATATGACAAGCATATTTCTTTGGATCCTGATCTAAAGCAGCTGGTGATGTTTTCCTATCTCTGTGTCTAATTTCATTTCATTCCGTTTCTACTGGCTTGCATCAGAAGTTTGGCATAAGATTTACCCTTGATGGGTACCTTATGTTGCTACTCTCCCAGCCCTTTATGTTTTCTGCTTATATGTGTATTTGAATATTGACTTCAATTGATTTAACCAGTGTAGTGGATGTTATTTCCTGCTCTCTGATGTATGAATTAATGAAATTAGTGTTTAGATGTTCTTGCTAGGATTTAGTTGGATGAGTTGAGAACACTGGGAGGTCTAGAACCCTGTCTCTGCCTCACTAGGATCTTTCCATCCCAATTAAACCTTTCTAAGATCCCTTGTATTGCCTCTGATTTTGTCCAATCAGGTCTGGAGTTAAATGACCTCTGACCTGATCTATAGACAGAATTGGATGGTTCTCCTCCTTCCACTTTCAGTCCTTAATGTTCCATTCCAATATCATCTTTAAGATCCAAATGCTCTAGATAACTAGCCCAACTGAAAGCTTGCACATTGAACACAAGTAAACCCTTTCTTGACTCCATTGCCCAATGGCCTTGATGTTCTCTGAGTTATCTATCTTTGCCTAATTCCTTATATGCTTAGCCTTGCCTTATGCTGGACTTTCCTTTCCTGATTCCCAACAACCAAACACAACAATCAAACAAAAAAACCCTGAGCCTATAACTAGCCTAATATCTCAAACTTTGGGCCTCAAAAACATATATACTTTGACAATCACAGAGAGATCCCTCTCTGGACCTAGGAGGGCTAGATCCTAAGGTCTGAAAGTGGTTCTATGTTGTCTCATCTTTTGGTCTTGTCAACCTGGCCAAAACATGGGAACCCCAACATGGGGGACTTCATTAACATGACAATATGGTGAGTGGAGAAGGAGGAACTTCATGTTGGACAGGACGGCTTGGGATCCTGGCATTGAGAGATCCCTTCATATCAGGGTGATGCAGAGGACAGGGAAGATTCAGTGGCGCATCTGGGACCCAGGCACATTTTGTAGTGACAATGGGGAGTATCAACCAGAGAAGAGGCTTGTTCAGGCATTGCTTGAGGACAAGCAATTTTTGGCAGGGAGGACTGTAAAATCCCCAAATTAGCAGTCATCTAATTGGGATATTAATTTTTATTAATTTCGACAAATCCTAATGTTGGGAGAAAATAAAGGGGTGAGGGGACCCATGAATAAAACATTAGAATAAAAGCACTTTCCTAAAGTCACTGGGCAGATCAATTAAAATATGATGTGGGGCCCATGAGTTCAAGTGACAACGTAGGAGAGGAGGCATTTAGGGCAGCGCAGTGGCAACATGGGAGAGGCAGCACATCGTAGCAAGGGACAACATGGCACAGAGGGACAACGCAGCATAGGTGGGCCCAAGGGAGTTTAGGGATTCATAGGCATAAAAGGAGAGGGAGGAAGCCTTTCTCGAGGATTCTTGCATCTTATGATTTTTCTGTCTGTCAAGACTAGAGCACGATCGATTTGTTTAGCTAGGTCTGCAGTGTTGTTCAACACACTGGGTGTCTCCAAGTGGAGATCCCAACCTCAGCCCCGAGGGACTTCGAGTGCCTACTATGGTGAGGAGTTCCATCCATCATTTTGCAGGGGGGAGCCAAAGCATCTTCAGCTAGGATCATGCAGTTGCTTGGACAGTGCAGTCCCTTGGAGGGATTACGCAATTTGTGGTAGAGGCAGTTCCGGGAGTGAGGAGATATCAGGGATTTTAGCCTGAGGATAGTGTAGAGGGTCCAAACCTTCACTGATCATCATTTTGGTACAGGAGGAGGCCATCATTTACAGATTTATCAGTCAGGGCCAACATATTTACTGGGAGAGAGTTATTTCCTAAGGGAGGTAAAATTCTGGGGTCAGCGATTCTGGGATTCCTTTCTGGGCTTTTTTGGGTTATTGGAGGAGAGCTCATTCCCAGAGTTTCACAATTTTTTGAGCAGGGGAATAGCCCCAAAGATCCATTCCATCTCAGCAATAGCAGCAGTCCGGCAGCAGCAACAACAGCATTTGGAGATTACGCAATCCTTGACAGAGCAACTATTCATTGAGATTTTCTGAGAGTATTTCCAGCTTGCCTTGTGCAAGCCAAGGTGCCATCATTATGATCACCTTTGTAATCATTGTTCTCTCCCAGTTATATAATAAAATAGCTCAACGTTTCTCCATATTGGCATTATTTGTACGATGTCTCTCTATTTGTTGTAGTTGCTTGTTTGTGTTGCTATGTATTATTGTTTATTTCTATTTGGAATATTACAAATATTTGTTGAGGGACAATAAGAATAAGGACTCCAAATCCCTCTTCTATATTTTCCAGGCAGTGCATGAAAGTATTTTCCCAAGGGTTGCAGCAGCAACAAAGTCTAAGGAAGCATGGGATACCCTCCAGACAGCCTACCAAGGCACGAAAAAGGTGAAGACAACAAAACTACAAATTTTGTGAAGAGATTTTGAAACATTATGTATGAAAGAGTCTGAGAATATAGAATCATTCTTTACACATGTGATTGGGTTGGTTACCCAAATCAGGTCTCATGGTGAGACACTTGAGGAAAGGAGAATAGTTGAGAAAGTTTTAAGAAGTCTGCCATCAAGGTTTGATGCCATAGTTGTGGCCATAGAAGAGACAAAGGATCTCTCACAGTTTTAAGTGGATGAGCTTCATGCATCACTAATGTCTCATGAGCACAAACAGAGTAGAGCAACAAACTCCTCATTGGAGCATGCATTCAAGACACAAGTGTCTTTTGGTCAAGGTAGAGGTCAAGGAAAATCCAACTACCTAGGAAGAGGAAGAAGCCCACACAGATGTGGAAGAATCAGCCCTACAAGCTCAAGTGGAAGGGGCAGCAATCAAAATCCAAGTCAAGGCTCAAGTGAGAATCAAGAACAAGGTCAAATGTATGATAAATCTCAAGTTGAATGTCATTATTGTAAGAAGCATGGTCATTATGGAATTGAATGTAGAAAGAAGCAATATGACATGGGTAGCAAACCAAATGCAAATTTCATAAAGGAAAATCAGAACCATGATAGCTTGTTTTTAGCTTGTAATGTAGCAGAAGAAAAACAAGGAGATGTATGGTTCTTAGATTCAGGGTGTAACAACCACATGAATGGAAAAATAGCAATGTTTTCCAATCTAGATGAAAGTGTAGAATCAGAAGTAACATTGGGGACTCATAGCAAGGTCTCTGTCATGGGAAAAGGAAGAGTATACATAGTAACAAAGAAGGGAGAGAAGAAGTTCATGCCAGATGTTTATTATGTCCCTGGTTTGAAACGTAACCTCCTAAGCATTAGACAGCGCATGCAAAAGGGCTAAAATGTATTTTTTAAAGATGATGTGTGCACAATCTTGGATAAGCCTCCAAGTAGACAACTCATTGAAAATTTTCATATGAAAAACAACAAAATATTTCCTCTGAAGATGAGATTGGACTTGAAGGAAGAAGGTGTTATAGCAGTTGTCACACAAGAAAACTTTCAAGAAGAAGTGAAAGATGAGAATTGGTTATGGCATTTGAGATTTGGTCATCTCAACTTCAAAGGTTTGAATCTATTTCATAGGAAAGGTATGGTGAAAGTATTGCCACTCATAGAAAAACTAGACAACCCATGTGAAGGTTGCATCCTGGGCAAACAACACAGAGAATAACTTCCAGCAGGAAAGTCAATAAGGGCAAAACACCTTTGGAGGTTGTCCACTCGGATTTATGTGGACCAATGCAAACACCATCATTTGGTGGCAGCCACTATATTTTGAAATTCATAGATGACTACACAAGGAAGACATGGGTCTATTTTCTAAAACAAAAAAGTGAAGTGTTTGACCGCTTCCGCCACTACAAATCTCTTGTTGAGAATCAAAGTGGACACTACATAAAAGTGTTGAGGACTGATAAAGGTGGCTAATATATCTCATATGGATTCCTAAGTTTTTGTAGAGAGCATGGAATTCACAAGCAGTTTATATCAAGGTATACACCTCTGCAAAATGGTGTTGCAGAAAGAAAGAATAGGACCATCATGGAAATGGCAAGGAGTATGTTGAAGGCAAAGCATTTTCCAAATGATTATTGGGCTGAAGCTGTCACTTGTGCAGTGTACATCATTAATATATGTCCAACCAAAAGTTTCATGAATAGGGTTCTGTTGAAGCCTAGAAAATCTCTGCTTCAAACATCGGGGAAAACCACCCGGTCGGGACCTTCGAACAACTCCTTTTCCGTTTGGTATGGTGGCTCCGACTGGATTTAAAGGACCAGTTGCCTTATAACTAAATGGATTGGTTTGGATGAGTGGAAATGGGACTAAATTAACTGAAATAAAACTATCTAATTTAAACTAAATACTGATAAAGAAATTCTAACACTAACCCGGGTAATTATATTTGAATACAACTTAAGATTGTTCCAATTTAACAATAACTATGAAAATGTATTATTATTTAAATTGAAATGTGTAGAAACAAATAAAGATAACTCTGTTTAAGAAATTAAACAGAGTTGTATTAGCATATTGCATTCATCATTGTATACCATCTACATATACTTATGAAAGATAACGTTTCAATTATACTCAGAAATGATATATAAAAGGAAGCGTTGTGAAAACAAACATATATAAATGATAGCAATTTTAAAGCGAATATCATAAGACAAAAGAAATCAACAGTGAAAGGATAGAAATACCTCATTCATCTTGAAGACTTTCAAATGCAATGTGATACTCTAATCCAGTAACTCTGATGCAAAATCAAATTTCAAGGTACAGAAATGCAACACTTCAAAGATAATTCCGCATGAAAATCACCAGATGTGATCCTTTTTAAAAATATATAAGACAATGGAGTACAGAAATGCAATCTCCAAGTCAAAAATATTAAGATCCAGGACCCTTCTCTAAATGCATGAGAAGGGTTTAAATACTACTTAGCTAAATCTAAAAATAGTTGTTGGGCCTTAGTTTTGGTCTTATTTTTGCTCAAAGAAACTTACTAATCCATCTATTTCCCATCCATTTTTCCTTTATTTATTCCATTTTGATGTATATTTGATATCCATTCAGGTATTTAATTTTAATTTTTCAATTTCTAAAGTTTTTATGAAAGTTTGGTTTTTAGTGCAAAATTGGCAGATTCAGAAATTCCCGTAATAGCTCTATGGTTGATGTGGTTACAGGACACTTGGGCACGAATTGAACGCATGGATGGACATCTTGGGAACTAGGATTAAGCCAGCTATGCTTAGTTCGAACAGAACAAGCTTTATTAGGCCCATTTGGTGATAGTCAATCATGACTAGTCATTCAGAAATCCCATAGAAATAGGGCAGTTTTGAGATTCTATGGGATTGGTCATATTTCTTGGGATAAGAGTAATGAATTCAACTTAGATAGGTGGATGAGAGTAGATGGGTTTGTTTGAGTGAATATAGATCAGTTTGTTTCATGAGACTTCTTATTTAAAGCCAAAACTTTGATGGCTTATGTATTAACTTAATATACTTTTATGTTGTGACACCTTTGGATTGAGGAGCTAATTTGAAGACTTGTGTTATTATTGTTTTTCTGTTCAATGCTATGGATGTGTAACTGAATTTAAGCTTCCGAGATCACCTATCAAGTGTGCAAGGCAAGGGTGGAAGGGCCCCCATTCCAAGCTAAGTACACTTCCTTGTTAACTAGTTTTATTTCCTTGTAATCTGGTTATTGTAGAATTGGTTTTTCAAAGCTTTATTTCAGATTGCTTCATGATTCATGCATAATGATTGATTTCATTAGTTCATAGCTTATTCATCACTTTATCGAGTTGGAAAAACAGGTGTTCAAGTTGAGCATCCCTTCTACTAAAATGATGAATTAAATCTAGTTTCCTTTGTTTGTATGCAAGTAGTTTCTTATTGAGATTTTGATATTGAGATGAATGAATTATGATGGAATACCTTATGTGTCTCTTAAGTTAAGAGTTTCTTTCATTAATAATTTATCCATCTTAAGTTCTTGGCTTTAATCTCTGATTTATTAAGTGGTAATTGAGGTGAAAGTGGACTTCTTGAGTCAAGAACCATTTCAATATTCTTCCTCTTTTTAAACTAATTGAATTAGAATTATAGGATGTATTACTTTCAGCTTTTGAATAACTTGTCTTTCAAGGTTTGATTACATCTGATCTTCACATATAGTGAACTTGCCTCAAAGCATAAACAACCCGGATTGATAAGAAATAATTGTGTTAATTTAGGTACATAAATTAGCTCAACAATAGTCTATTACAAAAATTAAGGATTCGGTTCAATGACCATCCTTTTCCTAGGCTAAAATACAGTAAAATTAAAACTAAATATAACTATCTATGAACTTGATCTTTAAACTTGCAGGCATCTAGCATAGTTTTGAGAAGATGCGGTCTGGACTTAGCTCAGACCAATTTTGTAACATGAAGAATGGCAAGGTAGGTTAATTTTCTTCATAGCATTGATGATACAATTAAGCGCACTGTGCTGACTGTGTGGCTTCACCAAGTACGCCTAGTATGAGTCCCAATTCAATCTTGTCAGCCCTTGGATAGATTTTGCTCTTTCCTCTGCCTTTTGCCTTTATTCTGTTTGCAGTTGATGTGCCTGTGGGAGATATCCTACAACAGTTTCTAAAATTAAATTTTCTTTGTGTAAACTATCATTTACACAATTCGTAAGAGTGTTTGCCACTGTATCCGCCTCCTCTGCTGCCTTTTCTGCCCTTCTGATTTGTGCATCTTCCTTTATTGGAGCTTTTAGCTCTGTTATTAATTTTGCAATTTCATCTTGACTTTGTTTTGCCATTTTCTCATATCATACTTCAGCCAAAGTAGTGTCTTTTTTATAGATTTAACTTTTCGCAGTAGTTTTTCTCTGTGTCGAACACGCTCCACATCTTTTCTTGCTCAGTATTAAGTGTCTTGAATTTGGTCAATGTTTCTTCATTTTTCCTTACAGTTATTTCAAGTCTCTTCAACTCTCGACTTTTCTCAAGAAGAGCTTTATGTTTCCCTGAGAATTCCTGACCTCTAACAGCTTCTTCAGTAACTTCTAAAAGCTCTATAGAGGATAATTTTGGCAAACTTACATACCTTATCTTGTGGTAGAAAATGTGTCAATTTGCCCACTTGGATATTTGAACTTGTGAACAGCGTCTTAAACATCCTTTTTTGGTACTGTCCACCCGTGTTTGATTTTCTTCAATGGTTCATCTCTTTTGGTCCATTCCTGTGTGCATTCTGACAAATTCGCATGTTCTTTGGAAAATTCTTCCATAAATTGCTTATTGTAAGTCGCCTGAGGTTCTGGCAACTTATACATTAGTCTCAAATCTTCCGTGGTGAATGACCCGATTAGCTCTTGAGATGGAGTTTTGAATTGTCTGTCTGAAATATCGGTGCTATCCAACACCCATTTCACCATGTCAGTATATGGGAGAATCCTTGGCCTTGCCGCTATCCTATGCAGAAATGAACAAGCCAGTTCTTTGAGTGTTGCTTCAGACGTATTACTGGAACCTGCTGTAGCCACAACTTTCATTACCACAGGATTTTCTTCTTCTAACAGATTATACATTCCTTCCCAAGTGGATATACCGACATGCTTATTACAAGCGGTGTCTGCGTACAGTGAAGCCATTTCTCTATTTTCAGAATTCGAGCTCTTCTCCTTCTTAGCCATAGTGTTTAGTGAAAGCTTTGTATAGACGTTTGCTCCTTCGTGCATGCGTTTTACGAGTTAAATGAGAGTAATGGCATAAGAAAGGTGATGAGACTGTTTTAAATGCGAAGGCGGATGAAATATAATATTTTAATCGTGAAACGACTTTCAATCAAAACAAAATCTCATTTACTATTAATTGTCAATACAATCATTTAATCTAATCATTAAAGCGCATAATAGATTTGATATATGGGAAGATTGCCTTTGAACAATGCGCCTATATGAATCTGTGACATTGCGATCTGCGATTTGCTGCGCAATATCGCAATATTGCAATGTCGCAATATCGCAATATCGCAAAATGAAGCCATCATAGTTATGTAAAATAGCGCAAAAGCGTAAATTGCGCAATAGCGCAAAAGCGCATATCGCAAATATCGCAAAAGCGCAAAATGGTAAATAGCGCAAAAGATATTCGTTTAACATTTCTGTTTTCTGCGCTATGCGATCTGCGACCAATATGTTTATTGTATAGGCTTTTTGGGATCGCATTATCGCAAAAGCACAAAATCGCATTTTCAGTTTTATAAAAGATATATACCATTTTGCTATGGATGCGCTATTTTGTTTAAAGAGCAATTTTATTGAAATCTATCATAAACTTAAGTGTTTCTTAATGTTCTTTTTAAGGGATTTCTCTATGTTTATGATAGAAAGTTTTATTCGAAAGGGAAAATAAATCCTAATTGATTTTTTGGATTTTTTAACTAAGGGTCCCCATTTATTTAGTATTATTACTAATATTAAATAAAAGGGGGGTTGTTGCTGGTCACAACAGGTTCCTAAAGAAGCATGGAGTGGAAGAAAGCAATTTGTCAGTCACATGAGAGTGTTCGGATGTGTGGCATATGCACATGTCCCGGATGAGTTGAGGAAGAAGTTGGATAGCAAGGGGGAGAAATGTATATTCCTTGGATACAGTGATGAATCCAAGGCATACAAGCTCTACAATCCATTAACCAAGAAGGTAATAATCAACAGAGATGTTCAATTCATAGAATAAGAAGCATGGGATGGAAGTTTAGAGAAGACAATCAATGTGAAGACATGTATGTCACATGAAGACAAAGAGGAATTGATTGCAACAAGTAATTTCTCACCGGTGGCTCCTCCTCCACCCACACAAGCTCAACAAAGCACACCGCAAGCAATTAATAGGAAATCATTGTGAAATCAAGTAAGTGCTTCTCCAAGCACACCACAAAGCTCCGCAACTCCATCCACTTCAAGCTCAACACCAAGCTCATCTTCAGCAAGTATAAGAAGACCAAAATTTAGAAATTTAAGTGAAATTTATGAGCAAGAAGAAGTTGATAATAGTGTTGGTATGAATTCTTTATTTGCATTATTTTTTCATGTAGATGACCCAATACACTTTGAAGATGTAGTCGAAGAAGAGAAATGGGTTGAGGTAATGAATGAAGAAATAGGAGCAATAGAAAGGAATGACACATGGGATTTAGTGGACCTTCTGAAAGGCAAATAAGTCATTGGAGTGAAATGGGTCTATAAGACCAAGAGCAACTTTGAAGGCAAGATAGAAAGGCACAAAGCAAGGCTAGTTGTCAAAGGCTACAAGCAGTAGTATGGAAGAGACTATGAGGAAACATTTGCGCTAGTCGCAAGGATGGAGACAATGCAAACAGTGTTGTTAATAGCAGCACAACAGAAATGGAAAGTACGTGAAGTCAACATTCTTGAATGGAGTGCTGAAAGAGGAGGTGTATGTTGAACAACCTCCTGGCTATGAGATAGAAGGCCAAGAACACAAGGTGTGTAAATTGCGGAAAGCTCTTTATGAGTTGAAGCAAGCACTGCATGCATGGTACAACAAGATATATGCTTACCTGATAGATAATGGGTTTGACAAATGTGATGGTGAACCAACTCTCTACATCAAAGAAAATAACGGTAAGATACTTATTGTTGTTTTATATGTAGATGATTTGGTTTTTACAGGAAGTGATGATTTTCTCATCATTGATTTCAAAGCAGTCATGAAAAGTGAGTTTAAAATGACTGACTTGGGGTTGTTAAGATATTTTTTGGGCATAGAAGTGAAGAAAACATAAATGGAATTTTTATCTCTCAAGCAAAATATGTTGCAGAAATTTTAGAGAGGTTTAATATGCAGAACATCAAGTCATCACCAACTCCAACTGTCATGGGGTTGAAGTTGAGCAAGGAAGATTGAAACAACAATGTCAATCCGACATTATACAAAATCATGGTGGGTAGCCTAATGTATTTGACTACAACTAGGCCTGATATAATGTATGCAGTTAGTTTGGTGTCAAGGTTCATGGAGACACCCATGGAGACACATTGGCAAGCAGCCAAAAGAATTTTAAAGTATGTCAATGGGACGAAGGAGTATGGTGTTCTATACTCTGCAACTGATGATTTTAGGCTGATTGATTACACTGACAATGATTGGGATGGAAGTGTTGATGACAGAAAGAACACATCAAGATATGTTTTTCACTTGGGTTCGTGAGCCATCATCATGGACTTCCAAGAAGCAGCTAATAGTTTCATTGTCAACATCAGAAGCTAAGTATGTCACCGCAACAGCAGCAACATGTCAAGCAGTTTGGATGAGAAGGATGTTGCGAGATTTATGTCATGAACAAGACATAGCAACCACAATTTTCTGTGATAACAGTTCTGCAATTGCACTATCAAAGAATTTTGTTTTCCACAAGAGGACAAAGCACATTGATGCTAAATATCATTTCATAAGAGAATTAATTAACAATGGTGAAATTTTGTTACAGCATTGCAGGTCAGAGGAACAATTTGCAGACATCTTCACAAAGTCGTTGGCACAGAAAAATTTTGTTTATCTCAGAGAATGTTTTGGAATGATCAATGGCGACAGTTGTGATTAAGGGGGAGTGTTGGAAATTACTCCCAACCATCACCTTGAATAAATTGGTAGCTCAGCCATACCATCAGTTAAATGTAGTTTGCAAAGAAGGGCAAAGCCCATATCCGCAGCTTACCTACTTCAGGAAATTTTCCGTAATGTTCAAAAATGGTGTCTGACCATAACTCTGTGTTAAATCCCTTCCCAACGTATCACCTACCTCTTGCCCGCACTGCGCTCTTCGCAAACACTTAGCCTTTCCACTTAACGAATTGTCGAATAATAAAACTCCGCCGATGCGATATCGGTGTGACCCATCTAGCCTTAACGCATTACCAAATCCACAAACAAACCTTTGTTTTTCACTTTACCTTTACCTTTTCCCTTTTCGCAATGTCCACCGTTTAGCGTGTCGCACTTGGCACTTGCCACATTTTAGAACTTACATTTTTATGCTTCGTCCCGAACCTTGCGATGATGTGATGCGATATCACCATTGCACATTGCAATCGACAAGTTATAAGTTTAAGTCTTAACACTTCACAAGTTGTTTGTTGTAAGTTGTGATGCGATATCACCATCGCATATTGCAATCGCAAGATAATAAGTTTTCCGTTAAAGTTGTCGCGGGTTAAATGTTTTAAGTTGCGATGCGATATGATCACATATCGCATGTCGTAAGTTGAGGAGGATAGCACCCAGGTAAACGTTGACATCGCCGAAATGATATTTTTGAAATAAGGTGCGGATGGGATGTGGTTTCAAAGCTGAAATCAAAAGAATTTCAAGTCCGACGTACAAGGCTCTGTGTGCTATTTTTATGAAGAATTAGCTTAACATGGTAGAAGGACGTTTTGTAGTTTACCATCTAGTCCAGCATTGAATTAGAATTTAATTTTCAAGCTCCGCCATTTTGTATTAAGCAGGATGTTTTTCATATGTTTTTGTAAGTAGAAGAAGCTGCTAAAGTAGAATAATATATAGAAAATTTCTCTGGTTTTTGCCTCTGTGCGTGGCTTTGTAATTTTATGCCAAACTGTGTTGTCTTTGTTTAAATTTAATTTCTGCATTCTGTGTAAACTGTGTATTGAGGGAAAAAGAATTTTCCTTGTTATTTTTGAGCTTCTCGTATTATTTCCACCATGCTATCAGAGCATTAGAAATTCAAACAGTCTTCCATTTATTGATGTCTCCCATGGCGACTATGTTTTTGCGTTGGTGCTCTTCAAAGGCTTCTTTGTAACGTCTGTTCTCCCTGTCAGTGTAACGGAGGTCTATAGGCTCAACGTCGTAAAACATAAGAATGATCTTCCTGTTGCATCTCAAAATCCAACACAATTCAAACAAACACCATTTTGATTTAGCATAACGCTTACCGAAAATGGAAATATGTACTTACACACTCTTAATGGCTCCAACAATTGCAGGGGAGAGCTCATCTTCAGTGTGCAGTTCATTTTCATCGAGAAAGATGCAGAGCCCACAAGATTTGAGGCGATGGTAGATGAGTCTGGCTAGATTCTTCTTCACATCCGAATCCCTGTGATTTATAAAAACATGGTATGTTGCTTACACTGCTTCTATGGTAGCCAACTCCATAGCTACTGCGTCTTACAAAGGGGAAGGTATGGGATCAAATAGAAACGAAAATGATGTGAAGTCACTAATTACGAGATGAGAAGAATGTAAAATGTTACCGAGGAGAGCCGTCCATCGGTCATTTATAAAAATGACTTTCTCTAAGGGGGTTTACCATAGTCCACATGCCTCATACTGTAATTACACAAAAGGTGTTTTATTGTGGGCTTTGGTGAACACACTGTTCACTATAGCCAATAGCGACACTCTAATTTCGTCATCCCTCTAGCCAATAGCTTCCCTGGATCTTTCTAGAAATAACTTAAGTGGTCTGATTCCCTCTTCGTTCGGCCAGTTGCCAGAGTTGAAAGTCTTAAATCTCCTCTCCAGTCTTTTCAACACTACGATTCTGCCATTTTTAGGCAATCTCTCAAATCTTTTGCAGTTTACGTTGGCTTACAATCCTTCTCTCACCGGAGCTCTACCTCCCGAGATCGGGAAACTGACAAGCTGCAAAATCTATGGCTGGCGAGCTCCAGCCTCGTCGGAGAAATTCCGGAGACGTTAGGTAATTTTGCTGAGCTAACAAATTTGGATTTGTCGATGAACCAGTTCTTAGGTTTGATTCCTGAGAGCATCACAAAGCTGGAAAATGTTGTACAGATCAAGCTTTACTAGAACCTTTTGTCGAGTCCCACTCCAATGGGCATTGGCGACTTGAAATTTTTAAGGAGTTTTGATGCTTCCATGAATATGCTCAACGGTTTGATTCCTGCTAGGTTGGGGAGACTGAATCTGGAATCCTTGAATCTGTATAAAAAAAAAGCTGGTTGGTGAAATACATGCATGCTTAGGTTCCTCTACGAGCCTCATGGAGTTAAAGCTCTTCAAGAATAGATTAACTGGTATTTACCGGAGAACCTGGGTAGAAATTCAGAACTTCAAGTATTGGATATTGCAGAAAACCAACTTTCCGAAAAGCTTCCTCTAGACCTATGCAAGAAGAAAAAGCTCGAAATTCTTAGCATTTTCGACAATGAGTTCACGGGTAATTTACCTGAAACCCTGGGAACCTGCACGAGTTTGAATAGAGTTAGGCTAGGAGGCAATAATTTTAATGGCACGGTGCCGAGTTCATTTTGGGGACTTCCTCACAACTCACTTCTGGAGCTCGAGAACAAAATTTTTGAAGGAATTATTTCTCCCGAAATCGTCAAAGGCAAAAATCTCTCACAGCTCGTCATTAACGGAAATGCATTTACGGGCAGTCTGCCTATAGAAATTGGCGAGTTGCAGTACCTCAGTGAGATAACTGTTAGTGATAATTTACTCTTTGGTTATTTGCCCTCCAGCTTGGGGCAACTGCAACAGCTCGGAAAGTTGGACCTTTATAATAACAAGCTAAGTGGAGAGCTTCTTACTGAAATCAGTTCGTGCAAGCAACTATACGAGATTAATCTTGCAAAAAACCAGTTCTCCGGCTCAATTCCTGCAAGTCTCGGTACTTTGTAGTCTCGGTACTTTGTCAGTGCTTAATTATTTGGATCTGTCGGAAAATCTTCTCAAGGGACCGATTCCTTCCGAGCTCGGGAATCTGAAGCTGAATTCTTTCAATGTCTCTGAAAACCATTTGTCGGGCACAGTTCCTTTGGCATTTGTGAGTCCAGTGCATGCAAAGATATTTTTGGCGAATCACGCATTGTGTAGCCGTGAGACCTTTAACGGCACGAAGTCTTGTTCTGAAGAAAACAGTGAAAAAGATAAGCAACAGAAATGGTGGTGGCTACTTCGTTGCTTGTTTGTGTTGTCTCTTATTATTTTTTTCTGCTCGCCTGGTTTTACAGAAGGTATCGAAGCTTTGCAAAAACAGAGAGGAAATAGTCTGCCGACAAATCTCCCTAGATGCTGACTTCATTTCACAGGTTGGGGTTCAGTGAATATGAGATTCTGGATTGCTTGGATGAGAATAATGTCATTGGGAGCGGCGGAGATGGCAAGGTTTACAAGGCCACGTTGAGCAATGGGGAGACTGTTGCCATTAAGAGGCTTTGGAGCAGTAGTAAAGACGATGCTTCCAATGATAATGGTTTCAAAGCGAAGGTGGACATACTAGGAAAGATCAGGCATAAGAACACCGTGAAGCTATGGTGTTGGTGTAGTAATAGGGACTCCAATCTGTTGGTCTATGAGTACATGCCTAATGGCAGTTTGGTGCATTTGCTTCATGGGCCTAAGGCTAGTGTTCTTGACTGGCCCATAAGATACAGGATTGTCATCAATAACTCTTCACGTTATTGATGAAGTTTATTTAATTTTTAAAATTATTCCATGAAAAGGTTTTTATTTATTTTTTCTAAAATGTAATGGTATAAGTTTTAGTAAGATAGTGAATTTTAATTGTTTAAAAAGAGTTTTTTAAATGTATAAATAGATTCACAATTTTGTAAAATCAACATAAATTTTACATATTATAAAGCAAAACTTAAAATTCTCATAAATTACCAGTACAAAACTTATCAATAAAATAACTTTAAAAAAAATATATCTAACAATTACACTGTGTTAATTTGATAAAAGAGTTGATAATTTACTTGTTTACATATTTATATAATTTCAATATTATAAATATAAACAACTACCCATAAGTTTGTCAAAACTAAATAAATTCCTAATTGGCTAACTCTTATTGTGTTGAGATTCCAGATAAACACAAACTCGCTCATAATCCGTCTTTAATTGCTTTTCGCCTTGTATAAATTTATACGTTTTAGGAAAAACTACGTAGATGTACAAATTTTATGGTGACGTAAGGATAACCATGCCGATGAGTAGAAGGCCATATAAAAGTCGTCAAAATAATTTGGGAAGAAAGTTGAAACATATGTGATGGGGTAATGTTTGGGTGGGGTCGTACTATGATGTTCCCCAATAAACGGAGTACGATGCACCGCCCCATGTGAGAGCAATCATTGCTTCCTTTAAAATATGTAATCATGGATAATCATGAAAATAGGTGTGAAAAGAAGATATTTTATAGGATAATTACAAAGAGGTGGAAAAGTGGTGGAAACTAATGTTGAATAGGAACATAACTGATGTTCTTAAGATGCTCATGTGAGTGGAGTGCTCAAATATTTTCACACCGCACCATGAAATTCACAGAGAAGATGATAATGAGTATGATAAAGAGTGTGTATTGTAAAGCTTCCAGAGATTACTTCGAACTTTCCGTGAGTTGTGTGGTAACGGATTAATAATTGGATGACCTGCGAGACAATGTGGACATGGCAATATCTATTCTGTGGATGTCGCTTAGTTGGATAAACACCATGTATTGTAAATCCGTCATTGTAGATGGAATGTAGTGACATTCCAAATCATTTCATTTTCATTTTCAGAAGATAAGAAGCCAACGTAAACTTTATCAGGTTTTTTTGTACGCAGATGACCTTATATTGATTGCTAATTCGGCTCTTGGTTTGCAAGAGCATTTACATTCCCTTGAGAATTTTTGTAGAAGGGTTGGGATGCAAGTCAATATTAGCAAAACGAAAGTAGTGGTTTTCTCTAACAAAAGAAAGCATAACCAACATAAGTTCTATTTTGAAGGCAACATTCTGGAAGAAGTTGCAAAGTACAAATACCTCGGAATTGACTTCAACAGAAATTTAAGTTGGGATGGTTGTAGAAAGAAAAGAACTTTAGGGGGTTGGAAAGCATTTTATGCTCTTCAAAACAGGTGTAGAGAGGCAGAGCTGTGGGACTGGAAAACCACCCTAACTCTTTTTGGGCTTCTAGTGATTCCGGTGATTCTCTATGGTTGTGAACTATGGGCTAGCAGCACAACCAAGATGCAGTGGAAACAAATTGAGAAAATTTAGAAACGTTTGATTACAAACAAATTCAAAATTAAAAGTGCAGTTCCTTATGCTATCTTGTTAAGTGAAACAGGTGCTGCTCCTATTGAAGCAATTGCTATGGTGCGAGTCATAAGGTATCTAAAAAAAATTGAGCAAATGGAAGATGATAGATGGCCTAAGGTTGTGTTTAGTGACAGATTGTGCAAAAGACAGAAGACTTGGATGCGGCAAAATAACAAATGGTTTAGTAAATGGGGTATTTGCTTGAGCATGTGTCCTACAAACAGTAAAGAGATAAAAGCTTTTGTTATGGATAAATTCCACAAACATACTTGGAAGAAAGAGCTAGAGAGAAAGAAGAAGTACTACATAGAAGAGTTTAACCCCACACATAACCATCAACAAAAGGCGTACATAGGGGCTAATATTTCTTGGAGATATAAAAGTCTTATTGCTCAATTAAGGACTAATTCTCATCAACTCCGTTGTGAAACAGGGCGCTGGAAAAGGCCAAAAGAAATGTGGGAAGAAAGAATATATATATTTTGCTCCTCCGGAAAAGTGGAAACATAAAAACATTTCATTCTAGAATGTGAGGCCTTCAAGGACACCAGGGAAAACTATGCAGGTATTCTGGCAGCTAATTCTTGGGATAATCTATTCAGCGAAGAGTTTGTCGATAAGCTGGGAGTACTCATTGTAAAACTTCACAGGACAAGGGCCGAATACAAGAGCCAGATAGAGAAGCAATCTGTCCCATAGGCTATTTTTAGCCTCGTGGACATTAAAAATTCTTTCTTTCTTTCTTTCTTTTAATCTTGATCACCCACCAAAATGTTTTCTATATTCATTGTCAATGTTCTTTTCCGGTAGTGCAGTGTTTATGTGGTTAAATAATTTTTTTTTTTGCTGAGATGCTTTTATATTCACTATGTTAGAAATGTTTTAATATTTTATTCAGTTTCTTTTTAATATTTTGAGTTTGTTAAATTACATGAAAAAAATAAAAATATATATTAAATTAAATAAACTAATAATTACTCTAAAATAATTATTTTAGAGTTCATAGTTTTTGAATTTTAGATTTTGAATATCATATTTTAAAATATAATGTTTTTATTTTAAAATATAATATGATATTTCTATTTTTTAATAAAATTATCCATTTTTTATTGGGTTGAGAGACACTATCAACACACTATATTAGAAATGTGTAATGTAAACTAAACATTTTAACTTTATTAAAATAAAATTAAAAAATAGTAAATATGTATGGTATTCAATATCTATGTCACCATGCAATATTTAATGTTACACTAAATTTTAATTAATTTTAAATGTAACATGCTTTATATCACCAATTACTGCGTAACAGGGTGGATGACTCATGAGGCTCCCCTTTAAGTGACACGATTGACTGTTGTTTTTTCCCCTGATTTGCGTGGGTAGTAAGATCGAGTGAGATCCAGTTTTCCTGTGCAAGAAAGACAACATGACCCTACCTGGACTTAATATTGCAGTGAGGTGACGTAAACCATACTCTGGAAGTTACCTCGTTGCTTCTCTTCGTCTCACTTTATCACTTCCAATTGTGTTGGTGTACATGCACCTAGATTAGCTTTAGTTCAACTCTAGATATTGCATGTGATGTGCACTTGGCTTAGTTAGTTAACTTACTACTTGCATGCGATGTGCACTTGGCTTAGTTAGTTAACTTACTACTTGCATGTGGTGCATGTGCACATTAGAAAAACATAAAGCACACTTAACTTTAACTATCCATAGTTATTGCATGTACAACTAAGCTTAACTTAGTTGCTTTTATGTATTGATTCCAAAACTAATATTGTAGAATTAATTTCATTCTTTTATCTATTCTTGTTCACTACTTCCTTCTCTTGCAAGTTTGTTCATTGTTTTGCAAATCTAAATCTTTGTATCTCACAATCTTACAAATTGTCCTCATTTGAGCATAACCCTAGGTCTATTACATGCATGCTTGGAGACAACAAATTTATGGGAGACTTGAGGATAGCATTAAGGTTATTCAAAAATTCAGATACTAGCAACATCTTTTCAAATAATTTTGGGTAGCTTTTACAAAATTTATATTGAAATTTTATTTTTATTTATTTAATAAGATTATTATTTATAGTATATTTATTTTTAGTAGGTGTTATCATGTATGATGATATATGATAGTGATTAGAGAGTGACATGGTTATGATATGACACCAACAATGTACTCTTTTATCTTTATCTTCCTCCTATACAAGTGTATACTTTTTTCTATTTCCAGATATCACTTTATTCTTAGATTTAATCTAATTTTTGGATTTTGTTGTTTTTCCATCGTTCAGAGTTGCATGTATGAGTTCTTTTTTCTTTTTGTGCATGCACTAAAGAACCCCAACCCAGTGCACATTGATCCTCTCCCCTAGAGTGTTATAAATATATGCTCATGACATTGGATGTAAAACCATGAATTCAAGTTGACCTCTTTGCTCTCACAATCTATTTTCTCTAGCTTGTCTCTATTGTCTCAAGTTGAATTAATCTCTTAATTTTTCTCTTCTTTCTATTTTCACAACTATATTCTTGTGTACTAACATGGTATGATAGCTTTATGATATCAAAATTTCAAAAATCTTACATGACATTAGATCATAGAAGGAGCTTGTATGAAGGAGCACATACTCTCTTGTGGAATGAAGTGCACATAGACAATGGACTAGGTCACCATATAATTGATCCTTTATGGAAGCCCAAGATCGAACTTGTACTAAGAATTAAGGGTCTTTACAAAATTACCACATCAACTAAACTAAAGCCTAATTCAACAAGGGAGAAGGAAAAGTTACTTCAAAAACTCCAAATATCTTGTTCCTCACCTAGTAATGTTTGAGCTACTTTGAAGAATTTGTTTAAGAAACAGGAAGAGATATATGAACATTAAATGGAGAATGAGCTCATCTTTGAGCCCAAGCAATGGAGAATGAGCTCATCTTTGAGCCCAAGCAATTTTAATACCGTAAATGACAACATCAAATGGAGAATACCCTAAATGACTTTTTCACCAAGTTCAAGTATTTGCTTCTTCAAGTTGAGGCATGTGGGATTGATAGTAAAGAGGAACAGCTAATCCTCTCCATATTCTCAAAACTTGGTCCTAAGTGTTCTATTTTCTTATCTTCTTTCCATACTACTAAATTATAAATGGAAAAAACTTAGAAGATGTCCTCATAAAATCTCTCATTTAGGAGCAAGACAAACTCATCAAGATGGAGGCTCTCAAACATACATTCTATGGCCCATGCACTTATAATATAAGGAAGCTGGATATGCTCTTCCTAATTGAATGGGTGGAAAATTCAATCAAGCATGCTTCAAAAGCCATGGGAAAGAAAACCCAATCCAGGTTTTTTATTGACTCTTGTCTAAGTTAATTTATGAATATTACGTATACAAATAAATAAAAGTTAATTTACGAATATTGTATATACAAATAAATAAATATGCATTTTTGTAAAACATACAACTAAATGACCAATTTTACAATTAAATGATGAATAATTATTTTATTTATTTAAAATAAATACTTTGTTACAAAGACTGAAGTGTTGAGGCTAAATTTGAAAAATGTAAGGCTTACAAAATTATTAGTAAAAAAAATTAAAAAATATTAACAAAACCAATATTTAAAATTTAGATTTATTAAATTTAAAATTAAAATCAAATCCAAAAAATTAATACTCTGATTTTTAAATAAATTTATAACAAGTTTTTCAAAATTTCAAAATTAAATATTTTGAAAACATTTCCATTCATAATAAAAATAATTTTAATATAATTTATTTTTAAAAAATTAAATATAATGATTAGTTTTTTTTAAATAATAAAAAAATTGGTCATAATTGAATTTTCAATCACTAATAACATATCTATCATTTATTGTTATTTGCAAATACAAACTAACTCATTATTGTTATCTGGAATTAACTGTTAATAATCCATAAAAGAGTAGGCTTTCACTTTTCACTTTTAGTAGATACATCGATACCTCTAGAGGTTGACCATTAACCTATTTCCTTGAACATTAAAAAAAAAACAAACTAAAAACTGAAAGACTAACGCTTGGCTGAATAGAAAACACACACTTAACTAAATAAAATGCAGTTTTAGAATATAATATAATGTAATAGGCATCTTTAAAAAGACACGACAAAGGACAATAGAATACAATTACTACTTAAGGTGGAAAAAATTAAAACCCTACTCGATATAAAAAATTCATTTGAAAAAGCCACAAAATAAAACTATTAAAATATATTTACACATCCTTCTAATCAATGGAATTGAGTTTTCCTTCAGGACCCGTTAATCTTCTCAATGAACCATACTTATCACCTGTGATCCCTATCAGTACCAAAACGGAAGGTTTTTCTTTTATGACAATGCAATTATGATTTCTTTACAAACCTGTGAAACCTTTGTCTCCTTATCCACCATCATAATCCATCTCGCCGTTTCGACATCCTCGTAGCCTGAGCGACTAGATACGCAGATGTTGTTATAGCCTTTCTCATGATCACTGAACATATTACACTCTTCCGTCCACATAAATATATGAAAGTATAATTCATCACTACCGCCCAATGATCGGGGCTATTTAACCACCATTTTGTATTCATCAACTGACACACCATCATCACTCGCTTCAAATCTTACACTAAACAAATCCTCAACAAACCGCCTGAAGGGAGGAAGTTGGGCAGGGTGAAGCTGGGTGAGGAAGCACATCAAAGTAGCACCGTACGACTGGGATTCTTCCACCTTCGTATGAAATTCAGATGAATATCCAGTAAAGAAAACATCCACCACTTTGAGGTTGAACTTCCCTGCAATGGAATTTATTTTTCGCATGACCTGCACAAATTTCAGAAGTTCATTTCAACTAATAAATTATACAATTCAATGTATCGATTTATTGCTTGAAAGATTATCTCCGCTCTCAGAAAATTGAACACCTGATAAACTCGCGGGGACGGACGAGGGAAAGCTGATGACTTCGCTAGTGTTCCACCCAAGAAGGCCGTTGATAGATTTTCATGAGAAGTCGATGCCTGCACACATTTCCCAAATCCTTTTAGCATAACTATAATGTAGTCTCGTTAAACTGGCCACTACCGTAAATAAATAAGATTACACGTCCACCGATAATGGCCACAACACGACTAACCATGAATGAATATGTGGTTGTGTAATAATACTAACCAAAAAATTGCAAATGTCATTCTAGATAGCACGAGTGTTTGTTGAAATGCGAAGACATTTCAAGTGATCCCGTTGACTCAGTCCCGGTATGCTCTTCAGCTCCCAACACGCCTCCGCTTGAATCTCTTCCAACGATGTTAGACCTTTAACCTTCAAGGTTTCCAACACAGATCATTGATTTGTATTGAGGACTTTGAGGTCTACAAGATTTGAAAGGCTTGTTATTGTCTTCAATTGTGAGCATCCTTGCAGGTTTAATCTTACTAATGTCGATGGCAAGTTTTGAACCTCCTCTAGCATATAATTTCGTGAAAGATCAAGAGTTTCAAGGATGGGTAAAACATGTCCAGGAATATGTATCTTGGTTATGTCCGTGCCACTCAAAGTGAAATCTCTTAAAATAGTGCCAACCTGCATGGTTACTTTCTTAAAACTAAAGGTAGAGATTGGACAATTTCTTATAACCAAAACTTCCATATTTGGCCCTGCAATTTCCTTCCATAAAATGCGCTCTTGACCACCTAAACGTATCAAAACCAACTCTTTCAACTCTTTTAATCGCCTCAAATGACCCAGAGGCTCCGGTAACTCTGTCCTCAAATAGTCGAGAGAATGCGGTAATTTTGATGAAGAAGAACATGCAATAATCATCTTGTTAATGGCTGGAGCATGTGGTAAATTTGATGAAGAAGCACATTCAAATAGCACGTCACTATGGACTCTGTCCCCTATTCTTAGTCGTTCTAACTTTTCTGGTAGTTTTACATTCAAGGGCCATTTTAAATCAGTATGGAGTAAATTTAGGTATCTTAAAGACATTTGATTTTCGATTCCCGCCAGAAAATATTTCAACTTGCGACAACCTTCGAAATCAACATACTCAAGTGATGACATATTTCCCAAAAATCCTATGGGGATGGAGAGATCATTGCAGTTTCGCAAAACAAGATATTTGAGATGCATTAATTCAGAGAAGTAATAGGGCAGTTGGGTTAGATTAGTGCAGCCAGATAATTCTAAATGTCTCAGGCTTTTGAGTTCCCCAAAACCAATAGGGAGTGATTGTAAAAACGGGATATTTTTCAACACAATTTTGCTCGGATTTTTTATGCTCATTCCTATCCATTCCAGAAAGTGGAAAAAATAAGATGTCGTCAAGCCTTCCCCGCTTCTATTTGAGACCATCTCAGAATTGTTAAGATCAAGACTGCTGCTGGAGGTACTCGCCCCGGACTTAACCAGATTATTCCTTCGGGGCATCCGACGAGCATGTTGGAATATTTAAAATTCCAGAACAACAATGGAGAATAAAACTCCCCTCTTCAACACAGAGAAAAATATTAAAAATTTCTTCACTGGAGACAGAGTTTTCACTCTAAAAACTATTTCATTAAACTTCAAAATCTTGGTTACAAAATCTCCTCTGACTGAGGGAATACACAGAAACTTTGACTACTTCAAAACACAGTTCAACACAAAACTCACACTCTCTAAAATTTCACTCTATCTGTGCATTTACAACTCACTGCTGTGTGTTGGAAAAAATACTCTGTCTCTCAAAAAATATGAATCACTGCCGTGCAATTCCAAATTCTGTTACACTACTATGTGTAAAAATAAAAACTTACAATACAGTTTTTCACTCGGGCCTTTTTTTCAACTCTTTATATGCTTTAGCACTTTTACAATATATAAAAAAAAACTATATTAAAATAAAACTTAAAAAACTTAAAACCAAAAAGCCATCCGCCTATACCATATGAATTATATATGGTGTGATATTTAATAATAAAAAAAACATAAACCAAAAAGGCCCACGACCTCCCCTTTTGAAAATGTGCAAATGATATATATGTAAAACATATATATGTAGGTGGACTGTACGCACGACATTTCAAACATTAAAGAACTTTGACCACGCATTGGACCGGACGTCAAACATAAATTAAACCTTTCTGCAATCGATTTCGGGTCACAAAAAACCCAGCTAACGTCACCAAAATTGTGACGCGAAATTTCTATTAAATTCGCTTTACGAATTGTTCCGGGTCTGATTTCGGGCAATGGTACGGAAGGCTGAGTGTGATGCGAAATCAAATTAATTCCGGCTTAAAATTTTTCAGATCCGGATTTGCTGTTGAGTTTTCTCTGTTTCCAAAATACAGCGCTGAAGTTGACTGATCAATCAAAATGGAAAGCAGCTCTCTACAAGGTTTTTTTTCATTCTGCGATCTTGACTGATCGCTGGAAATAGAAGGCGGTTGCCTGTACATTGAACAACTGAAAGTAATTTTCAACACTCCCCCTTACTTTCAGTTGCTGGGTTATCAGTCATACCCAGACATTTCCTAAAAAACTCAAAACGCTTCTGCCCCAATGGCTTGGTCAGAATGTCCACAAAATGCTCCTGAGTTCTGCAGTGTTCCAAAACAATTTCACCATTGTTTACCAATTCTCTGATGTAATGAAACTTTGTGTCAATGTGTTTCCTTCTCTTGTGAAACACAGAATTCTTGGATAATGCAATAGGTGAGCTATTCTCACAATAAATCACTGTTCCTTTTACCTGCTCTTGGCACAAACTCCTTAACATCCTCCTCATCCAAATTGCTTAACACGCTGCTGTTGTAGCTGCCACATATTCTGCCTCTGCTGTAGACAATGCTACAATGGGTTGTTTTTTAAAATCCCATGAAATGGTTCTTGAACCCATGTGAAAAACATAACCGGAAGTGCTCTTCCGATCATCTACACTTCCAGCCCAATCACTGTCAGTGTATCCAACTAAATCTGAATTTTCTGAAGCAGTATATAAAATACCAAACCTTTTTGTACCTTTAACATACCTCAAAATTCTCTTCACTGCCTGCCAATGTGCATCCTTTGGCTTCTCCATGAATCTGGAAATCAAACTAATAGCATGCATTATGTCGGGCCTAGTTGCAGTCAAATACATGAGGCTGCCAACTATGCTCTTATACAAGCTAGGATCAAAATCCTTGCTGCTGTCCTCTCTGCTGAGTTTTAATCCCATCATTGTGGGAGTGATCGTTGCTTTGCTCTCCTGCATATTAAATCTTTCCAGCACTTCATTAACATATTTTGCCTGTGATATAAAAATCCCATTTTCATCTTGTTCTACTTCTATTCCTAAGAAGTATTTCAACAAACCCATGTCAGTCATTTCAAATTCTTCTTTCATGACTGTTTTAAAATTTTCAATAAGGTAATCATCATTACCTGTGAAAATAACATCATCAACATATAAAACTACAATCAAAATTTTTCCATATTTTTCTTTGATGTAGAGGGTGGGTTCTCCCTCACACTTTTCAAATCCATTTTCTAGTAGATAGGAATCTATCCTACTGTACCACGCTCTTGGTGCTTGCTTCAGCCCATAAAGAGCTTTCTTCAACTTGCACACTTTGTGCTCTTGGCCTTTCTTTTCATATCCGAGAGGTTGTTCAATGTAAACCTCTTCCATTAACACTCCATTTAGGAATGCTGACTTCACATCCATTTGGTAAACTTTCCACTTTTTTTGTGCTGCTATGGACAACACTGCTCTTACGGTTTCCATTCTAGCAACCGGTGCGAAATTTTCCTCATAATCTATCCCATGCTTCTGCTTATACCCTTTGACAACAAGTCTTGCCTTGTGTCTTTCTATTTTTCCTTCAGCATTACTCTTGGTCTTGTAGACCCATTTAACTCCAATGACATCTTTACCTTTTGGGAGTTCAACCAAATCCCAAGTCTTGTTTCTTTCTATGGCATTAATCTCCTCATCCATAGCTTCTATCCATTTCTTATCCTTAATAGCTTCTTCAAAGTGGATATGGTCTTCAACATGACAATATAAAGCAAACAAAGAATTGATACCTTCATTTTCTGCCTCTTGTGCATAAATGTCATTCAAATTTCTGAACTTCTTATCTCTTTCACTAGGTGTACTAATGCCTGAGGAAGCACTTGAATTTCCTCCTTGTGGTGTGCTTGGAGAAGCACTTTCGTTTCTCCTCAAGGGTGTGCTTTGCTGCTCTTGTGTTGGTGCTGCTGTTTGGGGATGTATTTCAGCCAACTCATCATCATTCTCATCATGAGATAAACAGTGTTTAAGATTCACTATTTTCTCTATGCTTCCATCCCAAGCTTCCTCCTCAATAAACTGAACATCTCTACTCACAATAAACTTCTTGGTGGATGGGTTATATAAAATGTAAGCCTTGGATTCCTCACTATATCCAATGAAAATACATTTCTCCCCCTTGCTGTCCAACTTCTTCCTTAGCTGATCCGGTATGTGTGAATAAGCCACACATCCAAAAACCTTCATGTGTGTGACACTTTTCTTTGTGCCACTCCATGCCTCTTCTGGCACTTTGTTCATCACTGCTTTTGTAGGGCACCTATTCAAAATGTATGCTGCACAGTGTACAGCTTCAGCCCAGTAATCATTAGGCAAATGCTTTGCCTTTAACATACTCCTCACCATGTCCATTATGGTTCTATTCTTCCTTTTGGCTACTCCATTTTGCTGTGGAGTATATCTAGTTGTAAACTGCTTATGAATTCCATTTTCTCTACAAAAACGTAGAAAATATTTAGAGATATACTCACCTCCTCTATCAGTCCTTAGAACTTTGATGTGCAGCCCACTTTGGTTTTCCACAAGTGCTTTGAAATTGCAGAATTTTTCAAACACTTCACTTTTATTTTTCAAAAAGTAAACCCAAGTTTTTCTTGTAAAATAATCTATGAATGTTAACATGTAGTGGCTGCTAGCAAGCGATGGAGTTTGCATCGGTCCACACAAATCTGAGTGGACAATTTCTAAGGGTGCCTTTGCCCTTATGCTTTTCCCAGAAGGAAAACTTTCTCTATGTTGTTTCCCAAGAATACAACCTTCACAAAGGCTGTCCGGCTTCTCTATCAATGGTAAACCTCTTACCATTCCTTTTATGTTCAACAAATTAAGACCTCCAAAGTTGAAATGTCCAAATCTCAAGTGCCACAACCAATTTTCATCTTTTGGTTCGCTTTGGATAGCCTCTTTTTCCACTGCTGCTATCTTTTCTTCATTCTTCAAATCTGCTCTCATTCTAAGAGGGAACATCCTGTTCCTTGTCATCTTCACTTCAACAATACATTGTTTGCTGGGTGGTTTGTCCATGATGGTACAAACATCATCCTCAAAAAATACATTGTACCCCTTTTGAAAAAGTTGTCCAATACTTAAGAGGTTACACTTCATTCCTGGAACATAATAAACATCTGCTATGGATTTCTTTGCACCTTTCCTTGTTAAAACATTTACTTTTCCTTTTCCCATAACATAAACTTTGCTATCAGTTCCTAGTGTGACTTGTGACTTCACACTCTCATCTAACATAGAAAACATTGCTAAGTTTCCTGTCATATGGTTACTGCAACCAGAGTCTAGAAACCATAAATCCTCACTTTTTTCTTCAGCCATATTACAAGCCAAAAACAAATTATCGTGGCTGAGATTTTCTCTAGTGAAATTTGCACTAGTTCTATTTCCCATATCATGCTGCTTCTTTCTACATTAATTAGCATAATGACCATATTTTTTACAATAGTGACATTGGACATTGGACTTATCATACCTCTGTCCTTCAGCATTCTGCTGACCACTTTGCTGGCTGTTGCCTTGGCCTTGATGCTGATTTGGATTGTTGCCCCTTCCTTGAGAATTTGCTGGACTGTTCCTTCCACCTCTGTTTTGGCTTCTGCTTCTTCCTCTCTTTTTTCCTCTGCCTTGCCATCTTCCTCTTCCGAAAGACATCTGGGTCTTAAAAGCATTTTCAAGAGATGAGTTTTCACTTCTACCCAATCTCTGCTCATGATTCATCAGTGATGCATGTAGCTCATCCACTATGAACTTTGTGAGATCCTTAGTCTCCTCTATGGTGGTGACAATCACATCGAATATTGAGGGTAGACTCCTCAAGAGTTTTTCCACAATCCTCTTATCTTCAAGAGTCTCTCCATGAGATCTTATTTGTGTGACCATTCCAATCACATGAGTGAAGAACGAGTCAATGGCATCTGACTCTTTCATGCAGAGAGTTTCAAATTCTCTCCTCAGCAACTGAAGTTTTGCTGTCTTCACGTTTTCCATGCCTTGATAGGCTTTCTTGAGATTTTCCCATGCTTCTCTGGATCTCTTGGCTGCTGCTATCCTTGGAAACACACTCTCATGCACTGCTTGGTACAATAAGAAGAGAGCCTTGGAGTCTTTCTTCTTATTGCTCTTCAGCGACTCTCTTTCTGCCTGAGTGTAGTCATCAAGCTCTTCTGCATTTGCTGGCTCTTCAAAGCCATCCTCAACAAATTCCCATAAGTCTTGGGAGACAAATAAAGCTTTCATAGTTATTGACCAGCAGTCATAATTTTTCCCATTAAACATTGGGAGATGGATATTTCCCATACCCATACCAGTGCTGGCTCCAGCCATTCTGCACTCTTAACTATGATTAAAAAAACTTGACTATGTATATAAAACAGCTCACTGTTCTGCAACAGTAACTCAAAAAACTGTATAGAGAAATACCTTTGGATTCTTTGGCTGAGTCTTCACACCGCTGGAGAAGCTGCTACAACAAAGAACTCCTTTACTTCAGCTTCTTTGATCTTCAAAGAGCCTGGACTAGCTCTGATACCATGTTGGAATATTTAAAATTCCAGAACAACAATGGAGAATAAAACTCCCCTCTTCAACACAGAGAAAAATATTAAAAATTTCTTAACTGGAGACAGAGTTTTCACTCTAAAAACTATTTCATTAAACTTCAAAAACTTGGTTACAAAATCTCCTCTGACTGAGGGAATACACAGAAACTTTGACTACTTCAAAACACAGTTCAACACAAAACTCACACTCTCTAAAATTTCACTCTATCTGTGCATTTACAACTCACTGTTGTGTGTTGGTAAAAATACTCTGTCTCTCAAAAAAAATGAATGCACTGCTGTGCAATTCCAAATTCTGTTACACTGTTGTGTGTAAAAATAAAAACTTACAATACAGTTTTTCACTCGGGCCTTTTTTTCAACTCTTTATATGCTTCAGCACTTTTACAATATATAAAAAAAACTATATTAAAATAAAACTTAAAAAAATTAAAAGCAAAAAGCCATCCGCCTATACCATATGAAGTATATATGGTGTAATATTTAATAATAAAAAAAACATAAACCAGAAAGGCCCACGGCCTCCCCTTTTGAAAATGTGCAAATGATATATATGTAAAACATATATATGTAGGTGAACTGTACGCACGACATTTCAAACATTAAAGAACTTTGACCACGCATTGGACCGGACGTCAAACATAAATTAAACCTTTTTGCAATCGATTTCGGGTCACAAAAAACCCAGTTGACGTCACCAAAATTGTGACGCGAAATTTCTATTAAATCCGCTTTACGAATTGTTCTGGGTCCGATTTTGGGCAATGGTACGGAAGGCTGAGTGTGAAGCGAAATCAAATTAATTTCGGCTTAAAAATTTTCAGATCCGGGTTTTCTATTGAGTTTTCTCCATTTCCAAAATACAACGTTGAAGTTGACTGATCAATCAAAATGGAAAGCGGCTCTCTGCAAGGTTTTTTTTTCATTCTGCGATCTTGACTGATCGCTGGAAATAGAAGGCGGCTGCCTGTACATTGAATAGCTGAAAGTAATTTTCAACAAGCACGCCCCCGACTTGACTGTTGACTTCGCTGTGCACCCGTCGGATGCACTGATGGATTAAGGATGGCCATTGAAGGTGTGCCCATTACGTCAATGTACAGCACACTCAAGTTCCGAGGAGGCTGCAAATTGCAATGCATATAATCTGTTTAATACAAAGTGGGATGAATTTCACCACAAAATACTTAGCAAACTATAGATGTACTTACCATATTATTAAATCTTTGGAAGAACTGTTCGAGGTCCCCATGTCCCTCAAGTTCCAGGACTCTCAAGTTTCTCAGTGAAATGGTATCTGGAAAATAGATGGAGCTGAAACTGCGCAGGCGAAGCCACACCAAATCTCCCAACATATCCCACGCACCGAAAAGTGTCGAAAAATCTATGGGAATCTCAACTACAAAGAGGCGTACACCCACACCTTTAATGTAATTCGTGCAATCTGGCAGGATTTTTGGAGTCTGAATCCCTCGTATCAAACAGGGATTTTTGGGCTCAAAGATGAGCTCATTCTCCATTTGATGTTGTCATTTACGGTATTAAAATTGCTTGGGCTCAAAGATGAGATCATTCTCCATTGAATGTTCATATATCTAGTCCTGTTTCTTAAACAAATTCTTCAAAGTAGCTCAAACATCACTAGGTGAGTAACAAGATATTTGGGAGTTTTTGAAGTAACTTTTCCTTCTCCCTTGTTGAATTAGGCTTTGGTTTAGTTGATGTGGTAATTTTGTAAAGACCCTTAATTCTTAGTACAAGTTAGATCTTTGGCTTCCATTAAGGATCAATTATATGGTGACCTAGTCCATTGTTTATGTGCACTTCAATCCACAAGAGAGTATGTGCTCCTTCATACAAGCTCCTCCTATGATCTAATGTCATGTAAGATTTTTGAAATTTTGATATCATAAAGCTATCATACCATGTTAGTATAGAAGAATATAGTTGTGAAAATAGAAAGAAGAGAAAAGGTAAGAGATTAATTCAACTTGAGACAATAGCGACAAGCTAGAGAAAATAGATTGTGAGAGCAAAGAGGTCAACTTGAATTCATGGTTTTACATCCAATGTCATGAGCACATATTTATAACACTCTAGGGGAGAGGATCAATGTGCACTGGGTTGGGGTTCTTTAGTGCATGCACAAAAAGAAAAAAAAACTCATACACCCAACTCTTAACCATAGAAAAACAACAAAATCCAAAAATTAGATTAAATCTAAGAATAAAGTGATATAGGGAAATAGAAAAAAGTATACACTTGTATAGGAGGAAGATAAAGATAAAAGAGTACATTGTTGGTGTCATATCATAACCATGTCACTCCCTAATCACTATCTTCTTCTTCTTTTTCAGAAGGAAAAAAACATTATTCTATTAAAAATAAAAATAGTACATAAACCAATTCATTACATTCGGTGTTGTTGACATAGCAAGGAAACGTTGATTAACAGAGCAAGGAAACTATGAGTATTGCATCCCTTCTAAGAAAGAAAAGAGTAGAAACCTTCAGCCACCTAAGGCCAAAATAGTTCCTCATCATACAACTATTACACCAAAGGATTGAAGGCATAAATAGTTATGGAATGACTTAATTACAACGATATTTCTACAACATTCCATAGTTTAGAAAACTTCTCATTTCGAGACAGATTCTCGCCAATCTGTATCTCCCATGATATACCAAATTACTTCGCATGATAACCACAAGGAAGGAATATTAAAAACAAAAGAACGTCGCTTGAGGGATTCCATAAGCCGAAACTGCCTCGCTTGACAAACTTATGTTGAGAGAAAAACTCAAGCTCACATGTAGGAAACAATCCCCTCCCCTTGATTTTGAGAGAAGAAAACAGGCTCGTTTGCAGATCAAAATCTATATTTATGGGATTTGAATCTCATTGTTCTAGATTTGAATCCCATCCCTATATTGTATAACCTGCAAAACCCAAAAGTTAGAGTTGATACCTCTTTTAGATAATCCATCGACTCTTGTGTTGTTTTCTCTGTAGATATGATATAATGGTGGCCTGTCCAAACGTTGCCACAGATTTTGAGTCCTCTTAAGCCAACCCTGTGAACATGGAAATGCAAGATTGAGTTCGCCAGATATACAACCAATAATCAGAATCGAGTCTCCATAGATGCTAACAGCCTTCAGATTCAATTTGATCGTAGCAAGAAGGCCACCCCATAAAGCCATCAACTCTGCCTTGTTGTTGGTGCCAGTGCCCCCATTCCAAAAAATATGAATTCTTTCCTTCTGAGATATTTTAATCCATGCACCACATCCTAATCTGCCATCTAGGCAAGCCCCATAAAAAAATGGCAGGGAGCGAAATATCATGAGGTCTCAAACGACGGGAGAAATCCTTGATACCAATCATAGCAGTTTCCCTCTCATCAATCCATCTCATAATAACAACATGAATGATGTGAATCCCAACTGGTCTATTGTAAAAAATGAGCCTGTTCAGAGCAAGCCAGATTTCCCATATAAAGAAGAAGGGAAGAGATTGAAATTTACGAGATAAATTATCCCAAGCCAATGTGGAACTCATGAAGTCCACATGCGTCCAACTTGGCTCCATATAAAACTAGCAGAAAAGCTTCCAAAGTGAGCTTACTATGGGACATTGAAAGAATATATGATCTATTGTCTCCTCCTTAAGACAACAAATAGTGCATCTGCTCGGACCAATTGAGCCCCTTCTGATTAGAGAGTCCCATGTGAGGATTTTTTTTCCATACAAGCCACCCGAATAGTACCATCTTTGTGGGAATTTTCCAATGCCAGAAAGGCCAGAAAACCCCGGAAAGATCCTCCTCATATAATTTAAAATTTATATGGTCACATATTTCCTTGAAAATCAAGGAATTCCCATTTTTAGTCCCATCCCATACAATACAATCCCCGCCATGTGAATAAATGATCCCTGCCACCCTGATAGCATCCTTGAAAGAGCCCCAGTCCTCCGCATCAGGACCATAAAGGCCCAACTAATTCGCAGATTTAAGAATAGGGGCACCATGTGACCATCAAAGAATTGTCTGTCAAATGTATAGGATACCCTGATGAGCGAGATGGTGTAGAAGCTGAGGGTTTAATTGCGTCTCCTCAGACAATCCAAAAATACCATCATATCCCAAAGATATGCGCTGACCATCACCAAAACACCAAGCTAATCTTTCTTCCATACACAACATCACTTTCTTGAAACTCTACCAAATGGCTGACATGGCATGAGGGAAAGATAACTCATGGCAGTATATACCAAGAAGGGTATCACCTGATAAGTACTTGAATTTGATAATATCCGACCAAATACCCGAGCCAGAAATGGCTCGCCATAGGGACTTCGTCAGCAAAGCTTTATTGAAGACCCTAGTGTTTAGAATGCCCCAACCATCATGTTGTTTTGGCCTATTTAAAAGATCCAACTTGCACAAATGATACTTCTTTTTCATAGCAACACCACCCCATAAGAATTGTGTTAGAGTCTGATTAATAGTGGCCACAATATGATCAGGAATATAAAATAGATGCCCCCAGTAGACAAGACACTGAGAGAGAACTGCCTGAATCATAATAAGTCGGCCACCCATTGATAACCATTTATGCGTCCACTTGTTGATTTTACTTCTGAATCTGTCCACCAGCCACATCCAGTTCCTATTCTTATAACCACATGGTTTAATAGTATCGCCCAAATATAAAAAACCCTCACTTGTCTCACTCTCTAATCACTATCATATATCATCATACATGATAACACCTATTAAAAAATAAATATACTATAAATAATAATCTTATTAAATAAATAAAAATAAAATTTCAATATAAATTTTGAAAAAGCTACCCAAAATTATCTGAAAAGACGCTGCTAGCCGCCCCAAAGTATCTGAATTTTTGAATAACTTTAACGCTATCCTCAAGTCTCCCATAAATTCGTTGTCTCCAAGCATGCATGTAATAGACCTAGGGTTATGCTCAAATGAGGACAATTGGAAGTGATAAAGTGGGACGAAGAGAAACAATGAGGTAACTTCCAGACTATAGTTTACGTCACATCAGTGCAATTTTAAGTCCATGCGGAGTCATGTTGTCTTTCTTGCAGAGGAAAATTGGATTTCACTCGATATTACTACCCAAGGGGGAAAAAATAACAATCAATCATGTCATTTAAAAGGGAGCCTCACGTGTCATCCACCATGTTACGCAGTGATTGGTGATATACAATTTGGTGTAACATTAAATATTGTGTAGTGGCATAGATATTGAACACCATATACATCTACTATTTTTTTATTTTATTTTAAGAAAATTAAAATATTTATAGTTTATATTACACATATTTATTATTTTTTAATTTTATTTTAAGAAAGTTAAAATGTTCAGTTTATATTACACATTTCTAGGAACATTTCTAAATTGAAAAACATTTCAAAAAAGACAACTCGATATAAAAGTCGTCAAAATAATTTGGGAAGAAAGTTGAAACATATTTGATGCCGTAATTTAAGGGTGGGGTCGAACTATGCTGTCCCCCCAATAAACGGAGTACGATGCACCGCCCCATGTGAGAGCGATCATTGCTTCCTTTAAAATATAATTCAACGACAACGCTCGCAGCAACACGATTGATTCCCTTGAAGACTTTTGATTTAGAATTGCCGAAGAGTACAATGGGTTTGAAAAGTCGTGAAAATAAGTATGAAAAGAAGATATTTGATCGGATAATTACAAAGAGGTGGAAAAATGGTGGAAACTCATGTTGAAAAAGGAACATAATTGATGTTCTGAAGATGCTCATGTGAGTGGAGTGCTCAAATATTTCCATGCCGCACCACCATGAAATTAAGAGAGAAGATGATAATGAATGTGTATTGTAAAGCTTCCGGAGATTACTTCGAACTTTCCGTGAGTTGTGTAAATATGTATGGTATTCAATATCTATGTCACCATGCAATATTAAATATGTATAAAGCTTTAAGCTTAAATATGTATAAATATGTACAATCAGGCGAGCCGCAGGATAAAGCTTCCGGAGATTACTCCGAACTTTCCGTGAGTTGTGTGGTAACGGATTAATAATTCGATGACCTGCGAGACAATGTGGACATGGCAACATCTATTCCGTGGATGTCGCTTAGTTGGATAAACATGACCATGTATTGTAAATCCGTCGTTGTAGATGGAATGTAGTGACATTCCAAATCATTTCATTTTCAGAAAAACCGAAGCAACGTAAACTTTATTACCTGCCAATATTCTTTTAATCTTGATCACCCACCAAAATGTTTTCTATATTCATTGTCAATATTCTTTTTTTTGTCTTCATTTTTTTTTCGGGTAGGCAATGTTTATTTGGTTAAATAATTATTATTTTTATTATTTATTTTTTTGTTTTTTTAATTATTATGGCTCAGATGCTTTTATGATCATTATGGTAGAAAATATTTTTTTGTTTTTTCTTAATATATATTAAATAAAATTAATAATGATATTTTTTAAAATATGTGATCTTTTTAAAATTTTAAAATTATTTCAGAGGACATAATTTATTTTGAGCAATGTTCATAATTTTCATTTCTTAAATAACACTAAATTTACCTTTAAAGGGGTCAGTAACAATTGTTTGTATCAAACATGGTGAAGAGACACTACTACACCAAGGGCATTTTAAGACATTTGTTTAAGACAAAAGAAATCTTTTGTCTTAAAAAGTCACTTTTTATTTTAGCTATTTTATATTAAAATTTAATATCAATTGAATTGTCTTAAATATAAAATTTAAGACAAAAATAGTGTGAGACAAAAATAATTTGAGACAAAATTTTCTATTTAAGACAAAAACAAATTGAGACAAAAATATTTAAGACAAAAACAATTTGAGACAAAAAATTTAAGACAAAAAAATTTAAGACAAAAGTATTTTAAGACAAAATTTTATATTTAAGACAAAACGAATTTGAGACAAAAATATTTTAAGACAAAACTTTATATTTAAGACAAAAGCAGTTTGAGACAAGTATATTTTAAGACAAAAGCAATTTGAGACAAAAATATTTTAAGACAAAAATTTAAATTTAAGACAAAAGCACTTTGAGACAAAAATATTTAAGACAATGGCGTCACTTTTTATTTTAGCTATTTTATATTAAAATTTAATATCAATTGAATTGTCTTAAATATAAAATTTAAGACAAAAATAGTGTGAGACAAAAATAATTTGAGACAAAATTTTCTATTTAAGACAAAAACAAATTGAGACAAAAATATTTAAGACAAAAACAATTTGAGACAAAAAATTTAAGACAAAAAAATTTAAGACAAAAGTATTTTAAGACAAAATTTTATATTTAAGACAAAACGAATTTGAGACAAAAATATTTTAAGACAAAACTTTATATTTAAGACAAAAGCAGTTTGAGACAAGTATATTTTAAGACAAAAGCAATTTGAGACAAAAATATTTTAAGACAAAAATTTAAATTTAAGACAAAAGCACTTTGAGACAAAAATATTTAAGACAATGGCGACTTAAGACAATGACAATTAAGACGAAACCCATTTAAGATAGTTAGCAATTAAGACAAAATCATTAGCATTGGGAAGTTTGCATTGAAATATCATGAGTGGATAGTGGATAAAATTATGTTTTTTATTTTTGAAAATCGATATTCAAACCACATGAAATTTAATCACGTCATATTTATTTCTTTTATATTATATTTTTATTTTTTCATTAAACCACATTCTAAAAATTTAATAAATAAATAGATAAAAAAATATTATTTTTAGGTTGGCAACTCAAGGGGATTTGAACTTTGAATCTCGTGTTTTAACCATAACTGCTCCAACACTAATATTCTTGGGCATATTATGTTTTTTCCTGCTAACCGCTCCAAATACAACCTCTAAGAACTAGTAGGGTCCAAGGAAAAGAGCTACAAGTTCCCCAAATCCGATCTACATTTCATGGACAACTACATTTCCCCCAAATGTCCTCCACATATTTTCCTTGGTGTATTGGAGTTTGAAAAATACATAGGATGCCACAAGTAATCCTAATCATAAGACTCAACTTTCCTAATGACTGGGAGACCTTAAAAATAAGAAAACATCTTAATTTATGCCTAAAATTACTAAAATTTTCTATCGCAAACATGAAATTAGAAATTCTACAAAATTATAGGGCAACAAGGAGACCAACTTCCTCTTCCAAAAATCTCTAAGACCTTATGGAGGACAAATACAAATTTTGAAATAAACTGTTGAAATTATGCTCTTGCATCAACAACTACCAATGTATCCTTGTAGGCCACCCCCTTCAACAATAGTAATACCAATGTCCTTTACCAGCTAAAAGGAACTCCTTACATAATTCTCTCTTAGATCCCCTTAACCCATTGCAATGATTGTCTTTGATGCCTGCCTAGTTGCAAGCACATTAAGAAGCAATGTAGCATATTGTTGGTTGAGGATTTCGATAAGTATTGTGACTATCTCATACGTGAATATCTAAAATATTGGATGCATGTCGCCCTGACACTATAACATGACTTAGTATTTCCTATCATACCGTGTCACACCCTCCTCGAGACACCTAGAACTCGCTAACACTCCCTGTCACACACTCTTATTCATTCATTTATGAATTTTTACCTAGTGTGCCTCTGTCATGTTTTCCTGACACTCCCTAACACTCCTTAGCACGCATTGGCACACCTAGGCACTTGGAACAACTTTGTATGCTTCCCTAGCACTCTAACATGGCTTGGCACTTCCTAGAATACCGTTTCACTCCCTTCTTAACACACCTGGAATTGGCTTATACTTCATTTCCATGCATTTTAAACTAGTGCCCCTTTGCGTTTCGTTGACACTTGGCCCTCACACTCCCTGGCATGTGTTCATGCTACACCCTGGCACTTGCCACATCTTGGCATGCCTATCATGCCTTGGAACTGCCTAACATGTCTTAGTACTTCTAGGAATTCCCTGACACACCTTGGTATTCCTTAGCTTTCATATCGCCTTAGCTTTCATATCGTCATAGATAACATTGCTTTTTTTGTGACTTGGGAACCCAACCAAGTCATTGTAAAATCGATGTTGTGCCTAGCCCAAAGTTTCCCTTTGTCTGAAACTACTTTTTCCAACCCTTTATGTAACCATAGGCTTACCTCCTACAAGTCTTATTTTGACCTTCTCCTAACACACTTTATCCTTGAGACACTTGGAATTATTTGACACTACTTGGCACACACTCTTATTCGTTCATTTCCATGCATTTTGACCTAGTTCTCCCTTGCAATGTCCTGGCACTCCCTAACAGTCCTCAACATCCATTGACACTTTATGGCATGTGTTAGCATGCCTTTTCATTCCTTGGCATGCATTGACACTCCTTAGTTATCATGCCCTCACAATTACCCTTACTTTTTTGGAACTTGGGAACCCACCCAAGTCTTTCCTTGAATATAACAACTTGACCAAGTTACGGTTACTACAACTAGAATGTGCCTTGTTCACCTAAGAAATGACTATAACCCCTCACCCATTTAACCCCCTAAACGCTAAACCCCTAACCCATTTAACCCCCTAAACCCTTAACCCCTAAACCCTTAAACCCTAATTCCCGACCCCTAACCCATTTAACCCCCTAAACCCCTAAAACCCTAACCCATTTAACCCCCAAACCCTAACCCCTAAAATACTTAAGTGCTAAATCCCCTAACCCCCTAAACCTCTTAACCCCTAACCCATTTAACCCCCTAAACCTCTAACCCCTTAACCTGTAACCCATTAACCCCTTAACCCCTAACCCCTAAAATCCTTAACTACTAAATCCCCTAACCCCATAAACCTCTAAACCCCTGAACCCATTTAACCCCGTAAACCCTAAACGTCTAACCCTTAACCCCTAAGCCCTTAAGCCCTAATTCCCAACCCCTAACCCATTTAACCCCCTAAACCCCTAAAACCCTAACCCATTTAACTCATAAACCCTAAAGCTCTAAACCCTTAAACCCCTAAACCACTAACACCTAAACCCCTAAACCCCTAAACCGTTAACGCTTAACCATTAACCCATTAACCCCTCAACCCTAACCCCTAAAATCCTTAACTGCTAAATCCACTAATTAAGCCCTAAGCCCCTAATCCCTAATCCCTTAACCATTAGCTCAATATTCACCTAATCCCTAATTGCGCCTAAATCCTCTAACACCTAAGCCCCCAATCCCTAATCCCTTAACCAATAACTCATTATTCCTCTAACCCCTAAATGCACCTAAATCCCCTAACCCCTAAACCCCCAATCCATAACCCCTTAACCACTAACTCATTATTCCCCTAACCCCAATCCCTAATCCCTTAAATACTAATTCATTATGCCCCTAACCCTTAAGCCCCCAATCCCTAACCCCTTAACCACTAACGAGAATATACCACAGTGGGCATGCACAAGAAGAAGAACCAAAGAAATCAAATTCAATAAAGAAAGCACAACCACCACTCCAAACTCGCTTCTCTAAAACACATACAACTGCAATAAATCCCACCGAAGCTTACAAATTTATCAAGCCCTGATTAACTTACTAACAAATTCAACAAGCCAACATGCTACAATTTTTTAGTCACTCCCAAATCAATTAGTAATTATTGCATGAATGTACATTTGTTTGTAGTTTTATTTAAAAGGTTGAAATTCTCTCAAGAGCATATAGAATATATCCAAAAGTTTAAAAAATGGAAATTTGCTTACCTCCACAAGGTATCATCACACCCGGATAGGTGAAAACATACAAGTCTAAATCTTCTACCTCTAAGTCTCAATGGCACTTGAACATGTCAATAACATACTTGCAACAATGCTTAATGAGTTTTGTCTATTGGCTAAAGAGATGTACATCCATCCATCCAAAAATAAACATCTCAATCAGTCCAGCACCATAAATTGTGCTAAATAATTCATCATGTTATTTCAAATATTACAATATTTTCTTATATAGTTAGCTCACATATTCCTTGAATATTTGAAAGCCAAACTACCTTAGCACAATATACCCGAAATATTTGTACTCTAAAAGACAAAAAAAGACAACAAACTAAAATAGGAACTTTAACTCTAATCCAGACACTTCATTCTTAGTAGCATGATATCTAATGAAGATGATATGTGGAAAAAAAGGCTTCATATATTGTCTATCACATGTCAAACCAAGTGAACAAACACATGCATAGAAAACATCAGAAATAGGGTTCATAGATCGATTTGTATCATATGGTTTCAAACCCTTCTTGTCTCCTTCAAAGGGGGTTTCTGGAGGTCTTAAAAAAGACTTCCTTTTGCTAACCAAATGGATTTTTTCTTTCACACATGTATGGAAGCGTACTTTCCAAATCATATTGTAATAGATTCATAAGGTGATATTATTGGTATTAACTACACCTTATTTGGAGACATCATTTTTATTGTAGGGGTTGGTACCTTTCTATTGGATGTGGTTGGCAATGTGAAGAGTACTCAACCTCTAGTAAAGATTCATACTAACTCTAACAAGCTTATGGATGCTTTTTTACAAAGGGAGACCCCTCTAAGATTAACTCATTGGATTCTTTGTTTGTTCATGCTAATTACTGTTCTCAACTTTCCTTCTCCAAGGGGCTGACACTATTTGCTTCATTTATCTTACATGGCCCGATGAAAGAAGAAGAATGGAGATTGTCTCCACATCTTTTCCATTTCTCTAAGTTACAAAAAAGTGTCAAATTCTATAGCCAATAGACTAATAGTCTCTTGATACACCTTTAGTGAGCTATGCACAGCTCTCACCTATCACTGTAGCTCAATGAAATGACATCTAATAGCTCCAAGACACCATTATAAATGGAGTAGTTGTGAAGTTGTTGTTAAATGATTGCCTCCAAATGTTCAATTCTCATGAATTTTGGAGGAGGGGGGTCTTTTGGTGTATTGAGCGGGGCAAGGGGACATAAGGGTAGCATGGATAGGTAGAAGTGAGAGGTTCGAGCATGGTTTACTGAGATCTAAAATCCTAACATTAGAGAATGAGAAGGAGCCTTAGGGCCTTATGGCATAGGGGCTAGGGAACCTATAGGTAAGGTAATGAGAGAAATTGATAGGGGAACCCCCAATAGTTGTGACAAGGGGATTAGGGGCCACATTATCACAACCCATACGCACTTAACCCATAACCACTAAAGTCCCTATCCCTTTAACCCCGAAGCCACAATCCCTTAACCCCTACACCCATAACTCATAACAAATTAACCCATTGATCCCTTAAACCCAAAGCCATTAACCCCTTAACCCCTAACCACTAACTTAGAATCCTTGAACCCCATAAACCCTAATCCCATATCCTCTTAAAGCTTGACCCTTAACCCATAACCCCTAACCCCTAAACTCATTAACCCCTAACCCCTAAACTCATTAACCCCTAACCCCTTAACCTTCTAACACCTAAATAACATAACCCTTAGGCACTTAACCCCTAAATCCCCTGACATGTAAGCCCTTGATGGTTAATATTAACCCCTAAATCCCTTAACCACTAATCCATTAACCTCTAACCCTTAAACCCCCTAACCTTCAAATCCCATAAGCCCTAACCCTTTACCCTTCACGCTAATTCCCAACCCCTAACCCATTTAACCCCCTGAACCCTAACACCATTAACCCCTAACCCCTAAAATCCTTAACTGCTAAATCCCCTAACCCCCTAAACATCTAAACCCATAACCAATTTAACCCCCTAAACCCTAAACTTCTAAACCATTAACCCCTAACCCCTTAAACCCTAATTCCAAACCCCTAACAAATTCAACACCCTAAACCCCTAAAAACCTAACCCATTTAACCCCATTAACCCCTAACACTTTAAAATCCTTAACTGCTAAATCCCCTAACCCCCTAAACCTCTAAACCGGCCCTAACCCATTTAACCCCCTAAAACCTAAACCTCTGACCCCTTAAACCCTAATTCCCAACCCCTTACCCATTTAACCCCCTAAACCTCTAACCCCTTAAACCCTAATTCCCAACCCCTAACCCATTTAACCCCCTATACCCCTAAACCCATAACCCATTTAACCCCCTAGACCCTAAACCTCTAAACCCTTAACCCCTAACCCCTTAAACATTGATTCCCAACCCCTAACCCATTTAACCCCCTAAACCTCTAAACCCCTAACACATTTAAGCCCCTAAACCCCTAACCCATTTAACCTCCTAAACCCTAACCCCATTAACCCCTAACCCCTAAAATCCTTAACTGCTAAATCCCCTAACCCCTTAAACCTCTAAACCCCTAACCCATTTAACCCCCTAAACCCTAAACCTCTAAACCCTTAACCCCTAACCCCTTAAACCCTAATTCCCAACCCCTAAAAAATTCAACACCCTAAACCCCTAAACCTAACCCATTTAACCCCATAAACCCTAACCCCATTAACCCCTAACCCTTTAAAATCCTTAACTGCTAAATCCCCTAACCCCCTAAACCTCTAAACCGGCCCTAACCCATTTAACCCCCTAAGGATTCCCTCGGTGTCACTCACGACTATTGCATTAATGGCACACTATTAAAGAGCAACAAATTTTGAATGGATCATTCTTTGTGTTGAGTTTCATGGATAATATAAGAGAGTTTGTTGATCAAGTTTTGTAAATTTTCATCATCCTCATGAGAACTTTCTCCAACCATTTTCTTAATCTCCTCCAGCTTAGTGATTTTTTGTTGTTCAATTTTTAGCCTCTAGAACTTAGATATAAATATCACCTTTATTTCATCTAAGGCCTTAGCTACACCCTAGGAGGGTTTCTAGGATGGACTTCGATTGTTTTGTCTGTGGCACAGAGTAGGGTTTCTAGGTTTACAACTGTGATCTATTCAGAGAAATCTTTAGAAGGGAATTCAACAATGGCGGTATTGGTGTTGTGGAGATGTTATTTTGATGTAATATTTTGACCCTCGTGGGTGGGGTTTCGAATCCCCAGTACCCGCCCAATAAGGTCATGATCTAGGATGATCATTAGAGCCGTTGTCTTAGGGAATTATCCTTCAGGTCTGAGGTTCGAGTCGTGAAGCTAAGATAGGATGGATTGTGGTGGTGTTGGAGCACAAGATTTGTGTACAATTTCGTGGATTTGAAGTTGGTGCACCATATTGAGATGATGGCAAACCCCAAGGGTTTGTGTGTTGTTTCTCATGCTCCCAATAGCTTCGTCTTGGCCTGTTCAGGCTTGCAACATGGGAAAATGAGAATCGAGCGCTATGGTCTCAAGAGAACCAGATTTGTAACTTCCCATGACTCTCGCATCGCTTGCTTTGAACTCACCTTGATGGTAGCCTCCTTGCGACTGCTAGTACAAAGGGGACCCTTATAAGGATCTTCAACACCCTAGATGCCACTCAATTGCAAGAGGTAATACCAATGTATCCTCGTAGGCAACCCCCTTTAACAATAGTAATACCCATGTCCTTTACCTAGAAGGAACTCCTTACATAAAACTCTCTTAGATCCTACCAACCATGAAATTTTTTAGTAAAATGGATGTTCACCCTACAAGATTCTATCGTTATGGCCTAATATAATACATCCCTCTATGTCACCCATGATTATTTCATTAATGGTACACTATTAAATAGCAACAAAATTTGAATGGATCATTCTTTGTGTTGAGTTTCATGGATAATATAAGAGAGTTTGTTGATCAAGTTTTGCAATTTTTCATCATACTCTTGAGAACTTTCTCCAACCATTTTCTTAATATCCTTCAACTTAGTGATTTTTTGTTGTTCAATGTTAGCCTCTAGAACTTAGCTATAAATACCACCTTTCATTCGTCCAAGGCCTTAGCTACACCCTAGGTATAAATCTATATGAACTTCATGCACCATTAGAGAAGCTTCCCCCACAATGTGGTTAGGAACTTTATCAACTTAGAAACTAGCACTACAATCCTTTTCACCCTCTAGATGAATCCACATAAGAACCAATGTGGTCTTTCATCACCATTAACTTTCATAAAGTTCTTGGAACTACTACAACCATATCGCTGGTTGGATTGTTTTCCAAGATAAAACCTTATAGACATGTTTGAATAATTAGGCCTACTCCCCCACTTGAACTAAAATTCAAACATAACATATGCCACTTCCACTTGTATTCCCACCTTCCTTTTGTTTTCACTACTACTATATCCCAAACTACTAAGAAAAGGTGCTTTCAAGTCAAAAGTAGAATAAAAATTTGGGATTACCTCTAGGCTTTTAAAACAATTAGGGTGGTTGGTTTGGATTGGATCCACTTTTCTTAGGCTATATTATGTCTACTACTTGACCTTCCTGTAGCTCAAACAATTAAAACACATTGCTAAGTGTTTCTTCCTCTTCTTTCTTTGTGATGATATCTCTCTCCACAGGCTAATCAATATCTTACAAACTAAGGCTTCCTTTTAGACAATCATGATCCATCTAACTGAACGTGCTCACCTCCTTGAGCCATCACTTCTTTTTTCTCTTCCAAATTTCTTGACATATTCTCCCCACCTATTCTTCTCTCCAAGCTCTTTCCAATGATTAAATCCCCCTATTTGAACAAGTTTTTGGTATTCTCTTGACACCTTTGAAACCTTTTGAACTCTTTTACTTGTGCCTCTATGTTTCCATCCTCACCAATACTCATTTTCATTACCATAGTATTGTGATGAATCTCCTTCGTTCTATTCATCCACCACTTCTTAATTATTGCATTTTGATTTAAATCCTATTTTCCCCTCTTTAATGCATGTGCTTCCTCCATGGCACCTTATTCCCTTAGTTATTCAATATGATTTAATCTGTTATAGGTCACCTCCAAGCATTGGTGCTTACACTTCCATGGTTGGAGAAATAAAAGACACATAATCCTCTTCCACCACAAAATTATTTATCCATGTTAGGATCTCCTTAACCAACCTTTTATAAGCTCATTTCTTGAACTACTCCTCTTCTCTTCATTTTAAAGAACTAGTTCAACTCTACTACAATCTCAATATTCTAACTCTATATGGTAATTAACCCAAACATCTTTTTCTCTTGAGACTTTTTGATTGAACTACTACAAAAAAACCAAATTATGGGCATTCCACTAGATCTCTCTTCTTATATTCCAAGCCTCTGCCATGGGTGACAAATCAACATCATCTACGTTTTCCACTTATGTTATGATAGCTTCATTAGGCGAGGGTTTTTCCTTATCTTCCATATTATATAGGAGACTTAGGGTACAACTATATTTTACATATTAATCAATGTTATGCCAATGCTAAGTTACGTACCTTTCAAAACCCTAATTTGTAGACTATCTTGATTGTTGATCTTTGTTGTGATATATCTCTAAAACTTGTGCCCTCCTAAATTTGAAGTTCCCTTATTTCCCCCTTCATCAATCTTGTGAATGTCGATTTGATGTCAATTTTATATTGATTAACTTATTTGTAATGGGCATATAATGAAAACACTACTACAAAAAAGACCTTCAGGGGCGGTTTAGGCTTGCAAAAGTCTTGTCAAAATCGTCTCTAAAATTCTTTTAGGGATTTAGTGGAGGTTTTTGAAAACTCCTTGGAGAGTCATGAATTTTGTTTTTTGTTTTTGGGAGCACTATATACATCTAATATAAGACAATCTCACATAGTTATTTTGCAACATCTCACTATCACTTACAAGATCAAATCAATAAACATCAGTTGTCACTAGATTCATCTAATTTAAAAAGTCTAGTATGGTCCTTTTGCACCATTTACAAAATCAAACACAAATATATAAACTGCGTATATGAAATAACAATGCTCAAATAATAAAAAACTATAATTTTTCCTACTTATAATATATTTATGCATAAATTTTATCATACCAGATAATAATTTGGTTATATATCAATAATGTTAACAAAATTCATTCCAATCACTAACAAAAACATACGAGTCAAATATAAATCCACTTGACCTTCCATATAGACCCATAGTGACAATTAATGACAATAGTATTCTTTTAATAGCCAAACGATACAAGAAATTGCTATCCCTCATGCAAGTGAATATGACAAAGACAAAAGATAAAATATCTCGAGAGGACTCTTGAATAATGTATATCCAGTGCTGATATTTGATTATTATTACATTTGACGCTGATATTCAATGATTTTGGATTATTATCACATTTGATGTCTGAGATTATTGAACAAACAACAACTATACAATGATATTAATTATTAATTAAAAAAAAATAAAGCTTGAATTATGACAACATTGAAAGATGTTTGTATATTAACGTTGTGTTTGGGTTGGGTTATTTTATTTTTCTTTTAAAGTGATAATATGATTTTTTCACCGCCCAACAATAGGACCGCCTCTACTTGACCCATCTATCGATCCCCAAATTCGTTAGTCTGGGACCAGAGACTGCCAGCGAATAATACTCATTGTTTCAGGTATCGCTCAACCAGGATTTCGACTGTTTTGCCTGTGGCTCAGAGTAGCGTTTCTAGGTTGGATTGCCACCGTTTTTCCTGTGGCACAGAGTAGGGTTTCTAGGATGGACTTCAGCATTTTTTTCTGTGGCATAGAGCAGGGTTTCAGGTTTATAACTGTGGCCTCAAGAGAACTAGATTCGTAACTGCCCATAACTCTCGCATCGCCTGCTTTGCCCGCAGGGTAGCCTTTTCTGTAGCACCAAAGGCTTTCATAGGCTTAAAGCATCAGGCTCATCATTTCGGCCACTGTGTCTGCATTTCAATGCTGTTGCAGGAAAGAAACAATCAAGGGAACACCATGGGTTTCCAGCCGGGCGGCTATTTCAGTTGCAGTCTATACGAAATCGAACGAAAACCTAGTGGAATTGCTCGAAGACGAGATTCACTGTGCGCTTGAATCAGACCCTCCCACTGAGGTAAAGTAAAATAAAAATCCCTAAGAGCTTATGATCTTTCTCTGAAGAGTTGCATATAGTCATGATTCCTTTGTATTGAATGTGTTTACAGGATCCTAAACCCCCGGGCACCATTCCTTGGGATATCGAAGATATGCTGGGCAATCAGGCTGTTATTTTGCGGAAGAAACATGGTAACGAGGATATAAAAGTTGAATTTATGCCAGGGGACATGGATGACGAGGAGGAGGAGAAAGAAGATAGCGACAGTGATATCGCTTCTGTTGAACCCCATGTTTATCTAACAGTCACTATTTCTAAAGGAGAAGGTCTTTTCCTCGAGTTTATTTGCACTGGGTCTGCCAAAGAGGTTTCAATCGATGCAATGGCCTTCAAACACCCACAGAAAAATACAGCAGATGAAGGAGATCGAATTCCGGATGATGGACCTTACTTCAAGTGAGTATCATGATGCCTTATCTCTCTTTCTGTTTTTAATTTTTTTCTGTCATTCTAGTCTTCTCAGGGTTAAAGGGTCTTTAGGGGCAGGCTATCAAATTTCTCTGGGTTTAGTGGTTTGGATTTTCAAGTTTTCTGGGATCCTACAGGGCTCGAGGGGTTTGAATTTTCAGGCTTCTGGGGTTTAGAGCTTTGGAACTTTAGGCTTTTGAGGGTTTTAAATATATACAGGTTCGGTTTATAGATTGGATCTTATTCATTGGATTGGATCTTATGTTTATTGGGTTGTAGCGATTTGGATGAGAGTTTACAGAAGGCCCTTCATAAATACCTGGAAGTAAGAGGCATCAAGCCCGTTCTAACAAATTAACTGAGCGAAGATATGATAAACAAGGAGACGAAGGAAAATATCGATTTGTTGAAAACTGTTTTTACGACGAAAAAAAAAGAAAAAGAAAAAATACTTGCTTGAATATGCAAGCTTCCAACTTCTGATCGATAATATATTCATGATTTCATCCATAACAATAAAAAATTTAGAACCAGACCCCATATACAATATCTAAACCATAACAATCTGCAAAGAAGATTATATCCAATTTTCCTTTGCAGTTGTTAAAGACCACGTAAAATTTTCATGTATAGGTGTCTGCAGCACAGACTCCATACAGAATAAGGCACACGGAACATTCACTTTGTCTAGTTGCACCATTAATACAGTTTATCTTCCAGTGTAGTTCCTTGATCATATAATTGATTACATAATTGTGACCTTTAAACAAAAACCTTCAGAATGTATGGATAACCCCAACTCAAAAACAATTTCTAACTGGCTGGCCATTGACAGGACACCCTAACAAGCTGTCCTGTCAATGACAAGTTAGTATTTGCCAGGCATGTACATGATGCTAACATGGTGGGAAGGTTGAAAGTAATAGAAAGACATCTGCTTCTAATCACAAAATGTGTTCTGTCCGTATAACAGAGGATTCCATAAATTCATGAGCGTGCTTGGGCCTCAGCAAGTGAAATGGCCAATGCTAGCATCATCTGTTCTTCAAAACTCTCGGGGACCCCATAAGGCTGTGCATTAAAGGAAGGTGGATCAGCATAATTTTCAATATTGTGAGGAACTTCAGGTGCTTACCAAGGTAAGTCTGAAGCTGAGGGTACACTACTTGAAAAACTAGTCCCAACTTCAACTACTTCAGAACTATGATCAAGTACCCAATCAGACATTGAGCCTTGAATTCCTTCTCTTATACATGGAGAAAACACACGTCCGCTTTCAGGTGAAACCTATATCCAACTGTCTGGTGCATGGGCCTCATCTCTGTCACCACCTCCTATATCCACATTGTTTTTATCCTCTTCTGTGCATAACTGTTGTTGCTTCTCTTTTGTCTCTCGGTTTCCATGCCCTCTTTCCTGTATGTCAGAGACTGATAATTCTTGCTCACTGTTTGGGTTATGATATATAACCTCCTGTCCCTCTATGCCACCACTTCCAGCAGGGTCTCTGCAACTTTGATGATTTTGAGAGCTTTGCCTTGCAGATGTTTAATCACTATTTAGTACTTGTCTTTCAGCTAATGTTGCAATTGCACAAGCAAGGCGCCCTGTCACAGAGCTACTTGGCACAACTTCTCTTGAATCAGTTGATGTTGGATGTGACATAGTAGACTCAGAACTATCCCTCAACCTAGATGTTTGACCAGGTCTAGACGAAAGAATGTTTTCCAAGGAGAAAGAAGAGGGTCCCGAGATTCTATGTGCAACATGCTCTTGGATAGAGAGCCAAATAGCTTCCATAACCATTATGCCCTCTTGGTCCAAGTCAAATTCATCGTCCCTGTTGTATCGACCAGGCAAAGGTTTGGACCTTGTATCAACAACCCCAGATGAACCATGAGTTCTATGAATCCCATTTAGATCTGACGAGGAACCATGAGTGGCATTGACCCCATTAGTATCTGATATTGCATTGCAAACAGGAAGATCATGTCTGTCAACTTCTTCAGAAGGTAGTGTTAGTCCAGCATGCATAGCCTCTTGTCTTCTATGCATTCTCTGCTCCTCGGCTTGAAGCTCTTGTTGTTGCATCCTTATTTTTGCTTCAACCAATTTTTGCTCTTCAGCTTGTTCAATGGCTTTCTCCTCTTTTGTTTTAGCACCTCTATACTCCACAACATAGTTTAAAGTTTTGCAAAAGGGACATTGTGTAGGGGCGATTACAATTTTGGGGCTTCGTCTCCAAAAAACATTCTGTACAAATGCCTTTCAGGCAACATCTTGACCTATTAAGGCTTCGATAGTAAAGAAAACAAATGGGACACTTGTCAAGATCGACAGTGGATTCCTCTCCTCTAGGATAACAAGGAGCCAATTTGGCATCAAGAATATATTGAAAAGTAGAACGTAATCGACGTCTTTGTTTTCGTAGCCTATTATGCATAAGACAAAAGAAGGGCTAATTGTGCATCAGTCAACAAAATTGACTGATCTTGGAGTGCAGAGGAGAATGGCGGAAAGGCTAATTGCGCATTGTTCACTGATCTTGGAGTGCAGAGGAGAATGGCGGAAAGGCTAATTGCGCATTGTTGACTGATCTTTTCTAAGCCCTTCTATCCATTGTCATCACTGATGAAATTATATTTATCATTTGAGATTAGAGCACTGCAAGTGCAAACAAAATTTTAATGAATAACCATTACAGGCTCTATATCTGCAAGCATTATGAGGAGTTTGCAGTTGCAGGAAGTTTGTGGTTGCAATGATTTTTTTTTGCAATTCCCACCGTGCTTAACTAAACTTGCTGGTCCACTTGGTTGTCCACCCTACCAACACAAGGTACTCTTCTTCCCTTTGGCTCCCCGAGCTATAGTGCGATTGTAGGCACGAGGAGAGGATAACACTAGCCAGTAGGAATTTGGTATTTTACTTCGACAAAATTATTCCATGAATTACATCCAAAAACACCACAAAATGTGTAGAATTTTACAAGATGGATATTGCCAACAAATTAATCAAATTTGCAATAAATAGGGTTTCTAGAATCTGTTACAAATACTAACAAATGGCTGACAATAACCCTTGATCTTCCATTACATCATTGGAAATGAAGCCCAAATTGGAGATCTGGTTTATCCCCACTTCCAACCCACATATTTGCTTCAGATATGCTCACCAATTGATGTTGATGAAGCTCTACGAGCTTTATGAATGAAATCTACACAATAGTGAGTTGGGGTTTTGTCCAACACACCAAGGTGTTGGAAAAGTAACTAGTTTCGGTCTTCATAATTGTATTTTACTTATGTCATTATGTATATTTTATGTATCAAGAAAAAGAAGAAAGAAAATATTGTTTTTCAACCATGAGTCTCATGCTCCATTTAATGGTCATCTAGGTCAAGCATGCATTTCATGCTCCTAGATTTTTTCAAGAAATATTTGTCATGAATCAAAAGAATTATTGTCATATGTAAAAGACCCTTTTGGGAAAATTTGTATTAAGAAAGAAACATTATTTGGACTCCCAAGACAAAGTCGGCCCTACCAAGATGAAGTCTCCTAGAAGAGCTCTATTCGACCTCTTGAAGAGTGTATATATAGCATGAGACATTGACTCATTTGGAGCACTTGCACAAGTTCGATCTGTAGTAAGATAAGAAGATTTTCGAAGAAAAAAAGTCAAGGAGAGAAGGACAATTCAAGAGAGAAGGAAGAAGAAATGGAAATCGAATCATCTCTCTCACACGTGCGAGAAGTTAGGGTATTTTGAGCAAGTTGTAGGGGCTGACAATTCGAGGCTGAATTGCAAACCTTAAAGTTGCAGGACCGAGACTTTGATTGAAGTAGTTTGTGAAGAGTTTCACATGCTTCCGAATTTAGTAGATTTTGTCTTGTTTGGAGGAGATCATTTGGAGGGTTGACTTGGGGTTTCGAGGGAGGTCTTAGACTTGGTCTTTGGTTTTGAAGGTCTCATTTTGATATGATTCTATAAGAAGAGGATTGTTCGGGTTTTCCCCGCCTGTGGGGTTTTGCCTTGGCGTTGAGCCTTTATCTTGTGTTCCTTGTGTTTTGTGATCTTCATGTTTTTATAATTGCTTGACAAGAAGTAAAACAAAATAATAAAAAATACCCACAAACATCACAAGTAATTATCAAGTAAGGAGAATCAATAATAAATATATTATATACCTTGATTTTCCAACACAAGAAACCTAAGGGCTTTTGTCCTAGGGCTCTCCGAACCCGAAACCAAGTTCTCAAACTTCCCAAAAGAAAATATTCCAAATCCAAGATATCTCAATGACTTGTTCTCCCCTCTTTTAAAGACTCCGATGGATCTCTCTTCAACTTTCTACAAGCACTTTAATTTTATATTTTTATTTCCCCATTCTAGAAGCTTCTCCCTTTTTTATTTTATTTTAATTAAGTCACTTTTTATCGTTGTTACACTAGGTCTCGCCCCCCACCTAGGGGTCTAGATTCCTCGCTCCTCGGGCGCTCGCTGTGGTCTTGGGGACTTCTAGGGACGTTTCCCTCACGCCCCTCACGCCCCCGGACACCCCCTTCACGCCCCCTCACAGCTCCCCTCTCGCCCCTTTTAGTTTATGGTTTCGTGTTAAAAGTTGGTGTGCCACTTAATATGTTTGAGAGAATCCAAGTGGATTCTCGTACGATGGTGACATGGTTGATCCCGATAAATTATGCGTGTCGGATACGTAGACTAGTGGGGCATTACCATGAGCATTTATGCTCATTTATCATTATGATGATATCATTTGATATTCATATGTTATGTTTTATGTTTTATGTTTCCCGTGATGACTTATTTGCTTTTAAGTTTTATGTTTCGTACTTGAGTTGTAAACTTCAAATTAAACTTTATTTTGAATCTTGATATAATATGTCATATGAAATCTTAAACTTTATTTTCATAGTACATTATTAGTAGTTACATTAATGATATATAGTTACAAACTTACAAACTTACATGTATGAGTGTATGATGTATGTTTTAACTTTTAACTTTTTAAATTTGTTTCACTTATATGATTCATCATTCGTCGATATAATTTTATCATTTATGATTTATCTTTCATGATGTGGGTGTATGATGACCGTATATACATTCCTTGCAAAAATACAAGCATTATAAATATTAAATTTTACAATTTTTATGACCCCGATGTCCCCCCACGTTTCTTGAAAATTGGTAGGGAGCTTTTGCATAGGTCGCCCCCGCGCTCCCTCACCCCCTCGCTCCCACCTCCGTGGGACTTGGTGGAACATTGCTTTTTATTCCTAATAATTAATTGCCTTTATGATTCCTCCGCCACCGAAAGTCACTTTTCATCATCCCATCCTATAGATCTCTTCTTCCCGGTTCCAACGCGATTTTACACTAAGGTGTTTCTTCAAATAATCTCGCCCCAAATAGCACATTTAGCGTATTTAATTAAAATGGGCTTGATAATAACCTCGTTTTATGAGAGCCATATGAATGCAATGGAACCAAGAACGAATTGTGTGAAACCGACCTTGATGATGGAATATAGCAAAGTAGCCCTACCTGCCCGATAAACCGTGACGATGGTTGTGTAGTCATAGTAGGATTGGATAAGTAGTTGAATTGTCAGAGTATTGATCTTAAAAAATCAAAATTATATTGTGATAATTGTTTGGAAGAATCTACCGTTTGGTTGGGCAACCATCCCTAACTTAGTTGGGAATCATATTTCGTTAGATATCCTTATTACGATGGAAATTTTTTTGCTATTTCAATGATGTCTACCGTTGAGAAAATGAACACCGCCGTTGTATAATCTTGTTGAATTATTATAACCCCGATAAACATAGAATCCTAATGGCTAAAATTACCGTAGGACATTACATTATTGTGGAGTCATATGGATCATGACATGGGTTTATATTCCGAGACCCAACCCTAATACCGAAACCTCCTCGTCTATGACCCCAATTTTCAAATCGTAAGCCTCAATCTCTTAGCTCCAAGTCATCCGCAAGACTCGAAATCATGGTTGCTAGTTAAGATGAATTTATTCTTTTACAAATGTTGTTTGGTATTGAATTTCCTCATTCTATCCAGGATTTATGAGATGTGCAATTAATCAATTAGAGAAATTTCCCCGAGTTGATGGTTACATTTGTACCATAATAAGCTTATCTTATGTTAATGATGAAACAAACGTAGATCAACTCGAACTCAATTATTATGCTTTCGCATTTGGCTAGGACTAAAGGAAAAGGAAACCACTATTTGATGTGTTGAATCTAGGTTTGTCTATTCTCGTTATCTCGGTTATCTCCGTTGAATCTAGGATTGGATAAGTAGTTGAATTGCCGAGTATTGGATCTTGAAAATAAAAATTATATTGTGATAATTTTTGGGAAGAATCTACTATTTTGTTGGGCAAGCCATGCCTAACTTAGTTGGGAATCATATTGTCATAGGATATCTTTATTACGGTGGAAATATTTTTGCTATTTCAATGATGTCTAATGTTGAAAAAATGAACATTGCTGTGGTATAATCTTGTTGAATTATTGTAACCCCGATAAACATAGAATCCCTAAGGGCCAAAATTACCTTGTAATATTACATTATTGTGGAGTCATATGGATCATGACATGGGTTTATATTCCGAGGACCCAACCCTAATACCGAAACCTCCGTCTATGTATCTCAATTTTCAACAGTTTCAATCTCTAGCTCCAAGTCATCCGCAAGACCGAAATCATGGTTGCTAGTTAAGATGAATTTTCTTTTACAACAAAGTTGTTTGGTATTAACTTACAACTAATTTGCAATCAAAAAACAAATATTAAACCGGGTTTGTTTAGAAAGCCATGGACAAGGATTTTACCCCCGGCAACAGAGTGTGGAAGTGGATGGGTCATGATTGATTGTCCCGACAAATATGTGGAAAGTCACAACTTTCTCCTTTTTGCCGAGATGCAATGGAGGACTTTCCCATTTTCCAAAGGTATAGAATCTATGCACAATGAATATCCCGCAACAACAACCGTTCAAATTTGTCATCGCATGATAGTTTTAGAATTACTGAACCGTATGTTCTTGTAATTTTGTTACAATAGCATTTAAAACGTCATTATGCAGTAATTGATAAATTAATGAGATCGGATGACAACCACCTATAGCTATGCTGAATTTATTATATCAAGCAAAAAATAATCACTACGATAAGATAATGCTTCATCCGAGATCTAACAGAAAAATGGAGATTCCTTTGGCCCAAAAACCATGTTTGCTACAACAAGATGTGATGATGAGGAAGTACAAGTAGTATGATATCAATATGTAAATCTACCAATACCTTAAATTACAATGAGTATATGCATAAAAGGAAAAGGGAATTATGGTCGAAATGGTTGCAATTATGAAAATGTATAGTAGCAAGGTGGGAGGTGATCAAAATTGTATAACGCCGATACCCAAACGTTCAAAGACCTCCCCACACCACAAAGTGGAGCGAATGGGACCCGGTACAAGTCCCGTCGATTTAGTCAGCCGTAGAAATGTCCCTTTCATAATGCAACGTATTGAGAGAAAGGGATGGCTGTAAGTTACCATAAGTAACATTTTCAAAATGAATAACTTAAGAGCAAAGGCAAAATATTAGCCTCATTTATATAGATCAATCCCCATAGTTCATCTAGACTTTAATGGATGTAATATGACCATCATAAAATCATGGCAAAGCTTCTCGTTCAACATCGGAAGTTGCCCATAATAAATGGAGGGAAACTATACGTAAAATGAATGGCAGCTGCTATTAAATGCTAACATTGGCCCTGCGAATACGTGGCTGGCAACTTCTATAACGAGTCATACACTGCTGACCACCATCCATGAGTGACCTTTATCCTATGGTTAAAACCTTTTTCCTTATGAAAATTTGTCCTCATTTCCTTTAAATAAGTTGACCTCTAATATTCTAAACATCCATTTTGCTGTCTTTGTTTTCACATTTATCTTCTTCTATGCATTGCAAAATACTCACCACCGTTTGACCTTTATTTGCTAAAAGGATTTTGACAAATCATTTGAGTTCTTTAAATTTTAACACATTACAACCGCTATTTGTTCTTCATCACTAGTCTTTGTGCCCTTCAAACAATACTTTACATAAATGTTTGCCCGAGTTTGATACAATTGATCTCATAGTGCTGAATACAAAGGAAAGAACCTCTTATACTTCAAGATTATTGTGGAGAGCATGATACGGGTATAGTCATTCTTGATTATGACTCATGAGATTTCATGATGGGTTAGCTGTGTCTTTAAAGTCGACTTTAACCAGAAATTCTCCTCTTTATTCAATAATTTTCGGCTAGACATTTTCTCCCAAGAGCTTGAAAGTTGATGCAAATCTTCTTCAAGAGCATGGAATTCTACTAAATAGAGAGTACCTGGAATTCACATCACAAATAGCTTAACCAGTGGTTGTAGCATGCTTTGTACAAAGCCAGCCCAATAACCCCGGAACAAGTGAAATTAACACTACAAAACCTTGCCTTTTAAGACTCCATCGCCCAATTACATACGTAAACTCGATCTTCACTCAACCTCACAAAAAAAAAAAAAAAAAAAAAACTCTATTTGGTCGTAATATAATTTCGAGACACAAACAAATCATAATTTCCATGTAAATTTGCATCCATCCTTTTGCCGCTTGTTGGCCGTGTAATAGATCTGAGATTTACCTTAACAAAACATCTACATTTGATCTCTCACTTGCGGACTAAAGACCCTTATGCAGTGCCCTTAGAAACCTCGCATTTCTCACAGATTAAACTACATGAATCGTTTCTGAATATTCTATTTCAATTGTATGATTTTAATTGAATTGTTATGAAATGTTTTAAATTTGGTTATATACTTCAGTTTTCCATTTTAATTTCCGCATTTGCATAAACTAATTAAACCCATAATTCTTGCACCCATAGGTTCTTTCGTACACATTAGAATCCGGAAGTTAAACCGTATCTCCTTACTCTTAAGTCCTTCATACTATTGAATTTCATTCAATCCAGGATTTATGAGATGTGCAATAAATCAATTAGAGAAATTTCGAGTTGATGGTTACATTTGTACCATAATAAGCTTATCTTATGTTAATGGTGAAACAAACATAGATTAACTCGAACTCAATTATTATGCTTTCAGATTTGGCGAGGACTAAAGGAAAAGGAAACCACTATTTGATGTGTTGAATCTAGGTTTGTCTATTCTCGTTATCTCGTTATTCCGTTGAATCTAGGATTGGATAAGTAGTTGAATTGCCGAGTATTGATCTTTTGAAAATAAAAATATATTGTGATAATTGTTGGGAAGAATCTACCTGCTTTAAGTTGCGCTCATCCCTAACTTAGTTAAAATCATATTGTCCGTTAGATATCTTTATTACGGTGGAAATATTTTTGCTATTTCAATGATGTCTACCGTTGGAAAAAATGAACATTAAGCCGTGGTATAATCTTGTTGAAATTATTGTAACCCCGATAAACATAGAATCCTAAGGGCTAAAATTACTCTCTAGGACATTACATTATTGTGGAGTCATATGGATCATGATATGGGTTTATATTTCGAGGACCCAACCCCTAATACCGAAACCTCCGTCTATGTATCTCAATTTTCAACAAGCCCCCAATCTCTTAGCTCCAAGTCATCCGCAAGACTCGAAATCATGGTTGCTAGTTAAGATGAATTTCTTCTTTTACAACAAATGTTTGGTATTGAATTTCCTCATTCTATCCAGGATTTATGAGATGTGCAATAAATCAATTAGAGAAATTTCTCGAGTTGTTGGTTACATTTGTACCATAATAAGCTTATCTTATGTTAATGATGAAACAACGTAGATTAATCCCGAATGCAATTATTATGCTTTCGCATTTGGCTAGGACTAAAGGAAAAGGAAACCACCGTTTGATGTGTTGAATCTAGGTTTGTCTATTCTCATTAAGTATCTCATTATTCCGTTGAATCTAGGATTGGATAAGTAGTTGAATTGCCGAGTATTGATCTTGAAAATAAAAATTATATTGTGATAATTGTTGGGAAGAATCTACCGTTTTGTTGGGCAAATATCCCTAACTTAGTTGGGAATCATATTGTCGTTAGATATCTTTATTACTATGGAAATATTTTTGCTATTTCAATGATGTCTACTATTGAAAAAATGAACATTGCCGTAGTATAATCTTGTTGAATTATTGTAACCCCGATAAACATAGAATCCTAAGGGCTAAAATTACCCTAGGACATTACATTATTGTGGAGTCGTATGGATCATGACATGGGTTTATATTCCGAGGACCCAACCCTAATACCGAAACCTCTCGTCTATGTATCTCAATTTTCAACATGAGCCTCAATCTCTTAGCTCCAAGTCATTCGCAAGATTGAAATCATGGTTGCTATTCAAGATGAATTTCTTCTTTTACGCTAGCAGCACTTGGCATTGAATTTCGCCCATCCTGTGATTTATGAGATGTGCAATCAATTACAGAATTTCTCGAGTTGATCCTTACATTTGTACCATAATAAGCTTATCTTATGTTAATGATGAATCAATCTACAGAATTTCGCCTATAACCACAAAACCACCATTTGTTGTGCCCACAAAACCACCCCCATGATTTTTCCCTAATAGGAAAAATGTGGCCCCATGAAAATGAGATATTTCTCATTACCACTACTTTTGGTCCTACCGTATATCTCTTTTCTAGTTTGATGGGGAATCTAATGATCTTGTGTCTTGTATAGTCCTTCGTGGTCTTTATGCCTTTATTGCTTTCTTCATTTGATGCTTTGGTATTATCTTGGTTTATTTGCTTGCTCCCGTGAAGTTTTGGGAAGATTTCTAATACTCCCGATTTGCTTGTGATATTAGATTCTCTCGATTTCTCTTGATGGTTTGGGTTACTCGATTTAGTATCCTTATGCTTTGCTCGATTCCTTTCGCATGGCTTTTGAGTATTATATCCTTCCGGGTGTTGTAGTCTTTTCTTGCTCTCTACTTATGGATTTTCCTTTTCATATAGTTGATCCTTTATACCGCTTATGATGAGCTTCCGATGCTGATGATATGACACATGGAGAGGATGCAAAATGAAAAGGACTCTAATTTGATGGAATCGAGAATGAAAGGAGTAACACAACACTGCATCACAAAAGAACTCATACCGGAACTTAAGGATGGTGTGGTTGAGGCTCATCTTCCACCGACCGTGGATGCCGTTACCGGCTTGACCACTAGCTCGGGTTCCATGAAGGAATGATGAAGTAATTTAATTTTGATATTCTTATCACTTCTATGTTTGGCCGTTTCCTTGCCCGCAGAATGTGGAAGGGATGTCTTCAATTGGCGGAATGCTTGACCCTTTACATGGGTGTTTGCCGCTCTTATTTATCTCATGCTTAGGCATGTTCGGGACCGATAACGTATGGCTACAGTCTACAAAGGCGCTTGGTGTCTCCATTATCGTATTAAGAGATCTCCTTTGCATGGTTGTCTTCGAAGAGAAAGGATGGAAGGATCCTTCCTAGCTTGATATTTGATTTCGGAATAAAAAGGAAACATCCGTGACTTAAAAGTTGTTGTGTGTTCCTCCCGGATAATGACACATCATACCTAGCATGGGTAGATATGATTCTTGGAAAGAGTTGAGAATGTCATGGATTAGTTTCATAAAGAGTTGGCTTCAAGGACATTGGAAGATCCTAAAGAAGGAGTGGTTATGTCAATATGATTGGAATATTCCGGTTGCTGGTCATCATGGTGGCCCATTGCCGGTGTCTGTGTTCATCGTAAGGGATTCTAGGCCCCAAGCCTTTAATCCTGGGCTCCCATGAGTTTTCCGATGGAAGGTGTTTTGATGCTTTCATATCGATGCCTATTGAACCCTAGGCTCTCCCCCGATGCCTCCATTCTTCCTTTGATGGCTTTCTACCCTCTTATGTGATGCCGCTTCTATTGTCTCTCGCCTCACCTTGATGCTTTTGATGCCCTCCGGCTTGAGAATATGGCGAAAAAGGTTTGAAGGATGTCTCATGACCTGGCTTACCCTTTGAGGAGCTCCTTGGTTCCTCTTTCCTTGATGATCTTACTTGAAGTTGATTTCGTTGAGCCCGCTCCCTAGTACTTCCCGGGTATGTTTGATTGTATGAGGCCTCTCGGCACTCGTCTTAGACCTTTTCTTAATCTTGTTTTAATGCTTTACTCTCCTTGAGTCTCTCTATGGATATGCCGATACCTCTCGCTTTTCTTGTTCTTGTTCACATTTAGAACATGCTCGAAAGGTTGAAGAAACTTGCAAATGATTTGATTTAGTGAAAGAATAGACTTGATTGATGATAATCCGATGACGCTGAAGCATGGCCAAGAGTAGATGGACTATCTATCCTCTTGAAGGTTATAGAATAATGATTCAAGGATGTTCACGTAAAAGTGCTCCTCTCCAAGGAAGTCTAGCATGAGAGCAACCCTTGATGACAATGGAATGGTATGTTTGAAGGTGCTTACAAGTCTTAACAATTACATATAGTTGTAAGGCTCTCATACTACGCTGGATATTTTTGAAGTTTTATCTAGCTTATATAACACAGCTTTTCTGCTACATTAGTTGATGCCCCTATTCCTTTACGCATTGATCCAAAGATAATTGCATACATGTTACTTATTAAAGCATGCAACTCTCTCGTCTTTTGGGTTTGTATGGTAGGTATCCCGATGATGAAGGTGTGAAATACCAATGGCATTTATTGTGAGGAAATTCGACATCAACCTCCGAAGAAGATGTAAAAATTTGTTGCAAATCGGGGGAATGAAACACACGGATATTTAGTTTGTGAACTTGCCCGCTTCTCAACCTAAAACTTTGGTTTTTGTTGGAGATCTCAATTTCCAAGAGAAAATATCTTTTGTGTGCAAAGGGTTCTCCATACAAGAGGATACGTCGAGTATGCGTTTGTCAATTCAATTCCCAAGTCCCCCACCGGAAAAATCTTAAGAAAATATTTGATTCATGAAGCTTTGTCCAATTTCCGCATTGTGACCCCTACGTAACAACCTTTAATCTTTGTGAAGCAATCATCCGCTAGTTTTTTATTTGAAGTTTGAACAAGATTTTTTTTTATTCAAACAAAGATATTTTAAAAGTGCGTGTCTAGTCGGTATAATCTCGTCAACAATGTTGGTTATAAGCATCAATCAATTCGTTTGATCTTGTGTCACTTAGGTATAATGTTGTAATTCGACTTCGGGTAGCTTTTTAAGGTATAGATAATGGAAGAAAACTAAACATTTTATTATCATTTCCCTTTGCTTTATCATACTTGCTTTTGTCATTTGTCTACAGAACAACTAAACATATCTACAATCTCTCCGTTTACATCAAGTCTTGGATATGTTCATCATGACTTCTAGCATCCCGTTGACGATGAAACTTGCGCACCTGGGAGAGAGCATTTCTCTCCGGGTTGGTGTGCGTAATCCTTGTAACATTTTGATCCTACTTGTGGTATTACAATCAAATATTCATGGACATAGAGAAAGTTATAAAGTTATGAATCTAGACTTGTTTTCATTTTATTGTGAGTTCATGACATTCATGAGGATTCAAACATTACTCTACAATTGTCGTTAGATAACCACCTTATTCAGCTTATGTTAAAAGAGGAAAGAGTCAATTGTATGACACATGATCAGTCCGGCACCGTTGTAGAGAAAACACGATTTCTAGAAGAATCATCTTATCACAAGCTTGTCTTGGAACATTTGACTTGCTTGTCATATAATCCCAATCACCTTTATTATAATTCATTGGAATTTGGTTGGCTTCGTTGCCTTCGTGTCTATACTTGTGGTTTTGTATTGAGATTATTTGGGCTTGTCAGTCGTTGTTTTTCTACCAGAATGCTTTGTTTTTGTTTTTCTCGAATTATGTGTTGAACATTTTTAAAAATCAATGCTTATTATACAATTTCAAGGTCTCATTATAACTCCTCACATAATTTTTTAAATGGTGCTAGCTCATTGAAGATAACGCGATGCAGTGGAGGTTGGTGGTTCGATTCCACCGCACCCTACCATGAATTATTCAATGATATTGTTGATTTTTTTAATTAAATATTTTTATATTGATTTATTTTAATGGTGAGATATTTTTCTCGGGAGTCATTGTTTTATATTGTCTCTGTGAAGACAATAGATAGGATTAAAGACATATTGTCTCCATAAAGACAATATGTCTTTAATTCCAACTATTGTCTCAAGTTAAGACAATTTACCCAAAAATTGTCTTAAAAACCCCCTTGTGTTGTAGTGCAACTATTGTCTCCCCGGAGAGACAAAATGAAATTGTCTCTCAGAGATAAAAATGCTTGTGCTATATATTGTCTTTATAGAGACAAATATTTTAAGACAATTTAATTTGAGACACCCGCTTAAAGACAATATTTAAGACAATACACAAGTTTTCTTTTGTCTCAAATTAAGACAATTTACCCAAAAATTGTCTTAAATATTGTCTTAAAACCCCCCTTTATGTTGTAGTGTGAGTTCTTTGTGATCATGATTATGTACAAGTCTCATATTTATTCAAAATGAGGTATATTTTAGCATAAGTCAACATAAAACACATAAAATTCATTTACTGTTGGGCAATGAAAGAATGAAATAAGTTTGTCGATAAATCCTTTTCTCGCATTCAAACAGGAAGAGAAAACACAAAGTTCAAATATTTAATTAAATATTATCAAATTAGTATGGAATTAATGTTGCTTTTATGTTATTTTTCTTATTTTTTTATTGGTTTTGAAATCTTTTCTTATCATGGCATGTAATTATTAAAAATAAAATAAATATATAAATTCAAACTTTAAATATTATTTAATTACTTTTAACATTTAATTTATTCGATAATAATAAAAACAATTGAATATCCTTTGAATAATGCACAGAGGCTATCTCTCTCTTTTATAAAGTGCTTGAATATTAATAGAAATCCTCCCCTTGTAAACTGTATTAAAAGGCAATATCCTCTCATTATATTTTGATGTTCGGACTTCTTAGACCATAACCCCAAGCAATAACAAGTATACGCCCTCCCGAAAGCCTGCATTCCATTGCTATGTTACCAAAGACGACATGATTTTGAATTCGATTGATTTCTGTTGCTGCTGGTTCTTCCACCCCGCGCCATTTCCACCAGCATTGATTGCAGAGAGAGTGACGTGACCGGGCACACACCATATCTCTCCCTGGGGCACGGACTGACGCCCACCTTGCCTATTTCTCTCGGATTGAAAGGAGTACATTAAGTGGTCCATATTGGTTCATGGAGCCATTGTCTTTGTAAAATTCATGAATTATGCATTTTATTTGAGGTGCGCTTGTTAAATCCAGTGAGATATGCCTTCCATTTTGATCGCACAATGCCAGGGAAAAGTAAACCAAATAATCAAACTTTATATTTTGAATTTTAAATATTTATATTTATTTTAATATAAATATTTATTTTTATTTTTAATATTATTCATTTGTTATTTATGTAATTTTATTTTTATTTCATTTTATTTATTTGTTTTTAATTTATTTATTTATTAATCTTTATTTTATTTTATTTCTATTTATTTATTTATTATATTCTTGTTTTTGTAATTATAAATTTAATTTTTATTTTATTTTATTTTATTTTATCTATTTATTTATTTTTATCTATTTTATTTTTAATTTTAATTATATCTTTATTTTATTTTATTTCTATTTATTTATTTATTTAATTAATTTGTACTTTTATTTTTCTTCTTTTTTTATTGGTTTTGAAATCTTTTCTTATCATAGCATGTAATTATTAAAAATAAAATAAATATATAAATTCAAACTTTAAATATTATTTAATTACTTTTAACATTTAATTTATTCGATAATAATAAAAAACAATTGAATATCCTTTGAATAATGCACAGAGGCTAGCTCTCTCTTTTATAAAGTGCTTGAATATTAATAGAAATCCTCCCCTTCTTAGACCATAACCCCAAGCAATCACAAGTATACGCCCTCCCGAAAACCTACATTCCATTGCTATGTTACTAGAGACGGCATGATAGTGAATTCGGTTGATTTCAATCCCTGGAGGCCATTTATTCTTCTCCCTCTGTTCTCCTAGGAGGAGTTGGAGAAGAATTAACTCAAAATCTACCTTTTTTGCCCCCCTTACATCATTGGGAGGTTTCCTTTCAGCGTTCCTTTGCACCTCCCGGTGCAATTGCTAGTAAATATTTATATCCACTTGAATTTCAATAGTTTACCCTACTGGTCAGGGGATCTGCAGATGAGTTATATTTCAACTACAGAAACCCTCAACATCACATCATATACAACAATATCTATTGAGAAAGGCAAAACTTTGTATGGCATTTATAGATGGAGAAGAGGGTAATCCATGGCAATACGAGTGGTCGAAACTCTTTTGGAGTGGGGCAGGGGTTCCGTGCAGAGCACGCGCAGCTGCGTGAAAGTAGTCCAAAGGAATTTCAATAATGGATATCACAACATTGAAATTCACTAGTACACTAAACAACCTTTTTTTTTGTCGGAATTTAGAGAAATTATATCATAAAAAGTTATCATAAAAGTTCTCAAAAAGTCGCACTAAAGACTACTCGCTTTCGTATTCAATCGCAGTGAGATTCTTTGTGACTTTCCCATGCAAAACGTGTAGTTCATTCATTTCTAATTGTCTAGAATCCTCCACGTCAATTCAACTCGCCCTATCATTTCTTCCTCTCAAATTAGTATATTCTCGTTTTGTTTATTTATATTAAAAAGAAAGACACTTTTAAATTTAAAATGATTAAAAAGTATTTTCTTTCTATTATTTTCATTCATTTTCCATTCTTATTATGATTGCGTTATACCCAAGGTTTCAAACTCTCCCAAGGCTCAACCTCATCAACTTTTCTAAATCGGGACTTCGAGTGAGTTTTCGCCCTTTTTCCCGATTGCTACTACTGCTGAAGTTTTAACCATTGCATTGCATCGTTATTTCAAATGACAAAATATTTTTAAAAACATGGTTGTTGTTCAAGGCTCTTAATGGGTAGGGAAATTTCCTTGCACTTTGGATAAGAAAGTGCCTAATGATAGGGATTCTATTCACGTATTATTATTCTTTTAGGGCACATTATAATAATATATTTTTATTGAAATCAGAAATTATTTATTTATTTATTAATTTAAAAGATATATTGTTATTGTTTTTTTTTTAAATTATTTAAGAAACTAAACTAGTGACAAAATTATATTTGTTTTTCCTATAAACATTTGTTTAAAAAACAATTAACAAAAAACAGAGAGTTTGGTCTATATAACTTTACATCTTAATTAATCATCTAAAATGGAAATAAAAAACTAACAAAAATAATTAAAAAGGATTTTTGGCTTGAAACATTTGTGTGTGAGAGAGAGGGGGAGTGGTAGGAGAGAGGGTGAGAGCAATTGAGGGAGGTAGGGATAGAGTGAGAGAGAAGAAAGGGGAAACAAATGGGAAAAAGGCATGATAGGCATGGGAAATAGAGAGATAGGGAGTGTAACAAAGGGAAAATCAACACAGAGATAGGGAGTGAAACAAAGAGGGAAAATCAACATACACACACACAGAAAGAGAGAGTGAAAGTGGTGGGAGATAGAAGGGAGAGAAGAGATAAAGGGAGGGAAGGAAAGAGAGAGTGATAGGGAGAGAGAGAGAGAGAGGGAGGGACACAATGAGAGAGAGGAAGGGGAAGGGAGAAAGAGGTAAAGAGAAATATAACATGGGGAGTGAGAGAGGGAGAGAGAAAGAGAAGAAGGTTGGTAGCGAGGAAAGGAAGGAGGAAAAGAATGAGTAAGAGAGATTCAAGAAGGTTTATAGAGACGATGAGAGAGAGAGAGAGAGAGAGAGAGCAAGGGTGATAGAACATTATAGATATGAGTGAGGGTAGAGAGAGGAGGAGGAAGAGAGAAAGGTGAAGAGGGAAAGAGGGGTTGATAGTGAGGAAGGAAGAGAGAGGTAGATTGGGGGAGAGAGGAAGAGGGGGAGAAACTAAGTGTGTGTGTGTGTGAGAGAGAGAGAGAGAGAGAGAGAGAGAGTGGTGGGAGATATGGGGGAGAGAGGGAGGTAGAGATAGAGTGAAAGAGAGGAAAGGGTAAGCGAATTGGGGGGAGGGGGGGGTGGTTGGGGAAGGGGAGGTAACGACACAACATGCATTGGAAAGAGAGAAATAGGGAGTGAAACAAAGATGGGAAATCAACACACACACACACACACATATAGAGAGGGTGTAGAAAGGGTGGGGGAAAGAGAGAGAAAGTGGAGGGGGAGGGTGAAAAACAGAGAGAAAAATGGGGGAGGGAGGGGGGGAGGGGGGGAGGGGGGGGGGGGGGTATTGGGCAAGGGGGAGAGAGGGAGATGGGGAGGAGGAATGTTTAGAGAGAAAAGGGGAGAGAAAGAGAGGGAAGGAGGGAAAAGGAGAGAGATATAGTTTTGGGTTTTTATTGTGAAGTAGGGTCTAGTGGAGGCAAAGAGCATAAGAGGAAGGGAGAGGGAGGAATTTTAAGAGGTATGAGGAGTCAGGTGGGGAAGAGAGAGGGGGCGGGATAAGGAGTTAAGGTGGAGATATGTGTGTGTGTGTGAGAGAGAGAGAGAGAGAGAGAGAGAGAGAGAGAGACAAATAATAAGGTGGTGAGAGATGGGGAGGGAAGGATAAAGGGGGGAGGGAGAGATAAAGGGGGGGAATGAGAGAGAGAGAGGGAAGTTAGGTAAACTGAGATATGAAGGGAAAGTTGGTTAAACTAAGATATGAAGGGAAGGAGAGAGAGAGAGAGAGAGGTGTAACACTACCTCCCACACCCTTCACTACAAGGAAAATACCCTCAGGCGGATGTTTTTAAGGAACCCCTTATAATAATAGCCATATATCCGTTTGTAGCAGAGGTCTCTAGAAGAAGTTGGTGGGTGGAGGTTTTTGTGGATTTTTTTTGTCTGGTGTGTTTCTCATCATAAACCGCGCTGGTGCGTTTAACTCATAATGCACCAATGCATACTAAAAATTAGCACACTGAGATAATGTGCTCTCCGTACAAACCCGCCTAGTGCATCTCATTACTATAGTGCACCAGTGCGCTACGCATAAACAGGCCCTGTGCATTTCAAACACCCACACACTGCCCAGTGTGTCTCAAAAACTCGTGCATCGAAACATGGTTAAATAATAAAAAAATTACCGACCCAAAAAAACTGCATTTTCACTTGTTCAGTGCTCAAGACCTCTCAAGCACTGGTGCGAATTTCTCTTGTGTGAGGCACCCTGCCATCGGTGCTCCCATTGCACACACTTCTGTCGTCCATTGCCCACCTTGTGGAGTTCGAATTTTGGAAAAAAGTGCCCGAAAATTTTGTTTCTCCGATTCCTCAGCAAATATGCCTCCTCGACGCACAAATGTACATGTATTTTACTTGTTTCTCAATAACTTAACATTTTAGCAGATTAGAATTGTAAAAAACCTTAAAATTTACCAATTAAAAAAAAAAATGTGCGATGCGCTCGAGCCGTTCGACTCGCATCGTTCGCGGTACTGCCTGTAAATTTACAAGCCGCATCGTGAATGGTGCTAACAGAAACCACACCGGGGTCCGATGCGGTATCAAAAACGCACACCAAGATTTTTTTTAAAAACATACATGGCGGTGCAGTCGTTTAAATGGCTGCACCATTGACTATGCATCAGTGTTGCGAAAGTGGTGCATTGAAAAAAATATGCACCTTGGGGTGGATAGTTAGGTCAGCGCACCGTCGTACTGACATCAATACATAGTCGACGGTGTAGTCGTTTACAGGACTGCACCGTTGACCATGTATAGATGTTAGGAGGGCGATGCGCTGACCTAACTATTTGCCCCGGGGTGCATATTTTGGTCAACACACCGCCTCCTCAAACTGGTACATAGTCAATGGTGCGGTCATTTAAACGACCGCATCGTTGACCATAAATTATTGTTGGGCAATGCATTGAGCGAACTATCTGCCCCGGGGCGGATAGTTTTGTCAATGCACCGTAGAAAAGTACAATTTATGTTTTTCGGTACGAGAACAATTTCCATGCGCACCGAGAGTGGTGCGTGATAAAAAAGTACACACCGGTATCAGTGTGTAACTGTTTTTTTGGGCACACCAGCTGTTTTTTTTCAAAAAATAAAAACAAAAAATAAATTATATATATATTGAAATACATGTCTCATTTAATAAAAAATGTATTTAATATGTGAATCATTCAGCGACGTCAATGGAGATAACAAAGGGAACAACAAGAACATATGGAGGATCAGTATAACGTGATTCACCTATGGGAGGCACGAAAGAGGGAGAGACTTATGTACCCTCGCCCTATTACGACAAGCACCCAGTTGCTCCTAAGGGAGGTAGGCCTCCTCAAGTTCTATGAGGAGGCTACATCCCTGAAGGTCCATAGTGTATTATTGGGACAACTCATCTTCAGGTGGAATGCCCATCGACAGGCTTTCCGGGTCGGTCTTGACTAGTGGTACATGCCCACTGAGGAGAAAATATATTTTATTACTGGCCTATCTAGGAGAGGGCAGGATTTTCCCCAGTTCCTAGATGTCCCCATCGGCTATGTAGTAGGGAGTCAGTTAGCATAGTAGGGAGTCAGTTAGCATACTCCTAGAGATACATTAGGGACGATATACTATCTCCTGCATATTTTCAGGTGCCCGGTGGTCAATTACGTATTGCTTCATTTTGTGCAGAGGAGGTGAGGTTCCTCTCACTACTGTTGACGAAAATTGCACACTATACTAGTGACATTGCCCACTTTTATTTTATGTTGATTCTTTATTCTAGGTGCCACAACTTGTGAGATGGTCTGCAGTTTTTTTTGGCAATTTTGTACAACATTAGATAGATGTTGTTCTCAGGCACATGGGAGGTTGACTTTCCCTTTTGCTTCAAAGTTATTTTGTTTATTTTTTGAGAGGTTTCCAGAGACGAGGCCTACTTTTTTCAACAACCTCGTAGGTTGATGTTGAACGTACGGATGGAGATGTGGGGCTAGATGATGCCCAAGAGGGGCCAGTCTGACTTTCCTGCCGGGATATCTCCTGATGCACTAGAGTTGCTATCCAGTATTGATGATCACTCCTTCGTTCTGGTGCCATGTCCGTACACTGGTTTGGATTGGAGAGGGTGTACCAGCCTCCTCTTCACACAGGATGAGCCGTCGGATGCGAGAGGTAATATTAGTGTTTTATTTAAATTAATATAGTTTCATTTTATTATCTTAATTAATTAAATAGAATTATCAAATTTATTCTAACATGTTCTTTAACTTGTTTTATTAAATTGTTTAATGAAATTGTCTAATTATTGTTGTGTAATTATATATATTTTGTAGATATTGGGTCATTCGTTGGCAATGAGATTCCACTGCCATCGAATGATCTAGGTGTAGATCATGTTGACGAGGAGATGGTAGAGGCGGAGGATCAGGGTGAAAGACCTGGTCCTGATAAGGAGCAAATACTGGTGGGTGTGAGGCATAGGCCGGACACCCGATTTAGGATGGATTTGGGCGACCAACTTTGTCGACTCATAGTTGAAGAGGTATTAAGGCCGATTACGATCAGAGAGATACATGTTGATAATAGGCTAACACAGATATGGAGAGGCATGCCCCATGATATGTTGACCCTCATGTGGCATATCGTTGGAGCTATCAGAGCACTGGCACGAGCGAGGATGGTAGTCGTGGTGGAGATGTAGTATGACAGGGCAACGCATCATCTGATGATCATGATCATGAGGGGAGTGATAATTGTTCTAGTACTCGACCTCATGCCGGAGATAATCGTGATGAGAAACCTGCAACATCCAATCATGATCATGAGCAGGCATTGTCTGAGCAGTCTGCACCATCTCAGCAGACACGTCCTAGTCCTGAGAAGGCACCTAATCTTGAGGAGGGCACAGGTCCATCTAACTAAGCTGGGATGGATGTAGAAAGAAAAAAATTTTTTGGGGTTGGAAAGAATTTTATACTTTTAAAAATAGTTGTAGAGAGGCAGAGTTATGTGACTTGAAAACCACTCTAACTCTTTTTGGGCTTTTAGTGTTTCTGATGATTCTCTACAGTTGTGAACTGTGGGATAGCAGTACATCTGACATGTAGTGGAAACAAATTGAGAAAATTTAGAAGCGTTTGATTACAAACAAATTCAAAATTAAAAGTGTAGTTCATTATGCTATCTTGTTAAGTGAAACAAGGGTTGCTCCTATTGAAGCAATTGCTATGGTGTGGGTGATAAGGTATTTAGAAAAAACTAAGCAAATGGAAGAGGGGAGATGGCCTAAGGTTGTGTTTAATGACATATTATGTAAAATAAAGAAGTTTTGGATGTAGAAAGATAACAAATTCTTTAATAAATGGGGCATTAGCTTGAGCATGTGTCCCACAAACAGTAAAGAGATAACAACTTTTGATATGATAAAAGCTTTTGACATGCATAAGTTCCACAAATGTACTTGGGAGAAGGAGCTAGGGAGAAAGAAAAAGTATTATTTTGAAGATTTTAATCCCACTCATAACCATAAATAAAAAGCGTACATAGGGGCCAATATTTATTGGACATCCAAAATTATTATTACTCAATTAAGGACTAATTCTCATTAACTCCGTTGTCAAACAAGGCACTGGAAAAGGCTAAAAGAAGTACGAGAGGAAAGAGTATGTATTTTTTGCTCTTCCAGAAAAGTGGAAACATAAAAGAGTTTCATTTTAAAATGTGAGGCCTTCAAAGACAACAAATAAAGTTATGCATATTTTTTGGCAGTTAAATCTTGGGATAATTTATTCAACGAGGGGTTTGTCGAGAAGCTAGGAGAGTTTATTGTGAAACTTCACAAGAAAAGGGTTGAATACAAGAGCAAGATAGAGAAGCAATTTATCCCATAAACTAAAATAAATTTTTTTCTAAACAAGTCTTTTACAATATGTTAAAGAATTTAATATTAAATTAATAAAATATATGTTAAAAAATAATTTAAAAAATTAGAAATAATAATGCCAATTCATAAAGAAATAATAAAAAGAGTCAAGTCAACGGATTTAACTAAATAAAAAATTATTATATAAGAAAAGAAATGAGAATTAGAATAAATTATGAGGAATATAATAGTAAGGAGAAAATGAGAGGGCAATAATAGAAATAATTAACCAAAGAGAAGTTAATTAATCAATTCAACTATGAATAATTATGAAAGAATATGAATGTAAAAAGTGAAAATATCCATTCAAAGATTAAGGAGAAGGAAATATGTTAATGTTATAATAGAATTAAATGCAATGGATTACAATATGTATAAGTTTAATATATTTTAATTTAAGATTGTTAAATATATGGATGAGCCAGAGGAGAGGAGAGGGGAAGGGAGGATTAAAGACAAAAAGGAAAAGTAAGAAAAAAAGGAGATGGCTTAATTTATAGTCTGTTTTTTTTTTTTTTTGTTTAAATTGATGCTTCTCTATTTTGAGGGTTTTTCTAATGACCTTGGAGTTCTAAAATGGAGCAAAGACAAAGATTTTGGTTTGATCAAAGCACAAGATGTTTTGAATTAAAAGAGAGAAAAAAATTTGGTTTGATCAAAACAGACAAGATGTTTTGAATTAAAAGAGTGTGAAAGGAAAAGATGATTGGTATCGACAATATGTTCTTTAATGGAAGATTTGAAGGCACGGTTATTTAATGCAAGATTTGAAGGGACTACTAGTTTGGTCAATGTATGACTTTCCACATGAAATGCAAGATTTGAAGGGACTACTATTTTGGTCAATGTATGACTTTCCACATGAAATGCAAGATTTGAAGGGACTACTATTTTGGTCAATGTATGACTTTCCACATGAAAAGGGAATCTGCTAAACCCTGAGATAACATGGGGTTAGACTTATCTTTGCTTGGAACATCTGCTTCAAAGTTTTACTAGGTTTAAAAATGGTCTTAATGTTCATTTCCGGTTGCCGGTTCTTTGTCTCTGTTGCTTACATCATCTTGCACCATATTTTTGATTAATAGAATTAGTCCAATTAAGAAAAAAAAAAAATGTTGAGAAAAGGCACAGAATTATAACACATATATGTACACGCTGTATAATAAATATTTATATCCACTTGAATTTCAATAGTTTACCCTACTGGTCAGGGGATCTGCAGATGAGTTATATTTCCTCTACAGAAACCCTCAACATCACATCATATACAACAATATCTATTGAGAAAGGCAAAACTTTGTATGGAATTTATAGATGGAGAAGAGGGTAATCCATGGCAATATGAGTGGTCGAAACTCTTTTGGAGTGGGGCAGGGGTTGCGTGCAGAGCACGCGCAGCTGCGTCAAAGTAGTTCAAAGGAATCTCAATAATGGATATTACAACATTGAAATTTATTAGTACGCTAAACAACTTTTTTCCTGTCGGAATTAGAGAAATTACACCGTAAAAAGTCACCGTAGAAGCCTTCAAAAAGTCGTATTAAAGACTACTCGCTTTCGTATTCAATCGCAGTGAAATTATTTGTGGCTTTCCCATGAAAAACGCGTAGTTCATTCATTTCTAATTGTCTAGAATCCTCCACGTCAATTCAACTCGTCCTATCATTTCTTCCTCTCAAATTAATATATTCTCATTTTGTTTATTTATATTAAATAGAAAGACACTTTTAAATTTAAAATGATTAAAAAATATTTTCTTTCTATTATTTTCATTCATTTTCCATTCTTATTATGATTGCATTATACCCAAGGTTTCAAACTCTCCCAAGGCTCAACCTCATCAACTTTTCTAAATCGGGACTTCGAGTGAGTTTTCGCCCTTTTTCCCGATTGCTACTACTGTTGAAGTTTTAACCATTGCATTGCATCGTTATTTCAAATGACAAAATATTTTAAAAAACATGGTTGTTGTTCAAGGCTCTTAATGGGTAGGGAAATTTCCTTGCACTTTGGATAAGAAAGTGCCTAATGATAGGGATTCTATTCACGTATTATTATTCTTTTGGGGCACATTATAATAATATATTTTTATTGAAATCAGAAATTATTTATTTATTTATTAATCTAAAAGATATATTGTTATTGGTTTTTTTTTTAATTATTTAAGAAACTAAACTAGTGACAAAATTATATTTGTTTTTCCTATAAACATTTGTTTAAAAAATAATTAACAGAAAACAGAGAGTTTGGTCTATATAATTTTACATCTTAATTAATTATCTAAAATGGAAATAAAAAACTAACAAAAATAATTAAAAAGGATTTTTGGATTGAAACATTTGTGTGTGAGAGAGAGGGGGAGTGGTAGGAGAGAGGGTGAGAGCAATAGAGGGAGGTAGGGATAGAGTGAGAGAGAAGAAAGGGGAAACAAATGGGGAAAAAGGCATGATAGGCATGGGAAATAGAGAGATAGGGAGTGAAACAAAGGGAAAATCAACATAGAGATAGGGAGTGAAACAAAGAGGGAAAATCAACACACACACACACACAGAAAGAGAGAGTGAAAGTGGTGGGAGATAGAAGGGAGAGAAGAGATAAAGGGAGGGAAGGAAAGAGAGAGTGATAGGGAGAGAGAGAGAGAGAGGGAGGGACACAATGAGAGAGAGGAAGGGGAAGGGAGAAAGAGGTAAAGAGAAATATAACATGGGGAGTGAGAGAGGGAGAGAGAAAGAGAAGAAGGTTGGTAGCGAGGAAAGGAAGGAGGAAAAGAATGAGTAAGAGAGATGCAAGAAGGTTTATAGAGACGATGAGAGAGAGAGAGAAAGAGAGAGAGAGAGAGCAATGGTGATAGAACATTATAGATATGAGTGAGGGTAGAGAGAGGAGGAGGAAGAGAGAAAGGTGAAGAGGGAAAGAGGGGTTGATATTGAGGAAGGAATAGAGAGGTAGATTGGGGGAGAGAGGAAGAGGGGGAGAAACTAAGTGTGTGTGTGTGTGTGAGAGAGAGAGAGAGAGTGGTGGGAGATATGGGGGAGAGAGGGAGGTAGAGATAGAGTGAAAGAGAGGAAAGGGTAAGCGAATGGGGGGGGGGTGGTGGGGGGGGGGAATGGCGAGGGGGGGGGGGGTGGGGGAAGGGGAGGTAACGACACGACATGCATTGGAAAGAGAGAAATAGGGAGTGAAACAAAGATGGGAAATCAACACACACACACACACACACACACACACACACACGTATAGAGAGGGTGTAGAAAGGGTGGGGGAAAGATAGAGAAAGTGGAGGGGGAGGGTGAAAAACAGAGAGAGAACGGGGGGAGGGGGGGGGTATTAGGGAAGGGGGAGAGAGCGAGAAGGGGGGGAGGAATGTTTAGAGAGAAAAGGGGAGAGAAAGAGAGGGAAGGATGGAAAAGGAGAGAGATAGAGTTTTGGGTTTTTATTGTGAAATAGGGTCTAGTGGAAGCAAAGAGCATAAGAGGAAGGGAGAGGGAGGAATTTTAAGAGGTACGAGGAGTCAGGTAGGGAAGAGAGAGGGGGTGGGATAAGGAATTAAGGTGGAGTTATGTAGAGGTGTGTGTGTGTGTGTGTGTGAGAGAGAGAGAGAGAGAGAGAGAGAGAGAGAGAGAGAGAGAGAGAGAGAAAGAGAGGGAGAGAGAGAGAGAGAGACATAAATAATAAGGTGGTGAGAGATGGGGAGGGAAGGATAAAGGGGGGAGGGAGAGATAAAGGGGGGGAATGAGAGAGAGAGGGGGAAGTTAGGTAAAATGAGATATGAAGTGGAAGTTGGTTAAACTAAGATATGAAGGGAAGGAGAGAGAGAGAGAGAGAGGTGTAACACTACCTCCCACACCCTTCACTACAAGGAAAATACCCTCTAGCGGATGTTTTTAAGGAACCCCTTATAATAATAGCCATATATCCATTTGTAGCAGAGGTCTCTAGAAGAAGTTGGTGGGTGGAGGTTTTTGTGGATTTTTTTTTTCTGGTGTGTTTCTCATCATAAACCGCGCTGGTGCGTTTAACTCACAACGCACCAATGCATACTAAAAATTAGCACACTGAGACAATGTGCTCTCCGTACAAACCCGCCTGGTGCGTCTCATTACTATAGTGCACCCGTGCGCCACGCATAAACAGGCCCTGTGTATTTCAAACACCCACACACCGCCCAGTGTGTCTCAAAAACTCGTGCACCGAAACATGGTTAAATAAAAAAAAAATTACTGACCCAAAAAAACTGCATTTTCACTTCTTCAGTGCTCTAGACCTCTCAAGCACTGGTGCAAATTTCTCTTGTGTGAGGCGCCCTGCCATTGGTGCTCCCATTGCACACACTGCTGTCGTCCATTGCCCACCTTGTGAAGTTAGAATTTTGGAAAAAGGTGCCCGAAAATTTTGTTTCTCCGATTCCTCAGCAAATATGCCTCCTCGACGCACAAATGTACATGTATTTTACTTATTTCTCAATAAATTAACATTTTAGCAGATTAGAATTGTAAAAAACCTTAAAATTTACCAATTTAAAAAAAAAAATATGTGCGATGCGCTCGAGCCGTTCGACTCGCATCGTTGGCGGTGCTGCCTGTAAATTTACAAGCCGCATTGCGAATGGTGCTAACGGAAACCACACCGGGGTCCGATGCGGTATCAAAAACGCGCACCAAGATTTTTTTGAAAAACATACATGGCGGTGTGGTCGTTTAAATGGCCGCACCATTGACTATGCATCAGTGTTGCGAAAGTGGTGCATTGAAAAAAATATGCACTTCGAGGCGGATAGTTAGGTCAGCGCACCGTCGTACTAACATCAATACATAGTCGACGGTGTGGTCATTTACAGGATTGCACCGTTGACCATGTATAGATGTTAGGAGGGTGATGCGCTGACCTAACTATCTGCCCCGGGGTGCATATTTTGGTCAACACACCGCCTCCTTGAACTGGTACATAGTCAATGGTGCGGTCATTTAAACGACCGCACCGTTGACCATAAATTATTGTTGGGCAATGCATTGAGCGAACTATCTACCCCGGGGCAGATAGTTTCGTCAATGCACCGTAGAAAAGTACAATTTATGTTTTTCGGTGCGAGAACAATTTCCATGTGCACCGAGAGTGGTGCGTGATAAAAAAGTACACACCGGTACCAGTGTGTAACTGTTTTTTTGGGCGCACCGGCTGTTTTTTTTCAAAAAATAAAAATAAAAAATAAATTATATATATATATATATATATATATATATATATATATATATTGAAATACATGTCTCATTTAATAAAAAAATGTATTTAATATGTGAATCATTCAGCGACGTCAATGGAGAGAACAAAGGGAACAACAAGAACATATGGAGGATCAGTATAACGTGATTCACCTATGGGAGGCACGAAAGAGGGAGAGACTTATGTACCCTCGCCCTATTACGACAAGCACCCAGTTGCTCCTAAGGGAGGTAGGCCTCCTCAAGTTCTATGAGGAGGCTACATCCCTGAAGGTCCATAGTGTCTTATTGGGACAACTCATCTTCAGGTGGAATTCCCACCGACAGGCTTTCCGGGTCGGTCTTGACAAGTGGTACATGCCCACTGAGGAGAACATATATTTTATTACTGGCCTATCTAGGAGAGGGCAGGATTTTCCCTAGTTCCCAGATGTCCCCATCGGCTATGTAGTAGGGAGTCAGTTAGCATACTCCCAAAGATACATTAGGGACGATATACTATCTCCTGCATATTTTCAGGTGCCCGGTGGTCAATTACATATTGCTTCGTTTTGTGCAGAGGAGGTGAGGTTCCTCTCACTACTGTTGACGAAAATTGCACACTATACTAGTGACGTTGCCCACTTTTATTTTATGTTGATTCTTTATTCTAGGTGCCACAACTTGTGAGATGGTCTGCAGTTTTTTTTGGCAATTTTGTACAACATTAGATAGATGTTGTTCTCAGGCACATGGGAGGTTGACTTTCCCTTTTGCTTCAAAGTTATTTTGTTTATTTTTTGAGAGGTTTCCAGAGACGAGGCCTACTTTTTTTCAGCAACCTCGTAGGTTGAGGTTGAACGTACGGATGGAGATGTGGGGCTAGATGATGCCCAAGAGGGGCCAGTCTGACTTTCCTGCCGGGATATCTCCTGATGCACTAGAGTTGCTATCCAGTATTGATGATCACTCCTTCGTTCTGGTGCCATGTCCGTACACTGGTTTGGATTGGAGAGGGTGTACCAGCCTCCTCTTCACACAGGATGAGCCTTCGGATGCGAGAGGTAATATTAGTGTTTTATTTAAATTAATATAGTTTCATTTTATTATCTTAATTAATTAAATAGAATTATCAAATTTATTCTAACATGTTCTTTAACTTGTTTTATTAAATTGTTTAATGAAATTGTCTAATTATTGTTGTGCAATTATATATATTTTGTAGATATTGGGTCATTCATTGGCGATGAGATTCCACCGCCATCGAATGATCCAGGTGTAGATCATGTTGACGAGGAGATGGTAGAGGCAAAGGATCAGGGTGAAAGACCTGGTCCTGATAAGGAGCAAATACCGGTGGGTGTGAGGCATAGGCCGGACACCCGATTTAAAATGGATTTGGGCGACCAACTTTGTCGACTCATAGTTGAGGAGGGATTAAGGCCGATTACGATCAGAGAGATACAGGTTGATCATAGGCTAACACAGATATGGAGAGGCATGCCCCATGATATGTTGACCCTCATGTGGCATATCGTTGGAGCTATCAGAGCACTGGCACGAGCGAGGATGTTGGTCGTGGTGGAGATGCAGTATGACAGAGCAACGCATCATCTGATGATCATGATCATGAGGGGAGTGATAATCGTTCTAGTACTCCACCGCATGCCGAAGATAATCATGATGAGAAACCTACAACATCCAATCATGATCATGAGCAGGCATCGTCTGAGCAGTCTGCACCATCTCAGCAGACACGTCCTAGTCCTGAGAAGGCACCTAATCCTGAGGAGGGCGCAGGTCCATCTGACTAAGCTGGGATGGATGCAGAAAGAAAATAAATTTTTGGGGTTGGAAAGAATTTTATACTTTTAAAAATAGATGTAGAGAGGCAGAGTTATGTGACTTGAAAACTACTCTAACTCTTTTTGGGCTTTTAGTCTTTATGATGATTCTCTACAGTTGTGAATTGTGGGATAGCAGTACATCTGACATGTAGTGGAAACGAATTGAGAAAATTTAGAAGCGTTTGATTACAAACAAATTCAAAATTAAAAGTGTAGTTCATTATGCTATCTTGTTAAGTGAAACAAGGGTTGCTCCTATTGAAGCAATTGCTATGGTGTGGGTGATAAGGTATTTAGAAAAAACTAAGCAAATGGAAGAGGGGAGATGGCCTAAGGTTGTGTTTAATGACATATTATGTAAAATAAAGAAGTTTTGGATGTAGAAAGATAACAAATGCTTTAACAAATGGGGCATTAGCTTGAGCATGTGTCCCACAAACAGTAAAGAGATAACAACTTTTGATATGATAAAAGCTTTTGACATGCATAAGTTCCACAAATGTACTTGGGAGAAGGAGCTAGGGAGAAAGAAAAAGTATTATTTTGAAGATTTTAATCCCACTCATAACCATAAATAAAAAGCGTACATAGGGGCCAATATTTATTGGACATCCAAAATTATTATTACTCAAATAAGGACTAATTCTCATTAACTCCGTTGTCAAACAAGGCACTGGAAAAGGCTAAAAGAAGTATGAGAGGAAAGAGTATGTATTTTTTGCTCTTCCAGAAAAGTGGAAACATAAAAGAGTTTCATTTTAAAATGTGAGGCCTTCAAAGACAACAAATAAAGTTATGCATATTTTTTGGCAGTTAAATCTTGGGATAATTTATTCAACAAGGGGTTTGTCGAGAAGCTAGGAGAGTTTATTGTGAAACTTCACAAGAAAAGGGCCGAATACAAGAGTAAGATAGAGAAGCAATTTATCCCATAAACTAAAATACTTTTTTTTCTAAACAAGTCTTTTACAATATGTTAAAGAATTTAATATTAAATTAATAAAATATATGTTAAAAATTAATAATAAAAAATTAGAAAGAATAATGCCAATTCATAAAGAAATAATAAAAAGAGTCTAGTCAATGGATTTAACTAAATAAAAAATTATTATATAAGAAAAGAAATGAGAATTAGAATAAATTATGAGAAATATAATAGAAAGGAGAAAATGAGAGGGCAAGAATAGAAATGATTAACCAAAGAGAAGTTAATTAATCAATTCAACTATGAATAATTATGAAAGAATATGAATGTATAAAGTGAAAATATCCATTCAAAGATTAAGGAGAAGGAAACATGTTAATGTTATAATAGAATTAAATGCAATGGATTACCATATGTATAAGTTTAATATATTTTAATTTAAGATTGTTAAATATATGGATGAGAGGAGAGGAGAGTGGAAGGGAGGATTAAAGACAAAAAGGAAAAGTAAGAAAAAAAAAAAGGAGATGGCTTAATTTATAGTCATTTAAAAAAAAAAAAAAATTGATGCTTCTCTATTTTGAGGGTTTTTCTAATGACCTTGGAGTTCTAAAATGGAGCAAAGACAAAGATTTTAGTTTGATCAAAGCACAATATGTTTTGAATTAAAAGAGAGCAAAATTTTTGGTTTGATCAAAACAGATAAGATGTTTTGAATTAAAAGAGTGTGAAAGGAAAAGATGATTGGTATCGACAATATGTTCTTTAATGGAAGATTTGAAGGCACGGTTCTTTAATGCAAGATTTGAAGGGACTACTAGTTTGGTCAATGTATGACTTTCCACATGAAATGCAAGATTTGAAGGGACTACTATTTTGGTCAATGTATGACTTTCCACATGAAATGCAAGATTTGAAGGGCCTACTATTTTGGTCAATGTATGACTTTCCACATGAAATGCAAGATTTGAAGGGACTATTAGTTTGGTCAACGTATGACTTTCCACATGAAAAGGGAATCTGCTAAACCCTGAGCTTAACATGGGGTTAGACTTATCTTTGCTTGGAACATCTGCTTCAAAGTTTTACTAGGTTTAAAAATGGTCTTAATGTTCTTTTTAAATAATATTTTAGCAATATTGTCAGTGGTCCCTTTTATGTAAGGGGGAGAGACTTTGCCCTAAGGAGAGAAGAAATAGGGTTAATGGATAGGGACTAGAGACAATTTTGAATTCTTTATTGATCCTTTATTGATTTGAGCAAGAAAGAGGTATAACCATTGGCTCTAAAAGTTTGAAATAAGTGGGTTTTTTATTAGGGAAGAAATTGAGCAACATATATTTTAAGAACTAGGGAGATAAGGGTTTTAAGAATATTGGATTTTTGGGATGGGTGGTGGTGAAATAGGCATGGAGATAACAATTGGCGTGGGTTTTCTTTCTAAAGACTTGTGGGTTAAGTAACAATAAAAATTTCTAGATAATTAAAACATTTAGATTCGATTTCCATAGTGAATCATTTTATTGGAAAATTTCTTTCCATGTATAGCTATGATAAATTATGATATTAATCAATATAAAATACTAAAAATGTTAAAAAAATAGAAACACCATAATTATTAGTTTTCGTTTTTTTTTTTTTTTTGTGACTACACTTGTTATTATTATATTGAGATTTTTTGAAAATATAGCAAAGAAGAAAATATAAAGCTTGACATATTTAATAGAATTTTTTGGAATCACAAATTCTAATTGTAAACTCTCCATAATCCGAATAGCCCTAAATTTTCAAAAACTCTAAATCTATATAAAATCAAAAACCAATTTTAAACAACAATATTAAAATTTGATTAAAAATAATTCCATTGCCAAAAACTCTAAAACTAACCTATCTAAACAAAGCCTAATTAATGTTATTAAAACCACATAGAATTGAAAACGGTTTCTCTACCGAACGAGAACTTTCTAACAACACTACTTTGGCAATAAATCAATTTTATCGAAGACGAAGCCAAACTCTTCCATAAATATGAAAGACTGGCGTAGCACAAAGAAAGGGAGATTGGCAATAAGATCAATGCAACGATCTGTGTGATATTTTGCGTATTTATCGCAATCAAAACTAAAGTTTAAAATATCACAATACTCTTAAAATGATAAGAAAAAGCAGACAATTGTAATTAATACACATTTACACGCGGTATAATAAATATTCATATCCACTTGAATATCAATAGTTGAGGGAAGGGGTCTGCAGATGAGTGATGATTCAACTACAGAAACCCTCAACATCACATCATAATTAAACAACAATATCTACTATATAATCATTACTCAAAATTATTGTATTCAATTATATATATTATGTGCTCTAGTCCATCACTTGTTGCAGGTGCAACCGTTGCACTTGCAGCTTGCTCCGCATTTGCAGTCGTTCTCTGCATCTTCCATATTCTCGTACTGCAAGTTGGTGGCGCCATAAGTGGTTTCAACGCTGAGCTCCAACCCTATGGTGTTGCCCTTCTTGGTGCATTGGCTTTTGTCAGCGCAATCACAGTTTCCACACCCAGAAGACATCTTCGCACAATCTTGCTTAACAGACAGAATTGAATATACTCTCTGAGAAACTCTTTGATGTGTTGAGATGGAAAACCTTTGCATGGCATTTATAGATGGAGAAGGGGGTAATCCATGGCAATTCGAGCGGTCGAAACTCTTTTGGAGTGGGACAGGGATTGCGTGCAGAGCACGCGCAGCTGCGTGAAAGTCCAAAGGAATCTCAATAATGGAGGTTACAACATTGAAATTCACGAGTACTCCGAAGCGTGTAGTTCACTCATTTCTAATTGTCTAGAATCCTCCACGTCAATTCGACTCGCCCTCGCCCTATCATTTCTTCCTATTAAATTAGTATATTCTCATTTTGTTTATCTATATTAAATAGAAATGAATGTTTATCTATATTAAGTACCAATATACCAATGAAATGGAAGTAGGCACTTTCAAATTTAAATAAAATAAAACATATTTTATTTCTATTATTTTCATTCATTTTCCATACCTATAAGTTTCCATTCATTTTCCATTACTATAAATTTCCATTCCCATTCCTATAATGATTGTATTATACCAAAGGTTTCAAACTCTTCCATTGCATTATACCAAGAAACTTATGGGGGACAAAAGGCTCAACCTTATCAACTTTTCTAAATCTTTTGTGGGGCAAAAGGCTCAACCTTATCAACTTTTCTAAATCGTGACTTCTAGTGAGTTTTCGCCCTTTTTTCCCGATTGCGACTGTTGGTGAAGTTTTAACCATTGCTTTGCATCCTTATTTCAAATGACAAAATATTTTTAAAAACATGGTTATTGTTCAAGGCTCTTAATGGGTTGGGATATTTCCTTGCACTTTGGATAGTGATTCTATTAATGTATTATTATTCTTTTGGGGCACATTATAGTAATATATTTATATTGAAATCAGAAAATATTAATGATAGTTTTTTAAATTATATATATATATATATATATATATATATATATATATATATATATGGGGTTAATTTTTTAAGAAACCAAACTAGTGATAAAAGTGCAGTTTCTTTTCCATATAAACATGTGTTTAAAAAACAATTAGCAAAAATACATAGACTTTGGTCTATATTATTTTACATTTTAATTAATCATTTAACATGAAAACAAAGAAACCAACAAAAATAATTAAAAAAGCTTTTTGGCTTGAAACACTTGGGTGAGAGAAAGGGAGAGGGGGGAGGAGTAGTGGGAGATAGAGGGGGAAAGAGGGTGAGAGCGATAGAGGGAGGTAGGGGTAGAGTGAGATAGAGGAAAGAGGAAGAAAATGGGGGAATAAAGGCATGATAGGCATGGGAAAGAGATAGGGAGTGAAACAAAGAGGGAAAATCAACACACACACAAAGAGAGAGTGAGAGTGGTGGGAGATAGAGGGGAGAGAAGAGATAAATGGAGGGAAGGAAAGAGGCAGTGATATGGAAAGAGAGAGAGGGGGAGGGAGAGAGAGGAAGGGGGAAGGGAGAGAGAGTTAAAGAGAAATATAACATGGGGAGTGAGGGAGGGGAAGAGAAAGAGAAGAAGGTTGGTAGCGAGGGAAGGAAGGAGTAAATGACTGAGTAAGAGAGATGTAAGAAGGTTTATAGAGACAACGAGAGAGAGAGAGAGAGAGAGAGAGAGAGAGAGAGAGAGAGAGAGAATGATAGAGATATGAGTGGGGGTAGAGAGAGGAGGAGGAAGAGAGAAAGGTGAAGAGGGAAAGAGGGGGTGATAGTGAGGAAGGGAGAGAGAGGGAGATTGCGGGGAGTGCGGGAGAGAGGAAGAGGGAGACATGGGGAGAAACTAAGTGTGTGCGTGAGAGAGAGAGAGAGAGACTAGAGAGAGAGTGGTGGGGGATATAGGGGGAGGGAGGGAGAGAGTGAAAGAGGGAGGTAGGGATAGAGTGAAAGAGAGGAAAGGGTAAGAGAATGGGAGGGATAAAGACATGAGAGGCATGGGAAAGAGAGAAATAGGGAGTGAAACAAAGATGGGAAATCAACACACACATATATGGAGAGGGGGTGGAAAGGGTAGGGGAAAGATAGAGAGAATGGAGGGGGAGGGGGACAAATAGAGAGAGAGAAGGGGGGTAGGTATTGGGGAAGGGGGAGAGAGAGAGGGAAGGAGGGAAAAGGAGAGAGATAAAGTTTTGGATTTTTGTTGTGAAGTATGGTCTAGTGGAGGGAAAGAGGGTAAGAGGAATGGAGAGGGAGGAATTTGAAGACATATGGGGAGACAGGTGGGGAAGAGAGAGGGGGTGGGATAAGGAATGAAGGGGGAGATATGCAGAGGTGTGTGTGTGTGTGTGTGTGTGAGAGAGAGAGAGAGAGAGATGAAGAAATGATAGGGTGGTGAGAGATGGGGAGGGAAGGATAGAGGGGGGAGGGAGAGATAAAGGGGGGGATGAGAGAGAGAGGGGGAAGTTGGGTAAATTGAGATATGAAGGGAAGGAGAGAGAGAGGGGGAAGTTGGTTAAACTAAGATATGAAGGGAAGGAAAGAGAGAGATGTGTAACACTACCTCCCACACCCTTGTACCATCTCAGGTTGTGGGAGGTGTTACTTACTGTACTAACTTGATCTCCAAGGTCTATTATGAATATGGGGTTATAAAAATCCACTTTTCCAACTTTGTCAAAACTCAAAACTAATACTATCATCACATTCATCTCATTGAGAGCTTTCTAGCGATATAAATTTTATCTCAACTTAACTCCCAGAGTGAAATTTATCCCCTTTTAAAGTCTAAAAAATTAAATTATGCCACATCAGCAAGGTACATCCACATGTGACCAACGTAGCTCTTCCATATCACTGTGAATAGGTCCACATCGCTCATGGTACCAGTGTGGTGCCCATGTGGCTAATACTTGGCCTTTGTGGCACTTTCCACCTCAGCCCAAACTAGCAAGTCCCATAAGGTTGACCCCTTTTTATTAAGCGACATTTCTTCATTACATTTGGATCCAAAGAAATCCAGGTCACCCAACACTATGCCTAGTTGATATAACCCTAGTCCCCTGAATCCATGGATTACTCAATTAGGTGGTGGAAAATATGGCTCTGCGAACATCCACGGTTCCATAGTAGTGAGCACGTCGTGCCACCCTATGATCCCAGATTTCCCAGATTGCCCGTGACTTTAGGTAAAATATCCAGTCCTGGTCCTATTCAATTTTTTTTTATCTATGCCAATTTCCTCCACCACTAGATGCTCTGAATTCCAGATGAAATACTCGCCTGCAGAGAAATCTAGTCCCGCGCATGTACTCTTCCCAAGTGGGGCCCACCTCATATCTCATATCCTAAATTATAATTCTCAAAGAAATTTGGGTCAATTTGTATCTGGTTTGTTTCAAAAGAGTGCAAGGCAATTCTAGCTTCATACCTTAGACTACGAGATACAAATACTATAGGGAAATGGGAAAAGGCATCTAACCCAGATACATGTCAACCAAGAGACCATCTGATGCCAGATATAAAGTCTAGAATTCAACACAGACTTGAAAGAAGGAGAGTCCAAATAATTTTATTATAATTTCATGAGACATAACACTTACCCAAAACACCAAATTCTAGGGATAAGATCAAGACTCTGAAAATTAACCTTTAGAGGTATTCATGTCATGACTATAAAGGATTTAGTGGCACCAACACACCTGACTTACACCAGATTCTGAGCTAAGAGAGAAATGGCTCCAAAGGCCAAATTTCTTTGGGAAACCATAGACCATTCTTACTTTGTGAATCTCAAAACATCAAACAATGTACAGGTGGGCATGGCTATACCATTCTCACATTTATATTAAAATAAATAACTATCAAATTTTAATTAAATATGCATTCAACATATAGTTCATGGATTTCCTTCTTATCCTAGAAAGTATTTTACAGTCTCAAACAAAGTAGTGAGCCATGATTCGAATTCATAACCATATAAAATACATGAAAACACTTTCAATAGTAGGTTAACTGAGGTGAGTCATGAAACCAATTATATTCATGTAAATAACTTCACAATTCATGGAGATAATAATAATCACACAGATCCAGAGGTTCAACATATCCATGAAAGCATATAAACCAAATCATTCACCATGAACATGCAGTAGTCTCAACAACCTTCCATACATAACATTGGTCCATAGAGTTACACATCACATATTATACAATTTCATCATCCATACTTTGATGGACACAAGTAATTTATACTTATCTGTTTTAACTTGAAATAATTAGCAAGTAAAGGAGGATTTCAACTCTTCGCCCAACCATAGGCCAATTACACTACAATATTTCTTGTATTTGACCACCCCCAAGCTGGATTTTGAGTTTAAGTAGTTCCTTACTCAATGGGATTTCACATAGAGGTTCAATAAAATAGACAATAGAGGGATTCCACTATTCCAAGTGGTTTATAAACTACTCTATGGAAGTAAGCACCACAATGAATCGTTGTCTCTTTGATATAAATCATAAGGATTTCACCCCACAGGGGCTTCACCGGGGGAGCAATACCATACTACATGTATTCATATTGGGGGAT